>JAPFBL010000085.1:3645000-4360000 GCA_026182355.1 Hermatobates lingyangjiaoensis
GGTTCAAACTTTTGCAATTAGAAGAAGCAGTCTATGAACACTGCTAGACTTGTCTTCATATTTTCTGCTAAGACACTTACATAGCCAAAGTTTTCTAGTAACATGAAGTAGGAACGCTCCATCACTATATAAATAATGTTTTTTTTTTGTATAGCAAATAACAACTCCAAACATTAGATGTAAGTCTAGATTGCTAAGAATATTTCCATAATACATTTATTTCCATATATTGATCTGCTATTTATTTTCTTTTATTGTTTAAAGCAATCCCCCTAGCGGGTGATAACATCAGCAGTTTACCGGCTTTTTGTTTGATCGGTGATTCTACACATCCTATCTATATTGGGAGTCTTAAATTTTGTCTAACTCAAGCGCATTTCAAGTAGTGATGTGTAACAATTACCTGACATCATACAGGCTCGAGAACGACGACTTTACGACCTCGAGGGACTACGTACTCAGATTTATTTACCTCCCGCGAGAATATTCGTAAATCGAGAGCAAGGTGGTGACCAAACCCCAGACTACCAGCCCAAATGCTAGAACGTTAACCACTGAGCCAACGTTAACCACTGAGCCCAACTCCTAATGCTATCTAAATACTGCAGATAATAACCTAGACATTAAAAAATAAGTCTGCAGTTAATATTATTTATTGTTACTATTATTTATAACTTGTTATTATTTATCTAGGTTACTTTAGTAATATTTTTGATAAAAATCATGGTTTACAAAACAGTTTACTTGTTTTTAGAAATATTGAAAAGATATATTTCTAATAACTTATTTTTTCTAATAACTTATAGCATTTTAGTAAAATTGATCAAAAACCTTCTTTTAGGTTATTGATGTGAAAATAAAATTGGTGATCTGAAATATACAAGTGATGATGTTTTTATGGTCTTCATCCAATTAATTGGATATATGACATTTAGAAAACCTGTATAGTTTGCAATATAGAAAGTTATTTTTGGTTAAAAAATTTCTATAACATCACAATTTCTTTCTCTCCTTGTTTGCAAACATCTGTCACCGTGCTCAATAAATTTACCATTAATATTTATGCTAATATTAAATAGTGCTATTGATTATTATGCTAATTGTTAAATATAATAATTGGTATAAAGTCTTTTGTTCATAATAGACTTTAATACTAATTACAAAGTGATGGTAATTAAAATAATAACTTCATTAAAGTTATAAAGCTTATCACCAATATTGCTAGTCGGCATGTTTCGAATGTACTACATTCATCATCAGGACAATAATGAGAATAATAGTAGGATTGTTGTTATTTAACAATGTATGTTTAAATGAAGGACTACTTCCAACATTTAATATATATATATATATAGAATAATCAAACGACAATGTGAAATGGGAAAAAAAGACTAAGATTTTTTGGGTTTATGACTCTGACGAAGACCGCTTGTTGTGGTTGAGAGTTCTTAGTCTTTTTTTCTCATTTCATGTTGAGGTTTGAACATTGATTGTTATTTCACGTGTTTATGTATAATCTGGCTTTATATATATTGTATGAGTACATTATATATATATATATATATATATATATGCTGTGAACAATCATAGGTAGTTTTTATATCAATTCAGTTAAATAATGCATCGTTTTTTGCGCAATTTACTCCTTATTAATATTAAATAAACTATTCAATATTTAATTTTTTGTTGAAAAAAAAAAAGAAATACTTCCAACGTGTAGTATTTCATTCGTGTTGCATTAGATATTTATGATGTATGAAACATTACTGTCTTTTTTCTTATTTATCACAAGAGCTGATAGAATTAAAAAAAAAACTGTAAACGTATATAAGACCTTGTATCAAAATTAATTATATAATTTTACGAAGGTATCTAAATGGCACATAGTTTCTGAAATCACGAAATTGTCATATCTATTATATTAATTTGTTACAAAACTACATAGTGTTGATATGCTAGATTTCTTAGAAGAGACTATTGCCCGCGTCACGAAAGTACCAATCTTGAAGAGCCCGTTACTCTTCTCAACCAATCACCAGACGTTTCTGGATCTAGTGTTTCAGTTGGGTTTTTCACTCTGACGAAAACCGCTTGTTACTGTTGAAAAATCATAGTCTTTGTTTTCCCCATTTCATATTGTCGTTTGATCATTGATTGTTATTTCATGTGTTTATGTGAAATTTTGTATATTTATATATATACATATATACATAAAAAGATTTCACATAAACACGTGAAACAACAATCAATGATCAAACCACAATAAGAAATGGGAAAACAAGACTAAGATCTTTCAACCGTAACAAGCGGTCTTCGTCAGAGTCAAAAACCCAACTGAACACTAGATGCAGAAAACATCTGGTGAGGAGTTGAGAAGAGTGGAAGGGAAGAGTGGTATTTTAAAAGGGTGAAAGCACAGGAAAGGACTAATGTCCTTTCCCCAAACATCCCTTTCTGGACATTAGTCCTTTCCTGTGCTTTCACCTTTTTAAAATATCACTCTTCCCTCCCACTCTTCTCAACTCCTCACCAGATGTTTTCTGCATCTAGTGTTCAGTTGGGTTTTTGACTCTGACGAAGACCGCTTGTTACGGTTGAAAGATCTTAGTCTTGTTTTCCCATTTCTTATTGTGGTTTGATCATTTATACATATATACATATGATAAACGAAATGCGATCCAAAAGGACTGATAACAGTTAAAATAAACTGTAACTCATAGAAAGAAACGTAACAAATGACTCACTTTTCATATTTCGACCGCCATAACTGTAGAAATATTGGAAAATGAGTCTTTTGTTACATTTCATTCAATGTGTCACATGTGTCACATTTTTATTATATATATATATATATATATATATATATATATATATATAAAGCTTTCACATAAACACGTGAAATAACAATCAATGATCAAACCACAATAAGAAATGGGAAAACAAGACTAAGATCTTTCAACCGTAACAAGCGGTCTTCGTCAGAGTCAAAAACCCAACTGAAGTATATATTATATATATATATATATATACTTCAAAATATATATATATATTATATATATAATACTATACTAATATAATATATAGTATATAATATATGTGTCATAATATAGTATACATAGTATATAATATATAATATATATACTAATATATATATGTATATATATATATATATATATATATATATATATACTAAAAGTATATAAATATATACTTTTTGTTCTTCTCAGAATTTGGTCAGGGTAAATATATGGAAACGACTTTTTGCCAAAGTTTCGTCTTTATTTTAAAACATCCTCAGGGCTATAAACTGACAAAAAAACAATAAACAATGGACATTTGTCATTTCTACTTTAGAAACATCATAAGAAATTGAAAAAACTTACTCAAGGCTAGCTTCTTGAAATGAAGATGAATAGGTGATTCCATATATTTACCCTGACCAAATTCCGAGAAGAAGAAAAAGTGTTTTTTAGTAATTTGTGGTCAAGAAAACAGTAACGTATATATATATATATATATATATATATACACGAGTTCGAGATTAACAAAGAGCAACACACAAAGTAGGGAAACACTTACAGACTCAAATTTTCGGGTAATCCGTCTTCAGGAGAAAAGAGAATGGGAGACCAAGCACGTTGTAGGCGCAACGGCAAGTAACTTACTTGCCGTTGCGCCTACAACGTGCTTGGTCTCCCATTCTCTTTTCTCCTGAAGACGGATTACCCGAAAATTTGAGTCTGTAAGTGTTTCCCTACTTTGTGTGTTGCTCTTTGTTAATCTAGAACTCGTATTGTGTCCAGTTTGGATCGTATTTCGTTTTATCAGTGATATATATATATATATATATATATATATATATACAATGATAAACGGAAACGGTCCGACAGGACAGATTGCACTTCAAATACACTGTGACACATAGACAGAAACATAACAAAGACAAACTTTTCAATATATTGACCGTAATGGTGGTCAAATAACCATAACAACAATTATTAATATACAATCATTTTAGAGCGAGTGGGAAAAGCAACTTTATTAGATTTATTATAACTTTATAATTTAAAAAAAAACATAGACATAAGTTTAAAGATGACAAGGATAGTTGAAGATGGTTGTTAAATTATGTAATTCATAATATTTGAGAATATTTAATGATAGTAATCTGGAATCATTGTTTTAAATGTTCAATCGGTAATAATTTCATTAGTGGAGGAAAAGGCAAAAAGGAGGGGGTTGGAATGAAGGGCTGTTATTAAATCTTTTTTTTTTTTTACTGCATAGAAGGAGGTGGATGATATTGTGGAAAGAGGAAGCTTGCTTAAGGGATTAGTTGAAACAGTTTGTGAACTCCACCCTTGGAGATCGCCCTCGCCCCAAACCATTCATACACTTCAGCCTTCTTCTGTCACTTTCAGAACCCCACATCTGATTCACAACTTTTCCCTCACATAATTAATGTAATTTATATTTTCTTTGAAATGAGGCAATGTCTGGAATAACTTCACTTAATTCTACTCCTTTCTATGCTAATAGAATTGACTTTGAATTTATTTATATCTTGCTTCTTGTATTTTTAGCATTACCATTATGGTTAACTCCCTTTAAAAGCATGATTCCAATAAATATATTACATTTTTGCAACACTTTAGAAAAATATATTAAAATTAATATCACATAATTTTAATATGTACAGTAGTCCCTCGAAGTGTGAGTTCAGTTTATTCCTAGACCGAGCTCGTATTGCGAATAGATTGTTCGCAATAAAATTAATATGGAAAAATTAACCGTTTCATACCCCAGATTCCGGTTTTTAAGTTTAATTTTTAAACAGAAAATATGAAGTTAAAAAAATTAACAATACTGTAAATGTATTATGAATAATAGAAATTCATACAGGAAATAGTCATATTTCATTAATTTATTAACCTTGAAACGGAGACTACGTACTACTACTAAGACTAGATACAGAAAATCGCTCGTACTACAAATTTTTACTCGTTGTATTAGACAAATAGTTTTACAAATGACTACTCGTATTGCAAATTGCTCCTACAGTGAGGCACTCGTACGAGGTTCTACTGTATTATTATTATGGTAGGTAGGTAGGAAGGTTGCAGTGGCAGTTCCACAAGGGAACACACTTAGGTCGAGCATTGGCCCTTTGTGATACCACACAATGAAGATTGATTCTACAGTGGCAGTCCTAAATTTTGCCTGCTCAAGAGTATTTAGAGTAGGGATCATTAACGACTACCTGACATCGTACAGGCTCGAGACCAAGGGTTTAACGTCCTTCTCTGAGGGACGAAGTGCTCAAATTTATTCACCTTCCGCATGAATAAATCGAGGGCCAGTTGGGGATCGAACCCCGGTCCTATCGGTTCAGACGCGAATATATTAATCACTGAGCTAATCTGGCCCCCTTATTATTATAGTAAATTGTGATTTCAGTGAGGGAAAATGTGTGTAAAGGAGAGAGAGATAAAGAAGAAGAGAGAGTGAAAGAAATAGAATGTTAGTGAATAAATAGATCTGATGTGTAAGATACAAGAGGGATAAGTAATCGAAATTAGCAAAGAGCAAAAGAGTGGGGAATATAGAGTTAAAGACAGTAGTAGGGAATCAGAGGGTGAGTAAGTAAGTAAACTGTCGTGAGTAACTTAGAGTGTTAAGTACAAGAGAAAAGTTTGAGAGAGAATTGCGAATGGAAGAATGGAAAAAATGTGAATGGGTGTATGATGCGATGAAAGAGATTAATAACCAGAGATCAAAAAGTTTGACAATAGTTGTGAAATTTCCATTACGCATGTCTTGGATACATCAAGTGTACATGGAAGTGAATTACGAGTAAGAATATGGACCTGCTCTAATTACTAAATTTTCGTTTCTTCGTCAATGTGTGTTTCTTAAGAGTCACCAAACATTGTTTTGGGACATCTGTTCTCCGGATAGTCTGTTCAGATGACTCTACAAAAACAGACAGTATAACCTTCCCAACAGATCTTTGCATATTCTGGCTTATAGAAGAAATGAGTCGATGCTGTTTGACTTCTTCGTATTTACATTTTTGTTTACATAATTATTATATAATTACTAGGTGCATCATTCTCTTTTTGTTGCTTCAGTAAGGGCAACAATATCCTTCACACTTTGCTTGTTCACTCTACTTGTAAAAAAAAATAACAAACATAATAATACTGAAATACATTATCAAGCACCTTTGCGAATGTTATTTTATTAAAATGAAGTTTTGTTTTTGATTCATTGTATAATACAGTAATCCCTTGCTAGTTCGCGGTTCAGTTTTCGCGGGGTCCTGAAATGTTCAATTAAAAATTAAAAAAATGTTCATCTGCAATTGCGGTAAAAAATAGAAAAAATACAACTCGTAATAAGAGGATTCTTCTTGTACGATCGGGAAAGATATCAAACAACCAGTAACTTGCTGCGATAAAATATATTCTACAGTATTAAATTAAAAGTTAAAAAAAGCTATTAAACAATATTCAAGAAAGATTAATGAAAAGTATTAAAAAATAATCGATTGTAACGAGAGAATAATAAAAATATCAAAAAATAGAAGTTGAAATTAATAAAAAAATAACCAAAGATATTTTCTTTGATCTGATTAGCTAATTCATAATGCCCAACTTCCTGTTTCCTGTTTTCTGTTCACGCTCTTCGTGAACCTGTGCAGACATTCATCATTATCTTCATTTATCGTACCGCACAGGTTTTTTCATCTATAAATTAAAATAATGGATAATTACGAATTGTTTTATTTTATTTACTTGCATTATTATTTACTGTACAATACATTAAAGGTATAATTCTCTCTTTCTCTCTTATAGTCAGAAAAGACGTAATTTTTTTTATTAATTATTTCTTATTTTTTTCTTTTTGTTTTTCATTTTTATTTACAACGCAGTACAGTATTTAGTAAGGTCAGGATTCTCTCTCTGTTGGAAAGGTCGTTGTTTGAGCTTTAGAGGCTTTTATAAAGGCGCGTCCATTTATTCGCGGATGTCTTCAGTCCCCATTATCCGCGGATTAATTATCCCCCATTAAGTGAGAGATTACTGTATCCACATATATCAGAAGTCACCTTTAGTGCAGTTCTCAAGACTAAATGTTTTGCTCATTTGTTTGCTACCATTTCTAGTCATAGGTGAGTCACTTTGCTGGGTTGCTTCTACATTAAGTATCGTGGATTTTACTCCAAACAGGTTTCTTTGAATAGAGATATTTGACGATTGCCTGGAGTTCTACAGGCACTGATCGACGGCATTACGTCTTTCAAATCATCTGGGGATATCCTACACTAGATATTCCACCGTCCAGCAAACTTAAACATGACTAATATACAAACCTCCAATATTCAATAATAGAAACAACTGCTCAAACTCTTAGACTCCAAGTATGGTTCTTTCTTAAAACTACTCTTTGTGGCATTGATTTCTTTGTAAATCTTTTTAGTTTTTACTTTACTTTATCTTAGGTTAACAACGCCTGTTACAAGTTTACAATACTGTTGGAAGAAATTCTACAGGTTGAAATAAAACAAAAAGGTCATAATCAACAGGGTACCGTAGAAATAATACATTTCTACAAAGTATAAACATTTTGCCCAAAGTATAAATACGTGAATAAAAATATCTTCTCGTACTCAGCAACCCTAACTGATTTCCAGTGATCATGCTCATTTATAAGGAGTACCACCAATGGGTGGTTTCTCCATTCTTTTTATTTCATTTTTTTCCTATCACTTATCAATATTACTTGTTACCTATTATGCAGTTTTAATATTATAATAATAATAATTAAAATAATGTTAATATAGCTTATACAGTATTTCAACAGAAAACTGATAAATACAATTTTGTGTGACTGTAATGGTATTGAAGGGTATTCTTTTAATCTTATAAAAGAAATCTTAGTTCATCATATAAAATTCTATTATACAATTTTTTTTATTGTAATATGCATTTTTTTTCATGATAACCTGTTTTTCACTGCATGATTGCATTTTAAATAAAAAATTAAGTTTCATTGTAGAAAAGATTAACTAGAAATGAATTTTTATGTTTAATGATAAAAAGAATTCAAAGGAAAAGTGCTATGTATTACAAAATATATTATAATACATTTTTTTTTTTAAATATTAAGCTAGTGATAATTCATTGCACTTAAGAAGGAAGAAGAAAGTAATTTTCGTTTTAAGAGAATGAATTAAAAATAACATTTAATGGAATAATCAGTGGCAAAAAAAAAATCCCTTAATGTTTCTTTCCTTTTAAGAAAGTAAGAATAAATATTTAATGTTGTCATTAATCTGGCGTCACGTCATAGCTTTCTACAATGTTTCTTAGGTTTTTAGCTATTCACTTTTCGATTTGCCTTGGACTTTTAAAAAGAAATTTAAAAAAATAATTGGAAAAGAATACGTAAGTATAGAAATGAATGTTTGAACTCTGCTTTTGAATGGTCTCTTATTCAAATTGTATAACTACAGATATGGTATATCCCCATGTCACTTTGGTATTGTATATAGGTGATATACCATACCAAATGATATGACATATTAATATGGTATATATTCAATAAATGGAATCTCAGACTCTACCAACTATTTTTCTTTCTATAAATAAATATGAAATAATAACCTTGAAATAAAATATGAACTTCGAGTTGTTGGCAAATTTTATAATTTTTGCGACCCCTTAAATTTAATTTTGAATTTTAGTTACTTTTTACTTTACTATAAGTAAAGTATAGTGATCGTGAAAAAATTCGATCTCGAGATTTTGACGGAATTACATTTTTTGAGGTCCCAGAAATCGTGTTATGAAGTTTTTTCAATGATGTCTGTGTGTGTATGGGTGGGTGGGTGAGTGTGTTAGCATTGCTTGTTACCACGCTACGGTCCAGAATCTTTGATGGATCAAGTTGATATTTTACACAAAAATGGGCCCCATAAAGACGAAGATCCCTATTGTTTGGGAAGAATTATGCATGATGGGAAAGTCACTTTTTTTGCCAAAAACTGTTTTTTTAGAAAACATTTTTTTCTCCTAACCTGATAACCCTAGAGTTTTGAAATTTTAACATTATCTTTGAAGTCAAAAATAGAACAAACCAAAATAATTCAGAATTTTGAAACAACGGGAAATATTTTTTTTTCAATAAAATGTAAAAATTTTGACTTCTAATTCAATCCCAAACCTTGTGAGAGCAATACAAGCCATACTGTTTGACGGATCAAAATGAAACTATGCCTATAAATAGAAAATTATGTGTGGAATGAGTTGAGATATTTTTTTTCAAAATTACATTCGCTAATGGGGCGTTACAATACGATTTCTGTTTTCAGAAAATGTTTTTTTGACGCTAAACGGCTCATTAAAAAATAATGAAAATATGACCAAAAATGGAACAAAAAATTAGCAACAATTCATAAAAAAAAATCATGAAGTTTCAATTACGGGAATGAGCAATAACGCTATAAAAACTGTTTGTTTATCCTAGACTAAGAGATCACCTGCTATACTTGTCGAATTTTTTATATTTTTTTCCAATGTTTACATTGACTTAGAAATTTTTTGAGTGAATCCACTGAGATAAAATTGATGTTTATAGTGGAAAAATTAAAATAATGGTGTGATACACAAAAATAAAGTTATATATTGAGAAGTCTATCAATCACTATCTGTACTACCTCAGGAATGAAAGACTAATAAACATCTACCATTTAGACGATTATATTATGCTTAAATGATACATTATATATTATATACTCAAGAAGTTTGATATTAAGTTTACTTATAGTAAGTGTGTAGGCCACTCCAGATTTTTTAGTTGTGTCATCAAAATTTCATAGAAATTTATGGAAATATATGGACACGATTGATGGATTATAAATCTCAATCAGTCCGTTTTGTTCCGTATATTCATTTAATAGTTCAGACAACTTTTAAAAGAAATAGGTTTAGAAATTACTTTTATTAATTTATATTACGACTAATTAATTTAATTTATATTGATAATATATTTATTGTTTTTAAAGAAATAGTTTAATTCGTTTCTTTATATTTTTGATTATTATTTATAAAAGAAATACTGATAGAAGGGGACTATTTTAAAATGGGATAATTTAGATGGCATTTGATTGGTGCACCGGTAGAGCTAAGTCATTCTAAAAAGGCGGCATTACACTCCTTGTTTAGTCCTCCGCGTCCTTCCTGGAACCTTTCAAACTGTTTTAACCTCTCTATAGATTGTTGTGTTCACTAGTTAATTCTTTTAATGATACTTCAAATAGTAAGTACAAATTCCTTTTTAACTTATTTTTGTAAATTTAATGATTTCCTAATTAGTTTGATGCTAAATATTATTACTTTCATAATTAGTAATTAAAACGATTTCACAAACTAGATAAACTAAACCAGCAGAAACAATACACATAAAAGATTTCACAAAAACTTACTCTTATTTTTCGACTGTTTCGTATAAAGATGTAATTTGCTATGATGAAAAGCGACTTTCATGTGTGTTGTTTCTCTGGAATTATTTTCATAAAAATATATCAAAATAATTAATTAGTTCCTAAATAATTACTACTAAACATTTAATAAATATAATAAAGCATTAAATAGATTTATTTTTAGTTAATTTATGTTATTTTAAACCTCATTCACTAAATTAGTTATAGCAAAAACGATTAAAAATACTTAACAATAGATTATTTAAATTTATTACCCTATATTTTTCAAATTAAGGGTTTGTTCGTCTGTGTTTCCTATTGCTTTTGAGAAATGTTGTAATCCATTTGAAAATTTGAAATGATTTAATGACATAATGTGAGATGTAAGAAGAATAAAATTATATGTAAAAAATGAATGCCAATCAAACATATAATTTCTGATGTTTCCATTTACACAACTTCTAAATTATATTGAAAAGCCGACTTTGAATTTGATTTGAGTATGCAAAACTGGCTAATCACTGATATTTTTTTCTCAATATATATTTACAGCAACGTTATAACCGAATATAGCACAAAGGAAAAAGTTACTTATATTATGTTTGGTGTGAAAAGCTACTGGTTGTTGACTTTTTTGTGTTTATGAATCTTATGATCTTTGAGTAATATTGAATTAAGAGGAATGAACTCCTTAGTTTTATATTACCAAAGAGATGCTAATTTTAAACTGATTCTAAGGTGATTCGATGACAGTCATTTTTCAGAATCAGGTCCTCAGCTAAATATGACTACCTAATTACTTCACAGTATACAATATCTCAGACAATGCAAAACCGGAAGACCATACGACCAAGAAATGTGACTCCTTCCATATTCGTGAAGGACGTCCTGACAGACTGACGTCCCATCCCCGTCCTTATGATTACTGACCTTAACAAGAAATGCATGATGAGAATATAGCAGTAGTGGGCCTCTGGTCTAGGGCTGCTAATTACGACGTGCACTGATGTGCATGGAATATTCGTTGGCCGCTGGAGATCCATTGCCTTTAGAAACAAAAGTCATTTTCGTCTGTAAGAGATTATTTCGTAACACAATATCGTCACTTTGACTTTACAAAAGTCTTATTACTGCTGTGCTAATTTATATGATATTATATGCATCAATTGTGTAATATACGGTATTGATAAGAGAATCAATCACTATCTGTACTACCTCCAGGAATGAAAGAGTAATAAACATCTCCCATTTAGACATATATATTATGTCTACATACTACATTATCTACCCAAGGGGTTTGACATTATCCTTACTTATAGTAAAGTTGAGTGTAGGCCACTCCACATTTTTTATTATATAACAAAGAGTGATGATAGTGATTTTTAATAATTTATCTGTCCTGTGATATCCTCAATCCTGGTTAGTACTTTTTTGTGATGTCTATTTATATTGGAATAGATCCGTGCTTACCTAACCAAAAAGTTTCAACACAGCACAATGTTGGATGAAAAAATGAAATGTTTAACTTCAGAACAAAAATTCATATTTTTATTTTGCTTTTTCAAAAAGCAAAATAAAAAATAAACCATTTACATTTATTCTATTCTGTGAATAAATGGTTTATTCACAGAAACCATTTTTTCTTTTTGCCTCTGAGGTGCGTCAAGAAACGGAAACATTAAAATTATTCGATTAGGATGTTTCTATGATACTGATTTTTTTTTTTTTTTGTAAAACTACATTCCATATTACATTTTGCATAAAATACATTCCTTTTTGTTTTATTTGCACATATTATATAAAAAAAGAATGAAAAAATCGTAACTAAAATGAATCAGAGCTTCCAAACTCATTTTAACAAACAATGAAATGTGATTAAAGTGAGTGTTATTTTATAAAAAAATATTAAATATGAAACTGAATACTATTTCACTTTAATAATTATTTCGTAATATTGTGGTTTCCTGCAGTGTTCACACAAAGAGAATATTCCATTATTTTCTGCTTCATCTCTCTTGTTAGTAGAGACTGCTTTGCCTTTATGGATAAACAAAATAATAATTATTCATTTAACCATTTTTTTTTGCTCAAACTACTGGTATATATTCTAGAGTTTCTTCAATAAATTTAAATTCAATTTGATTATCAAGAGTATATTATCAAATAAAATATAAAACAATTGATACATATTATTAAAAGAATAGCTTTGAATTTATACTAATATGAAAAAAATAGGAAATAAAAAATATTCAAAATCAGTTGACTTGACAAGTTTTTGATTCAACAATGTGAATGAAGTGCAAAAAAAATGAATTATTTCTTTTAAAAAAAATATGAAATAATACAGTTATAAATATAGAACGTAATAAGAAAATGAGTGTAGACTGCTCTAGGATCTTATTTCAAGTAATGTAACAATAATTTTCTGTGCGTCATGAAAAGAAGCTTTTGCGGACTGTCATGAAATGTGGAGGAAAAACCATTAATGGTACAGTAAACCCTCGTTAGTTCGCTGTTTAGTTTTCGCGGGTTCAGTGTTTCACGGAGTCCTGAAATGTTCAATTAAAAAATTAAGAAATATAAAAAAATATTCAACTGTAATTGCAGTAAAAAATAAAAAAAATACTACTCTTAATGAAAAAATATAGTAGTTAGTATTAGAGAAGAAAATATACAGGACTCTTTTTGTATAATCGAGAAAGAATCAAACAACCTGTGACTTGCTGGGACAAAATATATTCTACAGCATTAAATTAAAGGTTAATAAAAGCTATTAAAAATATTCAATAAGGAGTAAAAATTAGTTACATAAAAAATAGGCCTTTTTTTTCTTTTTTTCATTTTTATTTACATCACAGTACAGTATTCAGTAAGATCAGGATTCTATCTCTGTTGGAAAGTTCGTTGTTAGAGCTTTAGAGGCTTTTATAAAGGCGGGTCCATTATTCGCGGATTTTCGCTTTTCACGGGTGTCTTCTGTCCCCATTATCCGTGAAAAGTGAGGGTTTACTGTATAAGGGAGTACAACATCACTTAATCGGTAAATTTCTCCAGAGGAATAACTATTACAATAATAATCTTCGAGGCTGTCAAGGTGAAATTATACCCTCTTATGGGAGGCTGCTAGAAAAGGGGAAAATTTGAAAATGAGATGAAATCATGAATAAAATGCATGATTTTTGTATCATAAAATGCTTCTATTTAAAATTTCTATTTTGATCTCTTTTTTATTTTCAATAGGTTTCATTTGACACCCACATTATAGAAGTAAAGAGGAAACAGCTTTCAGACTTCCAAAGGCAATTGAAGTTAGAGGAGGCATCTAATCACCTCACATTTGCAATAACATTATTAAAAATGATACTTTGTAATCGTTGGAGAAGAAAATTTGGTAGCACAACTAGAGATTTGGCCAGTCCCCAAGTCGAAGTTTCATTTTTGAAAAGAACAATCACTTGTCTTTGAAAGTCTGAAAGTTGTTTCCTATTTCCTTCAACGATGTGGGTATCAAATAAAACCTAAAAACAATCAAAAATGGACCAAAATAGAAAGCCGTAAGCACAAATTTTATTCACAATCTCATCTGATCTTCAAATTTTCTTGCTTTGTAAAAGTTTTTTTTTTTAACTCTTTGACACAGTTTTCACTTTCCTAGAGACCATCCTGTATAAAAAAATTTTGAGCTTCTAAATTTACGACGGAAGTCATTAAGAATGAAGTTAACATATATACGATGTGGTTGTATCGTTTGTCGTTGATAAACTTACGACTGGTTCATTATTTTACTGTTACCAATTTTACACAAACGCAGAAATATAATTTCGAAAGTAATTTCTTCTTAATGGAATCTATGATGAATAAAATAATCCAAGTAAAATTGCCGCATTTCTAACATGACTGGTGTGTCACTCAGTTTGTGAGTTCTTAGTCCATCAGTCAGTCGTTAATGGTCAATCAATGTGTACATTATTATGGATGATAAAGGATAATGTAGGCATGCAAGGTAATACTGTTAGTTACTGGTAGTTAGAAGAAGATCCATTCTACATTAGCATAGTTAATAAAAGATAATGTAGGGACTGAAGATTGTTCTTACTGAAGAAGTAAGACTGTATACATTTATAGATTAGTAGATTAGTACATCGGCCAGTGGACGCATTTACGTCTCCGTTCCTTCATTCTTTCTCCTTGTATTTTTTTTTCTTTCTACTCTCCTGAAGACGGCAAGACGCCGAAATTATCGAGATTCGTGAGTGTTCGTCCTTTTTCTTGTGTTCTCTAGCTGTAATTTTATTTATAGATTAGTATTAACAATAATTGTTTGTTAATAAAGATAACAGCCATGAAGACAGTACTGTTATTGCAGAATAATCACTCTTTCTTATGAAATATTATTGATAGTAAACGATAATGTAGGAATGGAAGATAGTGTTCTTACTGAAGAAGAATTACTCTTCTTATATTAACTATAGTGAAAATGATAATTTAGGCATGATAAATAATACAGTTAATGAAGAATATTCACTGTCTTTTATACATTAGTATTGATAATAAACTATAATGCAGGCGCGGAAGTTAGTTTTTTTACTGAAAAAGAATTCCTGTCTGAACATTAATACAGTTAAAAAGATACTTAGGCATTAGAGATGGTACTGTTAGTGAAGAATATTTACTCTTTTTATATATTAATACGCATAGAAGGTAGTGCTCTTACTGAAGAAGATTTACTTCATTTAGTATCAATACATTAGTATTGATTACACATGATAATGTGGGTATTGGATATAATACTCTTAATGAAGAAGATTCACTTTCATTATACATTAGTATACAAATGTAGGCAGGGGAACTAGTACTGCTAGTGAAGAAGATTCAGAGAGGAATCAGCCGTTCTGTTGAAACAGCTCTTTGCCGTAGTCATGCGGACAGCAAATATCAAATAACTTGTCCAGTCCTAATGAAGCAGTTTCTTGTAATCGGTCGAATCCAATGATTGAAGCGAAATTGCAAGGGTTGCGCACTGCCCCTACCAATCACCGCCGACGACATCTGCTTCCTCTTCCCTTCCACCTGTCTCTCTTTGGAACCAATTAATTTCCGGATTAATTTCCTACTAACCTTCAATAACTGACTCTATAGATAGCAATTTGAATTAGTCCATTGATGTAATCTAAATTCGTTTGTGATTTATTGGGCTATAGTCATTTGAAATCAACATTGATGGGTGTTTTGTAAAATGAATGGACTGAAAGCAGTCATGAATAGGTAATGATGTAGTGAAGCTGCGTAATAAATGCCAAGACACACAGAAAGTTTAAAGAAAGAAGAGATGGTTTAGAAAAGTAAGGTCCAAAATTTCTGGAAGATATATTTTGGAAAATGGTATGAAAGATGGGATGAAGAGAGAAATAAAGTGAACAATAATCAAAAGAGTGAGGATGAGAAAGTAGAATGAGAGAGAGTGCGATGAAAAAATGAAGTCCAGTAATAGTAGTTCAAACAGACTTATTCACAAAACAAAGCACAAAAGAAACAAACATTTACAATTATCAAAAGTACATTGTCATTGGGGATTTACTTCTGCTCTCACATGCTGGTGACCTCCATGATACAATTTTTTTTCCCTTCTGGCTGGAGTTTCCATATCATTTGACCAAGTCAGATCGTAGAAATTCGAGCTTTAGACGATTAAATTATTTGTCATCATCAGGTGGAATCTATACATCGAATGCACATTATTCTGTTACAGACATGTTTTTGGTTTCAATATTACAAAATCGTGTTTATTGATATGTATACAATAATGGGAACAGTATACCTGGAACACGCCAAATTGCAATAAAGTGCACATATAAATAACTGGCATAATTGATTTCTATATTTATTCAATAGTCATCAGATCGAGAACTATCTTTCAAAATATATTATTGATTTACGTTATGCAATCAATGATTTATGATTATTCTTTATAATATGATATTTAACCATTTGTTAAAATTTGCAGCAGCTTCTCCTATCATAATTTTCATTCTAATGGCCTGGATCTTTTAACTTTTTTTTCCAATTATTTTTTCATCCGGCTGCAGTTTCCATATCATTTGTCGATATGATATCCTATAAATTCGAGCTTTCTACCATTAGATTATTGGCCATCGTCAGGTTGAATCTGGATTGTGGGCGAATGCCTAAGTAACTATCCTTAGTCAAACGTCATTCTGTTTGGTTCAATGGACTGACTTTACTATTTTATTAATATCAATATTTTATTAATACTATTTAATATTATAATGTCATATTTATTTAAATATTTTTAAAATATTTAAATTTTAATCGTATTTATATACAATAATATTAATTTAAAAACTTGGAAATAAAAAATAATCACCTACATTTACCAATGTTTCGTTAGACTGCTAAACACGTTATAAGAAAAGAAAGCACGCTTGTGATGATACCATTGACAGATTGGCTGTAATACATGTAAACATCTGTATTTGTTGAATGGTCTCAACTGTTGATAGAAAAAAATTGTAGATTATTCAATAAACTTAAAATTTATTTCCAAAATAACATAACATTCTAAAATTATGAGTACTATACTTTCATTAATATGTAAAACAGCACATATTTGTTAATGCAACTTTGTGTTTGTATTTTCCTTTTATCATGCAGAATTTCTTTTAAGCTTAGTGTAAGTGCTCAAAGTACTTGCTATTTCTTAAATATACATATTTTGAATATCTAAGGCAATCTATATAAATAAAATAATGATTTTGTCTGTACATTGCTTAGAACTGACTCAATTCAAGTTTTCTTTACGTTTCATACATTGGAGAAACCGAATCCACCATTAGAAAAATTTCTGTCGGTTTGTCGGGTTGTCGGTTTGTCGGTTTGTCTGTTTGTCCGCAAAACTTTGTCACAAGTAAACTCAGCTACCATAAGACATATAAAGCTGAAACATTTACAGTAGATTTGGGTAGGTCTAACTTAAAATATAGGCTCTGAATTATCTGGAAATTCAACGTAGGAGTGAAGTTATGGACGTTTAAAGCAAAAACGTTAGTCACAAGTAAACTCAGCCACCATAAGACATGGCGAACTGAAACTTTGACACTGGATTTGTGTATGCCTAACTTAAAATATGGGCCCTAAATAGATTCATAATTAAGTACAGAAACGAAGTTATAGGGCTTTAAGCGTATTTTCCTTACTTCACAGGCAAGTTTGTTTTGAAAATACACAGGTGAAACAAGTAGGTATTGTTAGTTGATTTTAATTTCATTGGAGCATATGAATATATTGCGTATTTGACATCTTTGAAAAAGTGTTTCCCAGAGTTGAGGATGTACTATTTATTACGAATAAATAGTTTTGTAAACGGGCAATTCTCAACCCTTAATACGGACAGAACAAGTTCTTACGCTATATCATACCGAGGAAAGACCTTACAAGTCAGTAAAGAGATTGGATTAATGATGAAGAAGCAGTTCATTATCTAATTGACTTTCTTGACTCTGAATTTATTTCTCCTGGACTGCCTGCTCATGAGTAAAAATTTAAAGTAGGAGAATCAATCATGCTGCAATTTAGTAGCAGTAACAAATTTCATGTTACGAAACATGAGTGCCCCAAAACTGTGCAACGGTACACGACTCTGAGTTCGTGCTCTACACAGATATGCCATAGAGGCGGAAATAATGACTGGATGTGGTATTGGGGAGTCTGTGTGTATACCACACATACCATTGATTCCGAGCCACTGTCTGTTTACGTTGAAATGATTGCAAAGTCCGGTCAGAGTCTATTTCGCAATGACGTTAACTAAGTCGCAAAGGGAGACTTCATCGAACGCAGGAATACAAGGTAGCGAAACCAAGTTTTTCTCACATGGTCAAATGTAGTTTACTTGATCAAGTAAATGTGCTCAAGAATTTAAAATGTGGATAATATAAAAATTGGTAATAAAGTAAAGAGATCTAGCTAGGGTAGCCAGTAGTAGGGTAGCTTGCTTGCTCGCCGATGACAGTAGTGCAAATGTATTATAAATAAATACAACAAAAACATTTTTTTTTAATTTAATATTTGCGTAATATAAACACTGGTAATAAAGTAAGGTATGGAACCAGAGTAGCCCAGTGGCTTGCGTGCTAGCTTTTGACTGTGAGCACGTAAATTAGAACTAACTCATTTCAAGTTTTCTTTACGTTTCATACTTCAGAGTAGCCACATGTACCCTTAGAATAATTTCTGTCTGTCGGTTTGTCCACAAAATATTGCCACCATAAGACATATAAATCTGAAACATTGATTGTAGATTTATGTATGTCTAACTTAAAATCTAATCTTTGTATACAGAGGCATTTGTTTAGCACTGTACTAATAATGGTATTTTCTACTATTCTATAACTTCTAATTGTAGTATTAGTATAATAATATAATTGATATTTTGGAATACCAATTATAATATTATTTTTGATTCCGTCAAAGACGGGTACGTTTGCTAGTAGTTTCATAATTTGGTTTATTCTCTCTCATTATGTTTGAAAAGTTTATACTAATTTGCTCATATATTCATTTTTTTTTTACTTTTTAATGTATGTTTCACTGTTTACTCTTTTATTATTTATTTTGTTTTACTTTTATTGAATTCTAAACAATTTTTTCTTTGACATTTACAATGTCTATATAAAAGTGAGACGTCGGATATAAAAGTTCTGTTTTAATTTGAATACTGATCCATTCCTCATACATTTTTCAGATATATATGAAGCATTATGAAAACTTATAATTTCAATCAAGCAGAGAAAACATAAAAGAGAAACAAATAACAATTAGTATGACATTTTTAAATAAGTTGTAATCAGGAGAAAAATTATGTCATTGAAAGACAATTAAGTACACATGGTACTACTTTAACACTACTATGTAGGATTAGGATTTAATACTACTCAGTAGAAATATCAGCTTACATAACAAAAAATTTGTATTTACTACATTTTCTATAACTACTAATAAATAAAGTAGAAAATTTTGTTTAATTGTGTCAGCTATACAAAAGAGTATAATTGAAGCCAAATTTATATTGCGTATCCCATTAAATGAAGGCGTTTAGTATTTTGAAGCTTTCTCTAAATTTGTAAGAGGTATCACATAATGCATTCAAACCCTTAATGTGGAGCCCAGGAAAGTTCAACCCCCCTGGGTAATCCTCAATAATCTGGGATCCTCTTTAATAACACAACCCACAAAACCATCCCCGTTCCTTATTAAAAACACCCCCTCCCTGCAGTACTAATACTACCCCTCACCAACCCATTTCACTTTAAACAAATAATGAACAATAGTGTAGATACAATGGTTATTTATTAATTTTATAAAAACGATATTTTTTTGATACTCAATGAAAATGATATTTCATTTGTTAGTAAATTTGGTTTTAAAAAGTATATTTAATTTAGATTATTGAAATTTCTCCTATTTTTTTTAAAAATCTAATTGATGTTATATAATAAAACATCAGTAATGTGTTATTTATATAAAAAATTATATTCAATAGTTTCAGGGAATCATTATTGTGTGTAAGTATATATTAAGGGTAATCTTTAATCAGCCAATATGCTATATTAATTAGAATTCAACTAGATGAACTGCAGCAAACTAATACTAACAGTTACTCTGGGTTCATAATATTTACAGCGAGATGTTAACAACATAAAAAAAATTTTAAGATAAATAATAAATTTGAACTTAACCTTCAAAACAGGTGGTAAACTATCCCATAGTTGGTAATGTTTAAAAATTAAAACGATAAATAAGAACTATAGTACAAGTATAGTATACTACAAGTACACTAAGGAGAAAAATTGAAAATCGAAAATTTTTAAAATATAATTTTTTTTTGGAAATTTCCAAATTGTATAGAAATAACTCGTTTGGATAGGGTTTATATATCTTCTTGCTAAATATCCCCGACGGTATGCTTCGTTTTCGCAGTTCTAGTCCTCATATGAAAAACGGCCAACAGGAAAAAAAGGTCAAAAGGACTGCTTTTTCAGGTAAAAAGCAGTATATACAAGAGTATGAGTCAAATTTCTAATGATTTGACAATATACGAAAATATCAAGAAGAAAAATAACGAAAAAAGTGCCAAAAAAAGTTTTAATTTAAAATTATTTTGATTTTGTATCAGTTGTTTTTAACAAACAAACAAATTTAATTTATGGCTGCCAGAAAATATGTTGCTTATTTCTTTATTCTTATTTTCTCAATATTTATTTTACTGTTATACATATATAAAAAAAATTACAGTAAATATGTGTATGCAATCATCTGATGATAACTTGAAGGTATCATCACTTATTGAGAACTCTAGATTTGCTGCTGTATGATGACACGAAATCACACTTTCAGTACTCTGCTTAAAAGTTTTGAAAAACCTTTTAAATGCTGCTAGATATATATTATTGAAATTTTTACTGTGTTATATAGTTACAAAGTGTGTAACCTTTTACATGCTAAAACACCTTAAAGATGCCAAAAAAAAAAAAAAAACATACCTAATAGATCAAATACTACGAACATTTCATGTTTTTGACATAAATGATAAAAGTATATTCACAATGGTAATATAAAGAATTCTTACACTGCAATGGTCGAAATTCCGTAGAACTCGTATACTATTCCATCCATAAATTGGCCATAGACTTTTTTAAAATTAATTGTATGAAATAGTCTTTGGTTACTAATATCGTCTGATAAACAGTTTATTGTTTAACATAGTGTAACTTAGTGCTATTTACAGCGTAACAAAATCAGTTTACGCTCTAAAAATTTAGCCTTACCAGAAATTTAGGAAACTATGAAAACACATCTGACGCTAGTTTTAAAATAAAATGTTATGTTTGATTATTTTACAAACTAATTTACAAAGCTGTCAACTTGGATGATAGTTAGTATTGTTTACTTAGTAGAGTTTTAAACACAAACGATTTCTTCATAGCTTCATTGGTCATTGGAAGAAACGCAAGAATGGTTTGACTAAAAATGCTTCAAGAATGTAACTTTAAAAAAGAATGTTTTATTTATTAGCGTTATTAATGATATTTGTATGCATTCAATTAGTATGATTAGTTGTTTATGTCAAAGCAGAGATTTGAGAACTGGGAT
Organism: Hermatobates lingyangjiaoensis; assembly: GCA_026182355.1. Lineage (NCBI taxonomy): Eukaryota > Metazoa > Arthropoda > Insecta > Hemiptera > Hermatobatidae > Hermatobates > Hermatobates lingyangjiaoensis. The sequence continues at coordinate 3,666,656 of JAPFBL010000085.1, forward strand.
TTAAGACATGACTATTATAGATTCATTAGACGAGACGTTGCATAAATTCAGTATTATTTGCTTGAAATTGCCCTTATTAAGGGCTTACTAATGTAATCTGACTTAAGCGTTGTGTAAGCCTTGAGTTGGAGGGAGGAGCAAGTGACGGGAGGGTGGGGGGGTGTTTCATTAAGAAAGGTGAAATCTTTAAGGGAAGTCAGGCTTTCTACTGTTAGGTGTCTCTGAAATAGGTGGAACTAATCAAGCCTCTCTCCTACCCCCTTTGCTTGCATCCCCTATCTCAGACAGCAGACGATCTTCTTCTAATTTCAACCCTTAGCTCTACCAAGCCAGATTACTCTCCTACCACATCTACCCTCTCTAAACCAATCAAGCCTTTATTGACTCTTTTACTGATCAAGTCAGCCTCCTACTCGCTCTATTCTTGCTTCACCATTCTACTTTTTGTAAACTTGTATTTGAAAATAATTCGTCATGTCTCTTTTTTTTCGCAAGCTAACAGGCAAATATACAAGTTAACCGAAACCTTATTGGCATTTGATCACACATAACATAGCTATTATCCAAGTTAAAAAAAAAAACATGGAAACTAATAGTTATATTCATGACAATATTCAAAGTCGTTGACTGAAGTCATACATGTACTTCTTTGACTTAGTTTGATACTTTTATGGCCAGTTTGGGATCGTACATAACTAAAACTAATATATAACATTGCTACTGCTTGCTGACCCTCATGCTTGGCAGTGTAACCAATGCATGAAGTGCCGTCCACCAGAAACGGCCGAGCTTCTTTGAACATGAGGTCCTGTGTCTATCAGATCAAGTATCAGGGATGTTCTGGCATGGGATGTGTTCATTTCCTCTATCAACAGTGTCGGAATTTAGGGTGGTCGAGAATTAGAACGCGGTGCTGGTAAGATGTCAATGAGTTGTGACCTCTTTTCATGTGGAAACTGGCAACTCTGATGGCTATCATCCTTGAACATCAAGGAATTTGAGATGTGTCATCAGGTTTTCTAAGTTTTTCCGAGCAGGAAAAATCATAAGCCAGGTTTGGCTTCCTTTTCTAAGCTTCGTTCATTGTGACGTTAGTTTTTGAGCCTTGAATGGTTGTAGTGCAATTTGATAGTTCCATTTTGGTATTTTCTTTAGTCAGATTATCGCATTCTTGTTTCCAACCATACCTGCATGACTGGGAATCTACTGAATTCATGAGACTTAACCATTTTCTGCTAGATTGTCAAGCAGTTCTTTTCAGCCTACCGTTCCTTAACAGTCGATATCGGTATTTGTGGACAGGTTGTGGATGACATCTTTTGAGTCTACTTGAAAGATTGTTGGTATAGGTGACTTGATTTTAATAAGTTTGGTAGTGGGAGTAAATTGATTAATTAACTTATTAATTAAGAAGTATATGACAGACATTTTTCAGTCATAGTTGATCAAGAGTGCTTCTACAGACAGAAGCTATATGGTACATTCCGATAATGCGTTGTGAATGTACAGGGTACCTGCTAAAAAAAGTTCTTTCAATAGTTTCTTGGCACAAGTAAAGTTTGGATCGTTGTTAAAGGCTGTTGAATAGTTGTAGAAAGAGTAAAGTGTCCTTATTATAAGGCAATTGAACAACAAATATGGTTAAAATCTGTCGAAACAGTAATCATTGTTAGAAAGCAATAGAAACTTTAATATCTCACAATTTAATCTAAAACCATTTACCATCTAGTTTTATTTACTTTTGGTAATGAGACAATGTGGTGTTTGTATGCAGTACGACACACAGTAACGGCATAAGAAAGTTCCTGCCGAAAAGTTGTAGGTATATCACAGTACATTTATTATATTCCTGTCTTACCTTGATACAATCAGTATTAGAGTTATAATATTCAAAAGTAAAAACACGTCATGCGGTTAGTACATCTGAGTTACATTAATAGGATTAGTTATAGCTAATCAAGTGCTCTTTTATATTCTTAAAGTGCTAAATTCTGTGAGATAACAAAAGTGAATACATTAGTGCATGTATTCACTACATGTGAATTCAGTATTCAGTATTCAAAGTGAATACTTTATGCAATCCGTAATTGTGTGGTATTTACTCATTCTGAGGTAAAATGAATACATTGTGTATTAATATGAAGTTATATATATTATAATGATGAAGGTCATCAGATATTGATGAGTCTCATCAGATATCATGAGTGATGATGTGGGTCATCATTTAGAATATGGTCTAAATGAGTTCAGATCATTAATGTGTCACACTTTTGGCTCATATAAATTTTAAAATTCTTTGTTAGGCCTCATAAAGTGTGGACTTTGGAAAATAAATTATTATGCTGTAAAACTTTATACTTATCTTTTTTTTTTTTTTTTTTGGCTAATAACTCTTTCATACTTATAAAGCAACGAAAAATTAAGCATCATGACTTGTTTGAACGTCCGGTATGATGTATCCATGCATACGAAAATAAATTTGCATATGCTGATGGAATACCAGTCACCTCTGAAATAACGCCTCCAGCAGGATTTTCCTTTGGTTTGAAATAGATTGAATACTAATGAGAGAATGGTCATGTCGTTGGTGAGATGTACTTCCTGATCGTCTGTATTCACCAACTAGTTTTGAATACTGCCGTAAAGAGAAACACTTAATTAGTAGTCAAATTGGCAATTCACTTTGATTTTGAATAGAATATGTCATTTTCAGTCATCTAGTGAAATCAGTGTTAGCCACATTAAATGAATTCATTGTCCCACTAAATGTCTCTTCCGTAGCAGACATTTTCAATAACAGAGTTCTATGCCAAGTACTGACTTCTAGCTAAATACATTATAATTCCATAAACAGAAGTGAAATGTATTCAAGTGGTCTGTAATAGCTTCCACTGTCAGTAAACTCATTACCAAAGTAAAAAAAAAAGAATTTAAATTATTAATTTTTTATCGTAACACATTTTTCTTATAGGACCTATAATCTCATCATATTATTTTTTACTGTTATTCCCTTAATGTATTTTTAAATTTAAAATTTTTATATATAGATGCACACACGAATAAACAAGCAGACAAACACAAACACACACACACACACACACACACACACATATATATATATATATATATATATATATATATATATAATATATATACCATGATAAACGAAAAACGGTCCGGCAGGACAGATTACACTTAAAATAAACGGTGACACATAGACTGAAACATAAAAAAGACTCACTTTTCAGTATTTCAACCGTAATGGCGGTCGTTCTCAGGAGAAAAAGTGAATTGACGGAGGGACGACAGTCAACACCGCCATTACGGTCGAAATATTAGAAAGTGAGTCTTTGTTATGTTTCAGTCTATGTGTCACAGTTTATTTTAAGATATATATTATATATATATATATATATATATATATATATATAACTCCACAGACGAGATGTACTAAGTTCGGGCCATTTACTAGTGCCGGAGAGGAATAGAACTTCAAGGACCTCTTACTCCACCCCAAAACAACTAATCCATTTGATCATCAAAGATCCAAAATATATATATATATATATATATATACTTTTTCGTTGGAAATACGATCCAAAACGGGCAAATATAGTTCAGTATAGAAAAAGAAACCTAGAGAAATCAAAAGAACACACTTACAGTCTCTAATTTTTGGTTTGAACCGTCTTCAGGAGAGATAAGAGAGGGAAACCAAGCGCACTGGGTCAGAGACGGTTGGAAACCCTGACAGTCTCTGAACCAGTGCGCTTCCCTCTCTTATCTCTCATGAAGACGGTTCAAACCGAAAATTAGAGACTGTAAGTGTGTTCTTTTGATTTCTCTATGTTTCTTTTCTATATATATATATATATATATAATATATAAGGGTTGAAATATTGAATATGAGTCGTAGTTTTTGTTTCTCATTTGAAACTAACACCAAACATATCTGACACTTGTTTAATTACAAGTGCCTTAATTGTCCTAAATACTATTCCTGTTACTTCATCTGCAAAAAGGAAAATATCTTTCCTATAGTCGACATGTTCATATGATTGATCTACAGGATATGAATAACTTTCTGGGTTGGGTAGGTGTCTTTTCTTAGGTCATAATTTATTAAAAATAACACCTTGGCTGATACCTGTTTCTTGGCAAGCTTCTCATTGTTCCATAATAACAGTCTAGTAACTTTGCATATTCAGTAAAAGTATATTTTCCATAAGCAACATGTTGAAATTATAAAATGAAGGTTATTCATTCTTATAATCGAGTAGAAATACGAGTAGCCCAAGAGGTTAAGTCAATTATGAAGATTAAAATTTTCTTATTTTGGACAATAAAGATTTAAATGTTACCATAAAAAAACACCAGTATGATCCTATTTGTTAAACATCAAATTTACTAATAATTTATTTCTTTAATTAGTAGTTTTTACTATGTAAATATAATTATTTATCGTAAAGAAGTCTATTAAAAGCTCTACTCTGCATTGTAGTGGCATAAAAATGTTGACTAGTGCAATATATGTTGATTTATATTAGATTCTTAAATATTTTAAAATTGCCAGTAGTGTATATTATGACAATTTTTAATAATCTGAGGTAAATAAATGTTATATGATGAAGTTCATAATAAAGAGAGATAAAATTTCAAATACAAACCATTGGAACAAAAAGTGCAAATCACTATCCATTTGATTTTTTTTGGTACAGCAAAACTCATGACTTCAATGCCAATGAATTTTTTCAAGCACCAATGAACAAGATTTGATTAGCAGTTCCTGATTATAGTGACTGGCAGCAAAATAAAGTTGTGAGATTATTAAAGTTGTGAGTATAAACTTGGTATTGTTATAGTTGCTTGTATATCATGTTATTTATTTCAAAATCAGGATCTTATGTCGTTACTTAGAAAGCATGAAAAAAATTGTTTACACCCAAAAAAAATGTGTTATGATAGCGGACTTTCATTTATCTCATTATATCAATATTAGGATCTTATGTCGTTTCTTAAATAAGGAAGAAAAAATTGTTTATACACAAAAAATTTGGTATGATATAGGATATCCATTTATCTTGTTATATCAATATTAGAATCTTATGTTGTTACTTAAAGAAGCAAAAAAAAAAATTGTTTACACACAAAAAAATGTGCTATGATAGCGGACTTTCATTTATCTCGTTATAAACAGCGCGGATTTGTTAGGGCAGCGATAATTGGAGCACTGCAGTGATGTTGATGGTTCTCCTACTTATTGGTTCCCACGCCAATGTTCCCTCTCTGATTTCTCTCTAGCTCTCAGTATACCCAACCCGTTTCTGGTTTCATTTTAATTTGAATATGTATATTTTGTAAAATAGAATCTTCCCTCAATAAATTAGCATCATTAACATGTCAGCATATGAAAATAAACGTTTTGGAGAAGTTATCTTGTTTCACAAACATTGGGAAGTGGTGTGAGAAAGATTCATAAACAGCAGAAAATGTTTCAAATTAAAAATAGGTATGAATATTAACATGACATGCATAAACGAAGATCTGCTTTCTCAATACTTAAACATATATAAATAGATTCAATAATATATATATATATATATTTGGGGAGCAGTCCTTCATTTATACATGTGAGATTAAATTTTCTGCCCACTTTTGTCTTTATCAGTTTTCTGGATTTCTTTTCCAAATCTCTAAGGCTACGAGATTTGGAAAGAAATCCAGAAAACTGATAAAGTCAAAAGTGGGCGGAAATTTAATCTCACCTGATGATGACCCATGTGGCCGAAAACTTGTTATCTTAGTTTAATCTAGTGTAGTGTTTAATTAAATATAGTTATCCCCAGTGAAGTGGTTATTTCCAGCCTTCTGAATGTCGTATGCTAATTTGCTTTGGCAATTATCACCTTCTCAAAAGAAAATTGTAAGGAAAATAGAAGCTATAAGTAAGAAAATTGTGAATACAGAATCTGCCATCAAATTCTAATATATATATATATATATATAATTAAATAAAATGGTCCAACGGACTTTTAAATAAAACCCAATTAAAAAATGATAGGGTTTTTTTTAAAAAAAGGAGGACTCTTTGCCTCCTGATGACGACGATGTTCGAAATATAGAAGTGAGTTATTCCTGTGTCTATCTGTGTGCTATCTTTTTTTAATTCGTTTTATATATATATATATATATATATTATATCAGATTCAATAATATATTAACTGTTTGACAGAATAGACGTATTTATTATTATTCTTAATTCATGAAAGAATTAAAATTAAATGAATGAGAATAAACCATCTGAGCTTTATATGTTGCTTCTTTTTATATTTAAATAATAAGCGTATACTAATACACTTACTTATTTAAAACTCTAAAAAAAAAACAAAACGACTTCACAACAGTGAAAATAGGGAAACAACAATCAGACTAATTAATATTAAATAGATAAAAACCTTTAAAATTTCTTGGATAAGTTCATTTTGAAGATAGGTATCGCCTGAAACCGGTCCGATAACTCTAGCAGCAGTATACGAGGTATAAGACTGTTTATTTTCTTCTAATATTAATTATTATTAGTCTGGTTGCAGATTTTATTAAGACAAGATTATTAGTTTTTTCTATCTAATACCAATTTCACTGCCTAATTTCCAAAATTCTTCCTTCACGTGTTTATGTGAAATAACAATCAATGATCAAACCACAATAAGAAATGGGAAAACAAGACTAAGATCTTTCAACTGTAACAAGCGGTCTTCGTCAGAGTCAAAAACCTAACCCTCCAGTTGGTTTTTTTGACTCGTGATGAAGACCGCTTGTTACGGTTGAAAGATCTTAGTCTTATTTTCCCATTTCATATTGTGGTTTGATCATTGATATATATATATTGAAAATGACGAGCCAATCCCTGTTGCGTATCATTTTGGAAACTTCTTATTGGTTGTGGGTGTTTTTTCGTGAGACACCTTTCTCCTTCGCACACTCCGTCTGCTTGGCCGCCTCAGCCTTCACTCCAGGGGAGGGTTCACAGTCCCTACTTAATTTTCCAATAGAGGCGGCCAAGCAGACGGAGTGTGCGAAGGAGAAAGGTGTCTCACGAAAAAACACCCACAACCAATAAGAAGTGTCCAAAATGATACGCAAAAGGGATTGGCTCGTCTTTTTCAATATCTACTCTGGCATTAAAGCATATATATATATATATATATATATTTATTGGTCTTCGTTGCCAGCAGCAATAAGACCCAGACAAAGACCACTTGTTTTAGTTGAGAGATCTTAGTCAGTTTTTGATAATATTAATGTTGTTTGGTTTGAATATATATTCATTACATGTAAGTGAAAAGTTATATTCATATTAACAATAATTGGTTGAAAATATTTTTCTTATACGAAAGATCCCGACTTATTTACGTAATTTACTCTCCCAGAAAATTGTATTTCGGAAGCGAGTTCAGGAAGCTCAGGGAGGGAATTAATGGCCTATACAATTTAGCGATTAAAACTCACACGATTATATTGGACACACGAGACTTCAAAACGTCTGTTAACGTAGGGAAATATACTTTAAAATGTTTATTGGAATACAATATTTTTATTGAACTATATTTAGAACGGCCAGTAAATGTAATTAAACATGTAAAGCTTCTTTTTTTATGTTGTTTGTTTCCCAATAGTTGTTATTATACCTGTATATTTTTTTTATTTTTTATATATTGTTAATTGGGATAGAAGGAAAAAAAAGGTTTCAATGTTGTTTCTATATTCAATTAAGAGATTAAATCTATATGTGAAATGTATTGTATAAAAAAAACATGAGTTGAAATCGAATTCAAAATGGTAGCTTCTCTTTTGTCAAACACTTCCAACATATAACAAAAAAAATGCGAGTATATCTATTGTAAAAAAAAAGGGGAAAAAGAGCAAAGTAAAGAATACAAGCAAATACCATTATGTTTATTGAAAATGTGGCCATGGGTTGACCAGGCAAACCAAGAAACCTAATCTGGAAGAAAGGAAAATATGATCTAGCTTTTATTAAAAGATACCCTGGTAAGCCGAAGGGCCGATGTATCGATCTGTGCTTTCTCAGTAATAACCAACCGAACTAATCCCTTTTCTAATTAAATCTTTTTATTCTTTTATATCTTATTAAATAAAGGCAAGAAATTGTATACTTTAATTCATTTTACTCTAAACGATATATATAATAATTTAATTAATTTTTTTTATTTTAAAGAAATTTTTATTGAAAATCTTAAATATTATAAATACTTTATGCCATTTATGTAAAAGTTAGAGTCTGTGAGTGTTTCCTATTTCATATTAAAAAGTTACATGTTACAGTCATTCTTATTCATAAGTTTCTGAAGGAAATAATTAAGGTAGTTGTAAATTTATATATCACTGAATTCATATTTTTTTTCAGTTTTCATTGTTTTCCTCTCACACTATTTTAGTGTATTCTAACATAATACTTCAGTCATGAACTCATAAAATGTCATTTGAGGAGTTTGGTGTTTATTGTTGAATTTTTTTAAGTTTAACTACAATCTGATTTCACCTACCAATGAACTAGATCTTTCTTATTTCCTCCTGATCACAAATTAATGTTTGGAATATCTGACTCAGTTGGTGGTTCAAAACTGCTAATAACATTATTTATTATAATAATAATTAGCATTAGAAAGAGAAAAACAGATAAAAACACATACTAAAGACTCACTACGATATTTCGACATTCATTGTCGTCGGGCAGAAGTGTCCCTTTGAGTAGCTGAAGCCTACTGACCGGACGGTCGAATGTGGCGAACACGCACGCACTCTGCTGGCTGCCCTAGGTATGCTAATAACTACAGAGAGAAAAATAACTAAAAAAGAACAAAAAAAATAACAAAAGAAGAAGAATATTAAGTAAATCAATGAGTAAAAAATAAAAATAAGAAATAATTATGAAAAAAAAACCGTTAACGGTACTAGTTGTGAACAGGAGGAGAGCAAGCTTTGAAAAGACAGAAAATGTTTAAAGTAACTTCGAGATGACGGTACAGGGATATATATACGAGTATATATAAATATATATATATATATATATATATAGTCGGGTTTTTGACTCTGACGAAGACCGCTTGTTACGATTGATATATGATATTAGTCTTTGTTTTTCCCATGACTTAAGCGGTTGTTAATTATATACCATGATAATTGAAAAACTAACTTTAGATTATATTTTACCCAAAAATTACACAAAAAAATACTAACTTTTGCTTGAAAGTATAGTAAAGTGTATAGAAACTTTAAACAACCTCTACTTTATTTAGTAAAGGATAAATTTAGACAAAAAGAAATCGTTGTAAGCTAAGCATTGTAGGAGAATGTCGTAGCAGAGAATGACTTGAAGATCTGTTTTGGAAGGAGAGACTCGAGACATATAACAAAGCAGGTGGCCCAAGGCGGTGTCCTGGGACTGGGTTGTATAATTTCTATGCAAATGATTTTCTACAGCTTCTGAGCCTCACAACTATCTTAAGTGAAGCTCGAAAGCAAATTGCTTAAATTCAGACTCCACCAACAGGACTCCATTAACACTTCCATGCATAAATACTTTTCATCAAGTTCTATTTTATTATGCACACTTCAGACTTTATTATGTTAACAAAATAATTAACCAACAAGTAATTATGCTAAGCTAATAGAAAGGTAATTTTCAGTACAATGACACTTTAACTATATGTCCGTCAACATGTTTACATTATATTATAAACTAAATGAAGTATAAAATAACAAATGTAGTTATTCGTGTGAAGACAACTACATCCAGTTTTCTGTGTCAATAATAGGTTTGATGTCCCGTGAATAAAATATGATGAGTTTTTTTCGCAAATTGTGCGTGTGTGTGTGTGTGTGTGTGTGTATGCGTATAGACTATAGAGAGAACATCATTAATTTCATTTCATTTCTGAAAAGTAGCATTTTATATAATAATTACTATTAGTGATGGGACGGTACCAACATTTTAACGACTCCCATACAAGTGCCGATACTGCATTAACTTTCGATTTGGATTTGAATACGAAACACGATTCCGATACTTGCTATGAATTATGCTCTTTACAAACCCTGAAGAAGTTTTAAAAATAAACAATTTCTCAACCCTCTACAAAAAAAAAATTAGCGTTGCAATTTATTTCTTCTGTTATGGCTTTCAATTTTATTAAATATAATGATACTTCAAATATTAAGATCTATAGATTATGTGGATGTTTCAGGTTTCAAAAATAAATTTAGTTTTTTATTATTACCTGGAGTCGAAAATAAAGATTGAAATAAACAAATTTATTTATTGTTTTCAAACTCATCATTTTTTTTTACATTTTTCTCAAGGAAAATAGTGTTTTTATTATGCAATAACACAATTAAGTGATTCTAATGTAGTGAAATCTGTTATTATGTGGTATTTACTGATTGTAGGGTAAAAATCTAATGAAATAGTCTCCATATATAAAAATTTTAATGATATAAAGAACGCGTTTCGAACACGTAGTGTTCTTCCTCAGGCATTAACTAATTTAACTTTAGTTAATGCCTGAGGAAGAACACTACGTGTTCGAAACGCGTTCTTTATATCATTAAAATTTTTATATGTGGAGACCATTTCATTAGATTTTTACCCTACAACAATTAAGTGAGTTTAATATATACTAAGTTCTAAATTTGTTTAAAAAAGTTAAAAAGAGGAAAAAATATACATAAAAAAAATTTAGCTCTCTCTGGGCTATCAGTCTTGAAGAATGATAGTTATCTCCGCTCGATAACGATGTTATCTAAATGATAAGGATAGAGTAACATACAACCTTTCAATTACAAAATATTTTTTTTAATTAATATATATTACCTATACTAAAAAATGTTTGTAATCCAAACGCATTATTGGTTCAATTATTTTAATGAAGTTGTTATTTAAATCACTTTCATTTCTCCAAAATCAAATTATGTTTATTATTTATTTTTATTAATAATAATATTATTATTGTTATTATTACTATCATTCTTACTTTTTTGACATTTATCTATCAACTTGTAGGGAACAAGTGTACACGCTTTTCTATTGTAATACACAGTACACTTTCACTAAATTATAAAATCAATTTTAAAATTTTAGAATTAAAAAAAATACGAAAATAAAATTTATATCTAAACAGCTATTTAGAATAGTGCAATAGTTTATAATAGACTTGCAATGACAGAGGTAGGTATGTTTTAAACAATACTTTTTTTATTATTACGTCGTTATCAATATAGAAACGTTTTATTAATATTTATTTATGAATATTTATTTTTATTATTTAGTTTCATTAAAATAATTATTTCTGAGGAATAAAAATTGTTTTGATTGAATAAACATTTTGATCCTTCCAGATCGCCTGCCTTGGTTTTATGTAAATACGGATTTTGAAAGACAACGATCTTCTGGTGAAAGCAAAAGTAGTATTCCATTTTTCTTGAATCCCTTGTCCGTGCCTTATACATTCTTTTCTGGGATTTGAATGAAAAAATATATAAATATATTGGAAATCATTGGAAAGAGAGATTTTATTTATTATAATAAAAGGCACTCTGAGCAATGTGTGTTCAATATGGAGCAATCCTCTTTCGAAGAGATAAGATATGGAACAGATGATTGGATTAGTGAAACACTAGAATAGAATAGAGCAATCGAGAGACCACTCCACCTTATATATCTAACCCAATGCAAACATTTATCAATATACTTCCTTGTTTAATATTGATTTGTGCATAAAATTACTAAAAACCATATACTTATGCACATAATCTCTTACAAGTGCGTAGGCAGTCGCCTATATCAAATATATATATATAAAAGTTATAATAAAATAATATAACATGAGAATGAAAATATTTTACGACAGTCTAAACGAAGAACTAAGCCTAAAAAAGTTACGGTAAATGAAAGATTTAATAGAAATCTTATAATTAGTCACCATTGAAGGTCATGTTGTGGTATGAAAAATAAACACTAAAAATAACACTATATAATTATATAAATCCCTTTCATATATAGGTATAGTAAATATTACCAGTTATAGGTTTGGTGTCAGCAATTGCTTTTCAATGGTAGGCATATTTTAGCCCCTATGAAAAATGTACCGCATTTAAAAACAGGACTTATCAAACGATAAAACTACTACAAAATCTAATAACTTAACTTTTTAATTCGTAAGACTGTCTTCAGGAGATATATTCCTGGCCTCAACAGCTTAGTTATGAATAGTCGTAAATGCTGTAAGCTGAAATGATATCAAAAATTGTCTAGGAACTTATCCCCCCTATAAATATTATATATGATTTTTGATCAAACGTACAATTTCCAAAGTAAATGGAATACAATTTGATTCCATTTAAAAAGTATTCTAAATTATCATACCGATAAATCACAAGAAAAAGATTCCTTGGTCTTCGTCAGAGTCTTAAAAAAAACCAAATCTGAACTACTTTAGTCCATGCAGAAAACTAAATTCTGGTGTAGGAGTTTTTGAGGTAAGAGTTGCCCGAATCTAGGAAGAGTAATGGTATTCCTTTATAAAGGCCCTTTTTAATTTTCTTTAGGTTAAAAATTCTTAAATAAGGCCCTGGTATTTCAATTATTGTTGCCGATTTGACCCCTTTCATTGCAAATTGTTTAGTTTTCAACGTAAGTGTATATGTAAAAAAACGAAATTGGGTCTGTTTATAAATCAAAATTCATAAATTATATGTAAAATGAAATATAAAATAAAACATATACGAGCAGAAACAAGTCCTCTATTCAAGCATATAAATATGAAATTTATATTGGCAGATATTTTCTGAAAACAGTTAGCAATTGATCCTCTATTCAATTAGCATATATAAAATAACGCCTAAATGTATTGTCAGGGATACATAAGGTGATAGTATTTGTTTATTTTTATATCTTGTCCCAAACCTTGTAGTCTTTCTTTACCTTTAGAACCTGTCCCCATTACCGATGTTTATCTCATTGGGTTTTGCCGAAAGCCTTGTTGTTAATCTTAGTTTATTTCCATTCTAGTGTAGTGTTTAATTAAATATAGTTTTATCCACCAGTGTAAAGTTTGTTTATTTCCCATTGTGTCCTTCTGAATGTGTGCGAATTTTTGGCTAGTTTGCTAATTCGGCTAATTTATTCACTATCTCAAACGAAAATTTGTAAGGAGAATGAAAGCTATTAAAGTAAAGAAAGTCGTGAATTCGCAGAATCTGAAACCAATTGTTAATTCAATATATATTTATAATATTTGAATATATTACCCGAAACGTGAAAAAAAATGGAAATTGAATGTCAATAATCAAAGAATGACATTAATTATCTATGAATTTCCTAAAACAATAATACTTTTTATGGCGAACTTATTTATTTAAGATTTCTACCTGAAAAAATGGAAAAAAGAAATGAGAAAATGGAAAAGCTAGTCTTCAAGAAATGCACGTAGAGTCAAAAGCCCAAATCAATATATTATTACCTATTTACATTTCTTATGTGTTTATAAGTATCTATCCCTAATATATAAATATATATATATATATATATATAAACTCTAACATAAAAAATCATTAAGAAACTATAATATATATATATATATATATATAATATGTTTATATTACGGTGATAACATCAATGTCAAACCACAATAAGAAAATGGGAAAACAAGACTAAGATCTTTCAACCGTAACAGCGGCATTCGTCAGAGTCAAAAACCAAATCAATATTATTTTACCCTACTTTTTCCATTTTCTATTGTGCTTTGATCATATATTTTATCATGATTTATTAATAGTATATCGTATATAGTTGTATATATAGTATTTAACACATACGAAAGAACACAGAAAGTCACTACAGAACACTATAATATATATAATATAAAATATATATATATGTGTGTGCTGTGTGGTGTGTGATGTGTGTGTGTGTGTGTGTAAGAAATTCTTGCAAATTCTTACTGATGTTCGGGCGCTGATATATATGGTATAATCAAGGAAAGCATCCAAAAATAACAAACAGACGCTATTGTTTAAACTAATGTTATAGAGTATATGGACAAAAGTTAGGGTATAAACACTTACAGTTTATCATCAGAATAGAAGAGATAAACTAACTGTCCCTAATGATTCTTAAACAGAAAATCAGGGACTGTAAGTGTGTATTATCTATTTACTGATTATCTTTGCTTTATCACGAAACATATATACATGTATGTATTCTATATTGATACCACTCCATTGCTGCCATAAGACAAAATATTACTTTAGGATACGAAATAAATGTCAATGCAAATTGTGTCAGTTCTGTTAATACAATGTATTGGTTTGTATATATTCAATTTTTTTGTAATCTACAGAGAACATTGCTTACACAGAAATGATGACGTGTTGAAATATAACTATTGTTTAGTATTATTAGGTTTAGTGTGAATAGAGGAAGGAAATGTCTACTGTCAAAGATTCAAATTGAACTCGTGCAAAGAAATGCAGTTATTGAACACTGGATCAGTAAAGTAAATGGATATTATTCCATAATAATAATAAGAAGAAGAAGGTATATCTCATGTTTGCCATCTGGTCAAATCAAGAACGATGTCATCAATAAAGCATGAATACAAAATGCAGAGAATATGTTTATTGGCAAGGAGACCATGAATAGTGCTAACATATCCAAACAAATTATATATATTTGAAACTTCAATGAGAAATTTGTTCATTTACAATTGCTTTGTTGGTGTACATGACAAATGGTTATGGTGGAATTTAAAATTGAATAATTTCAGCAAGAGCTAATTAATTTTGCAGTGTTTGACGTCATAATAGGGCACTAGGAGTCACGTAATAAAACTCGCACGAGTTCCATAGTTACTCCACGCCCTCATTTCTTATCTTATTGAATGTTTAAAATTAATATAGCTCCTTTTATGTCGAATAAGCAGCAGGTTTGATTGTCGAGCTATATTCAAACTTTAATTTAACATTAATTCCTATTAAATTCAAACTATAGGTGTACTCGTAGTTCTATTCTATAGATCAATATCAATTAGCTCAATTAATATTAATTACAGCTCATATAGAAATATGTAAGATAATCACAATGACATTTTTTTATATATATTCTGTACGTCAATACAGTGGTAATGTAATATATGGAAAATGTTTTAAGGAAACTATTAGAGCTACACAGTGGTACATTTCAACATATATATAATATATATAATATATATATATATATATAATATATATTAAATAGTCGTTATCAACCTTGGGAGCGATTCACACCTATTCCTGTCTATTGTAATATATATAAGAGTAGCTCTATTAATATATATATATATATATAATAGGACATAGATATAAAGATATTATTTCATGTGTTTATGTGAAATCTTATATATATATATCATTATTGCATGAAAATATTCGTAACGGGGAAATAAAGTTCAATGTAGAAATGTATGAATTAAAAACATATGATTTGTCATCTATTTTGTTGAAATGTACCGCAGCTTCGGCATTAAACTCAAACTAAGCTGTTCCAGTCTCCTGACAGTCTTACGAATATAAGGTGGTATTAAATTCTACACTTTTGTGTAGAATTTAAATCTCAATTAAATTCTACAATTTTGCCATATATGTAGACTCACATGTGTCTTCCTGATGACGAGGCAATCGAAATATAGTAGTCTTGTCTCTTATGTGCGGTCTGTCTAAGAATCTAGTTTCTAGTCAAGTGTATATAACTACATTTATCGGAATTAGGTCAGTTCAAACTTTAGTAATCCTTATTGTATTTAGACTGTTTTATTTAATCAACAAAGCTAAATTGTTAATATCAAGGAAGAATACAGGTTCATTAGCTTTGACCTGAAGTCTCATTTTCTAATGTAAATCCAATAAAGTTTATTAGTTCCAATGTGTTGGCGGTATATCATGCCTCTGTCTACCTTTCTAACAAAATTAAATTTATTGGTGCCAATAGTCCAATGCACTGTGGAAGTTAATTGTAAATTGCGTTTTTTAGATGTAATATTTTCTAAACAGTTACGTTTTAGAATATGTCGAGTAACTATTATTCATTTTTTTATTTTCAATTTTATATTGTCTGTCACTAATTTTTAAAATATCTTTTTCACACATATTTTTTAGACAGTGTTATGAGTTTACTCCTAGATTTGCGTAAGGTTGAGATTAAGGACATTATATGTATCACACAATCATTAAAATATAGATTTACAGAAACATTCTTCAATAAATTAGCGGAAGAATTTTAATATCAAATGTCAAAGTCTTGCATATCATGCTATCTTGACTGACCTCCTTGGCTTGCTTGAAATCTTGATTTTGATATGCTTCTTTGCAATTGTAATGAAGCTAAATTGTTAATTAAAACATCTCTTACTGATCTGGAGCATAGTGTATTTATGAAACTCTGTATATATATTGTCATAAAATATACATAAGTGACACTTGTAAATTACTAAAATTGCGTGTCTGACAACAGCAATGCAATGTAATTAGAGGTGGGTAGAGTGGCATCTTATTTTCGCATATGAATTACGAGAACCATTATACAAATATTACGGTAGTTATGTTTAATATCAAAACATGATCATGTATGAATAGTCAATGTTGTTAAGAAACATAATCGAATATAGTTATCCGCCCATAACACGGTACTCTTATAATGCTTTACATAGAACACAATTTATACATAGAACTAGTATATATATATATATATATATAAAAAGATTTCACATAAACACGTGAAATAACAATCAATGATCAAACCACAATAAGAAAATGGGAAAACAAGACTAAGATCTTTCAACCGTAACAAGCGGTCTTCGTCAGAGTCACAAAACCCAACTTGGGTTTTTGACTCTGGGTTTTTGTCAGTTGGGTTTTTGACTCTGACGAAGACCGCTTGTTACGGTTGAAAGATCTTAGTCTTGTTTTCCCATTTTCTTATTGTAGTTTGATCATTGTATATATATATATATATACATAGACCTTGAAACAATCATTGAAACGGAGGTCATGGGAATCAGCATGGATATCTATGGGATATATATATATATATATATATATATATATATATATACTGTTTATATGCTCACTATAGGTTAACAAAACATTCGCCTAACGCCTTAAAAATATCTTCTTCCATCACCTAATTTCAAACGTATCAATTTATTCCATTATTTGTTTATAAGTTTACACAATAATACTTAGTCATAAGAAAAATTCTTATATAAAAAAAAACAAAATGATTCAACTGAATGTTAAATTAAAATCGATTTTTCCCTGATACTGGCGTGAGCGATGTGAATAGTGTTATTTGTGTGAAGGAGAACTCTAGTTGAAGTCAGTGATACTGGTGCAATGCAGCCAATGTGGCTTGTAGTGTGGGTGAGTGAATTCGATTGGATTAGGAATGGCGTGTTTCTTGCTGTCAAGCACGGCAGATATTTCTTCAATACCACTGTAGTCAGCTACTTCTCTAAACAGCCAAACAACTCACTGCTTATATATCAACCATAATATTATTCCAAACACACCAGCAAATTCAATAATGCATGTCTTGAATATTGTGTTTACTATTAAAACATTAAATATATTTTCCTCACTATTAAGAAATTATGAAAAAATTAAACTCTTTACATAACTTGTTTTATATTGTGAACCATAGAACAGTTATTTGTATCAAACATTCATTTCAAAGTTAATAAGTGATACTGCACCGAACTTGATAAATATAATATATTTTCTTTAAGTTAATTGTAAAACCTTGCCTCTGATCGTTATAAGTCATTTCACAACAACCTTTCCTCTCACCCAAATCCATTTGTACGAATCCTTGCTTCCTCCTCACCTTCCCAAATTCCCCCAAGACGACTCAAGAGAAAATGGCCCAGTGATCTACTATTACAATAATATACTTTAAAAAAAAAAAACAAAAACCAAAGTGAGAAGTTGAACCAGTGGGTTTCATTCTTTGCTTATGTCCATCGATGTCATTGTGTAATCTATTACTACATATGCCTGTTACGCATAATATGCGTAGTTGTATATTTGTAAATAAAGATGATAAAAAAGAAAAAGAAAAAAAAGCTAATGCAACTTTTCCGATTTTCTTAACACAATAAATAACATCAAATACCGCAAACATTTAAATGATCTAATGGACTGTTTTAAGTTATCCTTTCCTGTTTGAAGGCTATTTTTATTTAATGGCTAGTTTATATGGTTGGACTTGAAGCATGACGGGTGCATTAAGCTAAACAAGAACTGGGTTACACTTAATGCGGCAAGCCAGTTTGCCTTTATGGTCAATTTAGTGAACGTGGCGATAAAGTGGACCACGAGAAACGATAGCTAATAAAGTATAATTTATTACTAGAATCTTGTCTCTTGGAAACTAAGCCTTTTCACTGTAATCTTTTTTCTTGTATCGCTAGATTAAACATACTTGAGAATCGTAGGGTAAAAAGTTAATGAAATGGTCTCCACATATAAAAATTTAATTGTATAAACACGCGTTTCGACCACGTAGTGTTCTTTCTCAGGCATTAACTAAAAAATACAATGACACCAGAGAGTTATCTATAGTATACAGTAAATATAGTACAAAATAGAAATAAAATAAAATAAGGAAGAGAATACGAACCCTAAGGTTGAGTGTCTGTGGTACAACTGACTGGGAATAGGATGGACGTGGGTGAGGGTATGGGGTACATCTGTTTCATACTTCAAAAAAAAAATAAAATAATGAAATGTACCTGCCTTTTAATACAAAAAATACAATGACACCAGAGAGTTATCTATAGTATACAGTAAATATAGTTCAAAATGAAAATAAAAAAAATAAGGAATCTTTTAACTTTTTACCTTACAGTGAGTAAATACCACATAATAAGTGATTACACTACGTTAGAAATACTTGAGTATGTTATTCAAGCTTTATTCCTTGAATCCCCTTCTTCATAAAGAGAATTGATTCTGCCAAGTCAAATATTATAACAAGAACCAATCAATCTTCCTCTAATTAACACCTTATTTAATCTTTTATTTCTATTTTTTTTTTTTTGCTTAGATAATTCATTCAAAAATGAAAACCATAAGACTATACTTTTGAAGCTAAAAAAAAAGGATTGGTATATCAGAGGAAATGTTGAATTTGTAGTATATAATTTTAAGACAGATTATTTCCAACATCCCTGTGTTACCATTTTTGGTAAATTTCTCTCTTAGTTCTCCTAAAGAAGGTTGGAACCAAAAATTAAAAACTATGTTTTTATGTATTATTCTGCTTCACTGGTATTTCCGTATCTTTTCAATTATATATTTTAATATAAAAATTGGCCTTTGTTACATCTTTGTACGACGTCCTTCTCTGAGGATCACTGTTAAAATTGATATATATACTCGAGAAGGTATGTAAGAAACATACTAGACTTAAAGTTGGCAAGTTATTTAATGATATATGTTTAAAAAAAGTTCTGCTCCAAAAGTATACCTATATATATATATATATATATATGATCAAACCACAAATAGAAATGGGAAAACAAGACTAAGATCTTTCAACCGTAACAAGCGGTCTACGTCAGAGTCAAAAACCCAACTGAACACTAGATGCAGAAAACATCTGGTGAGGAGTTGAGAAGAGTGGGAGGGAAGAGTGGTATTTTAAAAGGGTGAAAGCGCAGGAAAGGACTAATGTCTATAAAGGGATATTTGGGGAAACAAAGGAGTACAGTAAGAAAAAGTAAAAAAGAGTTTTTGACTCTGACGAAGACCGCTTGTTACGGTTGAAAGATCTGAGTCTTTTTTTCACATTTCTATTTGTGGTTTGATCATTGATTGTTATTTCACGTGTTTATGTGAAATCTTTATATATATATATATATAGATTAAAAGTAGGCATACAATTTAACAAGATATATATAAGATATATATATAAATATATATATATCTTATATATATCAATGATCAAACCACAATAAAAAATGGGAAAACAAGACTAAGATCTTTCAACCGTAACAAGCGGTCTTCGTCAGAGTCAAAAACCCAACTGACGAAATATATGGCATAATTATATTCGGCCAATTGGAAATAAATCGTACTAAGATGTATTATATAAATAATTAATTGTAAACCTAAGTTTTAAATACGGAAATATTTAACCATAAATTATTATGGCTGAATTAGTTCTAACCATAACTAGCAGTCGATTGATGGAAAGGGAAAAATAAATAATAAAAATAAAACAAATTCTAACGTATTGCAATCAGTTATTATGTGGTATTCACTCATTGTATGGTAAAAAGTCTGCCTTCTAATATGAAACTGATGTACCCTATATCCTCACCCACGTCCATCCTATTCCCAGTCAGTTGCATCACAGACACTCGCTATTAGGCTCGTACTCTCTTCATTATTTGATTTTATTTTTATTTTGTAATATATTTACTTTGTATTATAGATAACTCTCTGATGACGTATTTTTTAGTTGATGCCTGAGGAAGAACACTACGTGGTCGAAACGCGTTGTTTATACCATTAAATTTTTATATGTGGAGACCATTTCATTAGCTTTTTACGCTACAATAAATAAAACAATGTTGAAGTGAACTGTGTTTCAAAATAGCGCAATATTAGTTTTTTTTACATTAATTAAGGATTTTTCAACTATTATTTCAAAAAGCCAGCTCACATGTATATAAAATTTGATGCTAAAAAGAAAGTGTTAGTGTCATTGACATAAAAAAGTGAATTGTGAGATAACAGTACTGCCACTCTGTTACTATTACGTGGTTAACATTTGATCTATCATATGGATCAGAATTACAGGTATGGAATGTAAAAAGGCTATAAAAATAGAAAGCATGATGAATATATAAAATGGTTTAATCAAAGTATGAATCAAAGGATACTGTGACCAATTTATGGACACATATATGTACATAATACAAGAAGAAATGTGGGTGAAAAAACTACCTTAATTAAATACCAATTATAATTATAATAATAAATGATCAAACCACAATAAGAAATGGGAAAACAAGACTAAGATCTTTCAACCGTAACAAGCGGTCCTCGTTAGAGTCAAAAACCCAACTGAACACTAGATGCAGAAAACATCTGGTGAGGAGTTGAGAAGAGTGGGAGAGAAGAGTGGTATTTTAAAAGAGTGAAAGCGCAGGAAAGGACTAATGTCCAGAAAGGGATGTTTGGGGAAACAAAGGAGTACAGTAAGAAAAAGTAAAAAAAAACTATCTGCTAGCTGTCAACCCTCTTTGAAGAGGCTATTGCCCTCGTGACGAAAGTGTCAAGTTTGAAGAGACCGTTACTAATGTTTATAATATTTGATCTATTAAATTTAATTAGAGACGATTCAATAATATTTCTTAACAACATTGATTTTTCATAGGTAATAAATTTAGCTCCTGTCCAATCGATATGATGATTTTCATTTCTTTAATGCAAGAATAAGGCACTACTTTTTTCCTGTCTACTTACGTTATATTGGTGCTGTTTTACACGTGTCTTTAATGATTTACCATGTTTATGTGAAATATTTTTATTATAATAATAATTTATCAGAACAAAGAGTAATTTTAATAAGTGCGTCAATAATCTAGTATATCATAAATTATTATTTTTGAGCAAAATTCTTACAAAGGATGCAGGTTTTGATATGAATTCTAAATTGATCAGACTTCATTAGGCAGCTTAATGAATCCAGAGCACCCATGCAAAATGAACTTGGTTCAACACTTTGTTTCTAACGCCTATTCACTATATGCAAAATAAACAGAAAATTACAGCTAACTTTTGAATTGAATAATTACCGTTGCAAATGTGTGCCACCGGTATACAAAAACAGAAATTGGATGCAGTATGTTCATTAATTTCAATCACAGCATAATTTCATTAGTATAATGCTGTTCTCGCTTAGTAAAGCACTTTTAAATTCCATATTGCTCATCAAGGTATGTTGACTTTATGAAATAAAGTCAACATGTAATATATGAAATAAAGGAATTTTGGAATCAATATATTCAATTTGAATTAGAATCGTTAATTTTGATGAAGTCTAACATTGATGAATTGTTCTGAAATATTTGTATTAATTATATAAATATTCCACAAGACAAATGACTTCTTGTGTTAAAAATAAATTGTATACATATCTGTATTAACCCAACAGTAACTCTGTAGAAGAAATAATTTAGATGCCATTGCTTTAAGTGATATCATATGCAAATCATTGGCACTCCATTGGTCAGTTCAACTAGGTGTTTGTAGTGTTTTAATTACTATTCCTAGAAAAATTTGAGAAATTATTCTCTTAAGGAAAATATTACCTTCAAATCACTTCAAATAGTAAGTACCAAAATGTTTTCAGTTGTTTAAGTATTTATTATTGTAGTTTAATTTCTCTAATATTAACAACAAATGAAAATAATAAGCTAAATACTTAAGACGTTATCTCAACAATATGGCTGCTTGAAAAAATCTAGGTTGGTATCCTTTCTGGTTAAACTATTAATTTTCTTTTCACATATAATATTATATCAACATTTTAAATGTATTCCATTTCCTTTTTTCAAAAAACATTTTAAATAAAATATATAAAAAAAAATATAAAACACATATGCTCAATTTATCAAAAATGTTAAATTTCTTATTTGAAATTATTTTTCATAAATAATTTAAACAGCATTTAATTTTAAATATAAATAAAGTTAAACTAAATGTTTTGAAATTTGTTGCATTGGCTGTGCTTAAAACATTTTTGTTTCATTAAAATAATAATACAAACACAGAGATTAATTAGAATAAAGCTTGTTCCGGTTGAAATATCTTAGTCTTTTTTTCCTTTTCATTTTGTGGTTTGGTCATTAATTGTTATTTCACGTTTATGTGAAATCTTGTTATATATAATATATATGTTTTGCGAATTTCTCGCCTATTTCCAATCTGTTTAATTTTTTAGAAAGATCTTCCAGTTTTCTTATGGATATCCTTGAGATAGCGTATGTAAAAGCTGTCTATAATTCATTTTATTCACTTATTTTACACTAATGCTTACTATTAATTTACTATTACACTTAACTATATAAAACGACAGGTTTTCATTCACTTGAAGTTTTAAGGTGGCTGGCACATCTGTGTCAGGGTTCAGTTGTTTTACACTCTAGCTTAAATACAAATATAGTTAATATAGGAAGAACACATAGGATTATAGTTTACATTTCCTGAAGTTTTCAGTCGGAAAGTGTGAGGATGTCAGTAATATTTATATATATATATATATATATATATATATATATATATATATCCGGCTTCTATCAGAGCCGAAAACGTTAATAAAACCGAAGAGGGAAAGGAAAAACAAATGGGTTAAAATAGCCAAGCATATATATATATATATATAAAATTAACAGATATATGCATTGACCACTTTCTCCCTGAGTAAAAGGAATTTTTGTGAAGTTTAGAAAAATACTCTACACAACTTAATAAAGTGAAATCAAGCATATCCTATTGAAATACATATTTTTATAGAGTACTGCCCTAGTATATATGGTCAGCTATTTCGTAAATATTACATAGAGATACATTACAATGAAACCAAGGAAATAAGGTTTGGTTTTATAAAAATGGAACCTTATATTTAAGTGCTAATAATTCTAAATATTAATAGAGCATACATGACGGGTATTTGAAAATATTGAAGAAAGGTCGGTTAAGGTTGTTTGAATTAGTTGATATTTGACCAAATATGGATGAATACGAAGTCTCTAAACAATAATGTAAAAAAATTGCCATTTACAAACGTGTGATAGATTTGATATATTTCCGATAAGAATGAATATGCCAGCAGTAAAACTGTTTTTGCTTATTAAGGGCTGTTCTGGTTTCACTTCTTTTTTTTTTCATTTGAAATTAATCAAATTCGATGGATAAGTTAATCGAATTTCAAAAGGGTCAAGTGAAATTTGGTTTGAGTAATGGGAATTTAGACCTGAACTAGCGTACATTCAATCAACTTATAGCAACACATGTTTGGTTTAAAGTTGCCTTTGTCCTGGGGAACTTGACGATAATTAATTGACGACAGAGAGCCCCACAAATCGTCAATCAGCGTCTGATTGGTTCAACTCTGATTGATTGCTCCATGAACCCCCCCCCCCCTCCCACTTTCCATCAACCAGCTCAACGGGACTCTCTCTCACTTCTAAACAGACCCCCAGCTCTCACTCTCGCCTGCTAGTCAATGGCCTATTCTACTCTCTTCCACTGGGTAAAATTACCCTTCGGCCAAACAAACCAATAACCCTTACCAGACTATTTTATAATCAAGGCGTTAAACTGAATTAAACCACTTGCTTTTGCCTGACCCATCTGAAAACAGCCCTCAATTGGTACTCCTCTTTCTCTCCTTCAGAGAGCTAATCCTGCTAAATTATAAAAAGCTAATTTATCTCTTTCCATTCTAATAACAGACATAAAAAGCTGCCACTTCGCATCCATATAGACATCAAGTTTGATTTATTTAGTTTAATCAATTAAACTAGTTTTTCCACCATTCAATTATAGAAGTTTTATTATACATTGAATAAAATAAAACAGAATCTTTTCAGTATACTCTATTATTTCTTAAATAAAAGTCAACACTTTTTTACAATTCAAGGAAGATTAAAAGTTTAAATAACGCTTAAGAAAAACGAAGTAGCATTTTCAAAATAGAAGTAAGAATATCACTACTAGCATTAATAACGTACCAAAATTTACCAATTTAGTGATGTCAGTTATTACTTTTCTGTTTAATATCTTCAAAACTCTCAAGAGTCAAACATCTGATTAGATTTTATTTGTATTTTGTATATAAATCTACAGTTGCCTGTTTGAAATAATTTCATTTTATGATAAACATTTAAATCATCCTGTTATCGTTATAAAATAAAAACATAATAATAAATGTTAATAATAAAATATATGAGAATTTTTTTATACAAGACGAATAATAAAATTTATAATTAAAATAAATTACCTTTTTAAAAACTAATCTGGGTCATTGATTAAATGTAATAATTGCATTACAATAAACTTGTGCATTATTTTTTTTTTTGGCACTATGCACTTTTTGAATGTAACTTTTTTGGTAAAAATATTTTTTACAGAACTATTGCTTTTAATTTAATTCTCAAAATATTTATTTGTTTGTTATATTTATGATAGATATATTAGTACGACAATGGCAAATTGGTGAAATCAGTTTAAAAAAATTTCATAAAAATAACGAAACATTAAAAAAAGTTGTTTTTCTTTTTTTTTTTAAGGAGATGAAATGCGTTTACGTACATAGTTTAAGGCAGCCTCACGTAAGGAAATGAATTGCCTATCCTGAGGTAATGTGGGAAACAGTTCTAGACTAAAATCCTAGAAGAAAAGATAGTGTTTTAGTTGGTAGTCTGGTTTATCTGAGAGCCCAGCACTATGTACGTAAACGCATTTCATCTCCTTACAAAAAAAAAGAAAAAACATTTTTTAACTTTTTTGGTATAAATATTTTTTACAGAACTATTGCTTTTAATTTAATTCTCAAAATATTTATTTGTTTGTTATATTTATGATAGATATATTAGTACGACAATGGCAAATTGGTGAAATCATTTTAAAAAAATTTCATAAAAATAACGAAACATGAAAACAATGTTTTTTTTCTTTTTTTGTAGATGAAATGCGTTTACGTACATAGTGCTGGGCTCCCAGATAAACCAGATTACCAACTAAAACACCATCTTTTCTTCTAGGATTTTAGTCTAGAACTGTTTCCCACATTACCTCAGGATAGGCAATTCATTTCCTTAAGTAAGGCAGCCTTACTTAAGACTTGGTTACTCTAGCTCTGCTAGGTCTCTCTTTTTGATGGTAAGGATATTTTTTACTAAATTTTAAAATAAATAAAAAAAAGAAATTTTAAAAAGAATTAATTTTATGCATATTCTTATTACCACTGAGGGTAGTATGATTAATATAAGAAACCAAATACACCATCATACTCGGTATAATGTTTGATATGATGGTCAGCATTATAGAAGACTGTCGGTTGATTCTGTTTATTATATTCAAAGAATTACTTTGTGTTGCTTCTTTTATATACAAGCTAATGATACACACTATTGACTCAATAAACATATATAGAACAATTAATCTAGAAACCATAGAATGTGAATGGGAACTGTACAAAAGTCCAATGCAAAAATATTGTTACGGTATGTATTCGATCTATCCCAACGAAATATAATGAGTAAGCCGGCCCTCTTAGAGGTGTGCTACAGCACTTAATGTGGCGATTTGTTGAGGATAATCTACCCATTACTGTAGCCAGGTTGCAATATGCAAAGATATGCAAATGAAATTGTCATTATAAGATGAGGAATTTTATATAACTACCATTGAGCTTATGCAGCATGCTTCTAAATTGCAAATGAGAAACAACTGGATATAAATAGAGCTAAAACAGACATTCTTGAAAAGAAACAATGTACCGGATGACTTTTTCATCAAATGATCCCGAACTGGCACAATCAAATATACCTGGAAACTTTAGATTCTTTTACATGAAAGACTCAACTGAAAAAGCTATGAAAAGTCTCTGGAATGGCATACACTCAACATTACTC
Organism: Hermatobates lingyangjiaoensis; assembly: GCA_026182355.1. Lineage (NCBI taxonomy): Eukaryota > Metazoa > Arthropoda > Insecta > Hemiptera > Hermatobatidae > Hermatobates > Hermatobates lingyangjiaoensis. The sequence goes on from JAPFBL010000085.1 coordinate 3,693,421, forward strand.
TAAGTAACTTAATATCACACCTCTTGAGTGTATAATATATAATCTCCCATTTAGGCATAATATAAATGTCTAAATAAGAGAGTTTTACAATCTTTTATAAGTCTTTCATTCCTCCTTTCATAAGACTTGCAAGTAGTAAAGATAGTGATTGATCCACTTATCAATATATATATGCTTTATCAATATATATATTTATTATATAATAATATTATATCAATGGTGTGATACAACATTATTTTATCACACCACTAATACACATAATATTATTAGTATAACTACAACTGTAATGAACAATTTTGACCTGAGTCGCCGCCCTGCCTTCCTGCGGGACTCTTTGCTCTTCGCTCTTCACACCTCCTGATGACGATGATGGTCGAAATATCGATGTGAGTTGTCTGTGTCTTTCTGTGTGTTTCCTTCGTTTTGAATTTATTTTATTTAAAAAAGTCCGCTGGACCGTTTCTTTTAATTGTATATATATATATTTATATCGTTCACACGACACATATACCAAAAATCGAATTATATTTTAGATTAAACACTAGATTTCTAATAATACCGTCCATTAAATACATCAATTCAATACAATATATTCTTTATATTGATTTGCTTCGGATAATTTAAACTTCAGCAACTGTTTCCATAGAATATCAGATACGAATAAATAGATCTACCCCTCTAAGCTGGAAACAGTGTTTGTTTGCTGACTGCTTGTTTAAGCTTTTTGTTTTCTGCTGAATTGACAAAACTCACGCCATGTTTAGCACATTCATCAGTGGTGATACGGTTGAAAGAGTTTTGCATAGTTAGTGTCAATGATATTTTTTTTTCAGAATTTTAATTATTTTCACACACTAAAGCAGTTTTAGCTATAATGTTCAGGTTTAAAATGTTATTTGTTGCTTTTTTGTTGGAAATAATATGTTTCCTATTTTCATAATTATTTGCATATCAGAAATACTTGAAAATTTATTTTTACCTCTTCTATTGTTGAATGAAATCAAATTCGAAATAACAAAGTGAAAGTTATGTGTTTTTCTAACAATAAGATTGAGCATTAAATCCTATGGTAAAATCAATTTATCTTTGATTAAAGTTTTCATGAAATGATTATCGGGTTTGTGGGTTGATTCCATTTTACTTGATAGATAGTCCGTTTCTTTTGTGTTCTAGTATAATTTCATTTGATTGTACTTTTTTTTAACTAAAGTATTTTAAAGATATTGTAGTGGAATTGATTTATAAATATTAATTAATGGAAATTATGTTAATAAATGATTTATTGATTAGTGGGGCCTATCGCACGAAGTATTTCTCTTTTTAACAGGCACTCGGAAGGTTTTAGTATCATGCGAGATAAATACATAAATAAATTCTTAGCGAGTTATCCCCCATCTATACGGCTATTTGAATTTTTGAATGGAATGGTCCGGATGGGAATGTATTTACTGCATACATTGATTTAGATGGAAGGGATTCGACACTCCAATACTCCTGTAAATCCATATATCTGAGTATTGAAAAATGAAATATCAGTTTTATGGCCTGATTTTTAATTTATTAATAATCAATAATTTGGATTCAAAGCGACTACTTTTGTGTTCTAAGTTATTCAATGTTACTGGACTGTGTCTCTATTTATATTTTTTTTTTAAAGAAAGAACAGGTATTGTTGTTTTATGAAGTAACCTGAGATTTAGGTTTTGTTTTGAGTTAAATTGTGAAAATATGAAACTTGCGTTATTGTTTAAAATTGTTTAATTAAAATTCCGAAGCGGCAATACTTACTCTAATTTAATATTCACTAATGCAAAAATATGTGAGGGGAATATATGTTACATTTGTGTTATCCTAAATCAGCGATTTAGTGCTGTTTGCAGACATATTTACCTGTGGAATAATTTATATTACTTATAAATATTTGTTTGCCAAGTTGACTCATTGTACCCCAGTGTTAAAATTTCAGAAGTTGTTGAGCACTTAATACAATTATTCTATACAACAGCTAATTCAAACTCTCTGTTGCATTATTTTCAACAGAAAAAAATCGCCGAGCACGCAAAACACGCTTCTAACATCAACTAGTCTTTCAAATAAAAATAAAACCTGCTATATAGTCAAAAATGTAAGCATATGATTATAACAAGTGTACCAACACACTCAAAGAAAAAAGTTTTTGAAATTAGAGCCAACAGAGATCGTGAAATTCAAATAGCTATATTATTTTTCATCACATCTCGTGCCCTTGACTTTGGCATTGATCATTGGAGATTCGAAATCTATATGATAATGTAGATAATAAATCTATATGATTCTATATGATAAAATAGAAAATCATGTTCACTCTGGCCTTTGGAGAGGACGTAAATCTGTCGGTTAGAGCCATTACGATGTAGCTCATAAAAGAAACCTACATTAATTAACTTCATTGCGTTAAAACAAAATGATACTTAATTTAATTATAATTAATATGGTGCCAGTTGTTATTGAAAATATATTTTTCTCCTTATGTAGACCTAAAGAAGGAATTATGCCCGTTAGAAAAAAATAAGTTTAATATTGAAGTTGTTGGATTATTAATATAAAAAAAATATCTGTACAGATGACATAACTGAAAATAAAATAAATTTATGATTTTGATAAAATATAATTACGAGTATTAGACACGAAGAATGATTTAAACTGCTTCGATGGCTTATTAAGTTTTAATGATCTTAAAAGAGATTGATAAATTTAAAGCGACATTTTATAATTCCAAAACAATTCATTAACTTTATTTTCATAATAAATGATAAATTTATTAAATTTAAATTAAAATGAGCTAAATCAGTTTATTAAATTGACTGGGAGCTTGTTAATAACTTTGCTTTTTAATAATGTTGATTGAATAGCAACTTCCATTATTTTTTCATGTTTTCATTGTATCCATTGAATTTACAATAGCCAGGAAGAAATAGAACTGTTTTGTAATTTCTGGTAAAGCAATTGCTGAAAAAAAAAATTGTAAGTTACAATTACGTAAGAACCAATCATTTCCCAGATTTTAAATAGGCGTTTATTGATTATTTAAACTCGTTTTCATTAAATGCGTAAAACTTCATTTTTTTTTATTGGCTTATCAATTTTCAATTACTGAATCAGTTTTAAGTTTGTTATTTCCTACTACATTAACCCATTGGGGTTTTTTTTTTAATTTTATACCCAATATGTGTCATAAATTTTATTAATTGAAAAAAAAATACTGAGAGAACTAAAAAATGAAATTTCATTTTAACTTTAAACAACTTTTTTGGCATCGTCATAATAGAATGTTCAATAAAATGGCCAAGTTACTTTCATTCTATAAGGTAATTAACCATAATATGTTATGACTGCACAGGTGAACAGTGAAAGAGTGAAGCTTCTTATAACCGAACAGTTGGAGATTGAAGGGTGCTAAAAGTGATTTCGTTGTCTAGACGGTGCTCACGTGTGGTCTGCTGGCTGGTATTGTCGAGTTTGAACCTTTCAACTACATCCACATCAAGTGAAACAATACAATATGATTAGAGAGGAAAGGAAACACTAAGTCTTCCCACATGGAAATATCGGAATAATAAGTTTTTTTGTGTGGAAAGACTTTTCCTCTCTAATCGTAAGTTACTACCACTCAATTACTGCTTTCATGGCTCGTGAGCTCATAGGAGTTATTAACTCCGTTCCTATAATCACAACTTCTAATGAAACAAGCTGAATAATGGTTTTAACTATAATGTAATTAATTAGGGTAAAATAATTATATATTGTTTGAAAACCAATTTATTTAATCTTAAGTATCACAAAGAAAAGCCCTACGATTAAAGTTAAATAGATAAATCAATGTCATTCTTTAAAGACAGGAATCTGATAAGATGGTAGGAAGTTAGGTTGGTAATGGAGTCAATTTCCTATCAAACTAAGGTAGGCAAGGGCTTTAGGTAACTGGTCCAAGGGCAATAGAGAAGGTGTCTGAGTGGTAATCTATTTAAGAGGGGTACAGCGTCAGCTGCTCTCAGCACCATCTGGGCCAGGATTGCCTTCTTTAAACTACCATTGCCTCCTTTCACAAGTCCCTTTTTAAGTGTTCCTATTACAACCACATATTAAAACATTGTTATTCTTCCATAATATTCTTTACATATATTAAAGTATTAATGCCATTAAAAGCTAGCAAAAAAATGTATTAATATTTGTATAATTTACGACTAACACGGAAACTTTATAAGGATTTATTATTTTCAATGTTGTGACAATTAACACCCTGCTACAATTTATATTATGGTATTTTTATGTTAAGTATACTAGTTTGTCATTTGTATGACAAGTATCATAGAAGGCGTACTCTAAATTTTGTTTCATTACAGTGTTACATATGCTAATCAAGAAAATCAAAAAATAATTATTTCGTCTACCAAACCAATTTATAATATTGGAAACCATATTCGTAACACGGTCAGTGAAATACATTTTTGCAAACAGGCCTTCAAAATTATATGAATAAATATGGCCAACTTAAACATTAACCATTTTAATAAACATGTCCAATATAAACTTTTAAATCAGGTTATGACTTTTAACATCAAAAAACAATTCTCAACAGCACTGGCGTTGACATGGTTCAGAATAGTGATTTTTATGAAGAATTAATCTGGATTTTTAGTAAACAGTATAGAAGCGTATAACCGGGATGAAAAAAATCAACAACAAATTGGAAAATCACAACATAACATTTTCAGTTAGTTGTTAGGTTTTTTTTAAAGCGCATATAAAAAATTAATTACCTTGAATGCCATTGGTGGTAATGTAAATACATTTTATATTAAAACATATTTCAGTCGACTGTAATCAATAAAACTCAAATTTAATCGCACTTGTTGCAAACTGTCTGATGTCAAATTACAGAGGGACTATGTAATTTTGTTTCTATTTCACAGTCGATACTTTTATCAATATTTATATATTTTGGATAATAATTCTGAGTTTCTATGAGGATAAAACAGAATATATGGATGTGATATGTGCCTATGAAAAAGGTTTTAAATAAAAACTGAAACGTTGGCAACGAGAGTTTAATTTGAACCTGAAGATCTGAACTGACCAAGTTCAGATGAGCTTTAATTTTGCTTCAATTTCACGGTCGATACTTATATATATATATATATAAAGATTTCACATAAACACATGAAATAACAATCAATGATCAAACCACAATAAGAAAATGGGAAAACAAAACTAAGATCTTTCAACTGTAACAAGACTCTGACGAAGACCGCTTGTTACGGTTGAAAGATTTAGTCTTGTTTTCCCATTTTCTTATTGTGGTTTGATCATTGATTATATATATAAAGATTTCACATAAACACGTGAAATAACAATCAATGATCAAACCATAATAAGAAATGGGAAAACAAGACTAAGATCTCTCAACCGTAACAAGCGGTCTTCGTCAGAGTTAAAAACCGAACTGAAGTCAGTTTCTTCGATTTCTTCGATGTCTGTGGATTAACTCCTTCACAAAATCACTCCCTTCCAAAGAAAACTAGTTAGAAAACTAGAAAACACCAGCAAAAAGTTCGTGAATGCGGAAGCTGCCGTCTACTTTAATAATAATAATATATATATATATACTTTTTTGTCGGAAATACGATCCATAACTATATATATGTATGTAGATTTTTGATTTGTAATTGACAAAAAAGACTGTACATACTATGTTCTGAAGCTTTAAATTTTGATAATACCAGGTATCTTATCGGTGAGTGTTATCAAACTGCTTTAATGCATATACACATCAGAGTCATCTCATTATATACCATATTATATTTCATGGTGTTAAAATGATATATTGAAGTTGTATTTGTAAATGGTTTATAAATTTGTTTCAGCCTGCAATCGGACTTATTTTGGAGAGGTAGGCCGTACCTATGAGGTTGAACTACATCGACCTAGGGAAGACCAACTTCCGTTTATATGTCATCTCAACTTTACTGCTGGAGGAGGTGACCTTGGTGATCTAATTCAGGTAAATGTCACTAACAAACAAATCTTGTAAATATAAATACATATATATTTCAAAATACTAATAACAGATATGAAGTTGTCACGCTCCATGAGCAGATACTCACCATCGTCTAGGAGAAGTACGGTTTGATCATTTACAGCACAGATTAAAGGAGTTACTGTCATTTCTTGGTATTTATTGTTATTTTTCTGATTTTCCACTATATTCTTTTTTTTTAAATATTCATCTCCAACAGATGTCTCAACCCCAACTAGGAATAGTTCAGTTTGTGCATTGACTCTCACACAATGTGACATTACATTGTAATACACCCTATACTTTAGTCGTAGGCTTAGCCTGATGTTGGTGTACGAAATCGAAACATGTCGTTGTTCTACTGAAAATAATATTTAGTTAGTTCTTAAATAGTGTTAAAATGTATATATATATATATATATATATATATATATATATATATATATTACTATCTCAGTTTTAATGTATAATTTTGAGAAAATAACTCCCTGACACTCTGGATTTTTTGTTATAGTTTGTTAATACCTTCTTTTATTGACACAATATAAATATATTGGCTTTAACTGCTCCTATGGGACATGGCATAGAAAATCAGAATTTTATTTTCATAATCTAGAAAAATCGTTAAAATTATTATCAAAAGTAAAACAATCTGAACATGTAAGAATATGGATACTCAGGGAATGTTTTTACAGTATGATTCAAGTCAAATTCTAGGCTTAACAGTACGTTTCCAAAAAACTGATTGATCATCCAACAAAATTATAATTACGTTCATTAATACTAAGTTTGATAGAGGTAATTTGAAGTTTAATAAGTTTAGACCATAAGTTTATTCCTTATATGCGATATAATTGTTATAATTTCCCACGTATTTAAAATCATAATAACTTGGAATCCCTATAAACGACAGGACATGTCGGATATTAGGTTTCTGCAACTTTACTAACTCATATATAAGGCGATGCTTACAAAGGCATTGTCAGATGCTTACATCGCCTTATTGTCAGACAATACAAGGCACTATTCTATTGTCTGGCTAAGTTGAAGTTTGAAGAAGACCTATGCACTCTGTTGTTATCAGTTCATCAACAATCTTATTCACTTTATTACGTCACTTTATTAATGATTTACGTGCAACTGAAGAAAAGTATGTATACTCTAACAAAGCTTTCTTCTTATATATATAATTATCAGCTTGCATTTTTAGTATTTTCAGATTAATCAAAAACGACAACTTTTAGTGTTTTTGTAAGAACTTTCATGTTTTAATACTACTACCGCTAATATACCACCTGGTCGTGTTATTATAACAATTACATTAAAACCGTGATAATAAATAGCATTTCCTGGTCTCAACAAAAACCTTCTTAATCTTTTACAGAGTCGTTAATATCTCTTAACATTGTTAACCAATGTTTTTAACCATTAGCTGAATTGATGTTAATTTAAAGTAACCAACCCAAATTAATGGTATAATTGATTATGGAGGGGAAAAAACCTTATGTCTTTCATAAAAGAAGGATTTTATCATAAATTGCGTTCCGAAACACTTAGTGTTAATCACCAGGTAACGTCTGCATTAGTAAGGTGAAGGGAAAAAAGAGACTATTTTTTTCCTAATGACCTTGACTCCTTTTTTCCTCTTTGACGAGACAACTTGTTAGGGTTGAAAGATCTTAGTCTTTTTTTTCACATTGCTTTTTGTGGTTTATATATATATATATATATATATATATAGAATAGTATAGTATACACATATATAGTTCATTAATGTGAACTGCATTGACCTAAACGATCTATTGACTGAAATATTGAATGGTTAGAACCAATTTCTTCTAACAGTAGTTAATAAAAGTAATAGTCAATAATAGAAATAGGAATCAAAGTAGCTATTAAAAATAGATATTGTAAAAATAGTTAAAAACATTGTACTGAACATTCTTAAATGTTACGGATAAATTTTGTTTTGCACTATCTTTAAATCTTTATAATGGGATTAAATGAAGTTTTAGTGTATAAAATCAATTTAGGTTTGTAGTTTATTTCTGAGACTACTAATGAATTCAAAGAAGTGTTTGATAAGAAATGGGCCATTAATTGAGCTTATCAGGTATGAAATGTAAATTTAACTAGCAACGGTTTGAATCTGCTATTCATATATGAGAGGTAAGGTTGTTTCTTCCTTTAGCCAGATAGGGATAATGTAGAGCTTGGATAGGTGTTGTTGCAGAAGCCCCAGGTATACCGGTAGATAGGCTCCTGTAGTTCATTACTAAGAGGGGGAGATAATTGATAGAGAATGTTTAGCAAAGGAAAAACAGCTGACTGTAAGCCTCGATTCGACCCAAAACTGTTTCATGGGCGGACAAGCAAGCAGTATTGTCGACTACAAAGCCACCCTCCCAACTCTCCTCTACCCCTACCGACCATCCATGCCAAACCAAACCCTTTCACTTCACCCTCTACTAAATCACAATTTACTGCTACCACAGTCTCTCTAACCGCCTCCCTCCTCCCATCCACATACAAAAATTCTCCCCAATATATCAATATGCAAAAAATAAATCAATCCCGTTGGCGTTAATTCACTACATCGTCGTCCTCTATACTTTTACCATTCATTCATCATAGGTTATGAATCAGCAAAATATCTCATATGATGGACCACAAAGCTACCTTTTCTCTGTTATAGAAAATGGTAAATTTAAACATGAAAGCCTCAAATGAAAAAAATAAATATTAAAACGAAGTCTGCCTTTGTTTCTATAGACGATCTGTTTTATACTTTTAGTTAATAAATGTACATGATCCGCTTTTACATATAATGGCACCCACATAACGTTTCACTGAATAAATAAACTGCTACCTTTTCTTTCATGAAATTTGTTCTGATAAGTTTAAAGTTCAACTAAGAATAAGAAAACAACAGAAAATTCAACAAAAAAATTACTACATTGGCTACGTTAGCTTAGGTTAGATTGTAGTGACCGTTCCAATAGGGAGCGCATATAGGGTATGATTGATCCATTGTGATACTCGTATTACACAATGGACATGCTACATTGGGAGTCCAAATTTTGCCTAACTGAAACGTATTTAGAGTAAAGAATTTTAACAATTGCCTGCCATATTACGGGCTCGGGACTGACAATCCGTAATCTGAAATGTTTTCCTCGTAATCCATTTCATTTTTGTGTTTACATTCATATGCTTGCATGTTTCTATACAAAAACAAATTTTCCAAAGAAGAAATGGATTTGTTGAAGCTTTTGAATCTTATATTTTGGCTTTTCCTTTGGGCGTCAAATGCAAGAATTGCTGGGGTAAATGAAGGTATCCTGTATCGAATATGTTGCACCTTTGCTAGTATAAAACAGTTTTTAGCTCCTCTACTTTGCACATACAAGTTGAAATATTGAATTGCTAGCAGTGTGAAAGTAAGATATTTGAATATGGCATACAATTGTGTTATGAAAGCAAACCTAAAGGAATGCGATCATTCCATTAGCAGTAAAGGAAACCTTTCTAACCGTAAGTTTATTTATTGGACGTTCTAACATTGCACGTGATATTTGTGGAATGTGATTGGCAAACCTTAGTAAGTATTAGAATATTGCTACACTTAGGCAGATGGTATGCATGTTTTGTAGCTTGAGTGTTTGGTGGATTTAATATAGGTGTAATAACCCGCCAATTAGAGTGTAAATGTTTGAACAAAGATTTCATGTCGGTGTGAACTGCCGAAGCACGCTACTCGACCACTCGTCTCTTTATTACCCTTTGCCCCAAAACAGTTCGTGAGTTATTTTAACTTAGTTTCTCGCTTTGATTTCCCTCGATCATATTCATGATACAGAGCTTGAATTGTTACCTCCATATTCACGTAGTCTGCGCAACTTAATTCTATTCTGACCGACAACAGCCATAATGGATTATAACGGGGATTCACTCTCAGGTCACGCGGCAGCCCTAGCCAATCCTGGAGCTTGTATCATACATGTACAACCAACTTCCAATCCATTTACTAAGCTTTAATCATGCCAACCAGCCTTTGTTATTTGAATAAATTATCCGATAAGAAATGTATTCTTACCAACATGAATACATTTCTTTTAAATGTCTTACAGAATAAGACTTCAGTATCTCAACAAATGAATAAAATTAACACTGTATTTCTGACATCAGTCAGTCATGTTTGCCAATAATCTACTACTACTTTAATATTATTGTTGTTACAAAAATCTTGTATGATAGTGTCATTAATAGCATAGTGCAGCTAGTAATTTTACTCACAAGCATAGAGTTAATACATTATACAGTATGCAGTCCTGAAGTAATATTGCTGAAAATTTAAATTATCTTTTTATCCTTAGTACCTTTCATTTTATCATGAAGTATAGTTTGAGTTTGAGCCGGATTTTCCAACTGTATACATACATACACACACACATATAATATATATATATATATATAATATACTTCGAAGATGGGTTTCTTGTTTAATGAAATAACATTTCTGTTTATAAATGGACGTTTCGCAAAAAATGTTTCTCATTTTCAAGGTTGAAACGATATGGCAAACAATTTTGACGAATCGTCTGCGTATGAACAGGATTGTTATTTCTTTAGAAACTGATCAATATATATATATATACGTATAAAAAGATTTCACATAAACACGTGAAACAACAATCAATGATCAAACCACAATAAGAAATGGGAAAACAAGACTAAGATCTTTCAACCGTAACAAGCGGTCTTCGTCAGAGTCAAAAACCCAACTGAACGATGGATTTTTCAGTTGGGTTTTTGACTCTGACGAAGACCGCTTGTTACGGTTGAAAGATCTTAGTCTTGTTTTCCCATTTCTTATTGTGGTTTGATCATATATATATATATAAATATATTCGCGCTCCGTTCTTCGACGTGGGGAGATCTCTCTCACTTCGTCCTCTCTTCTAGTCTACTCCTGATGACGAACAACAGTTCGAAATATTGAATTTTGTAAGTGTTCTTTTTATTCTTTTTTCTGTGTCGTGCTTTTTGTAATTTAAAGTCATATATATATATATATACAATTAAAATAAGCAGTGACACATAAACAGAAACACAACAAAGACTCACTTTTCAATATTTCGACCGTAATGGCGGTCGTCCTCAGGAGAAGAAGTGAATTGACGGAGGGACGACAGTCAACTGAAGAACTCACAGGGTGAGGGCTAAAGCAGTGCTGCCGCAAAGGAGACAAATAAAAAAGGAACTAGGAAGTCGAGAGCAAAAATAAAAAAAAAAAAATGTTTTTGAAAGGTAGAAAAAGGTTAAGAAAAGAAAAAATAAAGAAAATATATAGAACAATTAAAAATAAAAAAAATATTAAAAAAAAATAAATAAATAAAAAAAAAATTAAAAAATAAATAAATAAAAAACTAACGATTTAAATTCAAGCCAGGTTTCGAGCGTGCCCCCAGGACCAGCTAGGCACCAGGCACCAGCTAGGTTTGGCGTCATTTTCAATAATTTGTGTGTTAAGGAAGAACTGCTACTAAAATTTACACAATATATATATATATATATATATATATATATCATATATTTCATATATATCATATATATTTCAGCAAAATATGGTCAGATTTTTAACAATATATATATATATGTAAATTTTAGTAGCAGTTCTTCCTTAACACTCAAATTATTGAAAATGACGCCAAACCTAGCTGGTGCCTGTTGTTAACAAGTTTTACAGTTTTCTAAATAACACTCTCGTTATTTCGCCTACATTATGTAGTGCACCTCCTATAATCAACATTCATCTTCAGGACGTGAATAAAATCTTGGGTGAATTTGCTAGTTTATTACATATGCAAAGTGAAGTCAGTAGATGTTTTTCTTCAAGTTTCAAATTAACTGGTTGTTAATCCTGAGAGGTGAGTGCCCTCTCGGCCTGAAGTACCACCTGCAATACTTTTGATAACTGAAAATCTCTGAAGCTATATTAATTCAAAAGCTGAAGCGACTACTAAATATTCAAGTCTAAAATTGTAGCAGAATTTTAAAGCTCTTTAATTCACATCAAGGGCATACAGAAACCCATGCAGGTAGTAACTCAGGTCGAGAGGAAACTCACCTCCCAGGATTAACGACCAGCTTATCTTAAAGTTGAAGAAAAACGACCCCACCTGTGTTCACTTTGCATATATTATAATCCAAAAAATTTACCCTAGAAGTTCTTCAAGTCCTAATGATTATTGCTGATCATTCATAACATGTCGACTATAGAAGATTGTTTGATTTTTTATCGAATTGACGAACCGATTAAGATCACACCTATATATATATATCTGTATATAGGGAGCAGATTCTCATACAGATTTCATAACTTTGCACTTTTTTAGTTTCTTTTCTGTTAACTTCATTCTAATTAGTGTTGATGTTCTGAGAAATGCAATATTAACTGTCCCAAAAGTTATCTTAAAACAATTGCTTATCATGGATAAGATATGTAAGTCAGATATAAACGACCACCACTGTGATCGACATATTGCAAGATATTACCTAATTTTAAGAAAATATTACCCTAGAAGTTCTTCAAGTCCAGTTGAAAGTAGATTATACAAACTATTCATAAAAGCAATAGTACGACTGATAGAAAGATTGTAATCAGTTAAGCTGACATATATCTGATATTTTTGCGGTAATGTAAATACATAAGGCAGGTATCCTTAAACCATTATATCTCAAGTACGACTCTGACTTATAGCACAGCTAAAGCCTACATATTTACATTGATATTTCAATGTTAAATCTTTGCAAAACATTTACAGTGATATATTTGTGATTATATTAGGTAGATAGAAATTAACAAAACTATATCATTTTAGTAAACAGCAGAGGTTATTGAGGGTTAGGTCTACACACACAAACACTTCACTTACGCCAACGTTTCGCTATATTTTTATAGCATCATCAGGGCTGTACAATTAACAAGATATACGTCCGACAGATAGACACAACGAAAACAGTAGTAAATATTACAAAACTGATAAGACAGGTTATAAGACAGGATATAACAGGTTGTCCAGAAAAGCTAAGAGTTTAAAATATTGCAATAAAGTTTACTAAGATTGGCAATGTCTGTTTTTTTATTGTATGAGTTCTCCGACTTTGAAATATGAACCATCTCTTTTGTTAAACGTTTTGTTTGGTTCACAATCAATTATTTTTACTTCATCAAATTTAAAACTGTGTCCACTACTTACCAGTTTTGTAATATTTACTACTGTTTTCGTTGTATCTATCTGTCGGACGTATATCTTGTTATTTGTACAGCCCTGATGATGCTATAAAAATATAGCGAAACGTTGGCGTAAGTGAAGTGTTTGTTTGTGTAGACCAACCCTCAATAACCTCTGCTGTTTAACTGTTATTTTTTGTGGTCGAAAAAAATAGAATTATATATAATTTTACATTGCAGGAATACTTAATTCAGCTATGGCTTTAGAAATATTTACAATTTATTTTGTGAAAAGAGGACGTTATTATAAGTGGTTCAAATCTATCTGGTTTATAAATTTAGGGAAAGTGTCTCGTAAATCATGTTGCAGCAGCTGCTGCTTAGTTTACAGTCGCACTTCACCCATTGTTACTACTCGTCGTGTGAATTACTGCATTTAGCTGTCAATTAGACAGCAGCTGAATAGTAAATGAATTGTATGCAGGGCTGCTTTGCTACAGAAAAATAATGTCATATTCACTATGGTACAATCAATGTGAACAAGTACTTCTCTGTTCTGGAGGTGGTAAGGATTATATATGGAAGTACTTACAAAAATGTTCATTACTTATAAAGAATTGTAAATTTACATCCAGGACTGAAATTATCAGTGGTCATAGAAGATTCAACTATAGGTAAAAACTACTTTTTTGTAAGTCAAGGGTCAGATTAGGATAGGGTAAAGTACCCGACTCAGGACAGATAGATTCAGGGTTCAATACTCACTCTAGTACTATATCTATTCTTGAGGAAAGGGAATAAATGTGAAAATGTCGTCCCTTAGAGAGGACGTTAAGACGGCAGTGCTGAGCTTGTACGATGTCAGGTAATCAATAAAGATCCCTAGCATAAATACATTTGAATTGAGAATCAACATGTACTATGGTTCTCCCACTACTAAAATAGGTGTCCATATAATAAATGAGTCTCAATTGTTGCCCCTATAAGATCATTAAATGTAAAAAATTATATAAACGATTCACTTTTTGGGAAAAAAAGACAATAAATCAAAGTAATAAGAAAAAAAATTTAATACTGTTGTCAAAGATATTGAATAGTTGGCAAGTTAGTTCCAAAAATTGCTAGATTAGTTTTGGTTGCACTGTCAGTTCCACGGGAGAAATACACATTAGACACTGGGATCTATATTCAGAGTCCTACATATTGCCTAGCTCAATTGTATTTATTGGGGATGTTTAACGTGTAAATGACATCGTACAGGCTTGGGAATGAAGGCTTAACGTCCTTTTCTGAGAGGTAACGTGTTCAAATTATTTTTGTCACCTTCTGCGTTATATTGAGTGTAAGGGTAGGTATGAATTCCTCGAATCTACCATTCCAGCGTTGAACACATTACCCATGTGCCAGCCTGGCCAAACAAACCAAACAATCAGATATAAAATGTGTCTACATTCATTGAAAAATTAACACCTACAAATTTGAAATACACAACACATTCATAGAGTGCACATAATTACCATGTACTCGTTGATGTTAATAAACTTTGGAATGGAAAATATACAGACATATATATGTTAATGTATCATCGAATTTGTTTAAATAAGTAGAAATACGTTTTAATACTTAAAAAATTATAACTTATTTATTAACATTATCAACAAAGAATACGTAAATATTGTGGGATCTTACACGAGATTTTTGAAGACCCACCTTTGTTGAGGTATATTTCGTTATTCAAGGTGCAGAAGTTAAAGCAGAGAGAGGCCTAAGTAGCCAAGGCTTGTCTGTCACGTCATGTGAATAAAACCCACACTTCATCTAATTAGCATGGAATGAACTGTGCAAACGTGTTGAGCAGTTCATTAAAACTTACTTGCCTCTCGAGTTTTCTTTGTGTAATTTAAACTGGATTAACTAGGTCAAGATATAGTGGGGGGGGGGAGGGTTGATCTCGCAGACTGACTGCATCCCTCATCTCTACATAAATCGTCATTACAAAGCAGGGGACTTGCTTATCACCACCACACCCCTGCCATGCTTAATGGATTTCGTGGTGCCCAACTCTATTTTCCTTTGCATTCACTTCTAATGAATCTTAACAAATTATTCTCTTTGTTATCTTATGCAGATAATAAGCCCGACATATAATCAGAATCAATATATATAACCCAAATGAAATTCTATTTTCCATCCGCAGTAACTCCATGATTTAGTAAAATTGAATTTCCAATTTCAAATGAAAATTCTTTGTGTTTCTTTTTAACATCTTTATTTACAAATATACAACTAAGCATATTCAGCGTAACAGGTATATGTAGTAATAGATTACGCAATAACATCGATGCACATGAGCAAAGAATGAAACCCACTGGTTAACTTCTCACTTGTTTTTTTTTTAAGTATATTATCGTAATAGTAGATCTCTGGGCCATTTTCTCTTGAGTCGTCTTGGGGGATTCTGGTAAGGTGAGGAGGAAGCAAGGATTCGTACAAATGGATTTGGGTGAGAGGAAAGGTTGTTGTGAAATGACTTATAACGATCAGAGGCAAGGTTTTGGATGAATGGAATTTTTAAGTCTTTATGAAGGGTGTAGTTATTGATGTAATAAGAAGCATTTGTGATAGTGCGGAGGATTTTAGGTTGCAACGATTGTATTTTATGAATATTGGAAGGTTTTGCACAACCCCATAGTTCAAGTCCGTAAGTCCAGCTCGGTCGCAGTAATGTTTCTATATAGTACTACTTTGTTATGTAGCGTCAATTTCGAGTGTTTCCCTAAAAGTCTGCACAGTAGTAACAATCGTCGTTTTAAGTCAAGTCTTTTCAGTCCTTTGTAAATTAACCAAAATATTTAAATTTCTTTAGATTTCTTGACTTTTTAGCTGATAATACTCTTTATAAAATCTATCATGAAAGGTAGTGTTTCTTGTTTTGACTCTTTTTACTTAACACTTGAAGAGACGCTTATGACATTTAATAGCACTGATTTATAGTTCCATTCAATATTTATCATGATTTTTTAATCAATGTTACAATGAGATTTCAAAATCATAATTCAATACTTAAATATCAAATTCACGCCAAAGTTCAGCGAAAATAAAAATCTGATTTATTAATGAAATTTTTTATTATTATTTCTTTATTTATGTAAATGTGGACTGCTAGTATAAAAAAATTCTTTTATTAACCACTTAACTTAAATATATGGATAGCAAAAAAAAATTAAACAAAGTAGTAATAAAACTAAGAATGTATTGCAACTGAGCAAGTGGGAAGTGAAAGACCTCTTGTTCGTAAATAAAGAGAACGGTGATTTAAGGTACGTCATTGTATGTATGTCATTGTAATGACATAATGTCATGACATTGTAATGTCATTGTAATGTATTCTAAGGTATGTCATTGCAATCGTGGTCCTAAATATCACTAGCTCTTAACACAAATTTTATATTTTCTTGTATCATTATTTTGACTTCAAATAGCACCAGTCAATATTATTAAATTATCCAATTATTAATAAAGTAAATATTTTTTTTAATCAGAGATAAAAATAATCTCCGATATAGTAGTAATTTACTGTGAAATATATCAGCCATTTTTTTTTCTGATCACTTGAAGCAGGCTTAGAGGCTTAATGAAAAACAAGGGATAATGGAAGGAGGGAGCTGTGCGGACGCAAGCTGTTTTGAGAGACCCTTGAAGATTACGAGAGTTGAGACGTATAAAACATAAATCCATTCAACTGGTTCAATATTCTCATTAAAAGCAATCGAAATAACATTTGATAATTGTTTAATATTTAATTGAAACCTTTAATACATTTATATCATATATTTAAAGAGGTTGTTACTACTACAGAAGTTAGTATAATCAACATTAGAACACTAACTGGTATATGGAAATTGTTTTTCATCATTTCTTCTGTGCAATGTATTTTTCAGTAATATGGACCGTATTGCCAAATTGTGGTTCCAGTGAAACAAAGGTTTAGTCAATGTTATGAGAACTTCAAAGTATTTATAATGATCATGCGTAAAACAGTGAGGAATGCATAACAGTGGGTACACACTAATACTTGTAACACACCACTACATTTCGTATCCGGCAAGTTTGTTTAAAACAATTTGTCTAAAATAAAATTTAACTAAATCAATTTCGCTAAATCAATTCTTTTAAACCACTTTGTTTAAAGTATGTAAAATTTAACTATAAATAAAGATACATAATTTGTCTAAACTACAGTTTATCTAGAACAGGGCTGAGAGATAGGGTTTATTTCGATTTTATGATTTAACTTTTTCATTATATAAACCAAGTTAGTTAATTTTAAAACGGCTACCTATTAATAATACAGATGCATGTCTTATTGACTCGTGTGTGTAATATATATTAATATATATAAATATAATGTAATTTTTTTTTTTGAGGGTTGATGTCTAATGATTTTAAACTAGTCCTTTCGCCGACGTTTCGACATATATTCATGTCATTTTCAGGACTCGGAAATCTGTTTATGTTGCAGCATACCTAAATTTAATATTGTTACATGATTAAGTCATGATGGCTACTATTTGTTTGTTTGGAGGTAGTAACAACCTTTAAATGTATGATATAAATGTATTAAAGGTTTCAAACAAACAAATAGTAGCCATCATGTGTTAATAATGTAACAATATTAAATTTAGGTATGCTGCAACATAAACAGATTTCCAAGCCCTGAAGATGACATAAATATATGTTGAAATGTCGGCGAAAGGACTAGTTTAAAATCATTAGACCTCAACCCTTAAAAAAAAAATTACATCATATAAATATGAAATCAAATATTGGGTCAAGAAATCAAATCATGATGACTATATAAATATATATAAACTCTATTAACAAAGAACACACAGAAAAGAAACAGAAACTCACTACTATATTTCAATGGCCTCGTCATCAGGAGGATAGAAACGAATCGCTCCACAGGTAGACCACGACTGGCCAGTGGTCTTAAAGAAACACTCAAACAGCGTAGCCAACTTACGGAGGGATGGGAGAAATAAAAGCAAAATAAATAAAGTTTTTATTTTTGTTTTGGTTTTTTTACAATGTGCTGATAGATTGTGTTTTCATTTGTTATAATTTATATAGCTTTCATTTCTTTATCTATCCTTGTCTTCCATCCATCTGTAAGTTGGCTACACTGTTTGAGTGTTTCTTCAAGACCACCGGCCAGTCGTGGTCTGCCTGCGGAGTGGAGCGAGCAATGATTTCTATCCTCCTGATGACGAAACCATCAAAATATAATAGTGAGTTTCTGTTTTTTTTCTGTGTGCTCTTCATATTAATGTAGTTTATTTAGTTTGTGGAATCGTTTTATTTAATAAGTTATATATATATATTAAATCTACAAACGTTTTGTCTGTAAAATAATCTCTAATGGCTCTAGTCATTATGAATTTTGTAAAATAAAAGTATTTATTTGGAAGAAACTTGAATCAAGTCCTGTTTTTTCCACACAATTTTGCATTTATCACAAACATAGCCTTCTTAGAACCATCTAGGTATATGATCTTAAAAGGTAAATGATGAATACTTGCTGAGAGGCATTCGTAAAAAACTTACCTCCCCTCAGCATTCATTCACTAAAACTTTACCATTCTCATCACATAGCAATTTACAAACATTGTTATAATTATATATCAATTATTGTTTGTTTCAAGAATGCTTTAATATTATATATATATATATATATATAATAGCTTAATTTCCATCAAGTCCCAACTACCAAAAAAAAAAAAAAATTATAAATAAAATTTATTTATTCAAACAACAGAAATAATATAAACAATTATAAATAAAAGAAAAAAATCCAGATAATGAAATCACCAGAATTAAATAAAGCACAATAATTTGATTCAATTTGAAGTTAGGCTTTAATTAAGTACTAGAAGCTTTTGTCGTTTAAACTAAATTGTCTCGCTCTTCTAAAAATGGATTTTATATGTTAATTTATTTAATTAAAAATAATTTCATGATTGAATCTATTTAAAAGTGTTTTTTTTTTAATTTATTCTATTTGTTATATTTAATCCTTTTTTTTTTATTCCAGAAATAGGTTTAGAGGAGAGTAAATTCTCTGTTTGTATAATTAGGAAAAACTATATTTCTACATGTTGAAAATTAAACGTGTATTTCATTTAGCAATGAAATATGTGAAACTTTAATAAAAGAACGGTTTTCTTATGTTTTATAAAATGCAACTAACAAATATATATATACATTGTTGAAAATTATACCATATTTAGCTGAAACTTGCTTTTTCATAATTGTTAAAGAAACAATAATAATAAAAAAAAACAGAAAAAAGAAAGAAAGAGATTAACATATACTTAGAATAAAAGAAGCCATACTTATTAATAAAAAAAAAACATATTTTAATAAACAGTTAAAAATTAGTTCAAATTTTCTAAAATTCTTTAAATCAACTTCAAGAAGTTGATTTAAGGGCCTCTCCCAGGTAGCTGCAACGATGCCCTAGGTCACTCAACCCTCACCAATTAAAAAAACAACTTTAATCCCCCAACCACAGCAAAACATTCCACCTTTCTTATATACAGTTTTAAATTTTTTTTCATCGGTGGCTATTATATTGAGAATTTGTACTTTAAAGGAGTCATTCCATGTGGTAGGTTTTGTTTCCGAGGGCTAGGTCAGATAAAAGAAAATAAACTCCTTCCTAGTCCTCAAAAACAAAACCTACCTCATACAATAGAACAGCAGAGGTCAAGAACAATTTTTTTGAGTATATTATATATATATATATATATATATATATATATATATATATATGTTGAATGCCAGATTAGATATTGTAAAAGACGAGCCAATCCCTGGTACGTATTACTTTGGGCACTTCTTATTGGTTGTGGGTGTTTATTCGTTGAACACGTTTCTCCTTAGCACACTCCGTCTGCTCGGCCGCCTCAGCCTTCACTCCGGGAGAGGGCTCGCAGTCCCTACTTAATTTTCCAATAGAGTTGGATGAAGGTCTTGGCGTCCTGGCTTGGAAGTGAACCTCGTCGAACTCGGTGTTTACTATGGGCTTAGTGGATTTCATTAGATACTGGTTGTTGGTGTTTTCTGTAAATTCTATTGATGTGGGTGTATGTAGACCTTTTCCCCGTCGGTTTCTTAACACGCTTGGCTGCATCCGCCGTCCTTCCTGGAGAGGGCTCGCAGTCCCTACTTTAATTTCACAGAGGGCAGGAATGGCATAGGCGTCCTCACGCAGAAGAGTTCCTCGTAAGAATCTGGTCCGGGCTATGGGCATTATGATTTGAAGTTGAAGTTGAGTGTGTGTGGCGTTTGTCATTAGACCCCTTTACTGCAGTGTTTTCTTGAAGAATGCGTGGCGCCTTCCTCGTGTCGTTGCGACCGGTTTCGACCGTTCCTCGGTCATTCTCAAGCTGGTGGGTGTAGTTCCTGGCTGGATTGTGCGTTATTATATGTTGAATGCCAGATTAGATATTGTAAAAGACGAGCCAATCCCTGTTACGTATTACTTTGGACACTTCTTATTGGTTGTGGGTGTTTATTCGTTGAACACGTTTCTCCTTAGCACACTCCGTCTGCTCGGCCGCCTCAGCCTTCACTCCGGGAGAGGGCTCGCAGTCCCTACTTAATTTTCCAATAGACTTGGATGAAGCCCGGACCAGATTCTTACGAGGAACTCTTCTGCGTGAGGACGCCTATGCCATTCCTGCCCTCTATGAAATTAAAGTAGGGACTGCGAGCCCTCTCCAGGAAGGACGGCGGATGCAGCCAAGCGTGTTAAGAAACCGACGGGGAAAAGGTCTACATACACCCACATCAATAGAATTTACAGAAAACACCAACAACCAGTATCTAATGAAATCCACTAAGCCCATAGTAAACACCGAGTTCGACGAGGTTCACTTCCAAGCCAGGACGCCAAGACCTTCATCCAACTCTATTGGAAAATTAAGTAGGGACTGCGAGCCCTCTCCCGGAGTGAAGGCTGAGGCGGCCGAGCAGACGGAGTGTGCTAAGGAGAAACGTGTTCAACGAATAAACACCCACAACCAATAAGAAGTGCCCAAAGTAATACGTAACAGGGATTGGCTCGTCTTTTACAATATATATATATATATATATATATGGGCGGGACAGTTTTATATCACCCCCAAAATTATACTTATTTCCTGGGGGACTTGACACAAAAACAATATAGTGTTACGTTGTGCTGAAAATTGTTGTACATCATTTGTTATTCAACTTGTTATTTTGAATTTTGAGCTGACATTATATATATATATATATATATATATATAGCAGTTTGCTTTTCAACACGAGTACTTTGCACTTCTTCCGATGACGATTACTTACTATATTAGCGTTTAAATGCCAACTGAACACTGCTGTTCTAATTTTGTCAGCAAGTCCTCTTTTAAGCATATAGTACTGAATTTGAAAGCAGATTCTCTATTCACAATTTTTCTACTTATAGCTTCTATCTATACCTTCTACAGACAGAATACCAGTGTTCAGTTGACATTTAAACGCCAATATAGTAAGTAATATGAATATTTAGTAAATATAAGTAGTTTAAAAACCTAATGAAAACGGGGCCGAAAGCTTGTCATATGACCTTAGTTTAGTGTAGTAGTTAATTAAATATAGATATTCCCGGTGAATTGTTTTTAGTGTTCTAGCCTTCTGAATGTCCTATGTTAGCTTGCTTTGGCAATTACCACCAGTACAAGAGAAGATCGTGAGACAAATATAAGCTATAAGCAGAAAAATCGTGAATGCTGAATCTGCTATCAAATTCAATATAAATATATATCACATCAACACGTGAAATAACAATCAATGATCAAACCACAATAAGAAAATGGCAAAGCAAGACTAAGATCTTTCAACCGTAATAAGCGGTCTTCGTCAGAAATTTAATAGATCAAATATTATAAACATTAGTAACGGTCTCTTCAAACTGGATACTTTTGTTACGAGGGCAATAACCTCTTCTAAGAGGGTTGACAGCTAGCGGATAGTTTTTTACTCTCTCTTACTGTACTTCTTTGTTTCCCTAAACATCCCTTTCTGGACATTAGTCCTTTCCTGCGCTTTCACCCTTTTAAAATACCACTCTTCCCTCCCACTCTTCTCAACCCCTCACCAGATGTTCTCTGCATCTAGTGTTTCAGTTGGGTTTTTGACTCTGACGAGGACCGCTTGTTACGGTTGAAAGATCTTAGTCTTGCGTTCCCATTTTCTTATTGTGGTTTGATCATAAATATATATATATATACTTCTGATTTATAAGTTTTATAAAGTATTTGAAAACGGTACTATAGACTACTGAAGACGGTCGTCTATCTGATGATTAATGTATTAATGAATAAAGCATTTTTAAGTGTATAGAGCAGTGGTGATAGGGGTGCATTTGTTATGACAATTGTCGAATTCTTCCTTCATTAGATTGAAAAAAAAAATCTATTTGCAGTGTACAGGTGAGATTTTCATTGTTAACTGATTAAGAAGTTGGTTTGTTTTTAAATGAAGCTGGTTGTTATAATTTGATGAGACTTACAACTATTCATTAGGGGGAACAAAGTTTGATACCTGAAGGAAGCACGGGGCATGGGCCGGTGCCATGGAGACCGTACGTGACAGCCCTTTCTGGGCCTTCAATGCGTCTAATAGCCTCCGCCCTCCCGCTCCTATATTAGACTAATTCCACACGATTCCTGTTACCCTCAACTTTTCTCTCTCTTTCTACCTTTACTATATACCAAACTAGTCCCTTCAACCAAATCAATATCTTTATATGGTCAACATGTTTCATTAAAATCAATTAAATTATAAACAAAATATTTCGTAGAATGGAATATAAAATGATTTCACATAAACACGTGAAATAACAATCAATTATCAAACCACAATAAGAAATGGGAAAACAAGGCTAAGATCTTTCAACCGTAACTAGCAGTCTTCGTCAGAGTCAAAAACAGTGTTTAGTTGGGTTTTTGACTCTGACGAAGACCGCTTGTTACGGTTGAAAGATCTTAGTCTTGTTTTCCCATTTCTTAATGTGGTTTGATCATTGATAATGGAATATAAACAAAATCATTTATTAGGAGTTTTCTCTTAGTATACGATCCGGAGATAACAACATGAATCAAATATGGTTACCCACCAAGCATTTTCTTCTGAAATAATTTATAATTTATAGTTATTTTTGGAAGTATTATACCAACGTGCAGTTATTACATCTGAGGGTAATATGTCGATATGACATATCGACATGGCTAATCGACAGACATCCACAAATCATAACTGTTTTAAGGCTACCTTGCGACTCTTATGAGTTGTATCCCTCCATAGACGGACAGTATCCGTTCCAATTAGTCAGAACACACCACGGTTAAGATCAGGCGTCTGCTTAAGTCTCGCTTAAAAAATAAAATATACTCGAGGTTAGTTCTGTGTCATAGAAATAGATTGTCAAAGTTATATTCATAGCACGATGGCTAGCAGGTACTTTTGATCACACCATGTGAGTACAAGATTTCAAGTTTATTCATTCAAGTTCATTAGGTTAGCATGCAGTAACAGTCCCACAAGGAAACACACGTACGCCAAGCATTGACCCTTTGTGATACCCCACTGAAGACTGATTCTACAGTGGGAGTCCTAAATTTTGCCTAACTCAAGTGTATTTAGAGTAGGGATCTTTAACAAGTACCTGTTAAACGTCGCCGGCTTGGGACCGACGGTTTAACGTCCTTCTCCGAGGAACGATCTGCTCAGATTTATTCACCTCCCACATGAATAAATTGAGAACCAGGTAGGGATCGAACCGCGGTCCTATCAGTTCTGAGGAGAGTACGTTATTCACTGAGCTAACCTGGCCCATAGAGGTATAAGTAATAAAATTCAATAATTGTTCAAAGTACTACTTGGCAATATTTTACAATTTTTGTTGCAACATATAGAATTTCTTTTAACAACTATGTTGAAATATTTTTTGAAATTAATATTTACTTTTAAAGTTGTATTCTTTTTTACATTCCTTGTGTAATATTAACTAGAATTAATACTTAAGCGCATAATTATTTAGCTATATTCCAATAATATAGTTCTGATAGTTCAAAATGAAAACAAAATTAAATATATTTGTATATATTGCAAGTATATGAATATTTCAATGAGTGTAAAACGGAAACACTAACTCTTTTAAAAGTTAATATAATGTTAGAAAAATGTTAATAATGATGTTATAAGATTCTTAATAAGGAACGTTACCTGTAGTAACTTCACAACAGAGAGTTCAAAATAGTAGAATGTAGTAAATGTTAAACTTCTTTATTTTCATCACTAAAGGAAAACAATTCCTGGTCAAATGCTTGAAAGTGGTGTTCATAAATCAAAATAGGCTAATTGACTTAAAGTGTGTTATTTAAATAAGATATAGGGCATTCCAAAAGGAAATGAAAATTAATAAAGGATGAAAGGATTCCAGGTAAATGTGTTGAAAAGCATTGAAGAATTGAAGAGTACAGATAGAGCAGCAGCACATTTGTAATATAAAGGCTATCATGGATTTATAAGGACTGATATAAGTATACGGTGTCATTAAATACCTTTCGTGTACTAGAGAGGAGAAGTTAAGACGAAACCAGTCCAACAAGGAAAGTTACTAACCATGCATAATATTTTTTTGCAATTTTATAATTAACAACTTTTAGCGTCTGTACTTTCTGTATTGTTTGATGATGAGAAATTTCATAGAAAAATCAAATGTTGGTGTCAGAGATTTTTAATTTTTTCTTTGGATTAGGATCTATTTTTGACTTCAATACGACTCATTTGAAATAATAATAACCAAAAGTTTATACAAAAAAAAAATAAATAAAAGAAATAGAAAACACAACCAATCAAGGTTATTCTTAACATGTTGTCCAGCAGTAGCCACTTGCCTGGTACAAGTCATTTACATGACAAAGTTACTCTGCCCTTTAGTCTCCATACACCCCACACCCCGAGGCACCGCTAACCCTACCTACCCCCTCATCGTCGCTGCCCTGTAGGGCTCAACAATCTCCCTACCAATGTGTATGCAAATTGCTTATGCAAAATACCACTTTTACCTTTCTTTTCCCCTTTTTATACGCTGATGCAAATTTTCTAGCAAACATATTTAAATAGGCTATGTACAAGAGAGAAATTTTTATAGTACTGCATAAATAAACCAAGCACAACATTAGCAAATGAAAAAAAGAGGTCATTTGCTCAGTGTTGGTGTTAAAAAACAAAATACTTAAAATACTTTTGTTTTACTATTGCAAAATAGAGTATTATAAATATTATATCATTCTTATAAACTGAACATATTAGATTATATATGTACATATACGAGTTCAAAATCAAAGAGTAGTAACACTCAGAGTAAAGTAGAGTGCTTTGGTTTTCCAGAATGGTTTGTGGAGATTATTGGGTCTTTCCTCTCTGGACGAAACTTTCTTGTACCTATTAATGACAGACATTCTCCAGCTGGATAAATGCATAGGGGTGTTCCCCAGGGAAATGTTCTTGGGCGGTTTCTATATGGCCTATGTGCACTAAGGCCTCCTACCATAATAACTCCCAATTCACCCAATCAGATTAAGACGTTCCTTTGACTCTTCGCGGATGACACTACTGTGGCTTATAGATGTGCTAATGTGGGCTATGCCACCAGGAAATCGCAATGTTTTCTCGATGGGACTTTGCATTGGCTCACAAAGTGGAAAGTAGCGTTGAACCTAACCAACCCAACCCAAAGAGCTCCCATGTTCGATTCAGCAAAGATGTCCCTCTCCGTCCTCCTCCTTTCTTCATTGGTAACCAGATCATTCTCTAACAAACCGATGTAAACTATCTCGGTCTTATTTTCGACTCCAGATTAATATTCAAACAACACATCTATCATAAATCCAAGTTTGAAATTTACTTCATGTATAATCTGTATTTCCTTTTCAAACCAAGATATTTTCCAGATTCATTCAAGGACCTTGTTTATAAGGAGGTCGTTCGTTCAGCAATGACCTATAAATGATTCGTCTGGTTTAGAGCTGCACCAACAAAAAAGGCTTTTAGATTGTTCAGAATAAGTGTGCCAGCCATATAGCCAAAGCTCCTTGGTAAGCCCGAAATGTGGGTATTCGCGATGATCACTACTTGACATTGTCTTTTCTTCATGATAAAGGTTTTTGCAGTACAGAAAAGCACGTTGATAGTTTTGTTTTACTTTCTGAAACTAACGTTTCTGATATATATATATATATATATATATTGTTAAATAACGCCCCATATTTGGCTTGTATCTGCTTCTTACACAATTTCTCCAGTTTCCGGAATTCCTTCCTCGTCTCTTCAGTAAAACTATAAAGTCTATCACCAATATTACTAGTCGACATGTTTCGAATGTACCACATTCATCATCAGGACAATAAGGACAATATTATTGTCCTGATGATGAATGTGGTACATTCGAAACATGTCGACCAGTAATATTGGTGATAGACTTTATAGTTTTACTGAAGAGACGAGGAAGGAATTCCGGAAACTGGAGAAATTGTGTAAGAAGCAGATACAAGCCAAATATGGGGCGTTATTTAACAATATATGTTTAAATGAAGGACTGCTTCCAACTTTTACAAATATATATATATATATATATATATATTAATATATTGACAAATATGATATTCTTTTTTATTGAGCTATCTTAGATGATCTTGGAGTATATTTTTTTTCTTTGAGTTTCTGAAAATTTTATTGACAGGAGAATTGCATATCGTTAAGTCAGTGAATAAGTTTTAACTTAAGGATATGCGTTTTTAAGTCTTCTTCTTTCCTCTGTAAATTAGAAACAATTTTTTAATTAAACAAATTCCTGTTTGTATATACGTTTTTGTGTTAAGCAAAAAACATTGCAGGGCTTTAATCAATTTTTAATTACTTTCTAGAGTTTATAAAAACAATGAAAGGAAAAAACCTGTGAATGAATTGTTTAAAAAAAATACAAAGAATAGAGTGTAGGGTGGATGATAAAGTCATGTTAGGTCAGAAGAGGAAAAGATGTCAAATTAGAGGAGACACAGATAAGACGTAGAAGAGGACCTCTGTCTGTTATCGTCAAAACTTCTCACGTAAACTTTGCAGACCATCTCTTTTGTCTGCCAACAGCTTTGCAATCCATTTAGTTCAATTGGGTATTCAAACTCCTTCGGCCCCCTTTATTTTCTGCTAAATAATTCACTCGAGAATCCCATTCAGACTATCTTTTCTAAAAAAGCTGTCGAACTCAAATATCAAGAGGGCAAGACAAACCAGTCACATTTACGATTGTCCAAACAACTTTTCCATATCAAAAAGCAACCATTGATAACTTAAATCGAGTGTTTTTCAAAAACAATTTGCCGTTTAATTTAATCTCCTTTAGTTAACTTCATTACTGTTAATGGATAATCAGCTGAAATGCCAACAATCACGCAATCCTTACTTTAGTTTCTTATGAAGTCAAATGTATTACTTTTCTTGAACTCATTGTTTGGATTCCATTTAGTTCCATGATAATAACAGTTGAATATATTAAATATCAACCCTTATGAGTTATTTCTATTCTCTGAGTACATTAACCTTTCCGCTTTCCTCCAACGTATGCAATCCTTCTCAACCCATCAGAATTTATAATTCGTTTCTTAAAACTTTAAATTAAATATTTGAAAATTCATTAGTTCTTTACAATTTACATGTTTTAAACATGGACTTTTCAAACACTTTGTAATTC
Organism: Hermatobates lingyangjiaoensis; assembly: GCA_026182355.1. Classification (NCBI taxonomy): domain Eukaryota; kingdom Metazoa; phylum Arthropoda; class Insecta; order Hemiptera; family Hermatobatidae; genus Hermatobates; species Hermatobates lingyangjiaoensis. The sequence continues at coordinate 3,721,555 of JAPFBL010000085.1, forward strand.
TTCAGAATTTGAAATATGAATTATTTCTATTTTTATAATTTACCAACTTTAAGTAAAATATCCAATTTTGAATTCCCTACCATTTGAAATGCAAATAAATTCAACTTTAATATTTTTTTTTTAAATATGAGTAACTAGCTACATTCAGATTTCTCCTGAGCAGTGAAATCTGGCTCATATTTTCTTGTCGTATTTCTTAAGATGTGTTTACATAAATGAATACTTCCTTGTAACATTGGAGTTCGCAAGAAAGATAGCCATACTGTTTAAATCTGAGATTTAGTCGTGGATGAACTTCTGTTTTTTTTGTCAGTTTATTTGTTAATGTTTTAACCTTTTGTTGAAATAGATTGATAAAACAAGAGAAACAGGAAAAAGTGGACAAAGAAGAGCAGATGTTGATACCTGCTATTCACAAGCCATCTCAGGTTATATCAGTATTACATCATCTGCTCTCTTAATCAGCTGTGCGGCCCTATATCCAAAGCTCTTAACCTTCACACTTTGGATCTTATATATTATTCTGACCCATTTCTTTTCAAGTAATATACTATGATATAGTACTTTAATATTCTACTATATTACATTAATACAAACGATGTTCTTTACATTTAGAGTAAACTATGTTCAGTAATACACGATAATATTACACCATTCTATAATTTTACAATATACTACTTTTGTATCGTAGTACAGTAGGCTAATGTTAAATTAGTATATTATATATTATGATAGATAACTAGGCTGCATTTATAATTGTATAATATGATTTTTTTTTTTTTTTTGTTAGGAGGTTAAATGCATTTACGCGCATAGTGCTGGTCTACAGTGTTCAGACTAAACCTACAATGCCTTACAGTTTAAGGCTACCATAGGATTGTTTTGAATTTGGCAGTCCTCTCAGAAAGAGGGCAAAGCCCGTTTCCCCTGGAGTAGGGCTTACTACTAGTAGTTAATCGGACCCCATCAGGGCGTCATTGTGAGGAGTGTTGTTAGTACCTCAAGAGAAACGATTCATAGAGAGAGATTAAGACCTCTTGTTGGCTAAACGCCACCTGGTCTATGCTAGTTATGTAAACTGAACATATATATGCTCGAAGGGTTGGTATCTAATCGTCCGCACTCCGTATTTGATATTCCGCCCAAAGCCGAGCCTCTACTAGGCAAGCACCAGTAGTGCCTAGTTTCAGGTAGTATTTCACAAAGTTAATACTTATAGAACAGAATTATTTTATGAAACATTGATCTAAAGAAGCATCAAAGAGGGAAACTGGACTATGTCAGAATTGTTGTGATCCATAAGACTAGGTTAAAAGAGACACCATTATTGATTTCATGTTATTTATGACATTACACCCAAAAATTGTAGGTAAATAGTTCATAGATAACCACGTTATAAAAGAAACAGTATTTTTAGAAACGAATATACTATTATTATTCTAGGTTTTGAATAGTAGTTAAAATAAGTATCACTGCATTTGAAATGTTGTTTCGACGAGCCGTATTTCAAAGCTTGAGTAAAACATCTCACAATAATTGATATAAATATAAAATTTACAATATTTTTTGAAAATCATAAAAAATGTATCATTTTAATTTGATACAATTAGAAGTAGTATAATGAAACTTTTTATTCAATTATAAGAAAACCTTTCTCTGGTATTTACTGTCATATTGTCTTTGAAAGCAATTCAGTTACCTATTATTATTAAATTTGAGAATCTAAGAATACAAAATGAATTATAACATGGCCCATAGACTAAACAAATCAAAGGAGCCTTCAAGGTTAGACAATCAACTTTGAGGTTATTTCACTAACCTTTTCTCTCATGCCTTTTTTTTTTCGACATCGTTTAATCAATTTAAAACGACCTCTTTGAAGTAGTTTCTATTAAAAAATGTATAAGAAAACTTCATAAAAGTTTGTTTTGTAGCATAATTTAAAACACAAGTTGCCAGGAAACATTTATTATGAATTTTATAAAATTGTAACTATAATGTTTGTAATTCTTTGTATATTTTTCGAATAAATATATATATATATATATATAACAGTCGTTATCAGCTTTGGAGCGATTCACTTCTTTTCCTGAAGACGAGTACATCGAAATATAGTAGTGAGTTCAGTGGTTTCCTTTCTATGTGTTCTTTTTTAAGTTCTAGTTTATATATATATATATATATATATATATATATATTATATATATCTTATATAGACTTATAAGTTTTTACTTTGTTTCCTTTGATGACTATTATTTCTATTTATTTTCCTTTTTCCTTTGTGGTTTAAACTTCATTGATTGCTGATTGCATCATGTGTTTATTTATTGAGATTACTATGTGATATATATATATATATATATATATATTGTACGTGGTAGGTTTTGTTTTTGAGGGCTAGGTCATATAAAAGAAAATAAACTCCTTCCAAGGCAAACGTTTCGATGTATTTGTACATCATCTTCATGACCTGGCCCCCAAAAACAAAACCTACCACATACAATTGAATAGAAGAGGTCAAGAACAATGTTTTGAGTATATATATATATATATATATATATATATATATATATCTTAGGTGTTGCTGGACTGAATACTGGGCGGTGACTGAGTGACTGAATATATATAAATATATATTCGTATATTTGGAGAGCAGGCCTTCATTGATACAAGTTCTATTAAAACCTATGCCCATTTGCATTTTAACACATTTTCGAATTAATTTTTCAAATTTTCTGACCTCTGGCTTCCATAAGTTCGGGACAAGATAGATCAGTTCCCAAAATTTTTATTCGTGTACACCGACATGTTTCGGTCTTCATCGACAATTCTCAAGTATGTTATTTACAAACGTAGTTTAACAACTTACTTAAAACTAATACAATTTTAAACCGAAAAACTCAAATAAACTATACACAAAGTCAACTGCACATAATCATAACAACGGAAGTTATCAACAGGTAGTGGCAAGGTGAGGTTTCCCCAGGGTCTTTTCTTTACCTCTCTTTAATTGGTTCGTCCTCTGACTGCCTTCTTACAGCTTCAGAATTCTTGTGAACCCAGTGGGTTCTTTTTTCTTGAATAATTTTATTCTCACATAAAATTATGTGTACTCCTGGCTTAGACTATATTAGTTTTTCTTTCTTGTTATTTTTTTACATTTCTTTATTGTTATTTAATAATTTTATTTAAATGATTTACGAGTATTTATTATTCTTTAGCTCTCCTAGAGGGCCAGGCTAACTCAGGGGTTACGTGTTCGCCTTTGAACTGATAGGACCAGGTTCGATACCCATCTGGCCCTCGATTTATTCATGCAGGAGGTGAATAAACCCAGGCACGTCGTTAAACCTGTTTTGGTATTATTTCACGCTCCCAACTTATATAGCCATATCGCAGAAGGACGTTAAGCTGTCGGTCCCCAGCATGTACGATGTCAGGTACTCGTTAAAGATCCCTACTCTAAATATACTTGAGTTAGGCAAAATGTAGGATTTCTGCACTAAAATCACAAAGGATCTATGCTCTGCCTACGTGTGTTCCCTTGTAGGACTACCACTGCAACCTAACCTAAGCTAACCTAGCTCTCCTTGCGTATGTTGGGAGGCACGTGTATGAAGCTATTAAGGTAGAATTCATTCATTCATCAGTGTAGTTTTCTCTTCAAGTGGATAATTCTACTCATCGATGACGACGTGATCGTGAACATCGTGATGTTATGTCGACGATACGTCGAAAATCAATGTAAGCTTGTGTCATATTTTCTATGTATTTTTTTTTTGCAATCAATATGAAAATTAAAGTATCTGACTGAAACTTTTAAATAAGCAGAAAGTCAAATAGAACCATTATGAATCACTTCGTTGCAAAATTATAGATTACAGTGTTTAATATTGCTCAATCAAGCCCAGTCATAGTTCCACCCTTCCTTCCGTCTTTTCAGTTTCACTCTTTGGTTAGAAGCTCTTGTAATTTGACTCAGGAATTCTTTGAAGAAATAAGAATCAACTTTGCCACGAAGGAAACTTGGCTTAATTACTTGCCAAGTATTCCTGCCAATTACAAGGTTATCATCGACTAGGGTCTGCCAAGCTTCTCTTTTTCAAACGGGGTTTTAATTAATTCTTTTTTTTTTCTTTTTTTTTTTTAAAGAATGGGAGCAATCAACCTCTTTGTTGAAGGAAAGAGTAAATTTTGTTTCTTACAATTTCTTCGTAAATATCAGTTAATTTGTAAATTCTAATTTAAGATGTATTATTTTTTTTTATATGATTTTTTAGGTATTGAAATATACATATACTTGTTACTAATGTTTACATTTACATTAAACTGTGTTTAACTGAAAATAGGTGAAATGAAGACAAATTCAATCGTATAGATTAGTAGCCAACCAAACTGTGTTTTTTTAAGAAAATGATAGACCGATATTTAATATATCACTATATTCACTTCATTATATACATATTATAAAATGTAATCACTCCTATTTTTGAAAAAAGAAAATATGATTAACTTTAGAAGTGAACAGAGAATGAAGAAATCTTCGTTTATAGTAGCAGTGCTAATTGTTTCCAACAATCGCAAGGACAAGTAAATAAAACAATTGAATATAGAGCATATATCTTGCATTATTCTAACTAATGAGAAGGAGTGAGTATAGAGTTGGAAAAATGATGAGAGAGTGATAGAGTGAAAGGACAGTAGGTTGAGAAGGAAGCAAAGAGGTTATGGGAGAAATGTAGTCACCACTAAGCTGTGCTTATTTGTCAACATGAACCTGAGTGATTCAGTCGTTATATGTAATAAAGGAGAGTAGATTATTAAGCAGCAACCTGTTTTGGTTTAACTTATACTGTCACTCTTTGTGTATAGGATCAATAATAGAGTCTTTGATGTTTTCTTTATGGAGCATAACGAGGTAAAAGGTATAAGGAGAGAGAGAGAGAGAGAATGAACCGAACCTCCTATGTGACTCATGAAGAGTTGTAATAGAGAGTCATTTACGACAATTTTAATGTTAAATAGTACATGGTGTTTTGATATCCTTTATAATTTGAATTTAAATAAGTCATAGAGGAGAACAGAAATAAATTACAGAAAATTGATAGAGGTAAAAGGAAATAAAAATTAAAATACAGAAATAAGAAAATTAGAACAAATTAAGTATCTATGAGACACTCCAACGCAAATTACACCAGCGGCTAAAAAAAACCACCTGTAGGAATAAAATCGAGGAGGTCTACATTCATCTGATGTTATGTTATACTGAGGTTTAAGCCTTTTGGCAAGAAATCTCCCGTCCAGGTTAAACATTCCCACAACGACAAAAATAAGACAAGTTAAAAAGGATAAAAAAATGAACATACGCAAACCATCCCAATATGTTTCTACCACTGCCTGGTTGGTGCGTCCAGTGGGCGTATTATTAGTAGTGGGGGGATCCTATTTCAGGAACATAAATTTGTTAAAAATAAATTGAAATAAATAAGTGAAAGGAATTGCTTTTAAAAATTATTATGAAGGAGTCACAAAATTTATAATTCGTACACTCTTATTATAAATTTAGTCTTTTTATATCAAGCGTTTTAAGTTGAATTTATATACCAGATAAAGTTTATGACACTAAAAACCATCGTAATATTTCAACAAAATTTAAGTTAGTGCATCAAATTTTCTTGTATTTAATTTTATATTACTTTTCAAGAATTAATCTCACCTCAACAGAGTGTGAAAAATACATAAATGTATTTTATGCAAACTGAATACATATTATAATTATATGAATATACATATACAAGGTTTCACATAAACACGTGATGAAATAACAGTCAATGAAACCACAATATGAAAAGGGAAAAAAACTTTCAACCGTAACAAGCGGGTCTTCGTCAGAGTCAAAAAACCCTCTATTGGTGACGGAGTTAAATTGAGTTAGCCATATTTATATATTGATATAAATGTTCAAAACACAATAAGAAATCAGAAAAAGACTAAGATTATTCAATCATTCCAAGCGATCTTTGTCAAATCTCAACTAGAGACAAATATGTAAATTTACATTGAATTTTAAATGGGACTGAGAAGAATGGTAGGGAAAAGAGTTATTTCAAAGGGTGTAATGTACAGGAATAGGACAATAGCTCAGGAAAAGGGATGTTGGGGTAAACAAAGGAGTACAGGAAGAAATAAGCAACCAACTATCTGCTAGCTGTCAACTCTCTTAGACGAGGCTATTAAATAAATTAAATTATTATAAATTAACACTCCTCAATTTTGAGTCAAGCTTGAATAAACCGTTAGTTAGGTTATAATATTTGATATGTTAAATTTAATCATAGAGGATTCTATAATATTTCTTAACAACAGTGATTTTTCGTAAGTAATCATTCATAAGTAGCTCCGGTTCAATCAATTGATGATTTTCATTATTTTGAAAGATCTTAATCTTTTTTCTCATTCCATATTGTGGCTTGAACAATAATTGTTATTTCACGTGTTTATTGACAAATCCTGAAATTGTATTTATACTTTATTAGAATAAAAAGAAATTTTAGACTTCACAATCTTCAGAATGAGAGATTCAATCGTAGTAAAAGAAGGTTTTTTTTTTTGTACGTCACATGAAACATATCACTCGGCCAACCGCTATTTCGATTTTAGCAGGACATTAGTGCAATAAGATTGAATTATTCAATCAGAAGATAATCACTGCGAATACGAATGGCATACTAAAAGTATGGTTTACTTTAATAAAATATTTATTAAAGAAGATCTGCAATCCATTTACTCAGAGATAGATATTATATCAGTTTATTATATTGAATATAGCTTATCCCAATTTTGGTAATTAGTATCTTTCTTTTTTTATCTTTGAAGTAAGTCTTGAACAATAATGTAGCAATGGAACCTTAAAATAATCAAATCTTTGTTCAGATAAACGAAGCTTAGGTATGCCAATGGTCATAATATTTAAGTATTATTACTATCATAATGTTATCACGAGTTGAAACTGCCAACCTAACTGTAGCCGCCCAATAATAGCACTGTCCATTTATAACATGTTGATTTAACTTTTGTAAATTGTATTTATATTTTCTATTATCTATAGATTTTACATTGACAATGGTTGTTGAATAACTGAAACTAGTCGGTTTTTTCAATAGTTTTATGTAGTTCTAGTGCAATCATAGGTTCAAAATAAATAAGTTATGGACTATAAAAGCAAATCGTCTTGTGATCTTGTTTATTCTCTTCCCTGCCAGTGGAAGTCCTTAATCAGAAGTTTAAATAAATTATCTAGGAAATACGAAAGAATAAAAATAGGCAAACAATTTAAAGAAATTATGTATATATAATATATATATGATCAAACCACAATATGATCGTCAGAGTCGACAAAGATCGCTTGTGACGGTTGAAAGATCTTAGTCTTGTTTTCCCATTGCATATTGTGGTTTGATCATTGATTGTTATTTCACGTGATTATGTGATATTTATATATATACGAGTATATACCTAACTTACACATATAAAGCGTCTTTCAACATAAATATATTATCTTCAAGTTGACACATTTACATATAATTAAAATAACAAATAAAATATACAAACATACAAAGTAACGGTACTATGACTATGTTTTGAATACTTCAAGCTGATATAACTGAAGGTATATGGTGGTTGGTGATTGCAGGGGTGGAGATTGAGTAGCAGGCAGCGAATGTGTAGGCAAGAGTGCCCGGCCAAAAGTGAATGAACTACACACTACCTGTTGCCTTCCAATCTCTTAACTAACTGAAACCTGTTTCCTATAATTCTTATGATAAGAATAACTCAACATTGACATGTCTCAATAGTCATGTTTGGACCATATTTTATAGTCAAATTTGTTCAGATCATGATGTCAATGTAATTTAGAAGTCACCTCACCTACTGACTCCCTTGTTATCATTCCTCCCTTCGGAGCCCTTTTTAGGGGTCCCAGCGTCAAGGTGTAGAGTCAGGCGTCCGATCGTCTCTCCCATTGTACCTTGATGGTAGGGTTGCACAGTTCGCTGTAACGCTACATAACCATGTGACTATATTGCAGGTCATATGTGTAGGATGTCACTCTGTTATAAATGAGGCCCTCATTCTCATATACAGTAAGCACATGAACAATTAACGTTCAGACCACAATAATGTTACTGCCTTCTTAACGCAACAGCCTTAGCTTCCCACGCCATAAACAAAGGTCACACGTTTGATTTTGAAGATGCAATTATAATTGAAAAAGAAAAAGGTGAACAAAAATGAATGACACTTGAATTTTATTTATTAAAAACGATCTGATTTCAATTAATTATAGAAGTGATGATTTAATCTCAAGATTGTTTTCTAAATTCAGTTAATAATAGAAATAATATTACTAATTTAAACAATATTTTCTTCTGGAGTAATATGCTCATTACCACTTATTGTATTAAAAAAGGAAAATCGTACAAAGTGTTTAGTACGTTTTTTACTATTTTTTTAACATTAAATAAAGTAATGCCAGGGACGCAAATATGGGATGAATAATTGGCAATGTTGTTGTAGTATTAACTACAATAACTATATATAATCATATTATATTATTATTATAATTATATTATATTATACAATAACTACAATGTTATTGTAGTATTGTAAATTAAAGAATTTTTTCAGGACCATATTTCTGTCTTTCAATTTAACATGTGTGAAAAGGATGGGAAGTCAGATGAAACCTGTTTTGCAACTTTCATCAATTTCGAATCCTCATCAATTTTTAGTAAACCACAACCAATGGCAATCAAGTCATCAAATGTATTTTTTATAGCAAAGATGATTCTAACACTTGATGAAGTTTTAATGAAACAATATATTTCATTGTTTAAAAAGCGATGAAAAAGTTTATTATTAGAGGAAACATTAATGATTGCTGTCTGATAGAAAATAGTTTTATTAACTTGATGAACATCAGCCATAGTTTACTAAAGATGGATGGGCATTTGGTAATAAAAGTTGCAAGGCTAGTATTTATTGATTGAATTAGTGTTTTGAATAATGGTTCATTCCGTCATACCGGCTTCGTACATTTCTCTGTCAAAGCTTCGACTATCGGTCTATCGACCGGCTCTTCCTGGATCCCACTCTTGTAAACGAGCACCTAACTGATCTGTGAGTGTTGTTATGGCCCATTATAAAATATCTTAGCCTATATGCTCAGTAGTAGTTAATACTACTGAGTAGCCTTAATCCAGTATGCGCGCTTGTGTGTACAGAAAGGGGTGCAATTTTTTTTGCTGTAGTCTACTTCATTAATAATATAAGGTACAAGATGAAAATTGTCACTTATATTATAATGAATATGCATTTCAGTGTTTGAACATACTCGGTTTCATTACCACTGACGGCTGTCCTGACGATTACATGCTCTTCACACCTCGTACTATCTCTATCGACACTGTGCTTTCCTATGATTTTCTTTCAACTCTTTGTAAACGAGATAACAATCAAGATGATTGTTATGGCGCCCATTGATAAAATATCTATAGCGCCTTATAGTGCTCAGTAGTAGTTAATACTACTGGAGTAGCCTTACTCCAGTATGCGGCGCTCTGCACCTGGTACAGAAAGGGGGAAGTGCAATAGTTTTTAAGTGCTGTAGTCACTCTCAATTAATAATAATAAGGTACAAAGATGGAAACAGAATTGGTCACTAATATTGATAATGAATATGTTTCAGCTGACATTTGATACATTTACGGTCGGGAGGTTCGTTTCATTCACCACTGACGGCTGTCCTGATGGATACATGACCATCCGAGAACTGGACCGTCCAGAAACCGGAGGTCAGTGGTGTGGCTCAGCCTGGGGCTACACGGTCTACTACTCGGAAACTAAGTCCCTCAACTTGACCTTGAGGTTGGACAGAATCTCCCAAGTTGTAAGTATTAACTTATTATGTATTAATATATTTTAAATTCATATTCAAGAATTTGGGTTTTCATATCATTATTAAAAGTGCAATTTATGAATGTTCCATTTTGAAAGTACTAAAAAAAACGACCTGATACTATTATAAAGTTTGAAATTTCCTACTAGAAAATATTAGATAAATACATAAATCACATCAACACTTATATTATTAATAACTAAATTATTATTAATTAATTATTATTATTAATCCTAAATTGTCGTCTTTGTGGTCACTGTATCAAAATCCATAAACGCAACTGAGGTCTGCATTTATAAATATGCAATAGTGCAAGTTTGATTTCAAATAACTACGGTTAATCCCATTTCTCAAACTTATTAATAGACCAAATATAAAATAAATTATACAATTTAACGAAAACATTTTTATAAATTGTATCATCTATTGTTGTGATAACAATGTTTTTGTTATTTTCAATTCTACCATTTTCCTTGGTGTTTTCAAGAAATACTTTATTGTAAATACATCCCTGGTAATTTTTTAAGTAGCATTCGTGTATATTATTCCTTCATTATTTTCTTAATATTAAGCTTAGATATGGCTGCAATATATAACGGGAATAAAAATTCAGGTAATATATTCTATCAAGAAAGTGAACAAAAAAATTAAAAATAAGTCAAAATAAATAAAAAGTTGTTATTTCAACGTTGAGGGAAGCAATTTATACAAATTCTTTCATTAACGTACATTATTTTCTGTTGTATTTGGTCTGTCAATAACTTAAGTTAAAGTGGATTAATTATAAAAGTTTAAATCATTAGTTGTGCAATCCGTAATTGTGTGGTATTTATTCATTCCGAAGTAAAATGGATAAACAAACAAAAGTCCTACACAAATTAAGTTTTATTCAACAAGCAACAACGCGTTTCGAACTCTTTGTGTTCATCATCAGGAAGACTAGGTTTTCACTGGACCAACCCATCCTTGGTGTCTTCCTGATGATTAACACAAAGTGTTCGAAACGCGTTGTTGCTGTTGAATAAAACTTCATTTGTGTGGAGACTTTTGTTTGTTTATCCATTTTACCTCAAAATTATAAAAGTTTCAAATTAAACTTGAATTGTTTTAAATTAACCCGGAAAATTTGTAGTCTGTTTGTAAGATTCCGCCTTAGCGTATTATTCATTTAAATACATTGGTTTTTAGGCCGTTTTATAGTTTGTTTTTTTTTTCTACTTATTTAATTATTTGGATCTGTGCCATGCGGTGTTATATGCTAGTCCAGTTCATCCTATAGTTTTAGCTGGAGGCCGATCTAATTGTTTAGATGTATTAACAGATAGTACTTACGGGGAGAAATTAATTATAGGATATTTCATCTAAAGTTGAGAACAATTAAAATCAGTTAGACAAAGAAAGTTGGGTGGAATATTAAACCACGAACACATCATAAATCATCCTGAAACATTAGAGTCTCACATCGTCATACAGGCTGAAACATATTTAATCACTTGAAACTCTTTGGTCTCCCTCATCCGTTTTTATCACCGTTACTGACCTTTAAAACATTTAAACCTGGGATGTTTTCAATAAAATTCTGATATTATATAAAAAACAATTTAAAACGCCTCAAAAAGAAGTATTAGTTATTTACGATCAATGACGCAAACATTTGTTTCTAATCGATATAGATTTAGTGAGTTTGTAATTTATCGGATAAAATTGGGATAAACAAATGTCGGTTCAATTTTCAATATTAAGCTTAAAAAAAGCAACAAAATCTGGTAGAGACTTACACTAATATATCTAAATCTGTTATCAAGAAAGAGTGATAATGGCTGAGAAGATAAACGATGACTCATGTATTAACATGTCTGTAATACACTTAAAAGAGAGGAAATCCAGGCAAAAACTCACTATTATATATTGACTGCGTTGTCAAGTAGATAGATGTGAGCCGCTTGGAGGTAAAAGCGAAGGTTGATGTGATATTGAAGAGGCAATAAACCTGTGCTGCCAAATTATGAAATGAGAGGAGGCCAGAAAAGGCAAAAGTAAATGTACCAATAAAAAAATATAAAAGTAAATAAAAGAAGAAAAATATAAAAATATAAATAATCTAATGAACAATAAATAAACAAAATCGTCCAAAATAAATAGTTGTAATGAACAATAAACGAGACGTTAAAACTAGTAGCAATTTACTTCCCATATTTATATTTTATGAGTTATGAAAAATTCCGCAAGGAAAAGAAAAAAGAAGAAACTAAGTCTCTGATAACATGAAGTGCAAATTTTTTTTATCTGGTCGTATTTTAATTCATAGGTTACATCACAAGTTATTTCGATTATTCAGTAAATATATTGACTGGACAGGCTTTCTACTCTGCCTAGATAAAATCCTTGTTTTTTTTTCTTCATTTTATTAAATGCGCTGCCTGAAGTCATTACGTATATAAAAATATTAATTTATAATTAGATTTTGCAACACAATTGCATATCTTTGACTTATAACATTGAAATATAGCATTAATCAAGTTGGTTTTTCATTATTACTAACGCTGGATTTAATGGAGTTCAGTGTAAATCATTTCAGATTTTTCATTAAAATTTAGAAGTCAGTTCTAAAACAGTAATCAAAAAAACACTACACAATTTTATGAATGTGGAAATACAAGTACACTTTATCGAAAAAAGGCAAAGAAAGAGGGAATTGAACTACCTTATTCTATGATACTGTACCAATATATATAACACGATACATAGTAACATAGTACATAGTACATATAGTAACACGGTGATACAAAAAAATACAAAAATTAATATTTCAGGATTAGAAAAGTGATAATTTTGTTAATATAAGCTATGCAAAAAAAAATATTCTCGGAATATAAAATTTCCTCCAATGCGCTAATGTTTTTTCTATATCAAGAACATTATATCAATGATATTTCAATGAACACAATTATAGGGTAGACTTGTAAAGGGCCTTTTCACAGCAAACACACACATACACTCAAAACTAACTAAAAATCTTTAAAACAAATCAATATGGATTCAAGGAACCACTAAACTTGTAAATCCGTCAACTTTTTAGTATCATTTATCCATACTATCGTAATTCAATAAGTACAGAGATTTTCGTATACTTTAAAACTTTAAAGAAAAGTACAATAAGAATAAAAAATATTTTACTAAAAGTTGTAAATTATTCACGTTCTAAAATTTAGTTGTTTTCCTTTTGTGGTTTTTTGATTTCTAAAATTTTAAATATTCCAATTTTTTTTTGTTTTTCAATACCCAGGTTATTGGCTATCACCTTTTAGTGTTGTTGTAGGGGCAAAAAGTTTGGTTCATTTATTATTTGGCACCTATTTTGGTATTATGTGAACTACATTATCGAGTTGATTCTTCATTCGAATTCCTAAAATTGAATGTACTTAGAGTAAATATCTTTAACTAATACCTAGGACCTACACTGAAGGAGCAGGAACGAGGCTAATAAAATTGAGGACCTGAGTAAGAATTGAAACCGGGATCATCCAGTCCAAAGGCGAACACGCAGGCCACTAGACTACTCCAACTCCCCGTAAATTAGTAACAAATGTTATAAACTTATATTTAAACAATCACTTCATGATTTTAATACAAGAATGCTAGAGGTAGAGCAAAAAAAAGAAACTGGTAGTATGACCAGCATATTAAACAAAAAAAAAAAGGATTCCATTTTTTAGAAGTTTGTAACAATCAGTGAGTAGGAATTAGATATGCTAATTTTATTTGCACTATTAATTATGGTTACATGTAAAGAACAGTATCTGAGTCCGCAAAACTAAAGATTAGGGATTAATTATAACATGATAAGATAAATATCAGCAATCAAATAGCATGACTCGTATTTCATAGTCATCAATTTAATTGCTTAATTTTCAAAATACCTGGAAATAATGCATTTTTCACGAATCATTTAAAAAAAAAAGCAGAGAAAAAAATGTTGTTTATTAATCGGTTTTCAAAAATAATGACTTTTTTTTTAATAATTTAGAATTGTTACTCATTCATTAGACAAACTGCTAGTCCTGAAGTAGAAGCGAGAAACACGCTCCCATATTTATTATTCTGAATTACAACATAATATGACTCTTTTTTTTCTGCTTTGAAAATAGAAATAATTTAAGAATTTCCGTTTTAATAAGGCTGCTTACGTGCTTAAATAACTATTAATTATGGTATAAATCATTCATTTTTTTTTTTGAATATTGCATAAATGGGCTGTAGGAAATAGGAAGGTTAAATTACAAGCCGAGCTAAACTGGCTATTATTATTTTAGAAGTCGTGTCTTACGCCATATTTCTTGTCTACGAGTAGTAAATCCATTCATCTATTCTAAATTACTTGGGATGAAGAATTTTTAAATTTGCTTTAGCGACTGGTAAGAAGTGTTGGTTATAAATTATACATCTAGGGTTTCATTAACACTTCAAACGAAGCCAAAGGTATCATAAGTAAATAAGTAAAAGGAAAAGCCTTTTTCTTGGTTGGAAGTGGTGGGGGTTGAAGAACATTTTCATGAAATATTCCTGAATGGGTTGGTGGAGGTGGTGGGTGAGGTATCGCCTAAACTTACCTCTTTTCGCTTCAATAGGTTTTAGGGTATTCTTTGCTTAAATCTTCTCTTTCTAGAAGAACATTCAAGCATCCCCTTTGAATAGGATCAGATTAGTGATATTTATTTTAAAAGTACAATTATTTCATTCTTGTAAAGTTGAAGCTTTATAATATTTTCTATAAAACCGGCTTTACTGAATGAATGAACTCTTGCACTATCAATGAGATTGGAGATAAGATGAATGCAAAATAGAATAATGTCTGTACAGCAATTAATTTCCTCATTATTATTAACTATATCAGATTTGATTGTGACAGGACTTCAAACAGGTTGCGGACATTTCAGGTTATCACACTCGGGAAGATCTTCTTATGATATAATATTTCTGAGGTAAAATGGATAAACAAACAAAAGTCTCCACACAAATGAAGTTTTATTCAACAACAAAAAATTTATAAAATTTTGTAAATGATTAGGTGTAATTTATATTAGTGTCTTCCTGATGATGAACTTCATTGATGAATAAAACTTCATTTGTGTGGAGACTTTTGTTTGTTTATCCATTTTACCTCAGAATGAGTAAATACCACACAATTACGGATTGCACAACTAATGATTTAATATAATATTTATAATGACGAATAATCAAATCTGACTCCATAAGTTGTCTTTATCAATTTCATATATTTTAATTATTACTATTTTTCTAGTTGTTAGAGGTTTGGTCTAGTTTTAAACAATACAACAACTTAAAGCCGACGTTTCTTCTATGGTTGTAGATATCTTTAGGCCTTGCTATTTTCCTGTTGCTATAGAAATACATAACTGTTGTATTCAAATCTGTCTATAGTGTTGTTCCTCGTGACAGTTTAACAAAGATAGTTTCGTTTATTCAAATATAGATGAAACATCTAGTTAAGGATATTGTATTGTTTGAAGTTAGACCAAACCTCCCTATAAAAGAAAAATAGTGTTAAATATATGTAGTCAAATAAAAAACATTTATTTATTTATTAATATAAATAAATGTTATACTTCCTAGGGCATCGTTTCTGGCAGCTGCTGGTAACTAGTTGGCAAAATATAATCAATAATAGTGGATATTCAAAATTACGTTATTTAAATAAGCATAAGAATAACCTTTTAATATACAATTAAACATTTGTTATGTTAAGATTGTTAACAAGAGTGTTATGTTAATAAACAATATATATTGATATATTTTATAAAAAAGCATTTTTAATAAAATGTTTATGATAATATATTATATATTATATATTACGATTAAAAAAGAAGGTACTAGGATTACGACTCCTGCATTAGTTTATTTCACAAGCATGCAATACTTGACTTGTCAATCGCATCTTTTGTCATGTTATTTATAACGAATGTTATGTATTAAAAATAAAATTACATTTCTAAGTAAAGCTCAAGGGATTCAATCAATGTTGTATAGTGTGTTTATTACGGTAATGTACTAAACGGTGGTACACGGATCAAATTATGATGGCAAGCAACATAGTCAACATATCGTGCTTCACTTCTTTCTTAAAAGCAACATTTATACTCGTATATATGTCAACTAAATATCCATTTTCTTCGATGTCTTAAAAAAATTAAATAAAAAAAATAATACAAAAACTGCATCTTTAGATTGTATATTGTTTTTTTTCCTGAAGTGTTTAAATTTATTATATTAAACTATATATTAATGGATCATAAGTGCAAGGCACCTGTATGAAGTCGGTTTTTTATCTGTGCTGCTTCAATTGTACAACATAGTAACAACATGCGAAAAATAAAAGGTCTCTCTATGCCAATATTTTACTAAAAGAATAAGTTTCAAACAATTGATGTTCTTTCTCAGGTTTCTTTTTATTTTGTTGTGTAAACGATCCCCTAACGGTTGATAAGGTCAACCGTTAACCTGTTTTTTGATTGATTGGTGATTCTACTTTGGGAGTCCTAAATTTTGCCTAACACAAGTGCATTTCAAGTGCGGATGTTTAACCAGTACCTGACAGCGTACAAGCTTATACCGACGGCTTAACGTCCTCTCCTTGGGACGACGTACTCAAATTTATTCATCTCTCATGTGAATAAATCGAGGGCCAGATGGGGATCGAACCTCGAACTATCAGCCCAGTTCTACATTGGGAGTCCTAAATTTTGCCTAACACAAGTGAATTTCGAGTGAGGATGTTTAACGAGTACCTGACAGCATACAGGCTTGAGACGACGACATACTCAAATTTATTCACCTCCCGTGTGAATAAATCGAGAGCTAGGGGATTGAACCTTGAACTACCAGCCCCTGAGGCGAGTACGTTAACCACGGACCTAACCAGGCCCTCCCTTGCTAAGGCTACTTCAAATGTTGTGATAGATGAAAATGACTTTCATTTAATATTCTTATTAAAAAAATGATTCTTTGTTTTTAGTGAGTTACCTCCCTTGCTACAGGTTTCAAACTGACTCTAACTATTAGAGCAGTATTTGTCATCTTTTTTGTATAAAGGCATCAACATTTTGTAAACCCCAATTCGAAGTGAAGCTGATGGTGAACTAGTTTTGATGAAAAACTAATTAAAAGACCATAAAAAACTGTTTTTTGGTGAAAAACTAATTCGAGATGAATCAGTTTATGAAACTATTAATGTAACTTTCACAAATAGAAGTTCATGATGTAACCTATTTGTGTTTCCACTAATGCAACTTTTATAGCTCACAAGATATTGATGTAGGTAACCTGTTCGTGAAACCGCTAATTTAATTTTCATTAATCAGAAATATTGATATAGCCTACTTGTGTAACCGATAGTAGGTTTCATATATTACAAATATTGATCTAGCCTATTTGGTTAAGCGCTGATGTAACTTTCTTATGCAACTTTCTGCAATATGAAAAATGTCAAAGCAAGGAAATGAGATGACCAAATTTTATACGGTCTTCTTCGAAAACGAACAATTTTCTTCGCTGAAGTGTTACATATGACAGAACATAGACCCACTTTTCACCCCAGAACTAAATAGTTGCAAAAAAAGTGGAAACACGCCTGATATGAGCCAAAATATTTGAACTTGACGCTATATGCCGGGGAGGTGATGACCACAGTGCTATGGGACTGAGTGGATGTCATCATCGTGGAGTTCTTGAAAAGAGGGATCACATTGGAAGTGAACCAATACTGGAAAGAAGAGGGCAAAGCAATCAGGAGTAAATAGCCAGTACTGCTGATGGAAGAGGTTTTTTTTTTCTTGTCAACGCGTGCTAACATGCAGTACAGAAGGACTCCATGCTGTTGAAGCAGTTACACCATCAACTAACCTCTCCACAACCCGAATTGAACTCCAAACGACTTTTATCTCTTTCTTAACCCTAAGAAAAGCCCAGTAAAACAACTAATC
The DNA here is from genome assembly GCA_026182355.1 of Hermatobates lingyangjiaoensis. Taxonomy (NCBI): domain Eukaryota; kingdom Metazoa; phylum Arthropoda; class Insecta; order Hemiptera; family Hermatobatidae; genus Hermatobates; species Hermatobates lingyangjiaoensis. The sequence goes on from JAPFBL010000085.1 coordinate 3,739,513, forward strand.
GTTTTAAACATGGAGTTAGATTTCATCATAACTTAGTTGACCACACAAAAGCAGAATTTGTTCCAGCAGGTAAATATGAAGTCATCAAAGTGATAAGTGCTTGAAACTTTTTTTTAAAAATGCGCCATAAAGACAGCTAAATAATTATATTCTTAGTCATATTAAAATAAATGGAATATGGTTTTTACTGCAGTTTATGTAATAATGTTTTTCTATCATACCTCATATGAATCAGAATTTACAAATACTCTGTGCAAACTAAAATTGTAACTTATTCATGTAAATTTTTATACACCTGCTCTTTACACTTCAATGCAGTAAAATAATTTTGATTGATAGAGGTGTTGTTATGCATTTTTGAATTAACTCTGTCTGCGTTTACTTCCTGCCTCTATTACTATTCTATCATGCCAGTCGGAGCATTGTTCTATAATGAACTCTGCATGATTGATCCATCATATTCTGTCAAGATAAATCCAACAGTATTTCTGGTTGTTTAACTCTAGTTCTACTTTATTTATTTTGGATACCATATACTTCACTGGAAGGAGAATACCAACAGCAGACATATACATATTCTGTCTTTGAGTTTTTTTTATCATAATTTAGAAAGCAACGTCAGCTGTGCCTTCTTTAAAGCAAATTTAATCCACATCATTGTATTTTTTTTGTAAAGCATCTGTAACCCAAACCGTCGTGTTATATTCAATCATCAGCTGCTCAACATTGTCTGAAAATCTTCGTTGTTCCATTTTAGAGGGAACTTAAAAAAAAATTTCATCTTGATTCCTCATAGTTTTCATAATTCGACGTCCATTCTCATGAGATCAGGTATAACATAGGGGTGATTTTTTTTTTAAATAACCTATTTCAAAATTAAATCATAATGGTTATTATAGAAATTTATGATTATTATAGGTAATTATCAGGTTATAACAATAATTATAGTTATTATAGGTAATTATTAGGTTATTATCATTATTATAGGTAATTATTAGGTTAATATTCTCAGTATGCTCTAAAATTAGATGACTGATGTATCAAAAATGATTCATTCATACAAATGTATAATAGATTGAAATAGTTATTTTGAAATCTCATTTAAGGTTTCGATAAATAAAGAATGTGTGTATTAATTTATGGAACAAATACACCTTTTGATATACCAGTTTAACAAAAGTTTTTGCACCGAAATTGTTTTTTACACGGATAAGTCTATAGAAAATTAGTGTAAACATTACTTTGACTTGTTAACATTTAGCATTAGTTATCTCTTAGCTAATTTCATTTAAGCCGTTTACTGGGATTGCATGGAATGTGAAAGGAAGACAAGGGCTTAATAAGAGGTCGAGGATATTGACCAAGTTTGGAAAGGAATGATTTACGACTGAAGGATGCTGTCCTCAAGGTTTGCAAATATATATATCATCCTTGGATTATATTCTCAATTACAATATAAAGAGCGACTGCCTTTTGATTATGATTTATTTAAAGTAAACCATTTGTAGATAATATTTCATTTATAACTAGTGAAATTATATTAGAAATTATCTTTTTTATTAGGTTTCTTTAAACGTATTTGCACATATTTATATTTATGTACATTTCAATTGGATATATATTATTGGTAACATTTCTTATTTGCTAATGTCACTGTAAAAGTACCTATTGATATTCTACAGAAATGATTCCACATCCTATAAATTTACAAATAGATTTCATCAACAAAATTTAAACCTTTTGAGTGACACTATCTACTATTTCAACGTTATCAACTCCTTCTGTCACATTGAAAATAACACAATAATAAAAAACGCTGATGAGCACTTAATAGGTTACCATTATATTATAATATAATATAATATAATTGCTATTATTATTATTATTACTATAATATAATAGGTTACTATGACAATGTAAAGCAATATATAATACATTGAAACTATTTATGAATTCGATGGTGAATCATTCCTTAACTCCACAACATATTAAGAAATATTAAGAAAACATATTAAGAAAACTAACTAATTAAGAAAACTAACATGTTAAGAAAAATAATTAATTACTGACAAAATCAAAACACAAGTTGATCAGATTAAGTAAAAAGGTTTGGGGTGGCCTCCAGAATTCGATATAACGCAGGGGTGTCAAACTCATTTTGGTCTGGAGGCCGAATACAGCTTAGTATGAGCTCAAGCGGGCTGGGCTAGTAACCATTGCAAAATTACATAAAATTACAAACTAACAATAAGTCTACCTTTTTCTTTGTATTAGTCACTAATAGTAATAGTTAGTGCAAAGAAAAATAAGTCAATTATAAAAACCTTTATTGATCTCCGACATTCTGTATCCACTGTTAATCTTTATGACAGTGATATTTCGCTGATGAAGGTGCGAGGACAAAGGAAAAGTGGATAATATGACAACATACGCTGAACTGACGTTCAATGCTATCACCTCCTTGTGGTAGTTCCTTTCATGTTGTCTGCGCGTACTAAAACACTTTGCCCCTAGCAAACAATATAAGAGACATATGTTTTTAGGGAAAAAGAGCAAACTCATTCTTTTTTTTATAATAATGCAGGTTTATCCCCCCGGCCAACTAAACTTCTATATGGGCCGGATCCGGCCCGCGGGCCGTATGTTTGACACCCCTGATATAACGTTTCTGTACCTGTTCCTGTGCCTGTACGCTGTCAGATACTCGTTAAAGATCCCTACTCGAAATGCTCTTGTGTTAGGCAAAATTTGGGACTCCTAATGTATAATCACCGATCAATAAAAAAGCCAGTTAACGGCTGACCTTATCACCTGCTAGGGGATCAGTTTACACAATAAAATAATACTTATTAACGTTAAAATAAATAAATATATTAAATTTTTTGACAGTGGATTGAGTTTAGGTTCATTTTAATATCACTACCGTCCAGGTGTAATATAATTATCAGTATAAAAGTTTATCAAACCCATAGATTAATAATTTAATTATTTCGCTCCTTTTAATATTTCTGTGTCCATTTTATCAGTTATAATAAATTCGTATATATGTTATTTGACAAAGGGGAAGGAAAATGATCTTATTAAATACTAAGAAGCCATATAGATTCCCATTATAATAATTCTGTAAAAAACCAAAAATGTAAAAGATAATTCAAAATTGAAATCTTTCGTTTAGAGGTTAATAAATGTAATTATCGTACATCTTTAATTATAAATCACCTTAAAACAACATTTTCTTCGCTGTTTATGATGTTTTTCAGAGAAAAAAAGGGTATTTTCCTGTTTTAAATTTGAAAATTTTACTTTAATAATCAATGTACAAGGATGTCAAATAAACGATGTAAGAAATCCACTGGCTATTTGAACAATAGCCATGTTCTCTTGTAGCAGAATATTTCGTATCAAGAAATGCTCACTTTGGTTTTTCAAAAATGTTATTACTGCTGTAGTTATACTAATGATATTATTTGCATCAGCTGTGTGATGTACAAAAATAAGCTTATAAATTGATATGTCCTTCAATCACTATCTGTACTACCTCACGAATGAAGGGCTAATAATCATATCCCATTTAGATGTTTACGTTATGCTTAAATGAGACGTTATGTGTTATATACTCAAGAAATTTGATATTAAGTTACTTATAGTAAAGTTGAGTGTAGGCCACTCCAGATTTTTTTTTTTTTTTAGTTACAGCCAGTACTCAGAAAATTATCTAATAAAAAACAGTAGACTGTTTAACGGCGATATTTATTTTTGATTATATATAGTGAATTAGTGACTATAGATTTTTTTGAAAATATTATTAAAAGTTTGTTATTATGCATGAAGCATCTAAAAGCAGTATTACGAGTAATGATGTTTAAAGAGGGACGGCTTTGGTTTAGATAGGTCGGCTTGGTGGCGCACGATAAACATTTATTGTGGCCTAGTGCAATAACTACAGCAGTAGATTGTAGAGCTACCACAAAGCAATTTCTAGCCAGATATGTATCTTCATGTAAATGCAGTTATTTGGACCGATATCAAAGTCCTCGACTTTGCAGTAAACCCATGCAAACTGTATAAGGTATGAAATGATTGGTTCTGGATTAACAGCATATGTTAGATGCAAAATTATCTCAAAACTAAACTTTTTTATTTTATATACTTATACAAACAGAGTTTTTGATGCTACATTGTCATATACAAGGTATACTTGAATGTATATTTCATTTTAAACTACTGTCTAGGCCATTATATATCTCCCATTATGTTTTGATAATAAACAGCTAATTAAAACTATGTGTTAATCAAGTACATGATGATTAACTAGTTTTTGACGCTTGCTAATTCATTTAGAGCAGGAATTCTCAATGGGGTTGAAATTCACCCCCAGGTGTGAATTTTCGGTCTTCAGAGGGTGAACGTGACTACAGAATGTTTACAGAATGAGAATGGTATTATAGATTTTGACCTCTTAATTATCTATTAAAGAAATATATAAGATTAATATTTTGTATATCTGTTAATAATTGTAATTAGCATTTAATTTGTAAAATTCTATTATAAACTCAATCAATGTAAATTTGTAAAAGTGTATATGGTACCTTGAATAGATGTGGGGGTGAGGTGAATGGCATTGTGAGAAATTGCGAGAGGGGTGAATGGGTCAAGATAAGCTGAGATCCCCCTGAGATTTAGAGCACATCTCTAATTCATTGGTTGTAGGGTGTTAAATGAAGCCGTTACTGATATTTGACCATATCCTTCATAGTACCATGGACCATTCCTAGGTGTTTCATCAACTTTTGCCCACTTAAGGAAAATTCTTATAAGTACACACTACCTTGTAAGAAAGCGTGTACTCTTAAGTGACATTTTTTTTTTATTGTCAGAGAACAGCATGCTCCACCTGAAGGCACCACATGCATCAAAATCTTTAATGTTACATAATAATTTCCATTATGTTATGTAAATATAGCTTAAATATATAATAAGTGACATTGGAATACTTGTAGAGTCAACGGCAATGCTTGGCAATTATGTATTCCGGTACTGTGATAACTAGTATATACAATATGTTAGTAGTATCCTGGTTAAGCATAACGTTCGTATTTCTTCATTAAGAACCCGCCAGCACTTCTAAGGGATCACGGTCCCCAACTCCATAGTCTGATATCGACTCTTTACAGGTGGTAGACTCCTGATAGCCCTGGATATAACTGACGGCGTCCAAGTCGCGAGAGTGGTTATATGTATGACAATTGACTTAGCCTGTAGTTGAGCAGGTTCAGTAGGACCGCTGGTCCAGAGTTCTACCTTAAACTCTATCCGTTCTGTAGGGAGGATGGCCTGTGGGGAATGTTTTCCCATATCTCATCACTGGAATTAGATTGTCAATGGCTGTGGTTCTCACCCCGGTTGGATAAACTTGTCGGGTCGCTGTGTAAGAAGCAGCAACTTCTCGGGCGGATCGTGTTAAGGATTTTTGTGGGAGCTATTAGGAAATTTCTTGAACTCAGCTAAAGGGATGAAAACCGGTACTCAACTGGTGTGGTCAAGCCCCTCTCGAGCGCTTGCATCAGAGACAATCAGTTAAAGAATTTTCCTTAATCAGATACAACCCCATCTAGCCCTAACTTACTACGTGTCATATTTATACGATTTGAATCCAACATGTGTGAACAGTACCTTCAGTACTGGTCTCCTTGGGCGATTTGCTCGATCGAGGACTGATCTGAACTAAGATTAGCCCTGGCTCTGAGGAAACGGGAGATTCCCTCAATGGAGGAGGACGATCCAACTCAAAAGAGTTGTATGGCAGTCCTTTAGCTCCCTAGCATTAGTAGAGTGCTGAACACGGTAAGAATTCGCCATCTTTATGAATATGTTGAATCTATTAAAAGGTGAGAGCACAGTATAGGCAAAAAATGCAGAGAACTAACTTTTAGAATGCTCACGGGTAATATACAAAAATAAATTTCCTGTAATAAATTTACAAACCACAATATTTACATTACTTTCTTATTTAAGAATACGAGTACAATTATAGTTCATGTTGGGCTCTTGAACACAAATTCTATTATTTTGATGACCTTACTGAGAGTACTGTCTTAATTTTTATAGAATTGTCTTCAATTTATGTAAAAAAAATCATATTTTTTTACAAATATATGTATTTAAAATTAAACGTGAGAACCAACGAATTAAATGAATTACACGAGTATACCTAATGTTTTCTTCAAGTATTCTGAAGAGAGGCCAATAGAGGGAGATTAAATATACAAGGTAATTCATGGAAACATTTGTTAGTTTCCCATCATTACTACCCTGATAACACTTGTCTCAAAATTATATAAGGTCATATGAGTCAGTTAATTGATTATTTCTCAAGTTTTCTTCTTTAATGTTTCAAGCCTTAGTCGCTTATGTTAAGTGTCTGAAGATGGTAATATTTAGAGTAAAAGCTTCCGAATTACAAATAATTAAAATTAGGAATAATAAGTAATGTGTATGAATTAAGTGTATGTTATAATGGACTTAATTCATAAATTGTTTGAGAGTTGTTAGGAAATAAGGGAAACATGGTGAAACAAACAGAAAACTCACTTTTGTGGAGTTGAAGAAAAATAAAAATCACTCAGTGCTGTTTGCCAACTAAGCTGAACTCCTCTAGCTTTTTTTTTAACTCCTAATGATGACATGGTTAAAATATCAAATTCAGTTTTGTAAATATATAAAAACCCATTAAAAAGAAGGTAGCACAAAGATAGAGAAAGGGATAACTTACTTATATATTTCGACCATCGTTGTCATAAGGAGGCGAAGAGTCCCTCAAGAAGATAGTGCTGATCGTGTTCAGTCGCCTCTCTACCTTCCTGCGGGACTCTTAGCCTCCTGATCGCCTTCTTTTTAATTGCCTTTTCTTCAAACGTCCTTTGGACCCTTTCATTTAATTTTATATATAATGTATATAACGCGAGTACTTCGCAATTCTTCCTGATGGCGACGGATGTCGGAATATCTAAGTGAGTTCTGTAGTGACTTACTGTGTTCTTTCCTATGTGTTAAAGTTTATATATATATATGTGTGTGTGTGTGTGTATGTATGTATGTATCTATGTATATATGATCAAACCACAATAAGAAATGGGAAAACAAGACTAAGATCTTTCAACCGTAACAAGCGGTCTTCGTCAGAGTCAAAAACCCAACTGAAACCCAGTTGGGTTTTTGACTCTGACGAAGACCGCTTGTTACGGTTGAAAGATCTTAGTCTTGTTTTCCCATTTCTTATTGTGGTTTGATCATTGATTGTTGTTTCACGTGTTTATGTGAAATCTTTTTATCTATGTATATATGTAAAGGGGTTGCACTGTATATCACTTTGTATCAGTTGGTGAACCCTAATTTCTCCACTCTTGTTTTTCTTCAAATCCTCACCTGGAGAGGATGTGAGTAGAAGTGATCAAAGAAGAGATTATTTATAGTTAAAATAAACATTTTCTATTAGACTTTCATTTTTTTTAATGATATCTGTTTATTTTTTAGGGAGGCTACAACTTCGACTTCAAGGTTGCTTACAAGTTGTTACGTCGAGGGGAAGCTCATCTTCGATACGGCAATAGAACAATGTCCAGCTGGCGAGGTGACCTGATGCCAGGGAGTTACTGCGACAGAATCCTTCAGAGGTGTGACATTCATCCCTGCCGTATCCAGTCTCCTAACTATCCTGGCGTCTACCCGCGCAATATCACCTGCTACTACCGCATTGAACAGAGAGCAGTTCCTCGAGGAAAACACGCTCTGTTGGCTGTCAGCCAGAGGAACTCCCACAAGATCCACATCAAAGACCAGGTGGTCAAGTACGACCGCAGTCAGCGCGTTCTCAGGTAACTTCTTTTGACTCTTGTCTCTCAAGTCTAATTCTGATATGGCTAAGAAGTAAAAAATAAGACTTTTTAAAGTTCCTGAAGACCTTTTAATTTATGAATGACCCCCAATAATACTACAATTATAATATATATATATATATATATATATATATATATATATATATATATAGGTGTGTTCTCTAATCGGGGTTCGGTCAATTTTCCAGGATAAAAAATCAAACTCTCGTTGCCAACGTGTCGGTTTTATTTAAAACCTTTTTCATAGGCCTACAAACAAAGGATAATAAGAAATCACATATCAACATCAAACATATACACAATATGAAAATGGATTGTTACAACTTATGAATATTACAAGCAGAAATATTTCAGAGATATATAAAACAATATTACTTACAGAAGTAAGAATTTTTTAACTAAGAAAAATTTTTTCTTATTATCCTTTGTTTGAAGGCCTATGAAAAAGGTTTTAAATAAAACCGAAACGTTGGCAACGAGAGTTTTTTTTTTATCCTGGAAAATTGATCGAACCCCGATTAGAGACACACCTATTCTAATCAAACATGGTCGATATATTATTGAACTGTTATATATTATATATATTAATATGTGTGTATTATAAATATACTAATATTTGTAAATATATAGTATCTTATAAATATATTTATAATGAATAATGACACACACACACACACACACACACACACACACACACACACAACACACACACACACAACACACACACAACACACACAACACACAACACACACACACACACACACACACACACACATATATATTATATATATATATATATATAAACTTTAACACATAGTGTGTATATAAATATATATATATAATATATATATATTTGTGTGTGTGTCGATGTACATAAAGAAACATAGAAAAATTGAAAACACACACTTACAGCCTCTAATTTTCGGTTGAACCGTCTTTAGGAGAGATAAGAGAGAGAAACCAAGCGCACTAGTACAGAGTACTATAACTTTACCAACCAGTTGCGCTTGTTTGGAAACATAGGGCTGGTTATGCCAACACTGACAACTCCAAACCTGGCTGTGTAACCTTTTGTTAACCTGTTCATTTATTGTTTATTATTGCAATGTGATTTTACGTATTAGATTAATTTTTTAAGTGTAATTTTAATTATGTTTGCTGAAGATGGTGGGTATAACACCGAAGCATGTCCAATAATAAATTAAAAAATTATGGTGATTTAATTTTTAACTTGAGCTTTGAATTAAAGAAAAAATTTCGTAATTTGGAAAAATATAAGACAAAATTGAACAAGGTGGAAACAGACATCCAGTTTTTAAAAGCATATATATACACAATTAAAAGAAACGGTCCAGCGGACTTTTTTAAAAATAAAATAAATTCAAAACGAAGGAAACACACAGAAAGACACAGACATACTCGTAACTCACATCGATATTTCGACCATCGTCGTCATCAGGAGGTGCGAAGAGCGAAGAGTCCCGCAGGAAGACAGGGCGGTACTTATATATATATACTGTTAATGAATACAGTGTTTGGATATTCATTATTGTTTCATGGATAGCATCAATTTCTTTATGATAAAGCTTGATTGCTTTTAAGTAGAAAATATTACTGATATCTCATTGACTTGCTAATTCACACCGAACGTTTTCTCATTAATAAAGTTTTCTAAGAAGCAAGACATTGGTGTTTATTTGGTAAATGATCCTGTGAGAGAATTAAATGTTCCAGACTAGGATAAACAAGTTAAATCATCTCTCCCTCTCTCATTTTCTTATATGTACTTTATATTTTTTATTGAAAGGATAATATTTATATGATTATCAGTAACTATCGTATTATTCTTTTTTAAAAAAAGCTGTTTTTTTGTTTTTATAATGGGATCTAGAAATTGAATTCTGTATTTTTCTATTCAGTAAAATAGAGCTATTATATATTATATTATACTTTTAATTATTATATTTTATAAATTTATTATAATTATATTATTATATTATACTTTAAAATATATTATATTTTAACGACATTAATGATATCAATGTTCATCACTGCACTCATTTTTAATTGTTGATTAGATGGATTCAGATGTTGTTAATTTATACATAAATATTGAAACATTCGCTTTCTCGATAAAGGTATACACCAGGCAAATGAATTACTGACATTCCATGTAATAGTACCACAGTAATCAAGCAGTAGAAGGCCTCTGGTCTGGAACTGCTAGTTACGACGTGCACTATAGTGCGCGGTTATATTCGTTGGTCGTTGGACACCAGGCATGGGGAACCCGCGGTGTATGGCCTTTTGAATTATGAATCGCAGCTTTCTTCGGTTTGTGGATCAAACTGGTTTAATATAAAAGAATTATAATTCTCTTAATAAAGATAAAAATTTCTGCCATTTAGGAAGAAATCTATTTATTGATCATTACTTGAAAAGTCTAAGCTTTTAGAAAATGATTTTTTTGAGTTAACAGAGGTAATAAACAGGTCATTGCTGAATCTGTTTAAGTATGTGAAACAGTTTTAGATGCACTGATCGAGTAATATAATGATATATTCAAATGTTTTAAAATATAACTATTAGAAAAAAAATTGTATACCCATTCGTTGTGGCCTTTAAGGAAAGTGGACAGTGGTAAAGGCCTTTCCTCCAAGAAAGGGTTCCTGATCATTGGTATGCAGAGTTATCTGGTAGAAGCCTGTTCTAGTGAAATTTTCATTTCTTGCTTTCTACAAATTGACAAACTAAGTTTTTCTCCTAGTGGTCATAAAACTGATAAATTCAAGCTGGTCATTCATCCTTCTCTCATATTTAAACAACTTATCAAAGTTTATTTTTGACTTTGCTACGTTTTACAAGATGGTAATCAGGAAAAAACAAATCAATCATTAAATGTTCTCAAATTATGTCATTGGAGATGTTCTGTATTGATATTTCTTATTCAAAAGTGTCTGGTTGTACATATGCATCTAATAATTTGTATGTACTCGCAAGTTACTGAGATTGATTCATAATGAACTTTTACATCAGCAGATGATATCATCCTTTATGATGTTCTACAGTAGGAGTTGTTCGATCGTTATCAGGCATGTCCATGTTCAACGGTCTGATCATGGTCACTGAATCATGGCTCTATACCACATCAAAACATGTAGTGCCTAAAACCATGCTGCCTACGTTCATTCCAGATAACTAACACAGTTCAAGTCAATTTTAATTTCCTATTTATTTGTTTACCTAATTTAATCTCTTTTACTGTGGTAAATAATTTAATTCTTTTATTTTGGTGGTTAATTGTGTTGAACTTATAAGTAGTGCATGTAGATATAGGCACCATCTATTTTAAAGTGATATAAACCCATAGCACAGTAACTCTAATTGGTTTCTCTTGAAGACAGACGACGTCCAAACGTTTAAACAAATCCTACTCCCATATAAGAAGCAGTGTAATTTCAAATAACTTCTGTACTCTAAATTATATCTGTTAATGAAATTCGTCAAATTTATGGCTCATTGTGTGGAAATGAGCTCCACTATTTTTATACAATATTGCATCCAACGAAATATATTTAATCGTTTATTATCTCAAAAGAACTACTTATTTCATTGTTCTTAAAGTTGTTCTAGACTCTATACATTGCTTTTGGAAAATTTTTCGAATATTTCAATATTAATTACTTCAATATCCATGAATTTTTTGAAAAATTACATAACTATTTGATTAAGTATAGCAATAATGAGCCTCAATAAACGTTCCCCTGTATTCACTTGTAGCAATGGCATATGTGTCTTTAATTAAAAAAAAAAAAAAAAAAAGTTAAATAGGTACATTATTAACTTAAATTTTCTTAGAAATTTGATGTAATATTAAATTTTTAGTTCAAATAATTCACATGTGAACATACTCGTATCATTTAGAAATTGTAAATACACTTATGAAATTAATTTTTATGATTATTTATAAAAAGTACAAAATCCATTTATATATTTAAATTAATTAATTTTAATTATTAATTCCTAAAAGTACAAAATTTATTTATATAATTAAAATAAAAGTACTGAAGAATATGAAATATAAATTAAAAGACGGGTAATCATAATATTTAGTTTATTATAAATCTTCTTGAGATGTATTAGTATTAGGACAAAATTATAATTTTCTAGAGTCATAATACTATTAAAAACATTGAAAACAGGTAATACAAATGAAGGAATATTTACTACTGTTTTATTAATAACTTTAGCAGTTTTTTCTCTATTGTTTAAAATATCTTAAGAGGTAATCAAAAGAAATTGGCCATGTAATCAAGTGAGCAAAGTCTGCCCTGTCTAATTGATTGCGTTGATTATAGATTGATTGCGTTGATTATAGATTGATTGCGGATCAAATTGCTTTGCTCATCACTCCAGTGTCTGTTTAATGATTCTCTTAATAATACATTTCAATGCAGTTCAATCTATGATAATGTTATCTGTTATTTTAATTATTTAATAACAATCATTTATAAGAAACATATCCTATAAAAGTTCTAAAGAAAATACAACTAAATATTGTATTATAACATCGAAATATCTGATATTTTAAATAACCTGAAGTTGTAACCAACCATTCGTGTTTTTCATTACTGTTATCATATTCCTGTCATTCTTTAATTTAATTTCTTGAATCGTTATATACATTTTGTACTCGTATTATTTATTTTGTAACAGTTAAATGTTTGTTTTGTTCTACTTAACAAAAGATGAATATTGTGAAATTGGCAGTCTGTGATTAAATATACAATTTAGTAAATTACACACAGTTGATAACGTTAAAGTTTTTGGGACAACTCTTGTGGGAACTCTCACCCACCTAACGGAAAACAAGTAGGAAAACTAAACTAAAATATATCAGGACATGGAAGCAGCCGGTGCATTTTAACTATATATATATATATATAATATTTATATATTATATAACCACAATAAACAAATATATATTAGATACAATGCTCTAAGTCCTTTCGTTACAACACCATCAGAAAGTTAAATGTCGTTGTCAGCCTACGGAGCGACTCATTTCTGATAACCTGATGACTTGACCATCCTAGTGATTTTTTTTTCATTTCTGTGTTCATTTTGTCGTATATAGATGTAAATTTTCGGCCTACTAGTTTCTTAATAATTTTTTGAATATCCTTTACAATCTCTTATTAGTCCTATAAATTTTCTGCGAATTACAATATTGGAATAACTCACCATATGATCGTACCATATAAACGAAGACCAGTTCCCCAAATATATGAACTTCAAACTATATATATATATTTGTATATTAGGGTAGCATTCCTTCCTATATATATACATTGTTAAAAATTAAACCATATTTAGCTGAAACTTGCTTTTTCATAAGTTTCTCAAGTTTCCGTAATAACGATCTTGTTACTGTATCCACAGAATATTGGATTAAACACAGTTTCCACAGAATATTAAAGCTTTAAACTTCAAAATGCATTCATTTCTTGATAATGGCTGAAGACAGCAGAAACATGTGTTCATTTAGAATGTCGATTGGTAACTTACTATATTCTGTGGATACAGTAACATGATCGCTATTCTGTAAACTCGAGAAACTTAAGAAAAACCAAGTTTCAGCTAAATATGGTCTAATTTTTAACAATGTATATATATATATATATATATATATATATATATATATATATATATATATTGAAAAGGACACCAAATTTAGCTGATACCTGTTTCTTAACAAGTTTCTCAATTTTTCTAAATAACACTCTCGTTATTTCGTCTGCACAATAAAGTACATCTCCTATGGTCGACATGTTTCGAATGATCAACATTCATGATCAGGACGTGAATAAGATCTAAGGTGAATTATCTGGTTTATTATATACATGGAGAAGGTAGAAGGGGTTGTTTTCCATGAAGTTTAAGATATGGTGGGCGTTAATCCTGTGGGGTAAGTGGCCTCTCGGCCTCAGTCGCTACCTGCAAGGTTTTCTGGATGTCCTTGATGTGAGCTAAACAGCTTCAAAATATGGCTACTGTTTTCGACCTGAATATATAGCTTCATTTTTTGAATTAATATAGCCTCTATAATTTTAAGTTTATGGTGATTACATTCTTTTTTTTTATAATTTTAGTATTTTTAACCAGCATCTCTCGGGTTAATTCATCAAAGTACTTCTTTAAAATAGGATTTCAAAAATGATAGTAAAGTTTGTTTGGAAATATATATTAACAAAAAAGGCATTGTTAACTATAAGAACTGTTTTCATGGTTTCTTATTTTTCTTTTCAAGTCATCAATACTTACGTATCCTCCTCTCTACGGGATTATGAATAACACCGAAAAAAACGAGTCCAAATAATTGTAAATAAAGCTGACAAATTTCTCTAAATAAGTTTTTTTCCAGTTAAAGTTCCTCAAAACATGAAACTCCTTTATCTCTTTAATTTAACAAAATTTACTTAAACCTTCTTCTAATATTTTCATAATTTCAATATTAACTTTTCATTCTACCAATTAGTATCAACTTGAAATAAGAAACTTTTATGTTTGCTTATGAAATGAATATTGATTTGCTCTTGTCAAAATAAACTAAAATCTCAGGTACTCAAATGAAAAAAAAAATTACCTAATTAACGTCAAGTTTATTCAACCAAATTAATTACTTTTTTTTTTTTTTTTTTTTTTTTTTTTGAGCAAACTGTGTCATTAAGAATGAGAATTTCTTCAAGGCTATTCATTTCAATTAGATAGGAACAACTCTTTTGAAAGTTTCTTCCTTTTTTTTTTTTTTTTTTTTTTTATTTCAGTTTCTTTTGCTGAATATAACTGGTATATATTTCAGAAGAAACTCAAATGGGAGTAGTAAATCAGTCAAACATTAACTTTTAAAATATATTATTTGTCTGATTTTACAGTAGAGAGTGTTTTAAATAAGGCAGATTTATGCTACTGGTAGCACTAAAACAACGTAACACGCTATATTCTTTCTCCCCTTTTACTTTTTTATTAGTTCTAAAAGGGTTGTCAGCATGTCAAAATTTTGTTTAAACTTTTTTTGTTAAGCAGATTGATTTATTTAAACATCATCATTTTTCTTTTCTTCTTTTTTTTTTTGGAAATAGAATTTATTTCTGTCTAATTTATGCTCAACTAATTTAAAAATCAATTATTATATTAAACTTATAATAATGACTTGATTGAACATTAAGCTTTTCAATGGTTTTTTTTAATGACACTGGCACCGATTTGCTAATTGATACCATCATATAAAATTGACACTATGATAGAAAAGAAATAATAATGTATCAATTCTAACGTAGTGCAATCAGTTATTATGCGGTTTTTACTCATTTTAGGGTAAAAAGCTAATGAAATGGTCTCCACATATAAAAATTTAATAGTATATAAACAACGCGTTTCGAACATGTAATGCTCTTCCTCTGAGGATAACTAAAAAATATAATGACACCAGAGAGTTATCTATAGTACAAACTAAATATAGTACAAAATAGGACTATTTCTAATATAATATGGAAAAATACTGTCAATGATGCCAATCTTCATCCAACTTTAAATCAAAATCCATTTTTAAATCATTGGATTATTTTTACTATGTCCTCTGTTTTGCAGGTCTATGAAAAAGGTTTAAAATAAAAACCGAAACGTTGGCAATAAGAGTTTAATTTGAACCTGATGAACTGACCGAGTTCATATATATATATAACTTTAAATTACACAAAGCACGACACAGAAAAGAGAATAAAAAGAACACTTACAGAATTCAATATTTCGAACTGTTGTTCGTCATCAGGAGAGTAGACTAGAAGAGAGGACGAAGTGAGAGAGATCTCCCCACGTCGAAGAACGGGTCGCGAATGAATATATATATGAATATATATGAATGTATATATATATATATATATATATATATATATATATATATATTCACTTATATTAATCGGGACTCGGTCAGTTAAACAGGTTCAAATTAAACTCTCATTACCAACGTTTCGGTTTCTATTTTAAACCTTTTTCATAGACCAGCAAAACAGAGGAAATAGTAAAAATAATTCAATCATTCAAAAATCAAACATACAGAAAAAGTGCAATTAGTTACAAGTAGGAAATTACAATAAACATGTTGACAATATGTTAGTGAGAGAACTAAGGTGAGTTCCTAGCACCTTCCTAGGAATGGACTTACTGGCAGATAAAAACTTATCCAACACGTTTTTTTTTTTGTGGAAAGAAACATAGAAGTTTATGTACATTATCTGGATTATGTGACATTATTTTCCGAATTATAAAATTTTTTTTTCAAAAAACCCCTGAAGAGATTTGTAGTTATAAAAATAGTGACGTATAACATTGTTGGAAACTATGTTCTCCCTAAGGTTTATCTTGTCAGAATACAGCCTGTATAATCATCCTGACTTGGAAAGTTTCAAACTTTGCACAAAGTATTCCCTTGTCCGCTCCCATGCTTTTGTTGTAAATAGCTGTACATATATCATGTAAAAATTCTTATTTTACCAAATTGAACTAATTAAAAGTTGTTTAATTTAAAAAATAATTAAGAGTTTCTTGAAGCAATATAGTTGCCTATAATTATTGCAGCTATATAGAGATTATTATATATATATGTTTTATTGACGTTAATAAAAAAACAGAAGAAGTTGAATGTGCCTTAGTTTTTTTATACTCAGCAACAAACTAAGCAGTTATTGTGTGATACTTAATCATATTAGAGAGGAAAATAAATACTAAGTCTCCATACACGAAAAGGATTTCATATAAACGCATTCGAAAACTCAGTGTTTCTCATCAGACCATCTACAATAGAGATATCCTACAATATACATATTTTTGTTTATTAGATGTGTACTGCTACTATAATATACCATACTATAAAAAAAAAGTGAAAAGTTGAACGAGTGGATTTCATTCTTTACTCATGTGCATCGAAATCTCTTACTACATATGCTTTTACGCAAAATATGCATAGTTGTATATTTGTAAATAAAGATGTTAAAAAAAATATTTTGGATATAAACTGATAATGAACACTAAGTTTTGGAGACACGTTATGCGATTATATCATTTTTATGTGTAGTGACTTACTGTTTCTTTTCGCCTGATATATTTTTTTGAGTCGTTTTTTTACCTAACTCCAACACAAGATTATTTTATTTTTTTTCTCAGGAGAGTCAAATTATGGCTCATTTTAATGACTCTATATAAGTCACAGGCTATGCCATCATTTATTGCGGGATATTTACTCATGATTTCAATAACGGGAAGAAACATTAAGTGACCACAGAAAATATTTTATCCAACCTCGACGCATTTCAAACACTCAAGTGTTCATCCTCAGGCTTATGTATATTTGCAATATAAAATATGAATAGAATATTTGAAATTACAAATAAACATCTCATATATTAAGTAGCATACAACAACAAACAAGGTATTTACCTGCCTCAGTAAGGTGATAAGTAGTGTTCAAGGAGTGATTGGACACCAATGGAAACGGATAATTTGAGAAAGGAAAAAGGACGTTATTAAAGCAGGTAGGTATGTTTCCATAGCGGTACTGCATGCAGAAGTAGTACTACACTGAAATGAGCACGTTGTCTTCTTTCAATGGAGTATAGTTATGTAAACACACGTCCCTGCCAGAACTACATTTTTATTAGTACTACATTCCTTCTTCCTTGTAATACTATTCTGTTTCTTTTATTGTCCTAGTGCTTCTTAATACACCCCCTTTGACTTACTGAAGCAAATATGAAACTCTTTTTTTGTTTATATTTTAGTAGAATTCAATTACAAATTTGTTGTTTATATTTTATATTCTAGACATAACATAATGATGGGTACTAAAGTGTCCAAAATTCGTCGATATTTGATAATATCTACTGAACGTAGTCTTAGTATTTTTTCCCTTTATTCTTATGATGAGAAGAATATTATTATATATAAATATATTATATTTAAAAGAAACGGTCCAGCGGACTTTTTTAAATAAAATAAATTCAAAACGAAGGAAACACACAGAAAGACGAACAGAAACAGAAAGACACATAGAAACACACCTCCTGATGACGACGATGGTCGAAATATCGATGAGAGTTATGTCTGTGTCTTTCTGTGTGTTTCCTTTGTTTTGAATTTATTTTATTTAAATATATTATATAAAAATATAATAATAATTATACATCTTTTAATGATGTGCACATTACAGTGCCAGGGTCTGGCAGTATACTAGCAGACACACATACGCTACTAATGTTTAGCGTAACACAAGCTCAGTGTTTCATAACTTCAATGATCTAGTGAATTCGACATGATTCTAGTTGCAAGGGTCGTTAGTTTGTAATGTATTGAAGTAATTTATTTTATTACTGTAAATAAAACTGTAAATTTTAGATGAAATCATGGGGTACTAATTCAGTGTTGTTTTTTATAATATATATATATATATATTATATATATATATATATATATATAACAGATTCAATAATATATCGACCGTTTGATAGAATAGGTGTGTTCTCTAATCGGGGTTCGGTCAATTTTTCAGTCTAGTCGAAGGTTTTGTCCGGCTAACATTGTTGTTCCTTTAAATAATGTAAATTTCATTTTCTTAGTTAAAAAATTCTTACTTCTGCCTATGAAAAAGGTTTTAAATAAAACCGAAACGTTGGCAACGAGAGTTTGATTTTTTATCCTGGAAAATTGACCGAACCCCGATTAGAGAACACACCTATATATATATACATCATGATTTGTTTTCTTAACCCAATATTTATATGATGTAATTTTTTTGAGGGTTGAGGTCCAATGATTTTAAACTAGTCCTTTTGCCGACGTTTCGTCATATATTTATGTCATCTTCAGGGCTACATGATTGTTTTACAATTAGCACTACTATTACTACTACAATTAGCACTACTATTACTACTACATAGTAGTAATAGTAGTGCTAATTGTAAAACAATCATGTTGTAGCCCTGAAGATGACATAAATATATGTCGAAACGTCGGTAAAAGGACTAGTTTAAAATCATTGGACCTCAACCCTCAAAAAAATTACATCATATATATATATATATATATTATATAAAGATGTGACATAAACACGTGAAATAACAATCAATGATCAAACCACAATAAGAAATGAGAATTAATTATCCCATAAGATTAATTATCTTATTCTTGTTTTGCCATTTCATATTGTGGTTTGATCATTGATGTATATATATATGTTTTATTAAATAGTATGCCGATTTTTATTTTTGTCCTTTATCTGTTTAATTTTTCTAGTTTCCTAAACTTGATGTTTCTAAACTAAATGACTAAACTTGATTAGTTACCTAAATAACTAATATTTATAATTATCTGGCTTTATAAAATCATTAACTGGTCTATGGTACCACTCACTCATTCAAGGCAATGACACTTTGCCCTTGCTATCTCGCTCTGCTGGTCAAAACTATTAAATAAAGCACACCAGAAAACATCAGCAGGAGACGACCCCCCCCCCCCCCCCCCTACTCACCACCCGTCACACTCCTCTGAAAATGTATTAGATTTTCTCTCAGGTTGCTAACTCTTATTATTATATAGAAAATCTAATTTTCCAACTTTTAGCCCCCCAGTCCCTTATTGACGGAATTGGCAACAACTGACGTCTAGCTCCCTTCAAGCCGGCCAACTTTCATTTCATCCTCTCCTCTTATTAAAACCTTGCTTTTTCCTTTAACTTTCCCCAAACGATGTTTCCATATAAAGAGGCTTCTCTAAGTCTTTAATAAATATGTTTATTAAGTAACTTGTTTCATTTTATAGCCCATACATCTGTGGTTCAGATTATGCTATACCGTAGATTATTAGAGCCTATTAAGTTTTACAAAATTGAAATTGAATTTCTTTATCAGATCTATATATCATCATCTATTTTTTTTACTGAGATTAAATATCATAATTTATATTAATTTCATGGAACATTTTTTTCACATGTAAACGTTTGGCTGATACCAAACTTTCATACCCGAATTAATAAGCAGACATCTTCTGTTGTTAAGCGCAGTAACCTTCCCCTTACCATTCATGTAAATTTCACCACTTCAGTTTTTGACTCATCCTACAGGTTCATAAGCAGATAACAAACCCTAAAACCAATATCAGGTTGAGAGCTTCAGGAGAGGCACTTATTTGCCTTCTAATACCTAGAACTGCTCCTGGACTTAATTAACCTTTAAGATTTAATTATCCTTTCTTTATTATTTAAACAACTAAACAATTTCAATTATTAAATAATTTAAATAACTTTGTTTGCTTAACATTTCATAACTTAATCATCTGATAAGTAATCAGAATTCCCCTTTTTATACAGTTTACTCTTCCAGCTTTATTTATCTTTGAATGAATGATGCTTTTCTCAATAGAAGCAAACATACTTGATGAAGATTAGTAGGTGTTGAAAATGTTGTGATTTATAAAGTATGTTTTATTTATATTGATACATTTTCAATATTTCTCAAATATGTGTAAACACCAGATAATAACAAGGACTATTTATTGCATTGAATACTTGTTGCATTGTAACTAAACTCATTGTTTTGTGTATAAATGAAAATATGTAATAGAGAAGGTAGTTTATTAAAATGTGATGTATTTAATGGAGGGCGCGCATTGTTGTGAAGGGTTGTGTGAGTAATTGAGACTATGATGGTCTGGATTCACATGTCAGGAGAATGGGCCAGCAGTAATAGACGAGTCCGAACCCAACGGACAATAGTCTTAAACAATGTCTCTATTTGCATATAGCTTTGCCAGCTTCAATTTCTAATTTATATTTAAATTAATCAGAACCCCCCTCTTTATACAGCTTGCTCTTCCGGCTTTATTTATCTTTGGCATTAAAATGTGCATTCGAATAGAATGAAAAGATTAATGAGAGACCGCACTGAAATACTTAAACGTCAACACTCCTGATAAAAAAAAAATTAGACCAATTATAATTACAATTCTACGAAAAAAAACACGCATTCAACTTCTATTTCTTTATTTCACGGAATTTGTTTAAAATAGCGTCATTTCTAAATTGCGTTCCATTATTTTATACACTGATGCCTAAAATAAATGAAAAAACAGTCGAAATCAATTTTGATAAACTTATAAATATTTTAGAGATTGACAAACACTATAGCCTCATTTTGAATTTTTTGTAGAAATAACGAATTAGTTCTCACTTAAATCAAACAATCATTCTTTGGTTGGAGTAAATCAATAGCATAGCCTTTCTGGAAGAAAAAAACAGTAAACTTAAAATTTTCAACCTTAAACATATTTGATTTATACGTGTAATGAAATAGTTTTGAACATAAGTTTAACTGCTAACTTACTAAATTAACGAATTGTTATGCAAATTGTTGAGGGCATTTGCATAACAATTGTTTAATTGTTATGCAAATAAACTATGCAATTGATAAAATAATAAAAACTAACTACTGTTCATTTTCCTTCATCAGTATTACATATTACATTATAAACTATAATAGTTTTTTACAGCAAAATAAATATACTTTCTGAGATGACTATTACAATTACGACTGACTTTACCAAGAATATGCACTACAATGATATACAAAAATATTTAAAAAACATAAAACTTACTAACACACGGAGCTAAGAGAGTAAAATTGAAAATTACACTCATTTGAAAATATTATTGTAATATTAAATATCACAAGAGAATGTAAATTGAAGTAGAAAGCAACAGCAAAAAATATCAGGTCAGCTTATCCAATAGTCAGTACATGCTGAGCAGCAGTACTCTACCGCTCTTGTTAGTTCCTATATAGAAACAGCTAAAGGCAGAAATTTGCAAGGCTATTTCTGCAGTAAGTGTAGGTATTTGACACTTTTAATGTATTTGACAATGCTTACTCTATAATATATGAGATGTCCAACGACCAACGAATATATCCGCGCACTATAGTACACGTCGTAACTAGCAGTTCCAGACCAGAGGCCTTCTACTGCTTGCTTACTGTGCTACTATAACTTGGAATGTCAGTAATTCATGTCAGATATAAGTTCGTCTGTACAGTAAAGATGTAGTATTCGCGGTCATGTGGTCGTGTTGAGGTCATGGTTTTTAAAGTTTTTAGTCATCAGTTGGAAAAGTAGTCAGTGGATGAAGTAATTGTTCAGTGAGGTTGAGGAAGGTTGGTGGCAGGATTTAGAGTTTGTACAAGGAGGTTTGGATGAGTAGGTAGTTTGTTGTCTTCATTGGTAGTAAGTCGAGTGATGTAACTATCTATGGATTCCATTTTCAAATCATGGTGAATATCAACATTACGGGCGTACCAAGGAGCCCTGGCTATAAGGCGGGCACACTTATTTTGAACAATCTGGATACACGCCTTGTTCGTTGGTGCAGCTCTAAACCAGACGGAGCATCCATAAGTCATCGCTGAACGAAGAACCCCCTTATAGACAAGGTCCTTGACTGAATCAGGAGAATTCTTTGATTTGAAAAGAGAATATAGATTGCAAATCAAGTAAATTCCAAGCTTGGATTTATTATGAAGGTGTTGCTTGAAAGTTAATCTAGAGTCTAAAATAAGACCCAGATATTTTACAATATGAGATGTTGTATGAGAGAACAGGGATGCAATCTTGTATGTATTTGATTTCTGTGAATTCATTTACATATTACACTGGAATAAAATCATTGCTTTCTCCGTTTTGATTGGGACAAGGCTTGTCTCAATCAAAACGTGTGCCGATGTTTCGGTTTTTATGTAAAATTATTTTCAAATACGTACAAAAGTAGAAGTATTTTCACGTATACATAATTGTATTATTAAAACGTGCGATACAAGTGATATAAGTAAAACGAATTTTATAAGGTAATGACTTACAGAAACAGATATCATTGAATAATAAACATTATGCACTTCTAGATAAGTTCGGAATGCCTTACAAACATTTAAGACTAGCTCAGTATTTTTAATGAATTTTGCGAAATTTAATATATCATTATGATTTTCATCAATACAATGATACTTAATTTATCAATATTTATTAGTTATTAAAAAATATATACGTTTTGTATTAAAATAGCAATATTACATATATTAGAAAAGTATGACAATAATTTTGGGGACATCTTTTGAAAGGTATCGCAATTAAGCTTTATACAAAAACCAACATTTTAAAAAACAGTTTTTGAATAGTAATTTTTCCAGAAAACCGGTTTTAACCGGTTTCAAATTTTTATAAAAAAAATTTTTTTGCTCGAATATTCTGTAATTCAAACAAAAAATTTTAACAGAAAATTTAGAGTGATTAAATGCAGTTATTGACTGAAATTATTTACTGTTCAATTTTATTCATAGTAACATTTTTTAATGTAATTTAGTAGAACAAAGAAATAATAGTTGATGAGGATTAAATAACTTTAAAAAAAATTATTCGTTGTTTATGCATAATTTTCACATATAAGGATGTAAATATTTTTATAATAGTGAAACGAGTTATTCAGCAAAGGGTTCGAATAAATAAAAACAATATATTTTCATATTTTTATAATAACTATATTATTTTATAACCTATTAAAATCGGACCGATTCCAAGAACCAAACCGCTTGCAACAGTGTTTTCATCAATCTGGTATATTTGGCTACATTTGTCATTTTCAAATTTTTTTTAAGTGTTATTCATACATTTTAGGCAAATGGACACTTCTCCTTCGCAGGGGACGATCCAGGTCTATAGATTAGTAAGGTAGTCCTAAAACTGCCGATCCTTGTAAAAGTCGATCACTTATATACACAGTACTTGGATATGCTTTCTTGTAAGTTTTTTCAACTTTCAATAACTTCCGATGCAAAAAACTTAGTTTAATTTCTTTAAAAGCTCCATGTTGAGAAAGATGATAAAAATTACACTACTAATTATGATGCCAAAAATAAAACAAAAATTGTTTATAGTATGGTAAGTATTAGTATATTCTACTAAAAAATTAGTAGAATTTCATAATTTCGCCCAAAAATCGGTTTTTGAATTTCATAATTTTCTCCAAAAAACCGGTTTTTAAAACGTGACAAACCCTAATCGCAATCCACTAGAAATGGCGGACCCCCCACTAAAGGGGTTGTAGTTCCTCACATTGAAGGGATTTTGGCCCATAAATTTAGGGTTGCAACCCTCAATTTGAAGAGGTTGAAGTCCCCACTTTGAAGCGTTTGCTTCCCCAATTTTAAGAGCACAGGTCACTAGAAAATTTTTTTAAATTAACATTTTCCTTTTGTAATATAAAATTTTATCGTTTTCCTTATTCAAGATATTAAATGAGAATCCCTGTTTGTGGCTAGAAAGTCTGACCAGTACCTCATACCGTGGGCTCAGAGTAGCCCAGAGCTAACGGGGTCGCCTCTGAACTGGTAAAACCAGGGTTCAGTACTTTAGCCCTCGATTTTCCACAAATGATGGGGCGGGGTGAAAAAACTGA
Source organism: Hermatobates lingyangjiaoensis (assembly GCA_026182355.1). Classification (NCBI taxonomy): domain Eukaryota; kingdom Metazoa; phylum Arthropoda; class Insecta; order Hemiptera; family Hermatobatidae; genus Hermatobates; species Hermatobates lingyangjiaoensis. The sequence continues at coordinate 3,763,954 of JAPFBL010000085.1, forward strand.
GAACGTCCCTCAGAGAAGACATTATAAGATTGTAAAATGTCATGCACTTGTTAAAGATCCTCAATCTAGATGTACGGGTTAGGTAAAATTTAGGGCTCCCATTGTAAAATGTTCATTGTATGGTACCATAAAATCTTTGGCATAAGTGACTTCTTTCGTGGGACTGTCCCGACAACCTAACCTAGTCAAACCCGTGACGACATTAGTCAGAATATAGCAGTAGATTTCTTTTCCCTCTTGTATATATTTAATTTCTCTGAATTCATTTACATATAAAACTAGAATAAAATCATTACTTTCTTCGTTTTGCTTGTCCCAATCAAAACCTTTGCCGATGTTTCGGTTTTTATATAAAATTATTTTCAAAGATGTACAAAAATAGAAGTATTTTCACATATACAAAAATTTATTATTAAAACGTGTCAAGTTATACAAGTAAAATGAATTTTATAAGGCAATGACTTACAGAAACAGACTTCATTGAATAATAAACACTATACACTTCTAGATTACAGAAGGTTTAGAAATTTTACTGTTACAGAAACTGACAGTAGACATGTTACATAACCGAAATTATCAAAAACTAACTCTGGTGTAATCTAGTAACATTAACAAGCAGTCATAGAAAAACATTTCTCAAATTTTATCAATGATGTACTTTTACCAATTATATTTCAGAAATATATTACTAAATCAATTTAACATACATGAATAAATGTTATGCAAATTCTATAAGTAATTCTGTAATAATTTAACGTTTGATCCTTTATTAATATGCAGCATTTATAGAGTTCTTCTTTGTTTATTTACCTATTAATCTAATAAAAGTGTTGCATATTGTCACTGGATGACATTTCTTTTGTCCGTTCATATTGAATAACAATAACATTCCTGCTATAAACGGCTTGTCTCTCCAAACTACCACTTGTTACAATCTCTATATTTTATACCTAAATTATTTTGTATTGTAACTCATTCAAGTTAAAAAACAGTGATTTAACTCTTCTTTTGTTAAGACTATTATGTAACGACATATTTTTGATGTTAATAACTAAATTAATGCAGATAAATGAGTAGTCAAACAATGAAGAATAACTATGTAAATGTTTTATGTTAAAAGTATCAAACTTGAATTAATACAGAAGTGATGTATTAAATTTATGTTAATAATGAATAATATTTATTCAGTTGTATTGACTTTACATTGTAACGTATTTCTTGAATATAATTTGATAAAATCTACCATTGTTACAGTAAAACTAATTTGAGAATTCTGTTTCTGTTTGTTTTTTAATGTTGATTACATAATACTGCTCTTGATAATTGTGTTTATATTAAGATGAGCTGAAGGGCCTAGGTTAACTAACTGGTTAACGTACTTGCCTCTGAGCTGGTAGTCCGGAGTTCAATCCCCCCACCTGACCCTCGATTTTTCATGTAAGAGATGAATAAATCTGATTACTTCGTCTCTCAGAGACGACATTAAGTCGTCGGTCCCAAGCCTGTACGATATCAGGTACTCATTAAAGATGCCTACTCGAATTGAACATGAGTTAGGCAAAATTTGAGACTCCCAATAATAGAATCAGCAGTTAATCACCGATCGAACCAAAAGCTGGTGGACGACTGACGTTATCATCCGCTAGAAGATTGGTTTAAACAATAAAAAAAAAAGAAGAAAAAAGATGAACTTGTTCAAGTTACTGTACTTTACATCAGTAGTCTTCAAGTAAAGTAAAGTTTACAGATATTCTCATCGCTGTAAACTTTAATAAAGTGTAACATTTTACCTTTAATATCTGTATAATTGGTTTTACCTGCATCAGTCCATACTTTGTAACAAATTTTATTTTTTTTTTTTTGTGAGCCAGTGAAAAAAGTTTTAAATAACAACAGAAAGCTTGCCATTTGAGGGTTCGATTTGAATCTGTTAAACTAAAGAAATCCTAAAATTATTTTACTGCTATTCGCTGGGTACTCAACATATTTAAAGTGTTTCATATATTTATGATAAAAATGACAAAGAGTGCACTATAGAACAAAACACTTATTATAGTCAGTATTTTTCGTACCGACATGTATGATATTAAATATTTCTCTTTTTAAAGTCTTTTATCATATATTTCCAATAATAAACCTATTTATAATATTAATATGGGAAACCCGTCGTACCTCGTAAGATAATCTTGGAGCTGTTGACCGCTTTCGGACGTTGTCCATCTTCGAACGCAACTAACTGCTCTTCGATTTAGTTGCGATCGATGATGGACAACATCCGAAAGCGATCAACAACTCCAAGATTATCTTACGAGGTACGACGGTTTCCCATATTAATTTTATAAACCCTAATATCCCCAGTGGTACTAACAATATGCATGTAATAAATCTATTGTTTGAAATATCGACAATGGTATTTATTTTATTTTGCTCTTAGCTGGTGTAGTTTTTAGTTCCATAGGTCTGTTTGTACAAGGTTTTCTATTTTTTTGAAATATCTACTACTATATTCATATTACAATATTCTATTCATATTTATTCACCCACAGGGCCATGATATGTCTATTTGAGTACATCTCTAGGGCTTAATTTTTCTCGATGTTCTCTTGATGGAAAAAGTTTTCATTGAAATATCGCTGGCAGTATGTGTTGTTATTTACTCAGAATAATTTTTAGTTTTACAAGCAATATTCCTTTTTTTTTGGGGGGGGGGGGGGAATACAGTTTCTTTGTTATAATTTAAAGTATACAAAAATTATATTTATTCTACTCTACTAATAAGAGAAAAAGACCTCTTAACATTTTGATTTCGTTTTGGCAGGCATACTATTCCATTTAATTATTTCATAATTTTCTATAGGAAAGTTATTATTTCCTATAAATGTCTGTAATTTTTACAATAAAATCGAAAAGACAATCCAACTGGATATCATTCTAGTTCATAATTGAAGAAGAGTAACATACAGAATTATGAAACACAATTACTGATTAAAAATTTCGGAAAATCCGTCTTCAGGAGAAACGAAAGAAGAAGACCAAGCACACCGTAGAGGCGACGGCTGGTAACCTATTGGGTTGCACTGTTGCGTTTACAGCGTGCTTACTCACCCTCTTTCTTTTCTCCTGAAGACAGATTTTTCGATAATTTCAGTTAGTAACTGTGTTTTTTTTTACTTTGTGTTTTATTTCTTTACGTTTTGAGTTTCTATAAATGTGCTTCTTTTATTTACAGGTATGAATTGTCATATATTTAGTGTCAATTGCAATTTACTACAATGGTTGTGTGTTCACAGAGTGTGGGATCAGTGCAATGTGGTGCAAGACTACTTGACAGTCTACGACGGTGGTTCAACCACAGACCCTGTGCTGGTCAGACTCTGCGGTGGAGACGCTGTGCCCGATATAGTCTCCAGTTCCAACAACATGCTCCTTGAGTTTCACACATCCCCCTATGACAACCCCTTTCATCCCGTTCCCCTCAGTTTTCTGCCAGGTTTCGAGTTAGAAGTTCAGGTACGTTTTCAAATAACGTTTATGCTATGTTCCTTTTATTATTATTATTATTGAAGAATCTCTTAAAATAAGCAAATTAACCATTATCAGCACTGCAATACCTTGTAGTTTTTAGTTATTTTGGAAAAAATATTCCCAATTTACCTGCACTTTATAAAAAACAATGCCTCTTGAACAAGTAATCAGGTTACTCAGTAGTTGAAGAAGTTCAGGAATAACTCCTCATTTGTATGAGTAGTATTCATAACGATTTGTTGAGGAGTTTTATTTTATTAATATTATTTTTCACAAAATGTTTTTATTAATCGTATATATCAACTTTTGTTTTTTTTTGCTTATACCAAGCCCACACCAACAAACTAATCAATTTTTATTTTTATTTTCTTTTTATTGTATAAACCGATTCCACACCACCAAATTAATCGATTTTTTAATTTTTTTTTTATTCTATAAATCGATCCCCTAGCGGTTGATAACGGCTTTTTGTTTGATCAGTGATTCTACAGATTCTACATTGGGAGTCCTAAATTTTGCCTAACATTTTAAATAACACTCTCGTTATTTTCTCCACACAATAAAGTACATCCCCTATAGTCGGCATGTTTCGAATGATGAGTATTCATCATCAGGACTTGAATGAATAACTTCATGGGTGAATTTTCTGGTTTATTATATATGCATAGAGAAGACACTAGGGGTTCATCTAGTAAATTATAACCCATACTGTATTCACTTTGCATATGTAATAAACTAGCAAATTCACCAAAGAAGTTATTCACGTCCTGATGATGAATGTTGATCATTCGAAACATGTCGACTACAGGAGATATACTTTATTGTGTAGACAAAATAACGAGAGTGTTATTTAGGAAAAATGAGGAACTTGTTAAGAAACAGGTATCATCTATGTTTGGTGTTGTTTTCAATAATATATTTATATATGTAAATATAATTCTATAAATGTGGTTGTCGTGTCGGTTACTAGCCGTTGCGTCTTAACGTGTTTGGTCTCCCTTTCTCTTTTTTCCTGAGGACGGATTGCCCAAAAATTTATGTCTGTAAGTGTGTTTCTTTACTTTCTGTGCTACCTATCTTCAATTTTGAACTGTTTTACATATATATATATATATATATATACGAGTATAAGCGTAAGCTTTCTTTAATAGCTTTCCTGGTTTTCTTTCTATGTATTCTTATTTAGAGCTTTTCGGACTATTTCTTCTTGTGTATTACATACATTATTACTGAACTTATTTGTTCTTAGGAAAAGTTTGATATGTATTTATTTTATTTGAAACCATAAAAGGATTATACTTTAAATGAAATTATGTAATTGGGTTAGGTGCCATTTCTAGATGAGTACAATTTTTCTAGATAAATAGTATATTTACTTAAGCTATTTTCAAATAGATTGTTCTGATGGGTATCCTCGCGTCATTGTGTTATTCTATTGGTCCTTTTTAATTAATAGCAAGACCTTTTAAGTTTCCAAGGTAACCAATACAAAGTAAGTACTCTAAAGAATTGATTTTTCTTGCGGGAGTTAGTAACATGTGGATTTATGCAAACAGAGAGAGAGCAAAGGGCAGAGGGAGAGAGGTTTTGCAAGACGTGAGATTGTGTTTGTTCAGACCTGCACGCTCTCTCCCCGCATTTCAATTGCAACTTCCCCCCCCCCCCCACCGCTCTTCATTCCTCCTCGCTTCCCTCCGTCCTTCACTTTGTTTCCGTCCAACCCCCCCCCCCCCCCCACAAACCCTTGAAAACCATCCAATACTTATTTCCTTTTCCCATTTACATTTCAATTCCTCCATTTACAACTTTAAGGTAACTTTTACTTTTGCTTTTTTCTTTTCTTCTTCTTCTTAAGTAATATATCCCTGAAATATTATTCAACGTTATTTTATTGAAGAGTATCAGATATTATATAACAGTGCTTTCATCAACTCATTTATTATTTAAATCAAATATTTTTGCAAAGTAAAATAGCACAATGTATACTTTTATCATTATAATATGTAATGTGTATTATAATATGTAATATTATTATAATAATATAATAAATACACAGAGAAGGGACCATTACACTGATATCAAATTTCTCAAAATGGTATATTTTTATTATTTTTACTGAATATTTATAATAATTATAATAAAATGGGTTCAGGTAGTTTTTAAGTTACATATAGATATATAGACTAGTATCCTTTATCAAGGTTTGGTCCAGCGCCAAATATTTCTCATAAAATACATTTAAGCTAACGTTTCGTCTATATATCTAGAAAGCTTCAGAACTATATGAATACCAAATTAAATACAATAACATGAAATGAAATAACTTACATTATTGTATCAACGCATAATTGTACATCCATACAAACAATGCAATCTATCACATTCATGTTATGATAACTAAATATATATTGATTTTGAATTGTTTGTATAATGGTCATGTTTGCCTTGGCACAATAATGAATGAACATATAAATCATGTAAGTTATTATTTCTTTATGTTTCCAACGAGAAAATAACCCAGTTTCTCTGTTCTCTGTGAAGCCTCCGTTGTCTTTGCCAATGTGTTAGAATTTCCATGTTACCTCTTAAAAATATAATTACTAACAGAAAACATAAGCTCAATCTAAATTCAATTCGACGTACAAAAACTCCATTTGTATTGATCACTAGTGCAAATAAGCCATATATTCTTCCTTACAACTCAAACATAAATATATATATATATAAATATATATAATATATAATATATATATATACAAAACTAAGGTCTATCGGGAGGTTCTCGGTCAGTTCTTCAGGTTCAAATTAAACTCTCATTACCAACATTTCGGTCTTTGTTTAAAACCTTTTTGATAGGCCTACTAAAACAGAGGAAATATAAGAAATAATGATAATAAATCATTGTATTATTTTTTATATTTCCTCTGTTTTTGAAGGCCCATGAAAAAGGTTTTAAATAAAGACCGAAACGTTGGCAACGAGAGTTTAATTTGAACCTGAAGACCATGCATTCGTAAAACTGTCAGGAGACTGGAGCAGCTTAGTTTGAAAGTCGTGAACGCCGAAGCTGCGGCACATTTTAATAAAATATATATACGAGTATATATAGTTCAATATAGACAAAGAAACATAAAGAAATCAAAAGAACACACTTACAGTCTCTAATTTTTGGTTTGAACCGTCTTCAGGAGAAAAAATAGAGGGAAACCAAGCGCACTGGTTCAGAGACTGTTGGAGACCTCTATATTTGTCCATTTTGGATCGTATTTCCAACGAAAAAGTATATATATATATATATATATATATTGGTTTCCATGATTTGTCCGGGGAATGATATATGATTGGTTACGATGGTGCCCAAAAGAAGAGAAGTTTGTGGGTCCATGAGTTCGGTTCTTACAAAGACTTAGTTACCCGCTGCCCAGCGAAGCCTCCGTTATTCCACCAATGGGTATAAAGGTTGCACAGTCCCTCTGTGATATATGAATATTGGCAGAAAACATGAGCCTCACTTTGCTGTGAACTTCTGTTTCCTTTCTATTTCTGATATTGTTGGTGGTTGCGTGTTGGTTTTTTCTATTGCCTGTTACGGATATTGATTTTATTTTACTTGTTTTCTCAACCTCTATACCCATTTTTATATTTTATATATATAATTATATAATAATAAAATATAGAAAAAAATGAACTGTTTTCAGGGTAGGTCATTGTTAAATAATTCAAAAGGAGATGACAATGATATCTCTAAAAGGTGTCGTATATTTTTATTTTTCTTTGAGTTGTCTGTTCTTATGTATATATATATATATATATACGTATCCAATATTTCGACCCTTTCAACGGTCGTCCACAGGAATAGAATTTGAGTGCTGGACAGATTCACAGAATATGTACAGGTTAGCCATAACGAAAACGAAAAAAAGTAGTAGGAATCCTGAAGAAGAATAGCAGCGAGGAAAAATATAATAATAAATATTAATATGGCAATTAAAAAAAATTAAATTTATAAATTATATATATATATCAAATCCCGCTTTCCTCCTGGCCTCAACTTTTACCGTTAATTTTTTTATTTTTTATTTATTTATGTACTTTTTTTTAATTGTCCATACCCTCATTTAATATTCTTCTTCTTCTGTTATTTTTATTCGCTATTATTTGTTCTTTCTTAGCTATTTTTCTCTCTGAGATAGTAGCTTACCTAGGGCAGCCAGCAGAGTGCGTGCGTGTTCGTCGCATTCGACCGTCCGATTAGTTAGCTTCAACTACTCAAAGGGACTGCTTCTGCCATTTTGTTTTGCGTTTGTTTTTATCAGTTTTTTTCTTTCCTGTGTGAACTATATATATATATATATATATATATATATATACATAATTAAAAGAAACGGTCCAGCGGACTTTTTTACAATAAAATAAAAAACGAAGGAAACACACAGAAAGACACAGACATAACTCACATCGATATTTCGACAATCGTCGTCATCAGGAGGTGCGAAGAGCGAAGAGCGAAGAGTCCCGCAGGAAGACAGGGCGGTACTCTGAGTACCGCCCTGTCTTCCTGCGGGACTCTTCGCTCTTCGCTCTTCGCACCTCCTGATGACGACGATTGTCGAAATATCGATGTGAGTTATGTCTGTGTCTTTCTGTGTGTTTCCTTCGTTTTTTATTTTATTATATATATACATATATATATATATATATATATATATATATATATATATTATATATATATATATACTTAAAATAAACTGTGACACATAGACTGAAACATAACAAAGACTCACTTTTCAATATTTTGACCGTAATGGCGGTCGAAATATTGTAAAGTGAGTGTTTGTTATGTTTCAGTCTATTTGTCACAATTTGTTTTAAGTGTTATCTGTCCTGCCTGACCGTTTTTCATTTATTATGGTATATACATATATATTGAATTCTGCATGAGTGGTCGTCATCTGGAATATGATTGGCTATTTTTGACCAAATAGTTTTTACTTTTCCATTTTGGACTCTATTGTTTCCGGCTCTGAGTAATGGCTTTTGTTAGAGCCAGAAACAATAGAGTCCAAAATGGAAAAGTAAAAACTATTTGGTCAAAAATAGCCAGTGATATATTTATATATATATATATATATATATAGGCAGTCGCTCTCTGCCGGTACGAGTGGACACACGTACCTCTTCTTCTTCCCTTCTTCTCCCTGACGACGAACTTCAGTTCGAAATATCGATCCAGTAAGTTTTCTCGCTTCTTCTATTTGTTGCTTTTTTCATTTATATATCTGTCCGGTTTGGAGCGTTTTAATATTTTGATTTATTATATATATATATATATTATATAAATCACCAATAAAAGAGTAAATGACTTGAATTTATTTGCTTTCTCTTATTTCATGACTATTATTTTTTAACTTCTGATTATAAAATAAATGTGTTAATTGTAATATTTCTGGATATAAATGAATATAAACTCAATAGCAAATGGCTCCATTATGAAATGAAGTCAAGTATTACAGAGATGATGTTGAAAATAGTGATTTTAATATCATATGATGCAATTAGACTGTTTAAATAAATTTAAAACTTTGTCTTGAAATTAAAAAAAATAATCTGTTTTATTTTAACTTTGAATGAAGACGAGCGTATTTTTCAGAAAAACAGTAGCTAAATGAGTCAGTTATAAGATGGGTGGGATTGAGAGGAAAAAATTTTGACCATCTAAACTCTAAACATAAAACGAAAGAAAATGAAACAGAAACATTCCAAGTTAAACAAAGTGGCAGTTAAACAGGGAATTGGGAACAATATTTTTTTCTATGTTAACGAGGTAGGTTACCATCGGCAAAAACATTTTTTAATTTATATAGAAACGTTATTCTCTCCTGTCTTTTCTGTTGAGGTGAAGGAATAAAAAAAAATATATATATCCATTTTCTCACTTCGTGATCCTCTAATGGAGGCTTTGTTTTTAAATATGTATGACCACATGGTGGCCTGTTGTAAAATAAGACTGAGAAAGAGGTAAAGGAAAAAAAATTTTATGGGTCTAGTTTTAGAACACTGTGAGAAGTTAAATGTTTAACTTGACCTCATTGTCAGACATATGTTGGTATAAAGGTTTTGCAGCACATATGAACCGCTGTTCTAAAATAACGATAAAATCGAAAGAGAATGTACACTCAAGTTTATTACACTCAACAGATATGAAACCAAATCAGACCCAAACATTAAATGAGTACTGTAAATATAACATGTACTGTTATTACATAATAGTTATTAAATATCTGAAAGTAAAATAATCAGCAATTAGTGTCGATTGTTAAAGAAATCTTTTAAATACAGATGAACCCACATAATTTTTAATATCTACATCGTTTGTGTATCATTAATGTAAACATGTATTACTAACTTAAATTACCAGGTTTCTAGATGTCCAATAATATAACTTCAATAACTATCCGGATCTTTGAAGGAACTACAAGTGAAAGAGAGGTACACGAGTGAAAGAGCTGTACATAGCTTTATATATAACAATGAATCAATAGTTCTTTTTTTGTATACATACAAAAGACTAAGCAGTGTTTTAGTCACCCTCAAATGTATAACAACACTTCACTGTAAATACATTAAATTATATATATATATATAATAAAATAAATTCAAAACGAAGGAAACACACAGAAAGACACAGACATAATTCACATCGATATTTCGACCATCGTCGTCATCAGGAGGTGTGAAAAGCGAATAGCGAAGAGTCCCGCAGGAAGATAGGGTGGTACTCTTCGCTCTTCGCTCTTCACATCTCCTGATGACGACGATGGTCGAAATATCGATGTGAGTTATGTTTGTGTCTTTCTGTGTGTTTCCTTCGTTTTGAAATTATTTTATTTTAAAAAAGTCCGCTGGACCGTTTCTTTTAATTGTGGTATATATATATAGTTTGAAATTCGAATATTTAGGAAACAGTCCTTCCTTAATACATGTCAGATTGAATTTACGGCCTATTTTTTTTAATTAATTTTTTGGATAACTTTTTTAAAGCCCTTAATAATTTTTTAAATTCACAAGGAACTAGGTAGATTAAACTCACCATACGTTTGGTTTTCAATGGCTATATTTTTTCCAAAGTTTCGGTCGTCTTCGACCATCTTCAGGGGGTAAACCTATATACAATATCTAAAAAAGAAAACCTATTTAACATTGTTTAAAACACTTAATTATTACACGCAAAGTCCATAACTACTACTAAATATAAACATTTAAACTGGCTGGTTGGCATTTCATTTCATGTCAGCAGGTGTCTTTAAATTGTTCTACATTGTCAATTGTAGTTCCTTGTAAATTTAAAAAATTATTAAGGGCTTTGAAAAAGTTATTCAAAAAAATAATTAAAATAACAATAGGCCGTAAATTCAATCTGACATATATATTGTTTGATATATATGTGATCAAACCACTATAAGAAATGGGAAAACAAGACTAAGATCTTTCAACCGTTACAAGCGGTCTTCGTCAGAGTCAAAAACCCAACAGTTGGGTTTTTGACTCTGACGAAGACCGCTTGTTACGGTTGAAAGATTTTAGTCTTGTTTTCCCATTTCTTATTGTGGTTTGATCATTGATTGTTTTTTCACGTGTTTATGCAAAATCTTTATATATATATATATATGTGTGTGTGTGTGTGTGTGTAATGAATGTCCAATTTTACACTATTTAGTTTGGTAGAAAATGTTTCTAATTTTCTAAAAACTGTTTAAATTCGGCTTTCTTAGGTCATCAATTAACTCACCATTTTTCTTGTTATTGAATATATTCTTACACATGTTTCGGTACTACAAATGACCATCTTGAGGAAAAAAACGTTATTAGCATAAGTAACTATTACACAATGGTTAACATGGGTAACACTAAAAGAATTGGAGTAAACATTACACTCGATAACAACAGGTTGCAACGTCTGGTTGGAGTTATATGAGTTATGACATGTATATATGTATATATATTTGTTTGGCTAGAAGTTATGCTCTTTCATCTTGGAATGTGTAAGAAGGAATTAAGAACCTCCAGCTGCAAAGAGTTGAAAGTAGATGAGGTACTATTCAAACAGTTAAAGGTTTACTGGACTGCCAATTAATAAATGGCTGGCATGCATCAAAAGCTTTTAGATGGATGAAAATATGAACTATTGTATGTTTTAAATGCAATGTGGCAGTCTTTTTTCCACAATGGAAACCATAAAACAGACTGTTTACTTTAACAATGATTGTAAAGATTTTCAATGGGTTTCAGAGCGGATCTTTTGTAATAATATGCTAGAGGAATTATAATGAAATGTACAAAGCATGACTAACCATCCAAATGAGAGTTTCTTTATAACAGTGTGCTTGAATGAGTGATTGACCTTTCAGAAGCTTTTCAGAAGTATATATTCAAGATTTGTAACGACAGGTGCTTCGTAATCTAGATACAAACCGTGTCAACCATAGATTACATCTCCAAGACTCTCAGCACTTTTGCTGGTTCCAACAGTAAAAGTTTTTCTATGGTTTTTGTTGAGTGTACCGAAGGACCTACCTCTGTGCAGTAAAGTTGCCTTACAGTCAGTCAGCAGGTGTAACGGTGTTTCTTCCTCTTCTTTGCAGAATCTGCATAAACCATCATTGATAATGTCCATTCAGGCTACATACCTTTTGGGAGAAAGTAACTTACTTTCTTCTTCTTCGGGACAGTCTTCTTCGGGTCCTTAGGTGCACTTATGAGAGGTTAGCTCCCACTAGTTAGCGCTTTTGGATCCTCTGCGCTTCCGGAGGATGGTCTCCGGACTTGCTTCTCCTTAGTATCATACAGGGAAAATCCCTGTATCTCTATCAGTGGTATTTTGTCTGCTTCAGCAGAGCACCAGATACCGGAGTAAGGTTTATAATTCATAAAAATTATGACATGGCAAATGAAATAAAAGAATAAAATAAAGGCATGAAAAAGACATATATAAAGAACAAATAATGAACAAAAATAAATTATTTTTGACATTTATGTCAAAAGTACAAATTGTATCTTCTAATTCATTAGAGGTTTAAAAGCATTTGTGACATGAAAACAAATGAAAGGCACTGTTTTTACCAAGGTTATTAAATAATCAATGCCTAACATTGTTTAGCAACAATGTCAATCAGCTGAAGCAAACTGAAGGCTGCTTTGAAAGCATTCTCATGTATCATGTTATGGAAAAGAGAGTTTGCATCGATTCATAAATGGATTAAAACTCAGTGTTCCTGCTATGGTATGATTTCATTGAAATTATATCAAAAAGTATCCATTTTTTTAATATTTAAAATCTATATTTGATATATTAAGAGATATTTATATTTGATATAAATAGATATCAAGTGCACTTTTAAAATGTCTCATTACATCTTACAATAGCTTTGGAGATCGCTGTCTTTTGACTGATATTTTCCATTCTTGTGACAACATTCCAATCATTGGAGGACAATTGGAATAAAAATACTGAAAATGATCATCGCAAGCAGCATTTCTTGTGATCAATCACAAAATCATTTCTTCACTTAACAAGCCCGAATTAAATGAAAATTTTATATTTTCACATTTTCAGAGAAATTATTAAGTTTTTGTAATTCTTGTAAAACATATGTGTTAAACTCATGTTACCATAGTTCTTATCTAATTCCTGCTGATTATATTATCAGCAGTCTGTTATTGACTGGTGAAGTAAGCCTGGTTCTCTATTTCTTTGGGTTGCTTCACATTCTTTAAAATTCTTCAATTAATGTTACATTTCGTTATAGAAATCTTCTCCACCATACTTGAAATATTTCCCTTTGAGACCCGTAGTACCAGGCGCTTTATTATGTTTTAATTTATATTTCTAATTATTATTACTATTTTTTCATTTTATATATTGTTTCATTTTATAAATATAAAATATATTTTGAATGAACAATTACGAGTTTATAACAGGAGAGTTGAAAATAACAAAAGTTAATTGTTCTTTTTACATTTCTGTAAATTAAAAAAAATCTTTAAAATCTAAAGTTTGAATCAAATCAAACTGGGTCCACATTCATTACTTAAAAACTTATTTCAACCTCTTAGGCCTCGTTATGAACACCCATATCAAATATTGTGCTTACAGTTAAAAATAATGTATAATTGTTTGACCTATTGCTTAAGGGAAACATATTTTTTTAATCATTCAAAGAAATATTTAAAATTAAAAAACCTATGCTTGGCATCAAAGGAAATGCCAATATGATCTTTTTTCCATCTTTAAAGGTGATATCTCACTGCTAATCGTGTAATGTTTTAAAATACATCCTTTTTTTTAATTTTATGAGAAAGAAACCAACACTTTTTTCACTTCTTTTACTCTTTTAATAAAGGAAAAACAAATTTATTTCTGATCAAAGTTGCAAATCAATTGTTTTTACATTTTTATATTTAACGTTTAATAGTTTCAAAGTAAATTTTTATAATTTTATTTGTCAATTATATATGAACTTGAATAGATTTAAATTGACCTGAAGTTACTTGTTATAATTTACGTTTGAGGTGCATGTATATATAAATGTATATTGGTGTAAATCAGCAGCAAATCTTCTTGTATGCAAATATTGTTAAAAGTAGCAGCAGCTTCTGCTCTCACGATTTTTGAGCTGCCGGCCTCGATCTTACGGGCGATTCTTCTATCATGTGGTTCGAGCTTCCACATCAATTGTCCAAGGGACATCAATTCATACCAGCTTTCCACCATAATTGCGTTGGTCATCGTCGGGTAAAACCGACGACTTAGACAACTGATGTGGAAGCTCCAACCACAAGATAGAAGAATCACCCGCAAGATCAAGGCCACCAACTGAAAAATCGTGAGAGCAGAAGCTCCTGCTACTTTTAGCAATAAATTATATATATATATATAAATTATCAAACCACCAAATGAAATGGCAAAACAAGACTAAGATCTTTCAACCGTAACAAGTGGTCTTCATCAGAGTCAAAAACCGAACTGAAACACTAGATGCAGAAAACATCTGATAAGGGGTTGAGAAGAGTGGGAGGTAAGATTGGTATTTTAAAATTGCTAAATATAATTGGTATATTAGGTCCTGGCACAGGACAGGACTAATGTCCAGAAAGGGATGTTTGGGGAAACAAAGGAGTAGAGTAAGAAAGAGTAAAAAACTATCCAGTAGCTGTCAACCCTCTTAGAAGAGGCTATTGCCCTCGTCGCGAAAGTATAATGTTTGAAAAGACCGTTACTAATGTTTATAATATTTGGTCTATTAAATTTAATTAGAGACGAGACGATTTTTCATAGGTGATAAATTTAGCTTCTGTCCAATCAGATTTCCTAAAGATCTTAGTCTGGTTTTCCCATTTCATATTGTAGTTTCTTCAATGATTGCATTGATTTATGTGAAATCTTTATATACAACATATATATATATATATATATATATATAATTCTATCTTTTTTCGACCACAAAAAATAACAGCAAACAGCAGAGGTTATTGAGGGTTGGTCTACACAAACAAAGATTTTTCGACTACAATTAAAAAATTTAAAAATTTTTCGACCACAAAAAATAACAGCAAACAGCAGAGGTTATTGAGGGTTGGTCTACACAAACAAAGACTTCACTTACAAATGAAGTGTTGATCATCCCTCTGTATTTATTATTTTGGCCAGTGTCTAATGGTTGAGAATGAACTTGAGGTTTCTTTGAATTTAATGAGAGACGGTCAAAATTATGTAAAATTTTGGGCAAACTGGAGCGTATTTAGACAGTCGAATTAAAGGTTGGGTCTTTAAACATTTTTGAAAATTTGGAAAATTTAAATTTTTTTAAAAAACAATGATACAATTTAAACAATTTTGAAATAAACTAAAGAATATAAATAAAAGTTAGCAGGTCCAAACAAGTTACTAAATAGAAAATAGTTTGTCATCCTGTCGTAGGCCAATCAATTAGCATCCCTACTCTTCTTGTAACTGTTTTCAAAAATTTTCATGCTTGGTATTATACCCATATCGCATGTCTGGTCATTAATTGAGGGATTTAAATCTTTGATATACAAAGCTTCTAAAATGTGGAGCCTGTGGACATCTCTTTCTTTTCTTAGAATTGACTAGATTTTTTTTTTAAGTGCTACTGGCTTCAAAGGAGTTCTCAGTTTCAGGACTTCCTGTTTTCAATGAGTTTTATTGTATTACCAGAAGGAATGAATACCGTTACTCAAATTTCCTGTGACTCTCGAAATGAGCAACTCAGTCTCCATAAGAGCTGACTCATGCTTACTGATAGTGTCTGTGTTGTTTTCGTTCACTATTGCTGCTATTCAGGCAACACAGGAGAAGATATATCTCCTTTTGACATTCTCATGACGATGGTGATGACGAACCGTGAAACCCAACGAACTGTGGATCGAACCGTAACATCCATCCGCCTTTTATTGGATTGACAACCATTGTGAAGACAAAAAAACACAACCGACACTAAAGTGTCTGCAGTCATGTTTGTTCTCCACAATATCCATAGTTTTCAAATTGAAATTTAATTTTCGTTCTACTCTTAAGATCTAAATCATTTCGTTCTTCAATCATTTTCCCTCCAGTAAGCTTTTATAAGTGAAATGTATTTTTATGGACCATCTCTTTAGATGTGGTTAATACATATAGCAAAATAGTTTACTAGTGTCAAATCAAAACAAAAAAAACAGCGTGAATAAAAAAATTACTTTATCTGTCTTTGTACCGCTTGGCATGAAATCAAATGATAAAGAGGAGACAAACCACAACTCAATATCTTTAGCCAGTTCTTGGGCTGTATCTATTTGTAACAAGTATGTAAAAAAAAGGACACAGGAAAGAAATAAGTACATTTACAGCCATATGGCAGTATAAGATATCTTTTAGACCCTGGTGATTATTAAAAATGCAGGATGACTTTTGATTGGTGTTTTTTTCATGCTATAGACCAACACAAAGTTAATATCCTGGTTTATTGACAGAAATAATGGTTATAATGATAATAAAAATAAGAAAAAATTCTAGTTTTAAGCAGATTGAATTAAAATATCCATATCTTTTATGTGTTTTGGCTTCAACATAATCAGTCCCACTTCAAAGAGGGACGTTTCGTCTCTAAGTATCGCCCTAGGGACGAATTCTCTTCTCATTCCTGGTGGATTCAACTGCTTACTGTTTAAACATATTTATTGTGAGATTTAATCAGTTTTCTGATTAAATAAAGAGATTTATTTTCTTGTTTCCATGAAAACGAAGGGTTTGAGTGGAGGGTTACTTCCTTGGATGAAACTCCCGTTTCACAGCTGTCTAATCCCTTAACTGTACCAGCATAGTCACCAGCAGATTAAGTTTATATCACTCCACATCTTTCTGTTTTATGTAGCTTAATATTTATCTTCTTCTATTCGCCATCATGCCTTTTCTGTTGGACAGGGAACACTTCAGTACAAAGTTACTTTCAAAGAATAAATCTACCCGTCATTTTCGCTGCAATGCGGAACCAACAGCACAAATATAGTTATTAAGAATTTAGTTACGCAGTATTATCTGATTGGTTAAGTACTACAACTGCTACTAAGGAGTGTTCATAAAGGTATTATTAGGTTGCAGTGGCAATCCCTCCCAAAAAAACACACATAAACCAAATATTGTCGTTTGTTATAACACACAATAAAAATTCTACATAGGGAGTCCTAAATTTTGCCTAACTCAATTTTGAATAGGGACCTTTAACGAGTACCTGACATCGTACAACCTCGGGACCAACAGACTAACGTCTTCTTTCAGGGACGACGTTCTCAGATTTATTCACCATCCATGTGAATAAACCAAAGTCAGAGTGGGAATTGAACACTGGACCTACCATTTCATTGGCTATCATGTTGCCACTAGGCTGAACTGGCCTCCTTATAAAAGATTTATTAAATTTTTGTTTCCAATCAGTCAATCCAAAATTTGATTTATGCTTGCTTTTCCAATCCTCCAGAGTTGATTATTTTTATTGTTATATAAATAGTAACTTATTTTTTCATTAAGTAACTTGTGCCGAAAAATCAGTGGGAGGTGGTGCTGGACATTTGAACAGTACCAATAAAAACAAAAGTTCAGGTAAGCGGACTTCAGAGGGAAAATATGATGCACCACAAAGACAAGCAATACTGAGTATAAAACGGAATCTGTACCTGCACAAATTATTTCACAGAGCATTCTTTACCAAGTGAATGTCTTCAATGCCATAATGTAACTAGTAATGTACCATCCATGAATAATTATTTTAATCATATTATTATATTTAGACAGTACTAATATATTTAATTGCTTTCATTTTCATAAAAGGAAAACATTTATTTTACCAAGGAAGACTGTAGTGTAACATTTTACAAAAAGGAAAACTTGTTGAAAGGATAATTAATTAAACTAATACAGAGTAAAGATGAGTTTGTGAATCAATTTTGGGTGTGTCACACTTACGCAGTAGTTTTAGCTGTTTGTAAGTTGTAATGAATGTACAAAGGTACTATATTAGAAGCAGTCTCGGCGTCTTTTATTTTTCACCTCTTTTGCTTGTATTCAATGTTATTTGACAGCTCAACTTTTCAGCTTCATTCAATTAACTTGAAAATCATTATGTGAAGATATTAATTAAACAGCTCTTGCGACATTAATTAATTAAATATCAAACTTTAGCTTAAATTATTTTTACAGAAAAACTTTTTCAATTAATTTTACTGAAAGAAGGATGTTCTAAGATTTTGTATGTTCCAGAGTTCACAAATATTATATCATAAAAACGTGATTACATAAAAAAAATCCATATATACTTATTTATATATAAAATAAAGATTTATATATATAAATTTGTATATATTTATTTATATATATATATAAATTTATATATATATATATATATATATATATATATATATGAGCCGTTTATTTTGAAAGTGGCCTAATTCCATTTTCCAAAAAAATTTAGCTAGCTATTTAAATAATTACATTTTTACGTTATCTTTACCTTTTGCAGCAAATTGTACAAAATTTGTTTAAAATTACTAAGAATTTTTATAAAAAAAATTAGTTGATAAATAAAATGACAATATTTTTAAATTTTGTAAAACGCAAACCTTTAAATATCTCGATTTTAACATAAATGGAATTAGGGCACTTTCAAAATAAGCGGCTCATATATATATATGTATAATTATATAAATTTATAAATATACTTATTTATATATAATAAACTATGTGTATTATTACACAAATTTGTAAATATATATATATATATATATATATATATTTGTATATATATATATATTTATATAATGTGTCCTTCTAGTGATATATACTTATATTATATCATCTAGATATATTTAACAGTGCGCCCTTCAAATGATTTATTCCTATATTTATATTTGTATTATGTATGTATATATATATACTATGTTACATGTATATCTTAAATAATGGGTCCGCCGAGTGATATATATCTAGGTAATGTGTACATTGATTAAAGTATTAGCCTAGAAACAACAACATGACTGGACAGAAAGTTGGTCTACCAAGTGTCATACTTATATGGTATAGTTAGCTTAAGGTTTCTTGTAACGGTATCCAGATACCTCAATAGAATAGAACTTCTTCAAGATATTTATACAGTTGAGAAATCACGGTCGTAATCTTTAACCATTATATTAATTCACACTTATCTACTATAAAAGAACAATCTTAAGCTCAAAAATTAACTTTTCTTTTTTTTTTTTAGTTTGTTCCAAACAATGAGAATGAATAACATTAACTTGATTAACTCCCATCACACTGAAACCCCATGGGAAGGCTTTGATAGACTTAGTGTTCCAATTACACTAAATGTTTATAGTGGCAACCTGCCAAACATTTAAGTGGACCGTTAAACATCTCAAACAACCAAAAGTTTGACAAACTTTTAATATTGTTCAATCCAACTTCGAAAACAAACAAGCCACCCTCTAATGTTTGTTTTCCTTTACCTATATATCTTCACTTATTTCCAGCTTTCCCAAATGGAACTTAACTAACTTCATAATGAAACAGAAATCGGAATCCTTTTAATATGTACTATTTTAGCTTTATAGATTCGTATTGGTTTAATATCTTTGTATAAATATATCAGTTTATAGTGATACTGTGGTTTAGGATAGTAATTAAATTGTTTTTATAGCTTCTCGATATCTACAATTCGTGAAGGATGATGCAACACATAATGTAAAAATAATATCGTCAGATATGTTTGCATAAATACAGTTCCATTATATAAGGGGCACTCAATATTCTGGTAAATTGACAAATAATATTCTTACTTACTTTCTTGACTTGCTGGTTGTATATTTAACCTAGTGAATATATATATATCTCATCGCAAAAACGAAGAAAAGCAACACACAGAAAAAGAGACACACTTACAAACTCAAATTTTCTCCTGAAGACGGATCATCCGAAAATTTGAGTGATATATATATATATATATATAAATGATCAATCCACAATTAAATATAGGAAAACAAGAGTAAGATCTTTCAACCGTAACAAGTAGCCTTCGTCAGAGCCAAAAACCCAACTGATTATATATATATATATAACTTATATATATACTTATAATTTTCTTATAATATATATGGTAATAATTTTTTTCTTACTTTTTTCCTAATCAATTTTTTGGATATCTTTTCCAATTCTCTTATTAGTCCTTTAATTCTCCGGGAATTAGGTGAAATAACTCACCATATGATTTGTTGTCCATTTTCGAAACTTATTTATTATTTCAAAGTTTTGGTCTACATTTGACATCTTCAGGGGGGTTTTTAACTTAAATATCCATAATACCACGAAACCTATTTCACAATGGCATCTAATCTCTATTTATAAAGTTTCTGAGTTGGTTTGTTTGTTTGTTCACCCATCTTCTGTGGTGATAGAGACCTGTAATTATAATATATATTATTTATTACCTGAATAATGTTAAATAAAAGAAAATTACTGTTTAATTATAAAAATTGGAGCCAAGGTAGTCAGTGGCTTGCGTGCTCGCCGATGACAATAGTGTAAATGTATTATATATAAATGAAAAAAAAAGTATTTTTTAATCTCATGTTTGCCTAATATAAACACTGGTAATAAAGTAAGCAATGGAACCAGTGTAGCCCAGTGGCTTGCGTACTGTCGTCTGACAGTAGCACAGATATATTATAAATGAATATAAGAAAAAAAAATTGAATAATATAAACAATGGAGATAAAGTAAAGGCATGAAGCCAGCGTAGGCAGTGACATGACTGCTCATCGAAAATTGTGTGTGTTTTGCCAGACAATGAATGTGTTGTTGATTTCTTGAACACCCTTAATGAGTGCGTTTTGTCCATTGATTTCGCTTGAAAGCAAGAAGTTGAAAGCAATAATAAGCAGCCTTTTCTCGATTTATATTTACATTGTTTTAAGCAGAATCTTAGATAGAGTCTCTATAAAAAACCTACCCATGTTTCTTCTTACGTTCATCTTTTTCTTTTCCCAGACTTCTAATGTTAAAAAAGCGGTGTTCAGAAAAATGTTTTTTAAGATTATTGGAATTGTGTAGTGAATAGTTCCTCAATGAAGAAATTAAACATATATATCAAATAGCCTCATGATTAAGGCATCCTAAAACACCAATTGATAACGTATTGAAAAAAAAAGTAAAGAATCTTTGAGAACTGGTATTGAGAAGGAACCCTTCATCAATGGAAACCTATCTGTGCCTTTTAGTGAACCTCTAATAGATATTCCAATATTTTTAAAAAAAATTTGATATCTTAGTCGTTTTCAGTAATGGTGGTAAATTAATAAACAAACTTGTCCATAATTGTGAGGGGAATAAAGGGAAGGTTGTATAAATAGGATACTTTGTGGAGGTTGTGATTCTTCATATGTTGGAAAACAGGCAAAAGTTTACTTACTAGAGTGAAACGACATAAATATTCTATTAGGAGGCAAGAAGAGTAAAGTGATTTGTTTCAACATTTTAATTTAAACAATCATTCCATAAAATGGGATGATTTCATGGAATTGATTTTTCTCTTTTCTGATATTAAAAGAAACTTGGTAGAAAGTGCCCTAATTAAATATCACTTTGGAAAAATCATCAATATAAGTCATGGACTATTTAGGCTAGATGAATTTTCAATTCAGGTCATAGTTGAGCAAATTAAACCTGTGGCTGACCTTCGATATGTGTCTTCCGACATAAACACTGACCGGATTGTTGATTCTAATCATACAGCTTAATGTTTTGTTTAATTTCTTTTCAATCTCTTAGTTTTCATGTTTTGCATATTTTTTACTCTTATATTTTATTCAATTTAATTTTATAAAAAAATATCTTTTTAGAATGACAGATATATTTATCTATTGATTTGTTTTATTAATTTTTATTTTTTTTTTATGTTTTCTTTGCATTGTTTTATTTCATTGTGTATTTTTTTTCTTATGAAGCTCTATTTTCATTAGAGTTTTCTAGTTGTTTCGTTTCCTTCCTTCTGGTTAACTTGTATGTTACCTAAATTTAATGTGGAATCGAATTTGTTAAGGTATTGTAAAGAGAGTATTAAGTAATGTGAACAGAAAACCAGAGAAGTCTGGTTGAACAAATAAGTACGGGAAGTATTAAGAGAAAACAATTTTAGTTTTTCTCCTTGATAGACAAAGATATTACTCTCGTTAATAGTAAATTTATTCTTAATAAACAATAATTAATATTTATGGTTTTTCATGTCTTCAGTGTTATTTAAAGAGATCTTGAGGTATTTCTTAATAATATTAATTTTTTACTGTAATTATCAGACTTGTTCATTTTTGCTTTTATCTAATTTATATCATGATTCGCACTATATACATGCAAATATCAGGTGCTACTTTGTTCACCTCTAATTGCAAAGTATTATTGTTATTTGACACGCAATTTTAATGACTGCCAGTTTGACCTATGTATAATCTAAAACCACATCTTCACGGAATGTTGTAAATACCTCGAGACTCCAGTCCGTAAAAGAGATTTTCATTAGCAAAATAATTAGGTTATTTCTATTAGAAGAAACTACGTTAAAATCAACTTTATGAACAAACCAAAGAAGTGGCGTAATAAATTATGATCTATGATATTAAACGGAATTGTGTTATACTCATATGCATATTTTGAGAGCAGACCTTCATTGCTACATATTTTGTTAAATGTCTGGCTCATTTTTATCCAAGTATGATTTCTAAACATTCCTTTCAATTTCTTTACATAGTTTTCCAATTTTCAGAACAACATCAATTAATTCACCATAAATTTGATAAAGTAACGAACATTTCATTCAATGCTGACTGTCTTTAGAGACAAATATTTCATTAAAAATATCATAATATTATTAGTAAAATATACAGTTTAAACAAATGTACAGCATTCAATATTCAATAACATCGAGATATTCTGTGTAAGAGGTTACACTTTACTACAGTAGGTTAACTGATATTAATTTTCCTAGTAACTATTCCTAATTACAAAACATGGCGCTAATAAAACCTAAGCATGCAAATCTTGTTTTTGTTGTTATTCAGCTCTTGTGCATAATTTTAAAAGTCTGGACAAGCGAGTAGTCGGACCGTTTACATTGGGTTTCTTCTCCTTTATTTAGAGGGATTCCAATAATTTATAACTTTCTGCGGTTTTTCTCATGTTATAGAATTCCAATATGATTCAGAGCTTAGCTTATATTATATATGAAAGATGGAAGACCATATAAAACAACATGGGTAGAGTATGAACTAAGATGAAAATAAGCAAGGAATTTAACAATATATATATATATATATATATATATATATATATAAATATAGTTTTCTATGGGTTGTCCGGGGAAAGGAATATGATTCGATGCGATGTTGACCAATGGGAGTAGAGTTACAGGTCCAAGCGTAAGGTCCCAGTTGCTCGCTGCTCAGCAAAAAGCCTTTGCGTTCTGCCAATAGGTATAGAGGTTGCACAGTCCCTCTGTGTTAAATGATGTTTGGCAGAAAACATTAGCCTCACTTTACAGTGAACTCCTGTTCCCTTTCTATTTTTGATTTTTGTGGTGGTTGGGTGTTGTTGTTGTTGTTGTTTACTATTTTCTGTTACGGATATTGCTGGATATTTAAATGATACTCTCGGTTGTTTACTGCGAAAAGCCGCCTTCATCTTCATGCCAACAGGGTAGAGGTTGCACAGTCCCTCTTGATTATTAAGAGATGTTGACACTGGAATCCAACTTCTTCTCGTAGAAACATCTTCAAGTTGTAGTTTTGTATATTGTTCTCTTCGGTTTCTTATGTTCATGTTTTTTCTTCAGTTGAATGTTATTGCTGCTATTGATGGGTGGCTGGTAGGTGATGAAAAGTTCTGCACTGTTGACCTGGTGGTGGTATTTGCGACATGTTTCAACCATTCTCTGGTTATCTTCAGGCCTCAGATAACCTTCTTCTCCGGTTACCTTCAGAGCCTGAAGATAACCAGAGAATGGTTGAAACATGTCGCAAATACCACCACCAGGTCAACAGTGCAGAACTTTTCATCACCTACCAGCCACCCATCAATAGCAGCAATAACATTCAACTGAAGAAAAAACATGAACATAAGAAACCGAAGAGAACAATATACAAAACCTACAACTTGAAGATGTTTCTACGAGAAGAAGTTGGATTCCAGTGTCAACATCTCTTAATAATCAAGAGGACTGTGCAACCTCTACCCCTGTTGGCATGAAGATGAAGGCGGCTTTTCGCAGTAAACAACCGAGAGTATCATTTAAATATCCAGCAATATCCGTAACAGAAAATAGTAAACAACAACAACAACACCCAACCACCACAAAAATCAAAAATAGAAAGGGAACAGGAGTTCACTGTAAAGTGAGGCTAATGTTTTCTGCCAAACATCATTTAACACAGAGGGACTGTGCAACCTCTATACCTATTGGCAGAACGCAAAGGCTTTTTGCTGAGCAGCGAGCAACTGGGACCTTACGCTTGGACCTGTAACTCTACTCCCATTGGTCAACATCGCATCGAATATATATATATATATATATATATACAAAGGTTTCACAGTAACACATGAATGATCTACCAACGTATTACACTGGTTCTTGTATGTGTTTCTGAAATGTTCATTAATTCAGAGGTAAAATGGATAAACAAACAAAAGTGTCCACACAAATGAAGTTTTATTCAACGCGTTTCGAACACTTTGTATTCATCATCAGGAAGACACGAAGGTTGTGGTGCTAACGGGTTGGTCCAGTGAAAACAACAAAGCTGCGGGTTGTGGGGTTTCACTGGGCCAACCCGTCAGCACCACATCCTTGGTGTCTTCCTGATGATGAACACAAAGTTTTCGAAACGAGTTGAATAAAACTTCATTTGTGTGGAGACTTTTGTTTGTTTATCCATTTTACCTCAGAATGAGTAAATATCACACAATTACGGATTGCACAACTAATTATTTGAAGAATGTTCATTAAACATCTGAAATATTAATAAAAAGTAAAATTGCAACAAAGGTGCAAACCTCCAAATGGTGCCACTTGTGTACATTATGACATTAACCTATCTTTGATGGAGGTTTCCTTAGCAAGTCTTTTCTATTAGTAACTTTACTATAAGTAATGTATAGTGATCGTGGAAAACTTCGATCTCGAGATTTTCACGTAATTACATGTTTCTCAGGGTTTGTTTTCATAGCAATTGTACATTTATAAATAAAGATATATTGATAAATTGATATATCCTTAAATATATTAGCACTAGTATTATTTTTTTTAATTTTGTAGTTTTGTTATCACGAGTTCAGGGTCACTTGAAGTTAAGCTCATATAAATCTACTATACAGTTATGGTGTACCACATATAATAGTATTTTAAGCCCAAAATGCCCTCTCATATTCTCTAATATCATTAATACTATTATTGACTCATGAAAAGCCGATGTAGTCTACTCTTTTGAATTTGAAACCGGGTGTCATATTAATCTCATAGAGAATTAGTGAAAGGTGGATTTAAAAGAACAAAGCTGAAATATTTTATATTTGGGTTAGAATATATTCATTTTCTTCTACCTCGATTATTTTGTGCAAAGAAATGATAATTATTTGTATTTAATGTTTATTTTTGATTCATTTATATGATTATTAGGGTAAATTAATTATCAAAAAATATTATTGATTAAAGAGAAATACAAAGGAAATTAAGGAAGTGAGATTTTTATTAAGTGATTATTGTTGAAACAAGGCCTGGAATTAAGTGACAAGAAAGTAAGGAGGGTTTATGAGTAGATTAGCGGGAAGTGGTGAGATAGCATCTGGAGGGTGCTCAACAGGTCGTGTCAGGCCATCAGGGGCTGCTGGCTGTCATTATTATCAGCCAAGCCTGCTCCATGCATGCACCGAGCCTCGTCATCTTTCATTAAGTCATTAAAATTATACGCTTTCCAATGTACATGCATGAATATACACTCATGATGCTTGCATTACGCCCTTGTCGTAAACATTCATTCAGCTAAATCCATTAGCAGTAACAATAGTGTAGTTATATTACCGGTCAAACCCACAACCCGCAGGAAAGCATGCCGGAGCTTTAAAGTCAAAAAGGGTCACCAAATCAGATTCATAATTACCCAAGCTAATCGCTTGCATTCAGGGTTTACAAGCTGAAAAAAGGTTCCAAAATAAAAATTTTACATTCATCTGTTCTCATTGAATTTTAATGGTGGATATCCAAATTTGAAACAGGCCTCAAAATGGAAATTATAATTCCTCACGATTTGCAAAATATTACAATAATAATTATAAATTCAATGAATTCCAACTTCAGTCATATAGAATAGAGTTAAAAGTCAAAAGAAGGCAAAATTTTAAATATATTATGATATAAAACACTACAATGTGAGGCGAGTTTTCACGCTTTAAGTCTCAGACTTCATTTTAGATATTCTTCCCTTAATCTCTGAATATATAGGGGAGAGGGACGTTAAACAATTTTAATCATTATACAATATGCACTTTTGATTGGACTATATGTAAATAATGTCAAATATTCACTACATGGAATTGAAATAATCTTGTTGGTCTTAAGGCATATTGTATCATGAGAAAGTTAATTTATCACACTTTAAATAATAATTATAATAACAATAGTAGTAGTAGTAAATTCATTATTAATATTTTCAATCTTTTATGACTGCCCTTTGGCTGGAGAATTAAAACAAATTTAATCCCTTCCAACCCCAGCAACACATTTCAACCTTCTTATATAATGCATTAAACTTCAAAATGCATTCATAACTTGATAATGGCCGAGGACAGCAGAAACATGTGTTCATTTAGCATGTCGATTGGTAATTCACTATATTCGTGCAACAGTAATAAGACCGTTATTCAGGAAACTCGAGAAACTTATGAAAAAGCATGTTTCAGCTAAATATGGTCTAATTTTCAACAATGTGTGCATACAGGAAGGACTGCTACCAAAATTAACAAATATATATATATATATATATATATTTATATTTGCAATTATTTGCAATTCCATTAATAGTAGAACCCAACAAATTAATCTATTAAAAGAAAAATTTATTGAACGAGGATACCCTCGTAATATAATCAACAGTTCCGTCGTTCCTGATGAGAGTATTCACCGCCCTACAACTAGAAGGGATCGTAGAATTACTACTCCCTTCATTTCTACTTTTTTCCCAGGCTCCCACAGGCTCGGCGCTGTTATTAGGGAGTTCTTTCCTATACTTTCTTCTTCTTCGTCTACTTCTCCTATTTTCAGTCAGTCCCCTACTTTCTCCTACCGTAGACCTTCCAACCTTAAATCCATTTTTACCCATATTTCCAACAGACCCTGTGCTAGCAGAGGGATGAAGCGATGTGAACGCCGTAACTGCCAAACCTGTCCCCTAATTAACTCCAGTCCTTACTTTACTTCCCCTCTCAGTAACAACTCTTATCCTGTTCCTTCTGATACATCTTGCACTTCCTGTAACTGCGTTTACCGTTTGGAGTGTACTCGATGTGATGCTTTTTACGTTGGCTTGGCTTCAACCAAGCTGAGCCTGCGTATAAACAATCACAGGGCGCCCGTTGGTCAGCGCAGAGACCTACCCATAGCTATCCATGCTAATTCCCATGACCTCCCTTTCAATGATTGTTTCAGGGTACAAATCCTCAAACAAATCCCCGAGTCTAATTCCCATGTCACCCTTAGAGCTTCCGAAGAGGCATTCATATGCCTCCTTGGGGCTCGTTCTCCTCCTGGTCTCAACCTGTACCGTTAATTATTTTTTATTTTATTATTATTATTATTATTTATTTTTTATTATTATTATTTCGTATTTTATATATTTTTTATCTTGTTTTCTAAATAAATATTGGAGGGATTTCTATTTTTCCTCTCCTCCGCTGGGGGGCAGCATTGCGGTGGTTCCACGAGTTACTCTGGAGGCCAGTAGCAGTTTGCTTCTCAACGCGAGTACTTCGCACTTCTTCCCGATGACGACGGATGTTGAAATATCGAAGTGAGTTCTGTAGTGTCTTTCTGTGTTCTTTTCTATGTGTTAAAGTGTATATATTTATATACATATATATGAGTCAGCCACAGCTGCTCGCAGGAGTACTTTTACCTAATGATGACGCCACTCGAAATATAGTGGTGAGTGTTGTATGCCTTTATTTATGTTGTTATCTTTATGTATTGAGTTAAACTTTTTCTTTTTCTTGGAGTTTTGTCAGGGTTAATATACGGAATCACCTTTTCGCCAACGTTTCGTCTTTATTTTAAGACGTCCTCAAGGCTATAAATCAAGGCTAGCTTCTAATTCCGAACCAACAAAACCGTTATATACCTTATATATATATATATATATATATATATAAATATTTCACATAAACACGTGAAATAACAATCAATGATCAAATCACAATAAGAAAAATGTGGTTTCTTATTCTGGAATCATCAGATGTTCTCTGCATCTAGTGTTTTAGTTGGGTTTTTGACTCTGACGAAGACCGCTTGTTACGGTTGAAAGATCTTAGTCTTGTTTTCCCATTTTCTTATTGTGGTTTGATCATTGATATATATATATATATATATATATTATATATATATATATGTGACGATTGTCATGTTTGTTTCAGGTGCTGATGGTTGAAAGTAGATCGAACACGTACGTCAAGGATGTTCTTCACTGCGAAGTCCTGGTGACGAGCTTTGAGTCCTCCTGGGGGCTTCTAGAAAACCCCCGTCACTCTCTTCCTCCCAATACTACGTGCAGATACCACTTCCAGGGCCGTCGTCACGAGCAAGTTTGGATATCCTTTGTTAAATACCACGCAGCTCCTTCAGACCCTGCAGCATATCAGCTTTCAGCAGAGTGCAATGCTCGCCTTCGCATCTGGGATGGCCGAATATCCTCTATCCCAGGGCACCAGGTAAACCTCTCCATTACTCTTTATACATTTTAAAATCATTCTTATTTCCATGCTTAATGATTTTAGCCAAGAGCATACAAACAGGCTCTTTTTACAAACTTTCTTGTATTCATAGCTGTTAATGCCACAGCAGCCGTTCTACATCCTTGTGTAGAGGCCTAAAAAGAGAGTTAATTTACCTGTCGTTGAAGACCAGCTGCCAATATCAGTCAGTTGTTAATATGGAGCAAACTTCCAGTCGATAAAAATAATAATTTCTATTGATACCGAGCAGCGTTATGTGTTTTACTTAATCATACAAATCATAAAGAAATGAATCACTCGATATGCATGTGTGTGTTAATAAAACAAGATTTAACAGCCGTGGTTCAGTGGTGCTCTCGGAAATCATGCTCAGAACTTTAATTGAATTTATCCTTTAGATTTTTCTCACTTTATATCATAATTAACATTTCATTATTTCTTAGTGTAGTAAACCTATGCATCAGCGAGTTTTCAATGAATGCAAAATAGTTTTCGCAAAATCAATCTGTCTATTAGTGCTTGCGTGCAGGATATCTCAAAAACATAATGAGTTATATACACCAAATTTTACATTTAATTACCTTTTAAAAATAAAAAATAATAGCATGTTAAGCACCTATATTGCACTTAAATGTAGAGTACATTATCAGAAACATTTCTTAATATATGAGAGCACCAAAAGATTGCTGCGATTCTGGGTTTTCGTTGACATTTATTATTTATATGAATAAATCTCATCGAAAACTGCTCTTTAAGGTCAAATATATAGAAAGGTCTTCTACAAAAGTAGTAATGTAAGTTTTATAGGTTTTTCATGAGTTAATAAAAATACTAATGTAAAGGTCACCTTTATGAACAATCTTGATGTCAGACTGTGCTTCAGTGGTCAGGCTAACCTACAATGCCTTACAGTTTTAGGTCTACGATAGGATTCCTTTGAATTCGGTCATCCCCCTCCCCTGGGACCATCAGGATGTCATTGTGAGGAGTGTTGTTAGTACCTCAAGAGAAACGGTTCATAGAGAGACATTAAAACTTCTCGTTGGCCAAACGCAACTTGTTCTGTGCTAGTTATGAGAACTCAACACAAATGGGTTTGAAGAGGTGGTATCTAATCGTTCCCACTCTGAGCTCCCAATCAGAGCCGAACCTCTACTAGGCAAGTACTATTTGTCCTGTCCAACCTACTGAGTTCAAGGTCCGTTCCCACTGGTAAGGGTTTGGGGTCTCTAGCTCCTCGGTATGCTATGCAGGCATCTTCCCGAGAAGTTACTGCTTCTCACACAGTGACCAAAAGGGTCTATCCAACTTGTATGAGAACCAACAGCCACTACAAGTACAACCTTAGTTGGCTGGATGGAGAGCGAACCCCTCCATGTGCCTCTGCTGCCCGTAGTACTGACTTATTTTAAGAGTTTCGGATCGTACTCTGGACCAAAGGTCCAACTAAACCTGCTCAGCTACAGGTAAGGTCAGTCGACTTTTTTGCCCCTGGTTCAATGAACCTGTGGATATATATACAAGGAAATTTCTTTTTATCTTTATTCTCCCTCTTCACTATGTCTATACGGGACACAAGCTCGATAACAGTGGAATGGTGTCGTTTACGGTTAATCAGCATGTAGCGCAACGACTACCTTCGAATTGAAACTACTGACTGGAACTCCCAGCCGCTTTCCACCCACAGTCTTGAACGCACCTCTTCTTCGCTCCTTCTACTCTCTTCCTGGAGTCAAAGTTCGGTTCGAAATATTGATCCTCCAGTAGGTGTTCCCGTTCTTTATGTGTTGTTTTTTTTTCAGTTATTTATCTGTCCAGTTTGGACTGCTTAGTAATTTCATATATATATATATATATATATATATATATATATAAAGATTTAACTTTTTACATATATCATGTGCGATAATATATATATTATATATATATATATCTTCACTTAATAAACCGAAATACGATCCAGAATGGACACAATACGAGTTCAAAATTCAAGAAGAGTAACACACAGAGTAAAGAAACAAGCTTAAAGACTCAAATTTTTGGGTTATCCATCTTCAGGTGAAAAGAAAAAGGGAGACCAAGCACGTTGTAGACGCAACGACAAGTAACCCATCGTCTCAATTACAATGACAATTACTTGCCATTGCGTCTAGATTG
Organism: Hermatobates lingyangjiaoensis; assembly: GCA_026182355.1. Lineage (NCBI taxonomy): Eukaryota > Metazoa > Arthropoda > Insecta > Hemiptera > Hermatobatidae > Hermatobates > Hermatobates lingyangjiaoensis. Next base: position 3,795,221 of record JAPFBL010000085.1, read on the forward strand.
GACATTACTTGTCCTCATTGGATCCTTTTCATGTAAAATATCACCCAGTAAGCGAAAATCACAGCAGTTTGAATAAAAATGGTCTGGACGGATTATTATCAAAAAGAAAAAAAAACTCTTTCTTAAGAAATACTTTAATAAAAGTGTTGTATCGGTAACGAGCTCGTTGTTCGTCTCAGTGACAACAGCAACCTAATTATGAAATTTAGTGATTACAGCTTCTTTTTTTGCTTCTGAAATGTTTACTGAACATTTTGTTGACAGCCTTACCAATATTTATTAAGCTACGAGACCTCAAAAAGTCTGAATTCATTCTATATTTGAACGAACTGTATTAAAAATGTTGACCAAATTTAATAATTTCATTTCTCTATATACTTAATGTAATAAAACAAAGTAAATTAGGATCAGTTATCTTGAAAAATATATAAGTCAGTAAAAATTAGAAAAATTATATTACTAGTTTTTATCGTTTGCAACTTACAATATCTGGAGTGTCTACACGCAAGTAGACTATAATTAAACAACCAAATTATATTACCAAACTCCCTGATCATTAATACAGTTTTGGTTTTTACTATAATATGATATGCTGGCCTCATATAATATTATGATGAAGTTATAATTCACCTTCTGTCAGTGCATTATCAAATTATATATAATTTGATAATTATATATAATTATCAAATTATATATGATTATTATATATAATTATACATTATATCAATATTATGATGAAGTTATAATTCACCTTGTCAGTGCGTTATCAAATTATATATAATACTAGCAAACGTACCCGTCTTTGACGGAATCAAAAATTCTATTATACTTGGTATTCCAAAATATCAATTATAGTATTATACTAATACTACAATTAGAAGTTATAGAATAGTAGAAAATACCATTATTAGTACAGTGCTAAACAAATGCCTCTGTATACAAAGATTAGATTTTAAGTTAGACATACACAAATCTACAATCAATGCTTCAGCTTTATATGTCTTATGGTGGCAATATTTTGTGGACAAACCGACAGACAGAAATTATTCTAAGGGTACATGTGGCTACTCTGAAGTATGAAACGTAAAGAAAACTTGAAATGAGTTAGTTCTAATTAACGTGCTCCCAGTCAACAGCTAGCGCGCAAGCCACTGGGATACTCTGATTCCATACCTTACTTTATTACCAGTGTTTATATTATGCAAATATTAAATTAAAAAAAAATATTTTTGTTGTATTTATTTATAATACATTTGCACTACTGTCATCGGCGAGCAAGCAAGCTACTGGCTACCCTGGCTAGATCCCTTTACTTTATTACCATTTTTTATATTATCCACATTTTAAATTCAAAAAAATTTGTTTGTTACATTTATTTATAATACATTTGCACTACTGTCATCGGCGATCACGCAAGCCACTGGGCTACTCTGGTCCCATACCTTACATTATTACCAGTGTATTTATTAAGCAAATGTTAAATTAAAACAAAGTTTACAGTTATATATAATACATAGCAAACGTACCCGTCTTTGAGGGAATCAGAAGTTCCGTCATTTTTGGCATTCCAAAATGTTATTAGAAATTATAGAACAGTAGAAAATACCATTATTACTACAGTGTTAAACAAATGCCTCTAAATACACTACATTAGCTGTCTGTCCTTCAGGTTCATGGTAGAAGAAAGAGTTGAAACCTCTGACCCTTGAGCAAGTAAACTACATTTGACCATGTGAGAAAAACTTGGTTTCTCTACCTTGTATTCCTGCGTTAGATGAAGTCTCCCTTTGCGACTTAGTTAACGTCATTGCGAAATAGACTCTGACAGGACTTTGCAATCATTTCAACGTAAACAGACTGTGGCTCGGAATCAATGGTATATGTGGTATACACACAGACTCCCCAATACCACATCCAGTCATTATGTACGCCTCTATGGCATATCTGTGTAGAGCATGAACTCAGAGTCGTGTCCCGTTGCACAGTTTTGGGGCATTAATGTTTCGTAACATGAAATTTGTTACTGCTATAAATTGCAGCATCATTGGTGCTTCTACTTTAAGTTTTTACTCATGAGCAGGCAGTCCAGGAGAAATAATTTCAGAGTCAAGAAATTCAATTAGATAATGAACTGCTTCTTCATCACTAATCCAATCTCTTTACTGACTTGTAAGTTCTTTCCTCGGCTTCATATAGCGTTAGAACTTGTTTGTTGATTTCTCCTGCCTGTTCATATTAAGGGCTGAGAATTGCTCGTTTACAAAACATTTATTCTCAATAGATAGTACATCCTCAACTCTGTGAAACACCATTTCAATGATGTCAAATACGCAATATATTCATATGCTCAATTGAAATTAAAATCAACTAACAATACCTACTTGCCACACCTGTGTATTTTCAAAACAAACTTGTCTGTGAAGTTAGGAAAATACAGCTAAAAGCCCCATAACTTCGCTTCTGTACTGAATTAATAATCTATTTAGAGCCCATATTTTAAGTTAGGCACACACAAATCCAGTGTCAATGTTTCAGCTCGCTATGTCTTATGGTGGCTGAGTTTACTTGTGACAAACATTTTTGCGTTAAACGTCCATAACTTCACTTCTACGTTGAATTTCCAATTAATTCAGAGCCTATATTTTAAGTTAGACCTACACAAAACTACTGTAAAAGTTTCAGCTTTATATGTCTTATGGTAGGTGAGTTTACCTGTGACAAAGTTTTGCGGACAAACCGACAAACCGACAAACCGACAAACCGACAAACCGACAGAAATTTTTCTAAGGGTGGATTCGGTTTCTCCAATGTATGAAACGTAATGAAAACTTGAAATGAGTCAGTTCTAAGCAATGTACAGACAAAATCATTATTTTATTTATAAAGATTATGATGAAGTTATAATTCACCTGCTGTCAGTGCATTATCAAATTTGAAGATAATAATTTAATGACTTCATGTCATTTATTATCGCTGTCTTTCAACATTTTTTCTGCAACCGTTATACACTCAGGAACATTATATCCAGTAACATATTTGGCAAATAATTAACTTTTCGTTTTATACATTTTTACACCATAGAGATATATTTAACTTCATACTGACCTCAAGAGACTAATTTTGTTTTTCATTTTCGATAAAAATACCTACTGGAAAGAGAAATTTAACAACTTTTATAATTTTAAAGTAATCAGGTGGTCATTTCTCCTGCTAGAGCTCGTCGTACTGTGAAAGGTTCATAGTACGACATAATTTGGAAAGCAAATATAAATGATGTATAGTATGATATACGATATACGATGTTTGTTGCGGTGGATAAGTTAGATATTTGATTCAGCCGGAGTTGTGTTCCTGCACTCTACTGCCAGCAATAAGGAATCAATCGAAGGCCCCCCACTAAATGTACTAGGCTGGTCAGCAGTCTCATCGCAGGAATCTTTTTATCCCATATCAAATCCATTTCCCCTTCTCTCCCCACTCATGATTCCCTTACTATATCGACTTCAATAAAAATAATAAAGTCTCTGTCAATTTTTTTTCTGTTCTTAAGCCTGAATTCATATATGACACACCTTACAATAAATTCCCGAAATATATAATAATAAACTATTTTCACTTAAAGAAAATTCATAGAAGATATCACAAAAGCGCAATTAAATTACCAGTCACATAATCCTACCCGATAAGGACGCAATGAAACTATAATAGTAAGTTTTTGAGATCACTTGTAAATATTTTCTTTCTGTGAACTTAGTTATTTAGTTCACGGAATCATCTGGGATGAATGTACTATGGCACACAAGAAAGCTCTGGAAGCTGTTGATAGAACTTTGAAAGATATCAGAGAAAACTGGAGGGAGGCACCATGAATTACAAATCTATTGACACTGTTATTGATCCAAATGAAGCAGGTAATTATCCAGTTGAATTTTTGAATTCTTTGGAGATGTCTGGTCTGCCTTCTCATAAATTAGAACTTAAAATTGGTGCCCCAATAATGTTACTTAGAAATTTAGATCCATCTAAGCTTTGTAATGGGACTAGATTTGTTATCAAAAAAATGATGCCTCATGTTATTGAAGCAATAATTCTATCTGGATGTGCAGCAGGAGAATCAGTTTTCATACCCAGGATACCAATATCACCAACTGATTCTGTAATTCAATTCAAGAGGCTGCAATTTGCAATAAAGTTATGTTTTGCCATGACTATTAATAAGTCTCAAGGTCAGACTCTGAAAGTAGCAGGCTTACACTTGAAAGAACATTGTTTCTCACATGGTCAACTTTATGTTGGCTGCTCAAGAGTTGGAATTAAATCAAATCTGTTCATATATGTACCACAAGGCAAAACTAAGAATATAGTTTACAGAGAAGTATTGTAAAGTATTGTAAAGGATTGTGAAATGTACGATTTGCTTTCAAGATAATTGAAAATATGAATGTCTCATACAGTTGTTTTAAATATGATATTGTATATCTTTGTCTAATTATGAAGAAATATATGTTAGAAATAAAAATTACTATTCTGTCTATCATTTCTTCTCTTTATTCCCGAGCAACGTCGGGTACTTCTGCTAGTTTAATATAATTGGATACAGTAAATCATATTATTGTTTCATATATATACTATTTGAAATTTTCATATATGTATACCCATTAGATTTTACAATAGTATCGTGAAAAAAAAAACTTTTTTTTCTATCTCATTAATTCTGTATAACATATCACTGGGCCGGTTAAATCTTTTTCCAGTTAAATCCATTTAGCAGGAAGTTAGTTCGTAGAATCGAATCTCTCAGTCTGGAGATTGTGAATGCTAAGACTACGGTTGACTTTAATGATATAGGTTTAAAGAAAATCTGCTGCCCATTTATACCAATATATATATATATAAAGATTTCACATAAACACGTGAAATAACAATCCATGATCAAACCACAATAAGAAATGGGAAAACAAGACTAAGATCTTTCAAACTGAGTCAGTTGGGTTTTTGACTCTGAAGAAGACCGCTTCTTACGGTTGAAAGATTTTTGTCTTGTTTTCCCATTTATTATTGTGGTTTGATGATATATATATATATATACTTTTTCGTTGGAAATACCATCCAAAACGGACAAATATAGTTCAATATAGACAAAGAAACATAGAGAAATCAAAAGAACACACTTACAGACTGTAAGATTTCTCTATGTTTCTTTGTCTATATTGAACTATATATATGATTGGTTACAATGGTGACCAATAGGAGAGTAGAGTTTTTAGGACCATGCGTGCGATCCCAGTTACCCGCTGCCCAGCGAAGCATCCGTCATCTGCCAATGGATATAGAGGTTGCACAGTCCCTCTGTGATACAAGATTATTGGCAGAAAACATGAGCCTCACTTTGCAGTGAATTCCTGTTCCCTTTCTATTTTTGTTTTTTGTGGTGGTTGGGTGTTGGTTTTGTCTATAATCTTGTATCACAGAGGGACTGTGCAACCTCTATATTCATTGGCGGAATGACGGAGGCTTCGCTGGGCAGCGGGGGCACGCATGAACCTACTCTAAACTCTACTCTCCTATTGGTCACTATTGTAACGAATCACATTCCTTTTCCCGGATAACTCATAGAAAACAATATATATATATATATTAATATAAATAGGGACCAGACCTTTTATATCTTTTAATTCAAAAATTTTGTTGAATTAAATTGCCTTAATCAAACGTACCTTTTTTTAAAGTAGTTTTTCAAATCTTCTGGCTAATTTTAATTCTTCTGGATTCAGCTGGTGAATTATATCAGCAAAACTCCGGTTGGACATCACTATTTATTTAATTATATTTTATAATAGATTTTACAACTAATTTAAACTAAACTTGACATGTTTCGTCTGTCTCCAACCATCTTCAGAATTAAATTTTTTATCAATCAAACAATTATGCAAACATAACAGTAAGATAAAGGAAGATTTTCACTAAAAAAATAAAAATTTCACTACGGCTAATACTGGATAACATTAAGGTTTCAAAATATTACAAGGATGGTAAAAACGATAAATTAAGGTTAGCATGGGGGTATTGTTCTCCCTAGAAGTTAGAATATATATATATATATATATATATATACTACCCTGTCTTCCTGCGGGACTCTTCGCTCTTCACACCTCCTGATGACGACGATGGTCGAAATATCCATGTGAGTTATGTCTGTGTCTTTCTGTGTGTTTCCTTCGTTTTGAATTTATTTTATTTTATATATAAATATATATAGATATTCGTTTTTTAAATAGCTTGTAATTGTAATTATTTTAGTTTTCTTTGGCAAAAATTAGGTTTGAAAATGTAATTAGTTTTTAAATATAAATGTATTCATTAATCTCGCAGCATCAATACCCATCTTGCTTCATTAAATTCTCGGACTTCTAGTTTAATATTCAAGAAGCCTTCGTGAAGCGTAGGTGACGCAGCAATGGTGACACTAGAATGTATTCAGTTTGCACGGTCGCACCCTCAACAACATAACTTGGTTTCCCTAATTTCTACTCAAATTTCATTGTTTTTTTCCTCTTTCACAAATCAACTTTGATCTCCTTTTATTCAACAATCTGCAATAGACGACTCAAAAATTAACATTCTATAATTCAATTTTTTTAGAAACATTTTTGTTTTATGAATTATCCTAAAGCAATATTCATTTTAGTAAACAAAATAATTTTATTCAAAAATAACTATTTATTAATTAATAATATAAGTCTTAAAATACTTCAGTTATCAATAACTTATGTTATTGAAATGCAAATTGTGTTTTGATATCTACTGTTATATTGACTAGCTAGGATCTCATGTGTCATTGCATCACTTGCTATTACGATAGTTTAAATGTATAACTGATATAAGCATAGTTTTTATATTTAAATGCCATAATTTATATTTAAATAAATAACTATATCATTATTTAAATATTCTTATATATATATACAAAATTGTCACAATAACACGTGATATAAATATTCAGGTAACTCACCACAAATGAATGAAGAAAGTCGCTTTGAATACAAGTTGTATTCACTTGCTCTCTGACGACGTGAAAACGAAAGGCCTCAGAGCGACTTTCTTCATTCATTTGTGGTGAGTTACCTGAATATATATATATATATCCTCAAACAAATCCCCGAGTCTAATTCCCATGTCACCCTTAGAGCTTCCGAAGAGGCATTCATATGCCTCCTTGGGGCTCGTTCTCCTCCTGGTCTCAACCTGTACCGTTAATTATTTTTTATTTTATTATTATTATTATTATTTTATTATTTTATTATTTTTTTATTATTATTATTATTTTTATTATTATTATTTATTTTTTATTATTATTATTATTTCGTATTTTATATATTTTTTATCTTGTTTTCTAAATAAATATTGGAGGGATTTCTATTTTTCCTCTCCTCCGCTGGGGGGCAGCATTGCGGATGTCGAAATACCGAAGTGAGTTCTGTAGTGTCTTTCTGTGTTCTTTTCTATGTGTTAAAGTGTATATATATATATATACCATGATAAACGGGAACGGTCCGGCAGGACAGATTACACTTAAAATAAACTGTAACACATAGACAGAAACATAACAAAGACTCACTTTTCAATATTTCGACCGTAATGGCGGTCGTCCTCAGGAGAAGAAGTGAATTGACGGAGGGACGACAGTCAACGACCGCCATTTCGGTCGAAATATTGAAAAGTAATGATATATATATATATATAAATTATTAAAACACAATATGAGACGTGAAAAGAAAGACTAACATTTTTTAACCACAGCAAGCAGTCAAAAACACAACAGTTGGGTTTTTGACTCTGACGAAGACTGCTTGCTGTGGTTGAAAGATCATAGTCTTTTTTTTTTCTGTTTCATATTGTCGTGTGATCAGTGATTGTTACTTCACGTGCTTATGTTTTTATCTTTATAATATATATATATATATATATATATATATATACAAAACTAAAGTTTATCGGGATTCCGTCAATTCTTTAGGTTCAAATTAAACTCTCCAAGCCAACGTTTTGGTTTTAAATAAATAATAAAATTCGGTTTAGTTTCTATTCCACGGTCGATACTTTTATCAAAATATATATATATATATATATATATATATATATATATGTGTGTGTGTGTGTGTGTGTTAGGGTTGAGTGCAGGAGAAGATAGAGCATCATGTATGCTGCCTCAAAACCTGTTAAGGTAACTTTGGTATTTTAATCGGAGATCTGTTTTCATGATCCGAGTTTTTGAACTCGGAAGCAGTCATTGAAACTGATTCTATGACAGTTTGTATGAATGTATATTGACAAACTGAAGCCCTATGATCATTCATACAAAAGGCTCAGCTTAGTATAAGTTAAGCCAACATGAAAACAGTCACACTGAGTCCAATCCAGTCGGAAAACGCAGTTGAAAGAAGTGGTTAGAGATAGTAATTTTATTTTGAAATTATATGTTTTCATGCAATAATTTAATATTTTTTTTATTAAATTATTAGGTTAAATATATTCGGGTTATATATGATATATTCATATATGAAATGATTTGTAAGTTCAAATTGTTTGTATAAATGTAAGGTAATTTCTTCATTGTTTCTAGTTATGGCAGAGTAAACAAATATGTTGTACAATTTTGTTAGGTAGCATTTTCTGCAGTAGGACTACAAGCGACAAGTTGTTGAATACATTTTTGATCTCAGTATTGCATTTTAATTTTTATTACGTTTTTGTCTGTTGAAAGGCTTTCATCCAGCCTATATTCATATGAAAATTATATAATATTGCTTATTTCCTTCGAAGACAAATCATAAATAATTTTCTTTTTTTCGAATAAGTAATTTCTGTTATACATGTATTATTACCATGTTCTTTTGTATTATTATATTTTAGGGGTGGTTCGTTAAATGTTACAGTCACGAATGCAAGACATTCACGAAAGCCCATCTCAACTGAAATGAGTTAAACTGGCAGACAAATGCCGGTAACGTCTGTTTTCAAGGAATCCCACATCTAATTTATGTCCCGGTATAAATATGAGGCACAATCCGGCATTGTTTGAACAGATTTACCGGTCTGTTAGAGCGTAAGTCATTCACGTTGTCTTCCATTGAAAACAAAACAATATTTATATGTCCCAATTCTTCCAACAGCCTTTCCCTTTGCAAACAATTTATATTTTTCTGACTTCAACTGTTTACTACTTCATTGTATTTAACTTAAAAACTATTAAATTTTAAGACTAACTATAAATACAATTTTTAATCTCTTCTCAAAATGTTCTTTCTATTTAATTAAATAATAGATATATAGTACAGCTAAAATCATTAAATGTTTATATATTCCATGCAACACAAGATTTTTGTATTTATTAGAATTGTTCATTGTTTAAATATTTTTCTTTAAATATACATTTTCAGCTTTGCCGTTAGTGATGTTGTAGTTGTCACATATTTCAACAGTGAGTGAGTGATATAACCTATTTGGTTCTACTTCAGGAGCCTAATAAATTTGCATTCACCACTTGTTATATCATGGTTGTAAATTGAACCCTAAATCTCCAGTATTAATCGGGACAACTCTACCACTTAGACTATACCTGACTTCATTTTGTTACAGTAGTAAAGGAAGTTTTTAACTACTAGGATGATGATTAGATCTCTAACAATCATCAAAGACTACAAGTATACAACTATGGCTGCACATAACAAACTTGTGAGATAACAATATCAGTTTGATTCAGATGTAAAGACCCTAAAATTCTTATCTAAGAAAAAAAGGTAGTAAGATGTAAATTATTTTATTTTATTAGTAGTTCTTATTTTTTATATTTTTGATCTGTTCGTAATTGAGCTAAAACTCATTAAAATTTTGTAATAATGTATCAATATCCTACGCTAATTGCATTGAAAAATCAGTCAAAAAAGCACAATAGACAAACTTGCTGACTTGCTAGCTAAAAGTAATTTAATAATAGTATACTTAGAAATATATCATGCAAAAAACGTTTTTAACTGTATGAATCGCCATGGTGATCAAACCACAAGCAATATGTACAAGTTGCTTGTACAAAGTGTTCATATAACCTAAAATTAGCATCATACGTTCTATGGACAATCTGAAAGAGAAAGAACTCGGAACTCATTTTATGTTAATGCGATGCAATATTCTTTAAAATATTATTGATCATTTGTAAATCGTACCTAAAACTAACAGAAATAAAATACATTTCTTCAAAAATCGTTATTTATTTCATTATAAAGTTGGATTCTGGCTCTGAGACTAATATTAATAATAAGAAGGGTAATAAGGCTTGTGCAGACTCTGTGTATACATATGATTTATACAAACAGGCCGTGAATTGTCATAATATCCTGGAGTTATAAGTTTTGAATCACCTGTATAAACCTATAGACCGGAGAAAAAGTTTTCTTTGCTGCGTTGTCTCAATCTGGCAACATTAACTATACTTTAACAGCCTTGAGGTCTAAACAGAAGTAGTATGTTGTTACTTGAAATTATGTGTTGGCATTGAAGGCTGTTTGTCAGCATGTCGAGCTTGTGTACTATGTAGGAGATCAAAATACAGTTACTTTTAATTTTAAGATCTTTGACTCTCGTTCTCTCTCGCCACGCCAAAAGACTTGATTATGAGTGCTAAAATACCTTTTAGCATGAGTGGCGATAGTGATAACGTTACTACTGTCGTTTGAGTAAAACGAGGCTTGGAGCATCAAATCAAGTAATATTATTGTTATTTATTATTGTAGTTCGACTATTTATGTTTAGATACAATGTAAAACATAACCCTCTGTTGAGTAAACCATCAATTAATATATCTGATATTTTTTATTTTTCAGAACGTGAGTCTTCTGGGAGAGTTCTGCAAGGATGAAGTTCCAAGACTGTGTGATCACACATTGCTGAGTAACAGCTCCAGATTCACGCGGCCTTGTTCTCTAGCTGAGAGTTACGTATCAAGCGGGAGTGAGTTAACTTTGGAGCAGACTTTGACTCAAGGATCTGTCCTCTATCCGCTTGACTTCATGCTGAGGTATGAGTTTGTCGATACACAGATTGAAGGTGCTCCATCGTCTGACAATCCTTGCGATAGAGTCTTTAAATCTAGTACAGTTTCCCCAAGTATGGGAAGATTTCAAAGTCCAAGATCGGTGTTTTATTATGGAAGAGGAGGAGCTAGAAATTTAAGCTGTCTATTGAGATTTGAACCTGGCCCAGGTGAAAGGGTGCAGCTTACCTTAACACGAGCTAAGTTTGGCGATCGTAAGTGTGTAAGTGAGGAGGATGTTCGAACAGGTAGATGGCGGTGTGAGGGAAAAGATGATGGGGTGGCTGAGTTGTGGATATCAGAATATCCTTGGAAAGGAGTTCAACTGCCGCGTCATTGTCTCTGCTCCAGACTTCATGACCCTCTTGTCGTCACCACCCTCGCCTCTTCTACCATAGACGTCAACTTTACAGTCACTCTCATGAACATCACTCAAGACTTCAATGATTTTCACTTTGAAGGTGAATATCGCTTTCTTCAAGCCTCATCAGATGAAGATATAGAACATTGCAATAAATTTAAAAAAGTCAGACGTTTGAAAGGGACTAGCGGAGTGATTCCTCTTCATACTCCTAGGAAAATTGAAACAAATCAAATCCACGCTGAAAAACTTAGACTGGATGGAGTGTTTGACAATGGCAAATTAGACTGTACTGAACACCCATGGCTGATTGAACCAGAAGACAGTGAAAACAACTTTCTTTATCTGAAGATACACGGATTTGAGTTGCTTCCAACCAGGTGGAGGAGTGATACAATGAAATGCTCTACCCTAAACCGAATAGTAGTTTATTCGGGTATTGAAACAAGGAAGCCTAAAGTGATATGTCCGATTGAAGGTCAATCCTCGAATAGACAGCGAGTAGTTGAGGTGTTCTCGGACGGCTGGAACTTAAGCTCATCAATGGCCATTCTGAAGCCGAGCACTCGGAGCATTGTAGTCGAGCTGCTGGAACAGGAGCCAGGGTCTTACAGCGTTTCTTGGATGGAGGTCTCCAAGCGACCGCATCTCACTGCTACGTCCTCTTTTGTCATGTCGTCGCTCTCCATTGACTGCGTCTACAGGTAAGCCAAACCATAATGGTTCAACCAACGATTCAATAAGTTAAACAAAGCAATATTCCATTTTTCAATTCCAACATGTTCTTTGTTATTTTATTTTTAACTCTCACAGTATATTTCATGAACACTAATACTGATCAAGTGATGCAAAGTACAAATAAATTTGGTTCAATAACGTTTGAGATACATTACTAGGTTTATTCTGTTTAGGCATTAAATGTTATCTCACTCATAATCATTAGAAAATAAGGTCTTTAACCAGTTTCTTATATCGTACAGACTCGAGATATCTCACGCTTTCTCCAAGGGATGACGATCTATGGATTTTTTATAACTCATCATCAAATATTGGGTAAAAGATGAGACTAGAAACTACAATCATCAGTATAAAAAATAATTACGCTACCAGTTAGACTAAATCTGACAACCAAACATTACAAAAGCTTAGCAACTAAATACTATAGAATTAGTTATAATATACTTAACTATTGGTTATAACTTATATATAAAGAATATTAATATAACTCAATGATTACGTTTCAAGTTCACTTTCAGAGAAGGTAATATTTTTGTTTTATTTATGTTTTGTTTTTACCTGTTGTGTATATCCACCTAGCTTGCAAATAATGAGAATTGGCTCTGACGACAGAATACATCTGGTAAAGGGTTAAGTCCATGTAGCCAAGTTTCTTTGAATAAAATTAGTTTTGAGTCACATATCGAAAACAAGTTCCAAGATATATAATTTAGAAATCTAAATAGAGTCTTGAACATATAATACTAATATCATCCTGAGGAATTAAGTTGCCATAATAAATTAATTCCTATATTTTTGGGTATTGAACCCCGGACCTATCAGCCCAGAGGCAAGCATGTTACCACTGGGCTAGCCTGGTATCCTAATAGCTATATAAACATTATTTAGATTTAAAAATTGCTTTCCCTCCCACGTATCAATTGAAAGTGTTCTATATGTGTTCAAGGATGGGGGGGGGGGGGGATTATCTGGATTACTTTACTCAGGTTAGCCTAAGTCATGCATTGGGCAACCTTTTGTTAACCGGAGGCCGTATTATATCATTTACAAGTGATCGCGGGCCACATGGTAATTTCTGTGCTATTTGGATACATATAGATTATATATATTATGTATAAATAATACATATATAGAAACTGTGTTCTATATTAACATGTAAAATTATCTAACCTTTTATTATCCTTATAATGAAAAGTATTATTCATACCTCATTGTTTTATAATGATAGTGGAGCAATGATTAGAACGCAATCACCAAAACATTAGTACCGTGTCTCTCTCTCTCTCTCTCTCACTCTCTCTCTCTTTCCTTTCTCTCTCTCTCTCTCTCTCTCTCTCTCTCTCTCTCTCTCTCTCTCTCTCTCTCTCTCTCCAAAAGTCTTGGTGAACTTTTGTTGATAAGCAAAAAGCTTTAGGAATTTTTAATATTAAGAGAGAATTCCAGACAATCTCCGAGGGCCGCACAAAGACACGTGTTGGACCGCATGTGGACCACGGGCCACAGGTTGCCCATGCCTGTCCTAAGTCATCCGAGTTAAAGTACCGTGGATAGATGAAAAAAACATATCTTTTAATGACTTACCTCATATACTGGTTAGGTCAGTCAGTACTATGAGGTCAACTACATGACATATAATTATTACCATGTATCGTATAAATAGTCCTTAATACAATATACATATTTTAAAAATGGCCATTAAAATTCATCAGTAGTAACTAATTTAAAGAAACGTAACTGTATTCTTGCTTGTCAGTTCTAATGTGTAAAAATATATGTAAATAAAATTTATGAAAAATTGGTTCATTTGAGACATTTCTTACTATCGGTAGGTTTATTTTGGATTCAAAATATGTTTGCTTGTTTCACACCCATGGATTTGTATTAGTGTGGAATACACACATACAGGAATGATATATATTCGTGAGCTCAATTTTAATTTCCTGTTGGTTTCATGATAGCATTTATCGTTTACATAAAGAATACAAATTAATAACAAGTATAGAATCTGTACTAAAACATGATTAACTAGCTACCATCTTTAAGAGATTTCTAAAAGATGAGAAGGGAATACATTAAAATGTTTTCTTCTACTTCTATTTGTTCAAAGTTACTTAAAACAACATTCACAACTTCCTTTCAGTTGGTAAACTTACCTTAATTGACCCTTAAAGTAGAAATATATGAGTTAAAAAAGTGTCAACAAACTGACAAGAAATTTAAACCAACTGTATGAAAGATTGCCTTAAAGTTGTTCACAATCCCTTAGATTGAAACTCTGGAAAGTTTAAAGAGAAGGCTTTCAGAAAACCAAATACCTCCTATATTCATTGAGATCTGAGGAAGAGAAGTTGTGTTTATTTTGGCAAGATACAGCAATCATACGATGACTAAGTATTAAAACTACATAGAAGGTTATTTCAACGATAGACTTTTCTTCTTGCAAAAACATCGCATCATTATTTTGCTCATACACAATTCTTTAGTTAATAAATTTTCTTTACTACAGTTTCAAGTTATTAGAAAAATTAATGAATCATCTGAAAAAATAATTTAAAATAAAAAAGCAACACTTTCAGATACTTACTGCTAAAATCCGATGTTAGGTGTTCCATTTCTTGCCTTACCTCTTGCTAGGAAACCTAAAGGAAGTGAAATTTTGAAACACTAAACATATATGTTTTTTTTGTACAAGTTTATTATTGTGGTTGCAATTATCTCTAATTTTTTAAATAATTGCTACTATCACACACTAGTAGATTGCGCCATCCTTAAGTTTCAATTTAATTTTGCTTGTATAACATATAAAAAAGGGAACCAAAACGTGAAGAAATGTAAAAGACAATGATGGATTATACTTGACTATGACATTACCTCATTCACCTACAACCAGTTTAATAGGCCTGAAACTTATAAAATTTATGTCAAAAAAGTTTTAGATCAATTTATAGGAAACCAGGTGGAATATTATAATTCAAATCTGATTTCTCGTAAGTATTGCTTTTTTTTGTCATTTGTTTTAGTAATAGCATTTTTAAAACAATAGCATTGTTTTAGAGCTATTACTTAAAGAACACCATATTTCAAACATCCAGAAATATGGTTTTAGTTCTAGAGCAAACTAGTATGACAAGCAATTTGTTGAGTTTATTTAAAGGCGTCTGTTCACTGAGAGCCTGGGAAGGCGTAAACTTGGTATAATAAGAATAACATGAATTAAGCATTATATGTGTATGAAAATAGTTATTTTAAAGGTATATATTAGTATTTGGGCTGCGTTTTTAATAGCTGATAACTTGTTGTGTTTCAGGTGTCCAGAGATAAATGCTTGCATTGGCTCCAAGTTATGGTGCGATGGAGAAAGACATTGTCCATCAGGA
The DNA here is from genome assembly GCA_026182355.1 of Hermatobates lingyangjiaoensis. Lineage (NCBI taxonomy): Eukaryota > Metazoa > Arthropoda > Insecta > Hemiptera > Hermatobatidae > Hermatobates > Hermatobates lingyangjiaoensis. The sequence continues at coordinate 3,810,786 of JAPFBL010000085.1, forward strand.
TTTGACGAAGCGGAGTCTAATTGCGCCTTCCAGTTCGGTGTGCCAGTCCTATACGTTATCATCGGAGCCGGAGCCTTCTTAGTCCTCAGTGTGCTTATTGCGACAACAGCCTGCTTTAAGTGTCGCCAACACCAAAGACGTAAGAAGAGAACTAGCCCTCCAGCAGCGGCTGGGCCAGCTGCTCGCATGTACCCCGCCTCAGAGCTGTACCTCGAGGCCAAGGATGGCCTTTGTTGACAGGACGTGGTTGCCATGGAGACGACCGTCTGACATCAGACCCTGCCGGGTCGCCGGCGCGACGGGCCTGCGCACGTTCAGCCGCCCCCGGGGGCGCCTCGCCCCCAGTGGACAGCATCCCTGGACGGACGCCGTCGTCGTCCTCACCAGCAGCCTGTCTTTCACAGGCCACCTACCATCCCCCAGTGAATTTCTTGCTCAATTCCTTCCCTTTATTACCACTCTTTCACACACTCACAATACTTTCTTCTCATACATACTACTACTTATAGCTAAAAATTAGCTTATAATAATGAAAAAATTGATTCTTTATAATATTTTGTTTTAATTCACATTCATTAAAAATTTACGAAATCCCAGATCCTATATATACATTGTTCAGTTGTTAACATTATCTTCCAGATCAGTAAATAATGCTATAATCAGAAATAATTTCTAAATAATTCCAAACACAGTGTCCTAAAATTTCAACTTAGACACGGCTACCTTCAAAATATCTATCAGAATCAAATTTGTATCTTTAGTTCTGAGATGTTTAACACAATATACTTCATTGGAAATGCAAAAAACAATAATTGATCAGATGTCATCAGATTAATCAAAAAATAAAAACTAAAAAATTATCTTTTGAGTTTAAAGTTCAATTAATCAAAAAAAAAACCCCTGCAATTTAAACAATCAAAATCATTGAAAATTTCAAATTGCAATATTATTTAAAAGTTTTGTTTTCATTCTGTTTAATATTATATGAATCTATTTTGTGAGAATGAAACTTTACTGATGAGGTAAACTCAAAATATTTGGAGTACGTGGGTACATGAACATCTTATTGACAAAATGAACTCTAGGTACAGTTATGAGATATATTAAAACATTAAAAAGAAAAGATAATAGAGTTTTTTAAAAAAAAATGTTAATCGTGAAACCTCTCAGAGATTTAAAAATATTAGGAATACGATTAAAATTCTGATTGAAAATTCTAAAAGTCAGAGATTATCATACCATGACATTTGAAATCATAAGATATATATATATATATATATATATATATTATATATTATCAATAAGAAAACGGTCTACAAGAGGTAACAAAAATTTCACAGTAAAATATAGATACAGAGTAAAGGGACAAACCCACTTAAAGTATCTAATTTTCTATTGAACCATCATCAGGAGAGTAGAGATAGGGGCACCAAGTGTTCAAGTTTGTCATGGATGTGATGACACTGCTAATCTGCAACTGTCGCTTCGCAATTTCACTTTGTGTCCCTATCTCTACTCTCCTGATGACAGTTCAACCAAAAATTAGAGGCTGTAAGTGTTTTGGTCCCTTACTCAAAATCTATAGTTTACTGCAAAAAGTTTGTTGTCTTTGTAGATCGGTTTCATGTCGATAATCAATATATACTTATATATATATATATACACTTTTTCGTTGGAAATACGATCCAAAACGGACAAATATAGTTCAAAACAGAAAAAGAAACATAGAGAAATCAAAAGAACACACTTACAGTCTCTAATCTTACTTGAACCGTCTTCAAGAGAGATAAGAGAGGGAAACCAAGCGCACTGTGCGCTTGTGAATTATTATTATGAACAATGATTTCAAGCGCACTGCACGCTTGGTTTCCCTCTCTTATCTCTCTTGAAGACGGTTCAAACCGAAAATTAGAGACTGTAAGTGCGTTCTTGTGATTTCTTTATGTTTCTTTTTCTATATTGAACTATATATATATATATATATATATACACAATAGCACATAGAATTCACAATAAGCACATGAAATAACAATCAATGTTCAAACCACAATATGAAAGTTCAAATATGCCTCATACAAGCTTGTTCACATCGAGTTATGAACCTAAACCCTTGTGTAGTAAATATTTCATTCTCTTCATTTGTTTTTTCAGTTAAGTGTCATTTAAATTTATTTTATTTACATAATTTTTTTTTAGTTTATTACTTTATTCGTTTTATTTGTTTTAAAATTGTTTCGTGTAATAAAAACATTTTCATATTATTATATTTTCCTCACTTTTTTCTTCTTTATCTATTTCTAGTACTTCTTTTGATTTCATTGTGTGTGTCATTGATTGTGTTCATTGATTTCACTTATACTGTCAAGCTGTCTAGTTGGATCCTACCACTTCTTTTCTCAAGGACCAGCATTAAATTTCAAAAAATTGAAAATGGTCCTAAAATATTCTTCCATCTACTCGTACACCACCTTTTCATTCTGATCTTTGGCCTCAATCGCTTCTTTACTGATTTTTTTGAAAACGGAGTAAAACTCAAAAGTAGTTAAAAAACTGCTGTATACCTTTTACGATATTTAATGGTAACTTCCATGATTATTTAGTTAACAAGTTTATTGGGATTCCTTTGCATATATATTACACATTTACAGACACTCAAATGAGTTTTCAACCGTTATTTCTATTGGAGCCATTGTTCTTTCTCTATTTCTTCTCCTGTCGACAGTTCAAATTTCTACTAGTACTCATGGTAAATTATTGATACTGTGCAGAATCGTGCATTCTTACAACGTTATAATATACTATAACGATGAAATATAATAACTATTATCATATAAAATTTGGTATGCAACAAACCTTTACAAAGCAGATAAGCATTATAACTCACAACAGAACAAATACTTCTTAGTTTCGACCATGACTCTTTGTTTCATGCTTCTGTGTATCCTTTTTCTGACAATAAAACTAACATTGACAATTTTGGTATTTCTAACTCTTCTTTTTAGTTCTTTATTTTATGAATTATATATATATATATATATTGTTGTTTTCTATGAGTTGTCCGGGGAAAGAAATATGATTCGTTGAAATGCTGACCAATAGGAGAGTAGGTCCATGCGTGCGGTCCCAGTTACCCGCTGCTTAGCGAAGCCTTCGTTATTCCGGCAATGGTTATAGAGGTTGCACAGTCCCTCTATGAAATAAGATTATTGGCAGAAAACACAAGCCTCACTTTGCAGTGAACTCCTGTTGCCTTGCGATTGTTGTTTTTGTGGTGGTTGGGTATTGGTTTTGTCTATTATCTGCTACGGAAATTTAATTTATTTTAATTGATACTCTCATTTGTCTTCTATGAAAAGCTCTCCTATTGGTCAGCATTTGAACGAATCATATATATATATTTATTTTATAATTGACTATCTCATCGATTTTATTTAACATTTCACTTGGCCAACTCCTTTTCCAGTTGAATCCTGTTAGCAGGAGGTTAGTTCGTAGGATCGAATCTCTCAGTCTTAAGATCGTGAATGCCGAGACTGTGGTTAATTTTAATTATACCTGTTTGAAAGAGCATCTGCTGCCTATTTATATATATATATACATATACTGCCAAAAGGAAAACGATCCACAAAGGTCAACAAACGTTTCAGAGAAAGAAGTAGGCAAAGAATAAAGATACGAACACACCTAAAGTCTCTAATTTTTAGTTGAACCATCATCAGGAGTGTAGAGATTGGGTTAGCAAGCGCACTTGCCAAGCGACGGTCTCCGTGTCCCAACCTCATCACTCCTGATGATGGTTCAAATAAAAATTAGAGACTCTAGGTGTGTTCGTATCTTTATTCTTTGTCTATAGTTTACTGTGAAACGTTTATGTATTATATAGTACATATATATATACTATATAATTAGGGAGTAGGCCTTCTTTTATAATGTGAACGTGTGCTGTGAGGACTTCCATAGTTTATTTTACTTTAATTTTTACTTTTAGTATTCTTAATAATTTTGTGTATGTTATGAAACTTTATATATCTAATAACCTTGAAAATGGTCGATGATGACCGAAACATCTCGGCATATACAAATAAAAATTTCGGTGAACTTATGTATTTTATGTTCCAAACCCATGGAAGTCAAGTGTGAGAAGACTAGAAAAACTATTAAGAAAAAGTATAAAACTCCAACTAGGCATCAGACACGTGAAATAACAACCAATGATCAACCGTAACAAGCGGTCTTCGTCAGAGTCAAAAACCCAACTGAAACAGTAGATGCAGAAAACATCTGGACAGGGGTTGAGAAGAGTGGGACATGTATCCCTTTCTAGACATTTGTCCTTTCCTGTACTTTCACCCTTTTAAAATACCACTCTTCTCAACCCCTCACCAGATGTTTTCTGCATCTAGTGTTTTAGTTGGGTTTTGGACTCTGACGAAGACCGCTTTTTACGGTTGAAAGATTTTAATCTTTTTTCCCTTTTTCATTTTGTGGTTTGATCATTAATTGTTATTTTACGTGTTTATCTGAAATTTTGTTATATATAGTATATTTAAAGTTTTAGGAATTAAATATATTCACAGAGAAACTTGCACAAAAAATAACAGCTTCCGATTGTTAATCTCGTTTTCAAATATCTGAAAGGTCTTCCAGTTCATTGAAAACGACGTAACATTATAAAAAGCTAAAAACTTGTTCTCTTTTTTTCCCCCCCAGTCTTTACGGTACATTGATTTTAGATATATAAAACTACAGTCACGTTCAATAAAATAGAGAAATATTTAGTGATTTTATAAATCTGCTTTAAAGAATAGTTGATTTATTTAATCCTGAAGGAAAATAAATTTATTAAAAGCTTGATATGCCTTGCTGTTAGTTGTTTACTGTTTCATTCTATAGAGCTGTAACGGATTTGTTTTCCAGTAATATTTTTAATCCCATTTCCAATGTTGGTCACTCAGAACTGTTAATTAAATTTCTGTCAGAAGGAAGTAACCTTCATCACTTAGTTCTTTTTTACAATTAATGAACTTTATTTTATATCATTGTTAAAAAGGATATTTCAATTCATTCTAAAAAAAAAAACAAGAAATACTTACTAATTAAGTTCTGTTAATCAAATAAGGTTGTGCTCTTTAAAGTAATATCATATGATATATAGTTTTTTTTTAACTTGTAACTTGAATGTCAGATTATTTTTAAGCGTAAAAAGTGAAAAAAAAAGATGATAGTTTATCATTTTTGTTAAAAAATATGTATGCATGTTGCCCGATGTAACAAACATATCTATCTATCACTATAGGATTTCAATCTGTGCCAGAGGAAATCGAGAGTTTGCATTTATGGAACAGTCACTTTTACTCTATTTCAGAAATACAACACCTAACATTCTACGAACCTATAAAAAAAAATGTTTATTTCCTTTATCCGTACTTCTAAAAATTTTTAGCTTAAATAGTTGGTATTCTTGGAACGTAAATCGATGTCCTCTGTGCTAGAGTAATAATTAATTCCAAAGGCCTCATTACATAAGGAAAATATTTGTTCTCTTCGAGGTAAAACTATTATATAGTTATATCCTCTCATCATTTTGCTCATTATTCAAAATTTTTAATTACATTTTTAAATATGAACTGTTTAAATTATTTGATCAAGTATGATTGTATTCAAATAAAAATTGCTTGTTTAAATATAAGCAATTATGATAATTCATTTATTGAATCACAAGTTTACTGTGATTATTCTTCATATATATATATATATATAACATTTCGGCCAAAAGAACAATGTATAAAGTGATATGGAGTTAAAACTGAAGCATAGTTCAGTCTAATTTTGATATTCGTCGCGATTAGGATAAGTCTGGCCAAGCTAAAATAGTGAGCAAGTACTCAGTGATTTCTACAAGAAGTTAGCAAATATTTTTTTGCAAAAGTGAATTTTGTTAGTGATTTTGTTAGTGCAGAAGTCAAGTTTTTTTCCGATGACAGGAAAAACAAGTCTTAACACAAAAAAGAACTATGTAATAAAGTATCAATTAAAGAAGTCAGTTAAAATGAAAATAGATTTAAATATATTGGTGTGAGGAAACAACAAAATAACAAATATGTATAAATATATAGAAAAGAACTAAACAAAATATATACAAAAGAAAGAACAATATTTCAAAAGAATGTATAAAAATCAATAATTAGTGACTGAGGCTAAGATCAAAGAAGGACTTGTTTGGAAGGAGATAAATATGACCCTCCTCTGACGCTCTTAATTGCGACCTGGGAGTTTGGCCTCCCATATCTAATTATGGACGTAGATATGGAAAGTAGCATAAAACTAAGTCCGTGGAAATTAGCATAGATTACAGTGTTATGTTACTGCGCTGACTAATGCAAATAGTGTGATAACTCATGCAATATCTCAACCTAGTGGGAGCTAGAAATGAAAGTCATTGTAAAAAAGAATCACACTTGGTACAGTTCAAACGGTAAATCTAACTGCAATATATCCCTGATAAAAAAGAAGGACTAGGAATATATGATTGCTCAGGTAGAAACTAATTAGTTTGCTAGTTGTGATTTACATTTATGTCCACATACTTTGATGGAAAACTGTTTTTACCTCCAAATATTCAAAGCTTTAATAGCCTCTTAAATATTTGTCTTCTTAATAACTAAGACATTTGTCGACAGATACTGTTTGCTATTATCTTTTTATGCTACTTATTTACAAGTTTATTTTATATTAATGATCTATTATTATATTCCATTTCCTTTATTTCTTTGTTCCCTCATATAAATATATTTTTTCTTCACTGGTTTTAGTTTTATCGGTTTTCTTTATCAATATCTGTTTGTTATTTCTGTTTATTTGTATTTGTTATTTATTCTCTCTTGAGCAAGGTAGAAGTACAGCAGAATACGTGCGTATGTATCATTGCAGTGATTTCTCCAGTATCGTAATGCCATTCAAGGAGAGTACTTCTTTTCAAGATGACGACGGGTGCCTAAATATTGAAGTAGCTTTTCTCCGTATCTATTTACCTTTTTTCTCTAGATTACCATATTTATTTTCCACAAAAATAATGTGAATTTTGACTTATATATCAAATAAATCACCAACAATAAAAAGTTCCAAAAATGTTTAAGCGTTAACTTTTTTTTTTGGAAAATAACTAGAAAGCTGAAGAATTTCTCTTCTTCTTGTATAACATTTAGTGAGGGATTCATTGTGACACCTCGGCACATGTTATAAAATCATTAGGTGAAACCAATCAATAATACTCCGTTTTGTGCAGTTGAGCTCCGTTAAGCAATAACAATCGAATAGAGCAGTTCTCTTTTTGATGGTGACGCACATCAATATATCTGCTTGACGTTATCTAGTATTTCTCTGCACCAATCCGCTTTTGTATTGTGTTTTGTATTCAATCAGATTATTTCAGCTTAAGTATACATATAATGTAATCGGGATTTGGTCAATTATCTAAACTCAAAAATCAAACTCTCATTGCCCAAGTTTCGGTTTTGTTAGAAATCTTTTTCATAGGCTGAATTAAGAATTTTTTAAACCGAAACTTTGGCAACGTGAGTTTGCTTTTATAATCTACAAAAATTACCGAATCCCGAATACACATACACCCATTCTGTTAAGCAGTAGGTATACCATTGAATTTATATATATATATATATATATATATATATATATACTTTTTCGTTGGAAATACGATCCGAAACGGACAAATATAGTTCAGTGTAGAAAACGAAACATAGATAAATCAAAAGTACACACTTACAGTCTCTAATTTTCAGTTTGAACCGTGTTCAGGAGAGATAAGAGAGGGAAACAAGCGCATTGGTTAAGAGACGGTTAGATTCTCCAACCGAGCTTGATTTCCCTCTCTTATCTCTCCTGAAGATGGTTCAAACCGAAAATTAGAGACTGTAAGTGTGTACTTTTGATTTCTCTATGTTTCTTTTTCTACATTCAACTATATATACATACAAATGAAATCGGATCCGTTTAGACTATAATATATATATATATATATATAGTAATCCCTTACTTTTCGCGGATAATGGGGACCGAAGACACCCGTGAAAAGCGAAAATCCGCGAATAATGGACCCGCCATTATAAAAGCCTCTAAAACTCAAACAATGACTTTCCCAACAGAGATAGAATCCTGATCTTACTGAATACTGTACTGTGTTATAAATAAAAATGAAAAACAAAAATAAAAAAATAAGAAATAATTAATTAAAATGTCACCTTCTGTTTTTTGATAGTTTTATTATTCTCTTGTTACAATTGATTATATAACATTATGTAATATATTATTTAATATATTTTGACCCAGCAAGTCACTGGTTGTTTGATATTTTTCTCAATGTTATAAGAAGAATCCTACATATTTTCTTCTCTGATACTATCTACTGTACTTTTTCATTAAGAGTTGCATTTTTTACTGCAATTATACAGTTGAGTATTTTTTCATATTTTTTTTAATTTTTGAACATTTATGAACATTTCAGGACCCCCTGAAACCGAACCACGAACTAACGAGGGATTACTGTACATATAAATGAAATCAGAGCCGTTTGGGCTATATATATAGGGTTGATTGTCCGGCTGCTACATCTCGGATTACTACCTACTGTTCCATCTCTGACGTGCTTACTCTCGCTCTCCTTTAAAATGTAAAATGAGAATTTACTACTTACTCTGTAAGTAACATTTTTCATATTTGAACCATATATATTAATAATTTTACGAACAAGTAAATAAGTTTAAATCACAATCATCACTTAAACAACGGTAAAAACTCAGAAATATAATACAACATTAAACGAGAACTTACTGTCCGGTCTCATGATTTTAACCCTATTTCTGAATTTCTTCCAGTCGTGTAGAGGTTGGCATTACCATATATCAAACAAAGAAAAAAAACACATAATCTTTACTGACATTTAATTCTCAACAGATATTGAAAACTCATAAGAAAGTTTTCATTCCTCTATTATCATTTTGGTTTTTTTCATTTCCATGATTTTTGTCAAATTTTATATCATTTCAATATAATATCGTATAATTTATCAAATGAAAACCAAGCAGGATAATGATTAACTTGATGCAAAATAAATCTTTATCCAAAGAAATATAAATACCAATATGTTTTATTTTTAATTCCACATCTCATTCGTCGTGAATGTTAATATTATTTTATTTTAATAAAGTGAATAAAATAAATGTTAGTTTTAAAAGGAAATAGATTTCATTTTTTTCTGTAAGAATCAATACTTTCCTGAGATTCCTTTTCTACTTACATGATTGATATCTCATACCACAATATTACCTTCATTTCAAACAATGACTGTTTTTGTACTATCAGGAAGTCGCCATAAAAAAAGGGCTATCGTTAGAAAAAAAATAATATAATCAGTGTTTCTACTTGAAATATGTCTGTCTCAAATTTTAATGTAATTTTTATATAAAAAATTGTTTAGAAACTAATTATATTTTGTTATATAACAAAAGGAAAAAAAAATATATCTATTTGATGCCATTGTAAATTTTTTTTTAAAAATAATTTTAAAAAAAAATATTTTATAACTGGTACGATTGTAATGTAGTGTTTTCTTTAACATGACTAGACTTTAAGACTGAACAGGTAAAATAAAATGAAATTGTAGATTTGACAATCTGGAATGTAAGGCAACCAAGAATGGAATTACCTTCTTCGGAATTTGTAAATAACAATCCATATTGTTAAAAAGAAAGAAAATGAAAAAAAAAATCATATATATTCATGGTTGTTACAATGATGAATACAATGTGAATTCATATCTTATATCCATGAATTAATTTCAAAATATATTCATGGTTCTTGTAATTTTGAATATAATTTTATTATCCATGAAGTAATTTCAAAATGTATTCATGGTTATTACAAATAATAAATACGATGTGAATTCATACCCATATCCATGAATTAATTTCTAAATGTATTATATTAAAAAAGGATTTAACATTTTGTTTTGTATAGGAATTAATGTTATATGTATATATTCTGTAAATTTGTGTCCATCTAAAGAATCGTGACAATTGGCAGAGCTGTCTTGGGTTGCGATTGTTTATTTCGAAGTTAGTTAGTTAATGATCATTGTTAAATAAGGAAAACAAAAGATACGATATAGACGAATTGCTAAGAACCATTAATGTTTATGTAAATAAATGTAGAATAATAAAAATTTAAATATTATTATTAGTTTTATTCTCCTTAATATTTACTGATAATTAGAAAAAAAAATTAATTCAAATTTGATGAATAAACCCATCTACAAATTTTCTCAATCCATTTTCTATATTTCTATTTCAATTCTACTTGTACAATTATACTAGCATTGCTTCCAGTATGCATTGCCTTTATAATTTTATTGTAACTCAGTGAATTGTGAACTCAGTGTTCAGTTGGGTTTTTGACTTTGACGAAGACCGCTTGTTACGGTTGAAAGATCTTAGTCTTGTTTTCCCATTTCTTATTGTGGTTTGATCATTGATATATATATATGTGATCAAACCACAATAAGAAATCTTTATATATATATATATATATATATATATATATATATATATATATATATATATATATATATATATACAGCTCAAAAACGAAGAAAAGCAACACACAGAGAAAGAGACACACTTACAAACTCAAATTTTCAGATGATCCAAGCGTGCTTGGTCGCCCATTCTATTTTCTCCTGAAGACGGGTCATCCGAAAATTTGAGTTTGTAAGTGTGTCTCTTTCTCTGTGTGTCACTTTTCTTTGTTTCTGGGCTGATTTGGGTCGAGTTTGGATCGTTTTTTTTTTCGAATTTTGAGTGATATATATATTCTAAAAAATTGTTCTTTTGAAAACTGTTCTTTGATTTTAGCCCTGAAGATGAGGTACAAATACATCGAAACATTGGCTTAGGAAGGAGTTTATTATGTCCTAGTCCTCAAAAACAAAACCTATAGAATACAATATGTATATATATATATTTCATTGAAATGCTCCAATTTCCCCCACAACTTTGCGGTTGGCTGGTGTTAAATGTCATATCAATTGCCCAAGAGACATCTTAATTTAGCATGAGCAGATGTAAAAAGAAAATCACCATTTTCAGACGTTAAACGTAACTTTATAACTAACTTTTTCGTCTGATAATTGTGATTTTCTTTTTACATCTGGTTATGCTAAATTAAGATGTCTCTTGGACAAGTGATATGGCATTTAAAACCAACATACCGCAATTTTGTGAGGAAATTGGGGCAGACCAGCTTTAAAATCGTTAACGCAGAGGCTGATGTGCATTTCAATGAAATATGCTTATGTGAAGAATTGCTGCCCTTTTTCACAAATATATACACATTTGTAAATTTTGGTAGCGATCCTTCCTTGACAAACACATTATTTGAAAATTACACAAAACTTAGCTAATACCTGTTTCTTAACAAGTTTCTCAAATTTTCTGAATTAATTTTCTGATTTTTTTCTCAAAATAAGTCACGTCTATATTACAGAAATCGCCCTGATCAGGAGACGAGGCACCTTGCAGTAAAGTAAAGTAATCATATCCCTGAAATAGTGAATAAATGGTGAGAGAGAGAGAAAGAAAGAGATTTTTTGTATGGATGTATATGTGTCTAGCACTGGAATGTGTTTGTGAGCAATATTCTCTGTTTGTCTTCGTATTTGTGGGGTTGAATTATGTCATCGATAGTCAAGGTGATATGATAGCAGTTATAATGTGAATATTTGTTTATGTATGACAGAATTACATTATGTATCCCATAAATCTATTTGTACGATGAGTAGCAGTTTTTTTAAGTCAGTCTGGTCGTATAGAGCCAAGTTAGTTGTGTTTTATTGTAAACGTGTGTACAAATAAGTGTTGAAACCAAATAATGCGAGATAAGTGCTATGCCTCTCTTGTGGTGTTATCATGGCTGGAATAGGTGGTTTCATTGTTATTCGGTAAAGTTTGTTTTGTGAAGCTTGCTTGCATCTGAATAGACCTCAGCTCTGTTAACAAGCTACCTGTGTAATGAGGTCATTCAGGTCACCTTCATTGCCTCAAGCCAACTTGATTACAACTTCTGATAAGAAGCCTCTATGTTTAGGCTTATTCGTCGTGAATTTACCAAAATAAAGAAACTATAATTTGAAATTACTCTCTTAAAATTATTTTAATTATATTTTTTTTTTAATTTTGTCTCAAAATCTAGAATAATATTTCTGAATCTCGAATGCAACTCAAAAAATCAGCAGCGTTTTTCTGGGAATCCTGAATTTTCGATAACTCAAGTGTGTTTAGATTGGTTTTCTTGCATGTACCTGAAATGGTACAGATTAGAGACCCTTCAGCTTATCACCCTCTCTATTGGCGAACTGTTCACATATTTTTCCCCTAAAGCGTGAATAAGTCAAGAACCAGAGTGTGTATCGAACCCTTGATCTAGCAGTCCACAGAGGAGTATACAAACCACTGGGGCACTCTTCCCCTACTTGATACGTTGATTGCAGTCGGTTAAAAAATGTACTACACTATTAATTTACTGCAACCTCTAAAACTAAGAATTCCATATGGTTGAATTTGTTTATACTTTTCTTTTGTTAATCTATATAAAAAAAAATATAAATTCACCTTGAACTTAAATGAATCAATATCTCTTATATATTTATGTATGTTTATTTGGAATAACCGTCTTTGATTTTGATTGGATTAGATATGCTGACAAATTGGAAACCGCCTCAGGCAGTCCACACTCTGGATATACAACTCTAATGAGGACTCGGAAATATCACTGTATCCTAACTCTCGAGACAAACGTTATCCTCTAGTTTCGCAGTCAGTCAACATATTGTGTAGTCTCATGTTAGTATATTATTAGGTTTAAGCTTTATTATGACAACGATGCACTTCTCATACCCAGTATTTTTATTCATTTTCACTAAAACATAAACCATAACTTTGCTACATTTTATAAATTTATAGCAAAATAAAATAAATTCTGTGTTTAAATGAAATTTAAAGGGGAACAATTCATAATTGCTGGTTAATTCACACTCCTTCTCTGTTTTCAAATCTTAACGTTTGAATCTCTGTTTTCAAAAATTACAAACTTCAAGTTTTAACATGACATTATGATTCTAAAATTTATATAGCATATGATATAAAAATTAAAGTTATTATAAGTGTCAAATAGTCATGCTGGTTTTTATGGTGTATTATTTCACGGAATTTTGTGCAAAAGTCCATCTCTTACCATAGTAGCAGGTTAGGGTGAGTAGGAAGTTTGTCTGCATTGGTGGTCAGATGTATGACCATGTGGTCAGATGGTGGTGTAATTTTGAATTGGCTCTTTGCTTACTTGTTATAAATCTGGCGGTGACTCTCATTAGAAGTGACATTATGGTCACATCACCAGACTGATCAATCACATGATATGGTAGCACTAACGACCACTAATATGACCTTTCATAAGGGGCCATTCAAGAGTGAGTGCAGTTTCAGTAACTATTAAAAACAATACAAAATCTAATGACATATAATGACCCATAATCCTAATATTAGGTTACATTAGATTACGTTGCAGTGGCAGTTCTACAAGGGAATACACATATGCCAATCATTGGTCTTTTGTGATACCACAAAATGAAAATTGATTCTACAGTGTGAGTCATGAATTTTGACAAACTTAAGTATATTTGAAGTAGGAGTGTTTAAGAAGGACCTTACAGGCTGGGGACCGAGAGCTTAACTTCCTCTCCGAAGGACAACGTGCTCAGATTTAGTCACCTCAAGAACGAATAAATTAAGGGCCAGAGTGGGTATTGAACCCTGTGACCTACCAGTCCACAGACAAGCACGTTGCCACTGAGCTATCCTGACCCCCTTTCTACTAACATTAACCCTGCAATCGTTAATCATAATTGAATAAGCGTCCTTTAAGCTCATTCCAGAACAACTAGTGGTATCCGGTAAATCTTAGCTATTGCGGGTGTAAGTTTCACGCTCAAAATTAGGTATTCATAACCGTATGTACTTTGTTATAGTTTAATATTTACACTTATTGGTATATTTTAATAATCACGTCTCTACACAGAAAAATTGTTATAGCTCGTTTTGAACACTTAGTGTTCATCTTCAGTTTTACATCTGCACTCCTAAGATGTAAACCTAAAGAAGAACACTAAGTGTTCTTAACGCGTTGTTCATTTTCATATTAAACTTTTTTTTGTGTGAAGACGTAATTTTTGAAATCCCCCAATATGAGGCATTACGTTTTTAATTCATGCGACCTTTTTACTATAATTTCACTTGTGGACCGATGCTTATATAGTCTTCCTTAGTGGGTGTGTTTCCCTGGATAGTGATTTGTCCAATGGACGTACAGGCTACAGTTTTCTTTCTTATTCTACTTCATGTTAGACACTATGTACCTATTTATACCAGTATTTATACATGTATGCATATACATATTAACACACACAGAGACACACATACGCTCAGACAAGACACATGCATAAACAGACATACACACAATGCATACAACCTGTCAAACTAATGCACACACACACACACACACACACACCATGCTGTCAGATTTGAATCATGACATACTTGGATCAAAATCAGTATACTTTTATAAGACTTAAAAATTTTAACGGTATGTAGAAATTTGACTAAAAAATTACTAACTGGGAACAATAATTACGAATCTGAAGAATGGTAAAGCAAAAAGTGACTAAATTAGAGGTTGGGAAGGGTTACACCAATTAAATGACAGGGAAAAGTGGCAAGTTGCTGAAAAGGGTTGGAAATATTATGGAGAGAAAGATGGAAACTGAAAGGAGAGAATGATAGGATTGAGAGTGAGAAAGAGAGTTAGGACAGTCATTCTGTCTAAGAACAGGGAGCAATGAGGGAAAGACTTTTATCCTCTAAATTAACACTTAGATTGCTATAATTATTATTAATTATGCCGGTTTATGGAGAAAGTAAATATTCATATCTTTACACTTATGATACTAGATACCAGTTTTACGAATGGAAATCTATTAAAACAATTGCACCAAACCGCAGTAAAATAAAAACACATACATAGAAATACGCATAAACAAACTATATATATATATAGTTCAATGTAGACAAGGAAACATAGAGAAATCAAAAGAACACACTTACAGATCTCTATTTTCGAATTTGAACCGTCTTCAGGAGAGAAAAGAGGTGAAACCAAAGCGCACTGGTTCAGAGACGGTGGAGACCAATAGTGTTGCCGCATGCGCGCCGCGGTCACAGAAAATAAGGTAGACAGGAATCAATTTATAATTACATTAAATTAAATTCATATTCCATTAATTTAATTTAATGTAATTATAAATTGATTCCTGTCTACCTTATTATCTGATGACGGAGCGGAATGCGGCAACACTGTTGGTCTCCAACGTCTCTGAACCAGTGCGCTTGGTTTCTCTCTTATCTCTCTGAAGACGGTTCAAACAAATTAGAGACTGTAAGTGTGTTCTTTGATTTCTCTATGTTTCCTTGTCTATATTGAACTATATTTGTCCGTTTTGGATCGTATTTCCAACGATAAAGTGTATATATATATATATATATATATACGATGACGACGACTGTCGAAATATCGTTGTGAGTCTTTTGTGTGTGTCTTTATTTGTTTTTTCTCTTTCCTGTATGAACTATATATATATTATTTGCGCTCTGTTCATCGACCTGGGGAGATCTGTCTCACTTTGTCCTCTCTTCTAGTCTACTCCTCATGACGAACAACAGTTCGAAATATTGAATTCTGTAAGTGTTCTTTTTATTCTTTTTTGTGTGTCGTGCTTTGTGTAATTTAATGTTTTATATATATATAGGTGATTTGTAAGCAAGCAGCATAAACTCTTAAGTTTCCGTTTAATTTCAGAGACAGATTGGATTAATTGTGTTCGATATATGTTATATCAAGCAATCTGTATTAATAGGGAGTCTATAAATCACAGAGCCAAACAGAATCCATATCTATTATCGCTTATTCCATTTCCTTTAAACTAATATACATATTAGATCAGAAATGTAATTAACTCAGAGGGTGAATCACTCAGATACTGTATTTTAACACCAACTTGAAAGATTTTCACACAATTACTACATATATTATAATTATTATTATTATTATATTATTTATTATTAGTATTTTTGTTATTATCATTATAATTATTATTATTATTATTATTATTATTATTACTATTATTATGAATGGCCTAGCCTGAGGTAATGTGGGAAACAGTTTCAGGCTAGTGCCCAAGAAGAAAAGGGGGTGTTTTAGTTGGTAGTCTGGTTTACTGGGAGCCCAGCACAATGTGTGTAAATGCATTTCACCTCCTTACCCCCCAAAAAAAAATTCATTTTATTATTATTATTATAGTCCTGGTGATAGCTAGCATCATTCCAGTTGACCTACTAGAGAGAGAAATGGAGGCCATTTACCAAAGAAAGCAAGAAGTTGACAGAGAATCTGCTCGCTCAGAAGAAAGAAGACGTACCCTAGACAAATGGCAAGAGGTGGTGGCAACACGAGACCAGAGGGCGCTGGACGTTCAAGATAATTGGAAATTGTTCGGTTGTGGGCCGAGAGAGGTCATGGAGAGGTGGGGTACTACCTTACACAATTTTTCAGCGGACATGGGTACATCCGCACCTATCTATCTATACAAGATAGGAAAGCACGAGACTCCCAAGTGCCTGTGCCTTCAGAGATTTCATAAACTTCATTTACTCAATAGTAAAAACAAGAAATCTAATGTAGGTATAGAAGAGAAGATATTAGACAGTAAGATGCAGATAAAGGATTAAGTTACATAGGTCTTCATTTTGCTGAGCTGTGTTGTATTTCGCCCCCAGTGTAACAAGATGCGCGTGTTAAAATACTGTCGCGCCTAGTAGCATCGAGTTGCCTGCCTCCTAGTGGTCCTCTGACCGAGCAGATTCTCTGTCAACTTCTTGCTTTCTTTGGTAAATGGCCTCCATTTCTCTCGCTAGTAGGTCAACTGGAATGATGCTAGCTATCACCAGGACTATAATAATAATAATTTTTTTTTTTTGGGGAGTAAGGAGGTGAAATGCATTTACGCACATTGTGCTGGGCTCCCAGTTGAACCAGACTACCAACTAAAACACCCCTTTTCTTCTTGGGCACTAGCCTGGAACTGTTTCCCATATTACCTCAGGCTAGGCCATTCATTCCCTTACGAAAGGTATCCTTGGATTTAGAATTAGTCATTCCCTTCTAAGTGTCTCTTAATAATAATAATAATAATAATAATAATAATAATAATAATAATAATATTGTTATTTGGTGGGGGGGGGGGAAGGAGGTGAAATGCATTTACGCACACCATGTGGTCATGGGACGGCTGAAGGGCAAATCGTACAAAATCAACCTGACTTGATTTACAAGCGATATGGCTTAACGGGCTCAGGCTCGCATAAAGGTCAACACAGGCTGTATTACTCAGCGGTAAACAATGTGGAGCACACATGCTTCTCATTTGTGTAAAACAGAATAGCTAGGGAAGAGACTTGGTGAACAGATTCAGCATATTCTACCCAGAAACTGTTTTTTAACAAAATGATCCGGATTACTGAGTTATGGAATATGATAGATTGACTGCTCAGAATATACTAACAATCAAACAGCGATACTTAAAACAGCTGAAATAAGTAATACTAAACTAATACTGCCTTAACTAAGAAAATGAATATCCTAGTCTGAGGTAATGTGAAAAACGGTTCCACGCTAGTGTCATAGAAGAAAAGGGAGTCTTTTAGTTGGTATTCTGGCTTATCTTGGAACCAACACTATGTTCGTAAATGCATATCTCCTTCTTTCTCAAAAGAAAAAAAATATATTTCTACCATCACTACTATTATTAAAGAGAGTATCTCATTAATGGATAATTTTATTCCATAAAATAAATATTTATGCTTAAATTTATTAGACTGGCTCAGAAGAAGTATAAAACCATTGATAAGTCAAGAGGAACATACATCTTTCTATTTCAAACTTTGGATTATATTTTCTCCCTCCTTCCTTCTTTAACTCTTTCTCTCCTTTTCTCTCTCTCTCTCTCTCTCTCTCTCTCTCTCTCTCTCTCTCTCTAATTACCATACTAATGTATTTGTTTATAAATGCAAGTAATATCAATTTATAATAGAAATAAATGAAACAAGAATGAAATATTAAAACCACATTAAAGGGTAGGAATATTATGATAGGATACAATTCTATGAAGGACATTAGTAGAATGAGAAATCCTGTTAAATCTATGCAAATGGCTATACCTTTTCACGAGAACATTAATCAGGATGGGTAACTTTCAGTAAGAGATTTATTATAAATGTTTTAGTTTTAAATTTCTTTAATTTGTGAAGCATAATCACACAAAGTAGAAATCATATCAGTAACGTGAAACAGATATTTTTAGCCCTTTGACGGGAAACTCATATGTTTGAATATTACCAGAGTGTTTTTCCATCAAATGAAATAGACCTGAAAATAATATTTGATTTCTGACTGACAATCAGCTTCAAAAATTAACGTGACTTTCATTTACATTATTACACAATTTATGACATAAACTATATCATAATTTAACATAATTATTCGTGATATAATTTAACATAATTATTCGTGATATAATTTAACATAATTATTCGTGATATAATTTAACATAACATAATTAATTAATTTAAACTAACATAACTTAATTATGTTAACATAATTTAACATAATTATTTAACATAATCTAGCTTTGTTATCAGCTAGACGCTTTATCCGTCATTAATAACGACGGGGTTCAAATATATATAGTAATGAGTTTCTGTGATATCTTTTATGTGTGTTTTTTCTACGCATCTAGTTTATTTAGTTTTTGAAATAGTTTCATTTAATTGGATTATATATATACATATTATATTTATTTGTAAATATAATTATAATATATAATTCCAGTATTTAAAAGAATTATATACAAGTATTATATCATTGTAATATATATAGATCTAATTATGGCATTCATTATATAACAAATGAATAAATGAATAATTAAATAAAATAATTACTAATTTTTAATTAAATATTTGACTAATTAGTAGTTCTTCTTGATAATATAAATGTTAAACAATGAGTTATTTTTGTAGTATCCCTGTATTATTCTTATAAATGATATTTAGTATTTGCCATCCTACCCGTACTGCTGGTAGCTGATGCGTTTTATCGTTTTCGAACGTTTCCTTCATCAAGTAGAACATAGATCAAGTAGAGTTCGTTCAAACGAGTGTACCATAAATGTATGACTGTTGATTCACCTCTTAATATAATGTTAATATCTAGTATATGAATTATGAAGTTTAGAATTATGAAAGCTTAAAGATATTAATTTTTTGCATATACGATATATTCAAAACACGTTGTCGCTATATGAAGTATTTTTTTTTATTCTTGCTAACATTTGTCTGATAATGTTTATATATTTGACTTAAAAAAAAATATATAAATTTAAGATATAATCGTTTTGAGCGTCATTATAGATGAGTAAGGAATGGTAAAAGGGTGTGCGAAAAGCGATGTCTCTATTGAGGTGGATAATTTGGTTCAGATTATTGGTGGGTTTGGCTGAACGAAATAATTGGCAACTTTGTTAGAATTTCAGCGGGAGGAATCGGATAATTGGCTGGGCTAATCTTGAGTCTCTAGCTCATCACTCCTTGTTGAGCGGTGAATCTTCTAGTCTGCTGAAAATCTTCTAGCCTTGTCTTCTTCAATTCGATTTATGTTTAATTTTAATAACTTCCATTTCTCTTTTATGCCAACTTGACTAATCTTCTAGTCTTATACTTTTCCATCTTCATTATTCTTCAGTTCATTATATCACTATAATAATTCACTCATTATATTTCCTATTATATCTGGTTCACTCTATTAATTTCAACATATGAAGTTAATTGCGAAAAAAAAATATGAATATATATAGATACAATTTTTTTTGGAGATATCAAGGAGTAATTTCAATAGCCTTCCCTTAGTTCTCCTTATAATTATTTAGCAAAATTTTACACAATTCTCTTCGAAAGAGAGAAGAGCTCTGAGTAATATATCACCACGTAATGACAAATGAAGAAGCCAATACACTGAAATAAAGAAAAAGAAAGATTCTGTTCTTTATGGTTGAAGCATATGCGATTCTTTGCTGATATTTGGACCAATTGATGTAGAACATAGAACTAGTAGGTTTCAATTGAAGGAATCTAACATCAATATACGGCCGTTAGTTCACCTCAAGGTTAACTGAGGTTTATTTTTAGTATTTACTCAGGTTACAAAGAATTTGAAATCATAAATACAAAACATTTTGCATTAACGATATATTCACAAGGCGTTGTCATGTCCATATAGGAATCAAACTCCTTTTTCCTAATATTCTTCATTATAGAGTACCTGATATCATTATGTGTGTTTTAGGCTTCAAGTTTATTTACAATTAAGATACGAATGATTAATTTGTGTTTGCCATATTGTAGAATCATTTTTAAATTTTACAAGATTTCTTCATTTGTGAATTGAACAACACATTCTTATAATGATAACTATATAAACTTCAAATTGATTTACCAATTGAAAAATCTTCATCATAATTATTTTTAAAACTATTTTTAAATTAACTAAGAAAATACATATTCATTATGATATAATGAATTAAATAATTGTTTTTGTAATTGTTTAATGGTTCAATAAAAGCATTCTACATTGGGAGCCCTAAATTTTGCCTATTTTAGTTTAGAGTAAAGAGCTTTCACGATCATGTTGGGAAAGTACGAAATATGTCGTATTTGACATCGTACAGGCTTCGGGCCGAAGGTTTAATGTCCTCTCCGAGTGACGACCGGCTCAGATTTTTTTACCACCTGAGTGAATAAATCGAAGAACAGTGAGGGTATTGAACCCCAGATCAACCAGTCCAGAGGTGGGCAGGTTTCCACTAGACTAACCTGACCTACACAAGTTTCTGTCACTTATACATAAGTCTCCTAACTAAATAATTGGTGCAAAGAATGTCTTTTCAATACGAAATCTTATTCTTCAGAATTCATCTACAATGAACTCAACTACAAATGACCTATCATTAAAGAAATTAAAGAATACAGAAATGTGTATAGGAAGTTGAAACATTCTTTAGAAAATTAATAATACCTTCAACTTCCCAACTCTACAGCTGTTTTATAACTTCTTAACTTCTTTTATTTCTATACTAAATAATTTATATAATTTTAAAAAATCATTGATATTCTTTGCATTACAAGAATATAACGGGTTTGAAATATGCTATTTTGATAGCCTTTTAATACGCAAACATTCTACCACCTTTTTTAATGACAGGTGCTTAATTAAGTTTTTCTTTTAAATTATAAACCAGAATAGTTGGAAATAAGTATATTTTATTAGAAACTATAATAAATTCAATCTGACTAACTTGGAATGGAACTCGGTGCCAAAGTAATTAGATACTACGATGGCGTTCCATAAATCAAGATGGAATGATTATTAAGATTATCTCATGTCTTGGATTTTCTTGCAATAACTTGTTCAAGTTCTATTTAACTTTCATGTTTTAATAATGAAAGTTGTAGTAACATATATTTCTCCTAAACACTCGTCTTAAACAGGTTTACTGTTTGGTTATGGTGAAGTGTAAAACGTATTGCATGTTTGTTTTATTGGCTTCTTTTCAATATCATGTATTCAAAACCAAGCACCACACAAAAACTAAGTCATAATAATAGTGTAAAGCAATTACTCACATTTCACCTTCATTACTACAGCTGATGCAGCAGTAAAATTAATCTACAGCGTGATTGAAAAGTAACTCCCTATTTTAAAATAAATACAATTTATTTTAAATCTCAATTAAATCTCAATTTTGTGTATATATTACTTAATGTATGGCAATTTAATTTATGTTCTTGTTTTCCTTTCAGATTTATTTAAATCTGAATTTGGAAGAACTTGAAGGGCGAATACGAGAAGATATGATTTCCATCCCACAAGAGTTTCTTGCGAAATCAGTTGATGCGATTCCTGGTCGACTTGAGAAGCTGGTGGCAAATAAAGGCGCCCATATCGAATTTTAAATAAAAGCCCATGCATTATACTTCCTTCTCATATTCATTAATTGTAGAAATTGTATTTTAAAAATAAATTATAGTTTTTTTTAAAATAGGGAGTTACTTTTCAATCACCCTGTATATAGCAGTAGAAAGGCTCTGGTCTGGACTGCTAGTTACGACGTGCACTATAGTGAGCGAATATATCCGTTGGTCATTGGTACTTATCTGTTTATCTCATTATATGAATTGAAAATTAAAATATGTCATAATATTAATTAAGAATGTTACTTAATAAAGCACGTTTGTGTTGCTTAAATATCAATAATAGAAAGATAAATTACTGGAGGGTTTTAACTAATAATACCTTAATTCGGGGAATTAGAAGAGAGGTTAATATAGGATTTTAACATAAAAGAAAAGATAAAAGTGTTTTCCAAATTTAAAAGAGATAATACCAAAGCAGTTACAAAGAAATCTCATTTATGATATCAAATACAAAGGTTGTAACAAACTGTACTAAAGAGAGAAAAAAAAGACTTTAAAAATTTCATATTAAGTAAAAGAAAAAACCCAACAATTTACTTTTTCACTCATAAAACCAACAGAACATTAGAAAATTGCTAATGAATTATTATTTATAAAAGTAGATGTATACGAAATATTAGGACTCAAAAAAATTATATTTTTATAAAAAGAACAAATTTTACTTATAAAAGTAATATATCAAATTTGTATAATACTTATTCAGCCGATTAAGTATTAAGAGGTTATATTACATCATAATTTATTATTTATACATTTTAAAATCCTAGTTGTTTAACAAATTTTGACTTATATTCTCATACAAAGTCAAAGAACCTGGAAAGATTTGTTTCCCTTGTAATATTGAAAACTTGCATTATATATTATTAGTTAATTTTATTCTAAAAATAAGATGTATTTTATTCTATCATGCGTTTGTACAAATAAAAAAAAAATTTTGTAGATAAAATTTACACTAGATCAATTGTGTTTAGATGAATTCTTCCGTAGGCGAATCATTCATTAGATAAACTTGTTTTAGAGGAATTAAGTTTGATGAATTTACCGGAACTACTTTTCATTATGTATCATATATAATGTTGTTAGATTAGTTTTTATTTTACTTAGTTTCCGCATTTGTATGTTTTAAGTATTTATTCTTCTGTAACTAACATGAACTGTTCTAAATTCTGTTAAATTTGAATATATTTGGTTTGATTGTCCTGTTGTTTCACCTAACATTTACGTAATGATTGACGCTTAATGATTGAAAGGTTGAAAATACTTGAAATGAATTGCATTGTCTACTTGTTATTAATGTATTTTACCAGTTGTGTGCCATTATTTATGAACAACGTGAGTGTTCATAAAGAAAGATTATGAATAAACATATGCATTAGGAAGAAAATTGATTTCAAATCTGCTAGTTGGTGCAGTTTAGAATACAAATATTATGTAAAGATGGAGTTCATAGGGTAGGGTGATGGACCTACAATAATGGCCGCTCAACAAACTGCAAATCATTCTAATACTCCCCCCCCCACCATGACTATCTTGTAGGCATTTAACTATAATTAGTTACAGATACAGACCGGTCATTGTTGTCATCCGCCCATCCTTTGCTCTAGTCCAATCAAACATTGCTCTGAGCCAATCAGCCATTGCTCTTTGACGACCAGCCATTGTTATAGCCCGCCCTGACTGTCCTGTAGGCCGACAGCCCGCGCTGTCCGCCAGGGCGCGCCCTGCAGTTATTACTCCCTCCCACGCACCTAATCTTTTCTAATAACAATTTAGATGTAGACTCGTATTCCATCACATATTATATATTTTTTTTTTGATACTTCGACTACAATTTCATTTATTTAGAAATAATTTTGATTTCAGGGTTACTCCTTTAGCTTTTTGATTATGTGGCGGAAATCGGGTGGACACCCATTGGTGGCACTCCGTAACTATGTTTAAGCTTTGTGACGACAGAAAGTCACTTGGCAATTGTCGTTTTAGTCGTTTTTGGGGGTTTGTGGGGATTACTAGTTGGGAAAGATGTTGAGCAAGTGGGTTTGGATGAGTTGAGAGTTTACTGTGGAATTTTTTGTAGCGGTCTTTTGCATAGTCGATAACGAAGGGGACTTTAAGATCTCGGTGAATGATTATATTTGGGACGTCAAATGGGAGATGCGAGAGTTTTCTGAGTATTTTTGATTGGATGGCTTGTATAGGACGAATATTTGAAGGTTTGGCAGAACCCCAAAGTTCTATAGCATAAGCCCAAGAAGGCTACAAGATTGTGTTGTATATGTGGAGTCTGTCTGTTAGTATGAGTTTTGATTTTCTGTCTAATAGTCTTATAAGGCGTTTTTAACGTCTGTTGTCTCTGTTCTTTTCAGTCTTGTGTGTGGGTTCCATGTCATATTGTAATTGAAATAATAATTATAAATACTATAAAAATTATAATAATAATAGCACTGATCTCTCTTTCATTATTTGTGCAATCTGTTATAATATGGTACTTGCTCATGATGGGGAATTTCAAAAATTACTTCTCCTTACAAAGAAGAGCTTAATATTAAAAATAACAACTCGTTTCGAACGCTTAGTGTTCTTCTTCAGATTTACATCTGCAGTATAGTGTAGATGTAAACCTGAAGAAGAACATCTGCATTGTAGTGCACTGTATGTCACATGTAAACCTGAAGAAGTACACTAAGTGTTCGAAACGCGTTGTTAGTTTTAATATTGAACTGTTTTTT
Organism: Hermatobates lingyangjiaoensis; assembly: GCA_026182355.1. Lineage (NCBI taxonomy): Eukaryota > Metazoa > Arthropoda > Insecta > Hemiptera > Hermatobatidae > Hermatobates > Hermatobates lingyangjiaoensis. Next base: position 3,835,774 of record JAPFBL010000085.1, read on the forward strand.
GTGTGGAGAAGTAATTTTTGAAATGTCCATCATTTTTCCTATTTTCAAATTTCAGGACTAAAGGTTCTATATTAATATCAGTAATGTCCTCCAAACGTTTGGTTATTTCATTAGTGCGCCCTGAAATAAAAAATGTTGAGAAACTCTGAGGTATCCTTAATGGCTTTAACCTTTGCAATGGAAAGTGGTACAAATATGTCTGTGTTCCAAAAAAAACCTTTAGTTTATTGGTTTGAAATAATCTTTCAAAGAATGCTGACAAGTTAAGAATAATTTCTTAACTTTCTCTATAGTTTTCTTTTATTATTTATCAGACAGTTCTACATAAACTGTATAGTTACAGGTTTCAGAAACAAAAAGAAAGATGATAAAAAAACAACTGAATATTGATGCTAGAATTGAAAGGAGATTGCTAGGCGAGACTGGGGTGTTGATTTGAATAGTGTTCATACAAGGAAAGAGTCTCTGATTAAACAACTCTCTGGAGAAAGTGTCAAGAGAAACTGGAATTAAACCAGTGTCATTGTAGCCCTGTCTTTGTTCTCTCCATGACAGTGTCAGAAAAAGGATTGCTTTGTTTCTCTGGGAGAAGGTGAACATTTGGGATGCCTATTCCCTTGACAAGCGACCTCTTGTGATTCCCTCCACTCGAAATACGTCTCCACTCATCATTACAAAAAAGAAAAAAAAAGGCTTTAATCAAAACTGGATTTACATTTCAAAAACTACACTTTAAACTAGATATACATTCAGTCAGTATTAACAAAATAACAGAAAAGGGAAGTAACAATAAAAATATATTGTTTATACTGTAACTGCATTAATATGATTTGGCTTTAAAGTTTAAGTTGTATATAATTATTGCATATTGAAACAGTTTATTAATCATATATTACTATGTTGCTTTATAACTTATATTCTACTCTCACTTTCAAATATATGTGAAAATGTATACATATTATTAATTAGGCTCAGTTGAAATATTGGATAATGTTTTTTTATCACACTTTAAAGCTAATATACATTTCAGCAGAGCCCCGTTTATTGTCAAATTCTATAGTTTTACCTTATCATGAGTCATAGCACCCTCTCCCTAGGCCAATTCTAGGCCCATTCTAGTTCAAGTTCTAAGAATTGCAGTAATGTTCCTGTTTTAATTATTCTTAACATATAAATAGTGTTTAATTTTGTATGTCATGGTTATTAATAGTATGATAACAAAGCAATGTTATCATTTTAAGCATGGAATTGAAGGTAAACAATCCATGAAGTGAATGAGTTCATATCCAATAGTGAAGGTTCTCTATTAGAGTCTATTCCAAAAACTAGGGTCTACGCCTTACCAAACCGCACCATGAGAGGTTTATACATCGTAATGATTTTTTCAAGATATACGAGTCAGAGTACTTGTCATATGTCATTTAGTGATCAAGTTTGACTTTTCACTGAAGTTAAACACTTTAACACCCAGCAAATCCTGTAGAGGAATCACTTCATTTCTTCATTAAGTCGTATGAGAGACAAACAGTTGTAGATTGAGCGCATGTAGCATTAGACAACTGATATTAACTATCACTTTTATGTATAGTACAAATGTAAAACGATAAGAACTACTTCAGAACAGAAGTTAGTACATAGAAAAGTTGTAAATCAATATAATAAGAAATGGGATTGACATTAACATTTGAATATACATCGGCATAATACATTTTGTTTCTGATATACTTCCCTGCTTAGTAATTCAACTACCTGATTTCTAATAAGACCTCATGTACTTGTTGTATCTGGATTATTGGTTGGAGCGCGCCCAAGGTGATGCTTATTATGTGGGTTTGGACAATCACTAACTCTGAATATAGGGGCCAGGTTAGCTCAGTAGTTAACGTACTCTCCTCTGAACTGATAGGACCAAGGTTTGATCCGCACCTGGCCCTCGATTTATTCATGCGAGAGGTGAATAAATCTGATCACGTCATCATTCGGAGAAGAACGTTAAACCGTCGGTCCCGAGCCTGTACGATGTCAGGTAAGTAAATACACTTGAGTTAAGCAAAATTTAGAACTCCCACTGTTCTAAATCAATCAATCTTCATTGTGTGGTATCACAATGGGAAATGCATGTAGGCCAATGTGCCTACCTGTGTTTCCTTGTGGGACTAACACTGTAACCTATCCCTGCATATAAATAATCACAGGTCTTTCGTAAGTGAGAGGAACTATTGATAATATTATAGTTCAATGTGGACGTACCGGCTGTCTTAGTTGCACCATTATCAATCCTGATCCTTCCTTTAATTCCTTATTAAAAACGCCTACCCTACTCTCACAAGACCTCATGTACAAATTGTAACCAATTTATCAATTGGACTGCTCGATTCAATGCTTTTTATGAGTGAACTGCCATCCATCAAGCTAAGTTTGATTGGGAATAGTCACAGCTTATATAATAGCATGTACAGTAACCCTCCTGTTTCTATTAATGCCAGTTGTCACAGACTCAGTTCCACTCACTGTTTACATGTACAGATATTTAGGCAGTTTCCTGACTTCAAAGTGAAATGATTCCTGCATTTGAGAGCCATAGAACCAAATATCATTTACTCCTAGGAAGTAAATCTACTCCTATGCTTAACCTCAATTCTCAGATATACCTGATCATTATTTATTTATTAAAAAACAATTTTGTTTCCTTGTTAATTTGGCATCCATAGCTCAACTTTTTTATTTAATCTTCTTGTTTGTTTTTCCTTATGAGTATTTTTCTGTTATTATTTATTTTATATATCCTTGTTTCCCTTCCCTTAGTATGTTGGCAACACTGATTGAATGCTTCTATGACAAAACATCACTTCCTCCAATATTCACCACGTACCTAATTAAAATCAAATTACTTCAGTTCAAAAACTGTTCACAGGTGGAATGAATGTGGTTAGAGGATTAAGTAGAGAAGTAGGTTATCAGAGCATATTGGTTCATCAAAAACATGTTTGATATAGACAGATTTACCCATTAAATTTCAATTAAATATTACACTAATGAAAAAGTTTAATGAATTTTCTTTTAAAACCATTTAGGGTGTGACTATGTTTGTGTGTGTGTGTATTTTTCCATAAAGAGTTTAAACCCTTTTTCATGGTTGGAAACGAGTAAGGGGATGATTTTCGGAATCTCCTCTTATCTGCAACCAATTAGAAGAAAAAATTGCTTAGAGGAAAAAAAATATAGATACTACAAAAACTTAATCCGCAATCAATTGAGATTAACTTTTTAGTCCTCTTAATTAGGATGATATTCGAAATGACTGGAGAGAGGATTTTATCAACATAAGCTGATCCTAATAGGTAGTCAATAATTTTTGTTGTTTAATAATTCAGACAAACCCATTAAAAAAATATTTTTAAAATTACCTTTTCCGTATAATCCTTTCAATATTACCGGATTAAAATAAATAATAGCGTAGAATTATATCGACTATGGTTAGCTAATTTTAATTATATATCTATTAATATATATATATATATATATATATATAAATATATGTATATATATTTATATATATATATAATTTAACAAATAGGAAAGAACACAGAAGTCACTATAGAACTCACTTCAATATTTCGACATCCTTCGCAAACAGGAAGAAGTGCTCGAAGCACTCGCTTTGAGAAACAAACTGCTACTATATATATATATATATATATACCTATATATACATACACTTTTTCGATGAAAATAAGAACCGAAATGGACAAATACACTTCAGTGTAGTGTATGTATACATTGAAGCCTATATATACATATATAAATATAAAGATTTCACATAAACACGTGAAATAACAGTCAATGATCAAACCACAATAAGAAATGGGAAAAGAAGACTAAGATCTTTCAACTGTAACAAGCAGTATTCGTTACAGTCAAAAACCCAACTTTTGGGTTTTTGACTCTGACGAAGACCACTTGTTACGGTTGAAAGATCTTAGTCTTCTTTTCCAATTTCTTATTGTGGTTTGATCATTGATATATATATATATATATATATATATATGTAAACTATATTGACCCAAAGAACACTCATAAATGAAACAGAAACTTACTACTATATTTCGATATCCTGGTCATCATATATATATATATATATATATATATTTGTGCATAATGGTAGCAAATCCTAACGTAAACATGTTTCATTAAAGTACTATCTTAATGAAACATGTTTAATAATTCAGTTAACGACTTTTAAGCTAGTATGCTCCAATTTACGAACAGCTTTGCGGTGGCCTGGTGTTGCCATACCAATTGCCCAAGAGACATCTTAATTTGGCATGAGCAGATATAAAAAGAAAATCACAACTTCCAGACGAAAGGCAAAACTTTTTAATACGACACAAAATACAAATCAAAAAGCAAACAACAAATACAATGAATAAAAAACAAATACAAAAAATAAAAACAATTACAGTGACAAAAAACAAGCACTTACAAAAGTTAAAACGCACACGAACAAGTTTTCGACTTTTACACAAGTCATCATCGGGTCAATGATATGGAAAACAACACATATATATGAAGTCTCTACCACAAATAAATTTGGGTCCTAGAGTTTAAAAGAGTTTGGAGAATTCATGCTGGGTTATGGGTTTGTTAGGAGGGCAGTATATAGAAGAAATGTTAAAATTGTAAGAATAAGATTCTAAAGATATTGTACAGACTTGCATAGATGGTGTAGATAAAGAGGGGAGAACATGATATTTCCAATATGAAATGGAAAAACAAGACTAAGATCAGTTGGGTTATTACTCTGACGAAGACCACTTGTTACAGTTGAATGATCTAAGTCTTGTTTTTCCATATCATATTGTGGTTGATCATTGATTGTTATTTCACGTGTTTATGTGAAATGTTTTTATATATATATATATATATATATATATATATTTATCGATATATATATATTATATATATATATATATATATATATATATACAATATAAAAAACAATAGAAATAAATGCTCTGAGGTCTTTCAATTTATGTCATCAGAGTATTCATTTTTTTTTTCTTTTTCCTTGTAGTTTCAACTTCATTGATTGCATCACTTCAATTTAAACATAATTGTTTATTTATTTTTCTGCACAGACATACATATATGATGACAGTTGACCTTCACTGAACCAATATGTCTCCAGATGACCAGGATTTAAAGTGCTGAAATAGTTGCAGGGCTTAGTATTGATTCGTGTTTCTTACTCTTTGAATGAGTATAAATGTACTTGGAACCGTATTAGCTGCTCTATGTAAAATGGTATTTATAGCCAACATAGTTGATACACATTTAAACAGAAAATTTAAAAAATCCTTTAAAAGGGCTTCAACCGAAATTAATCTTTCCATATGAAAAGGCTTTTATGAAACATTTTTCTTAAACCGTTGAATTGCAAATTTTGGATTGATTTTTTTTTTCTTGATGACTTGATCAAAGTTTAAATTCAAAGGAAGGAAAGCAAATAAAAGAAGGTTATATTGACAGGAAGGAAGTTATATTGAGGAGTTTTGAAATTGGGGAGAAACAAAAAAATGGCGAGGGTGAAAATCAACAGAAACGGAGAGGAAAGTAGAGCGACTCTCCGCTTCATGTTTGTCGATACTTTTTCTTTTTAAATGATTTAGCAAAATCAGCAAAGATTCAAATCGATTGCTAAAATCATGAAGAATCAGTGTTTTATCAATAAATATTTCGTTTGCTGTTATCTTTTAGGCATATTCATAAATTTAAGAAACAATCAAATATAGAATTTGTTTATCAAAAACTTTTTGTTCTTAGAAAGTATCATATTTTAAACTAGCTGTTAGCTTTGCCCGTTTGTATTAGTATTATATTTGGCAATAATTCATCGTTCAAGCCTTTTATTCGTTCATTTTAATATTCGTGTTTCCGTTTTCGACGCTCAATGAAGTCTGCCAGTTGTTTAGTAGTTTTGTCAGAAAGCTCCACGTTAAAATGTTTCTCAACTACTTTTTTTTCATATCTTCACGCCATTAATCTCCACCCTTGTTTCTCTATCTTCCTAGTCGTTTCATTTAAAATATTCATCTATTTTGTCGCAGTATTCCAATACCTTCTCCTTTCATTTTTTCTTCTTTTTTTCTTTTGTGAGTGAGGCAGGCATCTTCTAAACTTGATAATATACTATCTTTTGAGATTTATTAATTCATGAAAGACAATTCAAATACATATTGTTTAAATAATATTGCTACAAAAGTAAATGTTTAAAAAAAAACCATTAAGTGTCAAGCCAGTATCAAATTATAAATCAACAGCCTGTAAATTCAAAAAATTATTATAACTCTATTGTGATATTACAGTTGAGCTAAAATAAATTTAATATTTACAAAACCTTCACTGGAGCAAACAGATTTAAATTTTATATTTAAAATTAGTAAAGTCATTTGAGAGTGCATAGCAAACGGATTGAACATGCCTACGCAGGAATTTTACATTTACAGATTTTTCACAGCAATTTTATGAACGTTAAAATAACGGTATTTCAAATTATTGATGGGTAAAAGTAGTTAAAAAAAATGTATAAGAATTATTTAAATTTTAAAATTTGGTTTAATGTGGTAAGATTGATGACATTAATAGCATAGTCAGAAAGGACAGAAAGACAATTGTTATATTCTTTGAATCCTTGTGTGTTTTAATTTCCAGAAACTTTGAGGTACGAGTATTTTAAAAAAATAATTTAAACTATCACATGATTTGTGGACACCAATGGTGTCATATTTGTTATACTTCATAAAAATATTTCACATAAACACGTGAAATAACAATCAATGATCAAACCACAATATGAAAATGGGAAAACAAGACTAAGATATTTCAACCGTAACAAGTGGTCTTCGTCAGAGTCAAAAACCCAACTGAGTTGGGTTTTTGATTCAGACCGCTGGTTACGGTTGAAAGATCTTCGTCTTGTTTTCCCATTTTCATATTGTGGTTTGATCATTGATTGCTATACTTCATATACGCCAGTCTAGAAATTTCCTACAAGTTCACGGGGAAATATTTCTTGAGGACGAATATTAATCTAAACAAAGCACGTTTACTTTATGTGTGTATAATGCATACCTTCAACGGATAGCTAAAAATAGGATACAGTGGACCCTCGCATAACGAACGCCTCGCATACCGAACGCTGCACTCAACGAATTTTCTGTTCATTCATTTCTCTATTCAAACAACAAACCTCGTTTCACACAACGAAGTCAGCTGAGCTTCCACGATAGCTACAGCCGATGTATATGTACTTCGTATGTATCATTGCGCCGCAGTCGTTCTTTACTGCGTTTAACTCACGCACGTACATATCACGGTAGTCGTTCTTCTTTACGTTTGACCCCAATAGTTCTTTTACTATATTATGGGTTCTAAAGAAAGCAGGAAGGTGATTTCTGTTGAAATGAAACAATAAATAATTAAAAGGAATGAATGTGGGGTGAAACAGTGCAACCTGGTCAAAGAGTTTGGCCTCAGCAAGACCAATATCTTTTCACCATTTTGACCAAGAAGGATGCCAACTGCTGCCACCAAGGACATCCTGGTCAAATGGGGAGAAGTTCAGGAATTTACCAACACTCACTATCGAAAATCAGCTGAAGCTAACAGGATTAAATATCTCTACTCTGACACTATTGTTCATTATTTCCGGCAGATATTGGAGAAAAGGGAAAAACAAACATTCTTTGGACAGGTTTTTCAAGAAACCATCAGCCAAGAAGCAAAGAATGGAACAAGAGGTGCACGATTCGGTGGACTCTCTTTAATCTGAGTCTGACTTAAAAATGAAAAAAATGTATGTTTTTCATTTTTTAGTTTTAGTACTGTAGCATAAAAGAGTACTATTTTATCACAATATAGTACTCTTTTATGCAACAGTACTATAGTTTAGGTAACAGAACGAATTAAATGTTTTTAGATGTATTGCTATCAAATAAAAAGACGTTGTTATCTTTTTTGTGTCATTGTATCATCATATATTGTGCTACAAAACGAATTAAAATTTTTAACATGTATTCTTACAGGAAAACGCATTTTACGTAGCACACTTTTCGCATAACAAACGTGCTCCTAGAACGAATTAAGTACTTTGTGCGAGGCACTACTGTCTATCATTTATATCTAAGTAAACGGTAGTCAATTTATTGTACCATAGAGTACACATTTATCGATATAATTATAAAAATCTGATGTTTAACTGTTTCCACACAGGTAAAAATTGGAATACCTGTTAATGCCAGTTTATGACGAATTATTCAAATAAATATTAAAGAAAACAATGAGTAATATATTACTTAATAAATAATGGTATTAAAAAGAAAGAAGAATTAAAAATAAATTCTCTCAACTAATGTCAAGTAAAATTAATGACTCTAGATGTAAAATCTGTTTACGTTATAAAATAAATCTGATGAGTTTTTCTACGAATGATCTCAGTCCCATTTTTAGAAATCTTATTGTTGTTTAAACGATTTTTTTTTTTTAGTTCACATATTTACTGCTAATTCTTGTTACACACACACATACACACACACACACACACACACACACATAATATATATATATATATATATATATATATATACAAAACAGTAATGAATTATTGACCGTGGGACAGATATGTAACATAAAAAGGATAAATCGGGGTGTGGTCAGTTTCTTCCACTTCCAATCAAACTCTCATAAAATAAACAGAAGAAGCCTATCTAGAAAAAATTACAATGAACTTACAAAAGTAGGAATATTTGAATATGAATATATTTATTACTATCCTAATACTCATGATTGTATTTGCTTTTTCATAATGTACTTCTTTTTGTTTATGTTAAAAATGTACGTGTTGAATCTCTTAATTTCCTTTGCATTGTAGGCCTTTGAAAAAGATTTTGAATAAATCGAAACGTCGGCAATGAGAGTTTGACTGGAAGTCGAAGGAACTGACCGCATCCCGATTTATCCTTCTTATGATATATATATATATATATATATATATATATATATATATATAATATATATATATATATAATAAAAACAAATTTTGTTTTTTATCACAAATTGGTCAGTTTTGCTGGTTCCAATTAATTCAAAGCCAACGTTTTGAATTAACAATTGTATTTGGAAGTTAAGCATTAAACAGATGTATTAAATTCCGAAAATATATACAATAAGCTACTTCATTAGACATTTAAAACGAACATTTTTAGGATTATGAACTTGAACATAAACAGCTTGAATACAAATGTTCTAAGGTAATATTTTAAAGACACATTCCTTTCATCAATGTTATTTTACGTTGGGTAAAATACATGAAATATTTCAATTTACAGGTTTTGTCAGTTTAACACTTAATTAACCATTTAGTTGATGTTTCATTTATTTATATAATAAAATAAATTACTTTTTTTTACTTTGACATGGTCTTCTCTTTATTAAATATATATTTATTGTGTGTATATATTGATTCATGTTAGAATCTGTATCAAACGCTTGGACCGTATAAGAATCTTTGTTTTCATCACTTACTAACAAGAAACAGCAAAACAGTTATTCCTGTCAATCACATTCATTGAATGCATATTATTAACTGTTGCTATAATTTCTTAACACTGAGTGAAACAAGGAGTCACGGGTCTGAAGAGTCGACCCATGAGGGCAGCACTAGCGTAAAAAAGGAACTAGGCACCAAAGGTTGAAGAACAGAAAGGGCAATGTCAAAGTATAATTCAAATACAATAAATGAAATTAAAAAATTATAAAAATAAATAATAAATTAAAGAAACGTAAAAAACAAAATTAATTTAAAAATAAAAAAGAAATAAGTTTAAAATAAAACAAATAAAATAAAACACAAAAGTTAACTTTTTTGAAATAAGAGCTCACAAAACACCTTAAGCGATTGTAACTTTTCTATTTTAAAAATATTTTAATAGAATTAATAATAAGAATAAATAATACTTATAAATTTAAAATATTATTATATTTATTAAATAGTTCATTAGTGAAATAAACAATCCGTAATTGTGTGGTATCTACATTATACTGGGGTAAATGAATAATGCAATGTCTCCACGCAAAAGAAGTTTTTTTAAAACAAACTACGTCTTTTGAATACGTAGTGTTCAAAATATGAATACTGTTCTCATTTATTTCAAAATAGGAGATAATATGAAATATTGAAGTGTTCCGGCATAACACTTCGTGTTCAACGGCAGAAAAATATTTACGTTCGGTGATTGTCGGTCCTCCACTCTTTCCATTGGATGTTTACATGACGATAAACACGAAATGTTTAGAACGCATAGTTTAAATTAAAAAAACTTTTTTTTTTGAGTGGAAACTTTACATTATCCATTGACCTCAGTATTATTAAAAACTGTTTATGTTTTAAATAATATTACTTTTTTTTTGTCCACTTGTTATATGATTAAACAATTGTCTTATCAATTTTCATAATAAGTTAGAAACAATACTCTAAATTAACATATTATCATTGATTTAAGTTTAATAAAAAAGATAAAAAGAGACTTTATATTCTCATTCAAAAGAGCTACATTCAATAGTGGTTGTGTGTAGAATTAATGAAGAATAAAGGTCTAATCTACACAATGAAAACTCGGATGTCTTCATATATAACGATGGTGTCACAGAATTCCTTACATTTACAACCAACAGGTGTCCTGTGGACCTAACCTATATTCCAATGATCTTTGTTTTTAATTATATTGTTAGTAAATTAATATAAATCGAAAACAATTAATTTAACAGAATTAATTTAACTACTTCAGATTTTTTTTTAATGTTGACTATACTCTACTTAAACTAAATGACAAGTTTAACAATATATTCAAATATTTTTCAGATAGTCATGTTGTAATTATGCAGCTCTAATAGCCTCTAACACTCAACTCCGACTTTTGGTCTTCGCGAGGTTACCCTGTTAACCTGCTATATGCAGGGAGAAACGAAAGAGGAGGTGACTAGATAGCCTGATCACCTTCGTTGCACATCCTTCGAACGTCTTAACTCCTCCCCTCTTATCACAGCCCTACTCCAAGGCGTTAATGCGATCTGTGACGGATAATGGACAATACAGGGGTTACTGTATTACGAACGGAGCCTCAAGGGTTCAGGCGACCTCCTTGAGTAAATAACCTTACTCCAATATGCAGTGCTCTACAAGAGGTTCTGAGATTTTCCCCTGTATGATTCTAACGAGAAAGAAGTACGGAGACCATCCTCCGGAAGCGCAGAGGGCCCAAAATCGCAAACTAATTGAAGCCAACCTCTCACAAGTGTACCTAAGTACCCAAAGATGATTGTCTCTTTCTCCCAAAACGTAGAGAGCCTGAATGGGCATTATCAATTATGGTTTGTGCAGATTCTGCAAAGAAGAGGAGAAACACCGTTGCACCTGCTGGCTGACTCACAAGCAACTTTGCTGGATAGAGGTAGGTGCTTCTGGACACTCAACACAACCATAGAAAAACTTTTACCGCTGGACCCAGCAAAACGGCTGAGCTTGTTAGAGGCGTTGAAGCTAACTGCTGGGGTACTTTAATACAGAAGAGGGGAAGTACAATAGTAATTTATTTAGGAATTTTATGACGCAATGTTATAGTCATCTTCAAATATAATAATAATAATAATATTATATTCAAGAAACTTTAACATTGTAAATCCGGTAAAATTTCTGAATCTAATGACCTAACATAAATAAAAATAAAATCACAATAGCATCTCAATAAATCATGATTTAATTTAGTTATCTACACATCTGCAACGATAACTACCTAAATTTTTGCATAAATCACAGCATCTTTGTTACCATGTTACTTTTGTTGCCTTAATAAATGTATCATAAATTTATGGAATGTTTCAGAATATACCACTATGTGGTCAGGTTTAAGAAGAACTGTTTTAATGCGAGATGGAGAGTCGAATTAAATATAATAAATTTGAGTATTGATTTAAATACTAACTTCATTGAAAGGATGTAGATCATAACTGGCAAAGTTATTTTAACTCTGTTGCTTTCAATCAATCCAATTTCATGTTTATGAAATTAATAATATATCTGTTTACTGTAAATAATGATAGAGTGTACTCCATTTTAGATTTTTAATACACATAGATTTTTTTTACATTTTTCTTTAAGGTAACCGTTCTATTATATATTTGAAAAGAGAATCTAATTTTTGTAATAAAACAATTATTGGCTTCGATGAGATCAGCGAATTCAATTTGATCTATTTCTTTTGATGGGTTAGAAGGAATTATTATAAGGACAAAGAATGATGGTAGAAGAAGAGAGAAACTAATCGACACAACTAAATCCTTTGTTCCGACATCTTTGGTGAAGACAAGATGAAAGAAGAGCTGAGTGGACGTTTTCAACTTGAAGTAGCTTTCAGATCAAAAGCAAATCTCTAGGGATTGTCAACTTCATTCTTCACAGAGGTTTAAATGTGTCTTTTATGATTGTATTCAATGCGCTTGATCTCCGACCAATTCAACAACTTAGGCTGACACCAATTTGAAGCACAGTTATTGTAGTCTTGCTAGCTTATTTGTTCGTAACTGAAAAGAAAAATTATACTTTGAATAAGATGGTAATTTATATAATTCATACTTGGAACCTAAATTACCTGTGCCCCTTTTTTTTATACAAAAACTTGTCTACTTTTCAAAAAATCGATACATTCATATTCCTTTAGAATAATATCCACTAAAAATGTAAAAAAAAAATACAACCTGATGAAACAATCCAATTCGTTTTATTTTTTTAAGAATTAAATGAAATAATAAAACGAATATGAATAATAAAATATTTATTTCAAAAACAAATCAGACCGTTAGGACAAAATATCAAACAATTTAAAGAAAAAATCACATAGAAACAATAAATAATTCACTTCAATATTTTGACTTCGTCATCTACAGCGTTGCCGTTTGCCAGCCAAGTAGAACTGATCTTCTTCTTTTCCTGATGACGACGAGGTCAAAATATTGAAGTGAGTTGTATATTATTTCTACATGTTATTATCTTGTAATCGTTTGATAATAAAATATTTAGGCATATATTGGAATGAGTTGTTTAATAGTTATTTATGCCCAGGATCCTTCTACAATTATGAGTCTCGCTTCAGGATATATAACGCGCAAAACTTGTCAGGTATCTATAACACTGATTCACTAGATAAGATAGATTTTTCTAATAATATGACAAAAACATTACATGCTAACTGTTAAACCATGTAGACAAGGTTATTAATGTTATTAACAAGTTGATGTTGGCCCAGAGATCTACTCGTCAAGAAATGATAACTGTCAAGGATAGTTGCAAGTGATCTGAACAATCTATGTATATGGAGATGGAGTACTACCAATGGGTGGTTTCTCCACTGTTTTACCTCTCTTTCATGTATCATGACTAAGTATTACTTATTACCCCTTTAAGGGTAGTTGTAATATAATAAAGTTATTAAAAAATAAAAATAAACACGGAATCTAACTTAAGAATCTATCTCTGATTAAAGTATTTTAATCTTTTAACTAATATTTTAACATTAAACATATAATCTACCGTCATACCTCGTACATTACTGCCGTAGCTGTCGGACCGGTTTCGGGTGTCACCCATCTTCAACACGAACTGAAAGGAGTTCGTGTTGAAGATGGGTGACACCCGAAACCGGTCCGACAGCTACGGCAGTAATGTACGAGGTATGACGGTAGATTATATGTTTAATATTAATAATACTAACCTCTGTGGTAATGATGAAATGCATGAATTTAATATTTTAACCTTTTAACCATTAAATTTCTAAAAACACCAATATTTTATATCATATATATTATATTACATATATATGTATATATATGTATGTATATATATGTATATAATATATTATATATTATATTACATGATTATCATTATATATTGTAGTAGACACTATACAACTCATAGTATGCCTGGTTTGGTTTGCCTTTTCCTCCTAACAAGCCATACCATTAAGTAGTCGTACTGGGAGACTATACGATGTTTCGGTGTTCTTTTCCACATGCCACAAGCTAACAGAGCCACATCTACAGCTGCCCAGTGGAACGTGTGCCACATACCCGACCGGCAGTCATGTGCAATTAGGTCATATTAATGCCGGGGTTACTGGCTGACAAACCTCCATGGATTTTGTCAGTATGGAAAAGTCAAATTAAATACTTTTTTCTGTAGAATCATGTTATTTGCCCTTTTGGATAGTTTATACAACTAATAGGAGAAGAAATATAATGCTACACGTCTCAGAAATTTTCAAAATAATAACATGGTTTTATAAGTATGTTGATAAAATTTTATAAAAAAAATAATTCATTATCAATTAAAATTATATCTATTTCTATATTATCTAAAATATTATATTTGGTAACCTAATATTTTTTTATTTATTTTTACATTTGTCTAGTCCATTGCGTTCAGCTCTTTTTTAAAATAACAGCGGAATAAATATCAATTGAATTGAAATATTGGTTTCTATTTCTCTTTGTAAATTGTTTAAATGAGGATCTTATTATGCAGGAATCATTAAACTTATTTATCTTATTAATATAGAGTTTAACTTTAAGAAACCATATCTGATTATAGTATTTTAACCAGAAGCAGAAAACCCCGGCTTCGCCAGTCTAATTCGGCTTTGAATACCATTTATAGATAACAATAGAACAATGAAATTCGGTCAACATAGTAAACCAAAAGTTAGCAATAAACAAAAAAAGAACATAAAAATCTGATTATAGCAAAGGGTAAGATACTTATAAGAACGTGAAAATTAATCCTGGAATAATGCATTGTGTGTTTGTGTTTGTCGAATTTTTTTTACATTTTTATACATTTATTTTCATTTTGAGGGATAGACAAACTGACAAGGCTTCTTTTTTAATAGTATAGATTGAATCTCTGTTAATTGAATTTCAAAAAATTTGAAGCGATTAATCAATATTTGCTAATAAATAAAAAAAAAATTACAAAAGAATATGCGGAAATTTAATTTTGAAGTTCTTTATATTTGGAAGTACCTTGCTGAATACCAGTGTCAGACCACTAAAGTCCGGGTGGAGAGTGTTCCCACAGGTGGCTCTGGCCTGGGGAGTGACTTTGTACTCCCTCCTTCTTCTTTTCAGCAGAATTTATTATTTCACATTTTATTTCCCCTTCGTCCGTTTCTTTTATATTTTAGTTTCTTTCTCCAATCACTGTGTTTATCCCTATCTTAGCCTTTACATTTTCTTTTTTTTCTTTTATTATTCATTTCTACTTCATCTATTTATATAAGAGCAAACCTAACAAACCTTCCAAAGTTGTTTTGTAAGGTAGTTATCAGTAGTTTTTGAAGAATCTCTGGCATAAATATTTCCATTAAAGATTATTGGTTGATATAGGTTGCATAAGACCATCTTGGTGATTTTCAGTTTGATCACACCTCGGGAACTGTTGGATAACTCATTCTAGGCTACAGTTGGAATCGTAATGCTGCTAAAGATTCCATATAATTTATCAGCCGAGGCCATATAAAATCATGGTTTTTCTTAAAAACCTATTTATTTTGAGATTTTAAGCATAGTATATTCACATTATGGCTTTGTAACCATACTAGCATCTATATGTGGCATGTATTTCAAACAAAATTTGACTTTACGGTCCGAGTAACGGTTGTATATTGATTTCTTCCTTTCTTTTTCAAACTAATGATGCAACCCCCTAAAGTTGCTTCAGATACATGTGAATACAAAACTAAGGGGGAATGTAGTTCGGTAAAGGGAAAGTAGATTTATACTGTTTAGGACCTGGCAGTGAGCTAAGGCTGGGTTTACGAACATATCTCGGTCTGCCCTTTGAATAATGTATGCACCTAACAGAGTTCCAATGGATTTCCAGTTGCCCCTGTTCCACCCAAACAAGTCATTACTTCTCAACTAAAATATAGACCTCTTAATGGAAGCCCTTATTTTAAATAACTCACCTGACCAGACATCTAAATAAAATACACCATTCCGTATCAATAGTTAATTTGGTTTTTAGAAAGTACATTCTAAATTCAATTAACACATTTCATGTAGTGGTTTTTATCTTGGTCTATCTCGATCACCAAGGGTTTAGAAAGGATAAATAAGAGTCAATGTGTAAGAACAAACAATATGGTTGTGAATAGTGCATAGTTCATGGTTTATTCCAAATTTCAGGGGTGCAATTGATATTAAATGCATGCATATTGTTAACTTTTGCTAATATTGTTAAATTTTGCTAACCATCTAAAAAAACACGGACATGAACCTGACAGTATTGAAAACCCAATGAAATTAATTAAAATAGGAGAAAAACATAAAGATTAAATGTAATAGAAGAAATGGAAATATATAAGCACAAAAATACTGATAACCTAATAAACGAACAAATCAATCACCAGGCAGATATAATATTTAAACCAATAAAAAACATGAAAAGACGACAGAACGGACAGAACAGAGACGAATTAAATTTTAAAAGACAAAAAACAGATTAAACAAAGTTAAATAAAACTGTTAGATAGGAAATTTAGGCATATATTGGCACCATTGAGTTAAAATAGGTATTTATATTCGTGATTTTGGAAGGCAACGTTAGTCCATTGATGATGCAGCCATTGCAAAACCGGTCGTGAGACTTCACCAGGGATAGGACGAGGTATGACGTTTGATAATGATATGATATTGAATGACAAAAATATTTCAAAAATTTACTAGTGTTCAATTATTATATTTTGCTCAATGAGCAGGTAGCACAAAACACTTTTGCAAAGTTTTAGCCTGAGTTCAACGTTGCAGTTCACTCTAATTTGATACCCACACAGCATAGGTACTGAATACTGAATACTAGCCTAACACACCAGTCTCAGCAGGCCGACTCAAAATAACCATGCAAATATAAGCTGTATGTGCTATTAAATTTCGTTGCTATTTCTAATTGTTGTGTTTCTAAATACCTGGTTCATAATAGATAAGTGATATTATACAAGGTTTACAGACAGCGCTAATGTCTCCAATGCTATGAGCTTCGAAAAAGCTTGTTTTATATCTCAAATATTTTACAATATTTACAAAATTTTACTCTTTTACAAGCTATAAATTTTATATGATATTTACAATTTGTAAAATTTCAATGTAATACTTTGTTTTGGTGCTTTTAAACAGGCTTTTGCATTGAGGTATTCATATAATCAACACAATGTAACTATAAAGTTACTAGATGATAATGATATCTTTGCACAAATTTTCATGTTTATACCTGCTATTTTAAGCCATAATGGGATTAAAAAGCAAAGAAAAATGGAACACGATTATTTTAAAGGATAAAAAAGGACTATTAGTTTAGTTGTCAAATACAGATGTCAAAAAAGTTAAGAACTAGCACTTTAAAGCATAAAGAAATATAGTAGTAATACATTTCAAGCATCCAGGTGGCATCTTTAACACATGGGCGTCATGTGTTAAAATGGTATATGTATTTTAACACATGTTAAAATTTATACCATATGTTAAATGGATAATTCAGTTTTAGAAAACTGAATTAATCTACAAATAAATTGAAAATGTCAGGGAAATCATTAACGGCAACTAAAAAGGCTCACACACAAGCAGTTGACACTCAGACTCAGTTTTCTCATGACAATATTGGAGTCTGATATTGTTTTGTTTGTATTGTATATACTACGAGGAATGAATCTATGAATGGATTTTTATTATAAACAATGCCACCTATCTGTAGTTAAGGAGAAAAGGAGGATGTCATATATTACTATATTCGACAAGGTAATGTATAAGATGACTCAGATAATTGAATTTTCATAAATATATTGCTATTGATAAATATAGATCATAAATATAAATATATTGATTTTTAATTATAAAAATCTTACCTTACACTTCTAACTGAGGGACTAGGACAGCACTGTAGCTTATCCGATCCGACCCTCGGTTTATTCATGAGGGAGCAGAAAACAAATCTAACCACGTCGTTCCTCCAAGACGACGTTAAACCATCAGTTCTACGCCTGTGCGATGTTAGGTACTCGTTATTGTATTGATATTTATTAACATTGCTAGGAGCGTGGGCTAAGTGCTAAGCTATATCAATTTTTTTCATTGGTATAAAGATCTCTACTCAAAATACACTTTAGTTAGTTGGAAAAATTTAGGACTCTCGATGTAGAATGTTCATTTTGTAGTAACACAAAGAGTCAATCTTTGGCCTGAGTGTTCACTCGTAGGATGGCCACTACGACTAAGCCGTATGAAAATATTATTAATAATAATTTTACTAGCATCATTTATGTAGCAAACAATGGTATTTTGATTATAATTCATTCACTCTGCAGGTTTCAGCTATATAATAAAACTTAGTTTTATACAGACGAAAATGTTTACTTTGAAAACTAAAAGATGAATGTAAGGATCTTTTTAATTTTTTCTTATTCCATTCTTCCAACGGACATCCAAAGGACTACAGATTCTGATTTTCTAAATTTAGAAATTTTTCATGTCATACCTAACATGAACATGGTGCTATTAGATCATCGGATACTTTACGCCGTATAGAAGAAATAAAGAAACCTCAGAGATGTTTAAATGTTAACATAAAGAGCATGGTACTTATCATAAGTTTGGTACAAGATGAGTAGTCTACACATGAGATGCCTGAAGGACACCTTTATAGAACCAAACAGAACAACTCATCGTTCGATTCAAAAATATTTTAGCAATGTAAAGCACAGAAACGTTCATTCAAGCACCCCATTCAAGCCAGATGTACCCATTGGCTTCTGTTAAAAAAATAAATGACAATGCAACACTTGATCTACTTCCCATAATAATAATTGTAGTATATTATTACTTGTATATCAAAAACCTACGATAAGATATTTTCTACTTAAATTCTTGTCAGGGTGGTAAGTGTAGCTCATTTATGTATTGATATTTATTAACATTGCTAGGAGCGTGGGCTAGGTGCTAAACAATACCAATGTTTTTCATTGGTATAACCTAGTGAAAACAAGTGTTATTTGTCACAATATAGTCATAGCTACAGCCATTAGTAAAAATCAAATAATTTTCATCTACTAAATTTTAGGTATATCTGAATTAATTTAAATAATATTGGTTAGTACAAAAGAAAAAAAAATAAATTTTAATAAATATTTCTGTTTCAATAAAACTAGAATGAAAATAAATAAATCAATGCAAGGAAAATATTTTTCAGTTGAAAACGAGGAAAATTAGATATATCAGAGAGTTGAGGTGTTTTGTTTCACAAATGGAAAAGCCTTGTTCGTATCGAGACCTCTTCCTGCCCACGAAATTCACTAATGCCACCCGCCTAGTCTGTATATCCCTTTCTGCTGGTCGCTATCGAATTTAAAAATTTATTTCTCTCTTAAATTTCATTAAAAAAAGATTAACTGATATCACTTTATTGTTGACTTCTTTTAGTCAAGTCATTTATTGTTTAAATGCTCTCTATTAATTGAAATATATTATTACTTTTTCTATTGTTTATTTCATAATTTATGATATACTTTTATAATATATAGTTCAATAAATTGCCACCAGTATTTAAAAGTTAATATAATATTATTTCCAGCACAGAAATGCTAATGTGAATATCTAACAGCTAATGACAATTATAAAGAAAAATTGAGGGTATTTCCTGCACTAATCTGTAACTAATTCATAATAAAACTGTATAAAAAGGCTAAAAAATTGTTCACGAGGTCAGAAAGTCATATTACAAGAAAAGAACACTAAAATGAACTTTCATTGCACACATCTATTTTAGATTATCGTCGTCATCAGGAGAGGATGTAACCAGCGCCAAACAATGATTTATATATATATATATATATACCATGATAGACGAAAACGATCTGGAAGGACAGATTACACTTAAAATAAACTGTGACTCATAGACAGAAACATAACAAAGACAGACTTTTCAATATTTGGAGCGTAATGGCGGTCGTCCTCAGGAGAAGAAGTCAATAGACGGAGGGACGACAGTCAACGAAAGAACTCACTGGGTAAGGATAAAAATAAAAAAGGAACTAGGGAGTCGAGATCAAGGAAGAAAAAAAAAATTGTTTTTAAAACTCACTTCTCTTGAGGACGACTGCCATTACGGTCGAAATATTGAAAAGTGAGTCTTTGTTATGTTTCTGTCTATGTGTCACAGTTTATTTTAAGTATATATATATATATATATATATATATATATATAAACTCAAATTTTCGGATGATCCGTCTTCAGGAGAAGAGAGAGAATGGGCGACCAAGCACGCCGGAAACACAACGGCAGGAAACCGTCCCGGCAACCGACCGTGCTGCCACGCGCGCCCGGTTCAGGAAGTAATGAAGTAGAGACGATCAGAAGAAATTAATATTAAAATAATTAAGAATTAAGAAAAGCAGTTCTGGTTGATTGAAGGTAAAATAAACAGCAGGAAGATAAATGAAGTATAAAAAGGAATACCGTGAAAAATACCTAAAAGCATGAAAAAGGAAGATAACAGAGTTGGTAAGGCGATGAGAAACAAATGAAAATACAAGGATAAGATCAATTAAAAATAAATGTAATAATATAAAATAAATAAATAATTAAAGCAATTTAAAAAATAGGAATAAAAATAAATAAAATAAAATAAAAATAATAAATATATATATAGATAGATAAAGATTTTACATAAACACGTGAAATAACAATCAATGATCAAACCACAATATGAAATGGAAAAAAAAGACTAAGATCTTTCAACCAAACAATCATTTCTTTAATGATCTGAACCAAAGATTTCCAACAATTTTTCATCCAATGCACTAAATTCAATTCTTCATAAGCATTTTCGGTTTTTCTGGTTTCATAAATTTTATTGGTCTCAATTTTCTTAATTATGTCAAAAGCAACACCAAAAACATAGCAGCATTTTCTATAACGTTTTAGTCCATGACATATTCTCAGTATACTAATTATTGTTGGCAGAATTATCTTGTTTGAAAGTTTGTTTTTAACGATGATTACTTAGCTAAATGATCTCTAAGGATTTAGATATAATCATCATTAGATTGTGGAAGTCACAACGGATGAGATAGAATGAGGAAGGGGTTATGAGGTAAGGTGACAATAGAGATGGATATACTTACTAACAGTAAGGTGCTATAATGCAAGCTAAAAACACTATTGTTGGACTATTTTTTTTTTTTGATTGATTATGTCTTTTTATAGCAACAATTAGAGAAAAAAGTATGACTTAAAACCGATCAAGTCACCTTCTCTCTCCATCTGTCAGATCAACCATTGAACGTTATTTGAACGAGTTTTCAACGAGCAGTGAACTTGATTAGAACAAGATGTTTTCATTAAAGTTTGATAGTTTTGAGTAGATACTATACATATAAATAACAAATGTATATAAAATGCTCAAAATAAGCCAGCTATTAAATTTTTACATAGATTTTCTTATACACACTAAATACATATCTTTAACAATAAATTTTATAAAAAAAAAAAGAAAACAGGCTAAGAAACTGGTTAAATTAGTACAAAAAGGAGTAAAAACGCTTTAAGGATAAATTCAAAATTTTTGAGGGCTAAGAACGATTGAAAAAAGCTAACTTTAGCCCGTTTCTGGAAAAATCGGCAACATTCCTCCAAATCTTCATCTGGGTTGGAGACAAAAAAAAGAAAACCAGAGAACATTCCTATTCTCCAAAATCAATCAATCTATTCCCAATTACTTATTTTATAAATTATTTGTTCCTTAATTTATTTTAAATGTACAAAAAAGCATTCACTTGATTTAATAACATTATCCAACAATAAAAATATACTCTACGAACTAATTTATTAAATAATAAAAATAATTTGATCAGTTGTTTTTATAGAAGTAAATAACCTTTATGATGGAAAGTTTCCAGTTGCCCTACATTTCAAGTCAGCAAATAAATTTTGATTGATCTTTTACCACCGATAGAGGAAAGCTTAAAACATTTCCAGAGAGAAATCCAATACAAACCACAGACAGTGTCAATTTCATTTTGTTAGTTTGTAAAGCAAACATTTTTGGATTGAGCTGGGTCAATCAGCAATCTACTCAACTCTATTGAATTCATTTTTATACAGTGATTTAAGTGTAACAGCTATTTCAATACCTTTTAAAGAAATAATTGATATTGATTGTCTTCTGAAAATTTCTTAATTCATTAATCAATAATTTAATTTTACATTAATAATATATTGTTTGTTTTTTTTCATTATTATATGGTTCAATGTTAGTAAAAAAATGTATACAAAAAGAAAACATAAACCTACAGTCAGTCTTTCATTTTTGGATCAAACCATCTCTCTTTCAAAATTTTTGAGATGACGGTTGAAACCAAAAATAGAAGCCGTAAGATTGCTTTTTGTTTTATTTGGTTTTTAACTTTTATGTAAGTCCTGATATTTTTCACAAAACTCAAGTGTTTATTTACATACATGACTATATATATGATTACACCTAGATTACTGAATATCTTACTGTAACCGTAAGTGTTGACGCTGTTGCTTAATGTGCCTTAGGTCTTTTTACTCTTGCTTTTGGACTTTATATATAATATATATATATATATATATATATATGTTCGTATATTTGAGGAGCAGGCCTTCATTTATACAAAGTTCTATTAAAACCTATGCCTATTTCCATTTTAACACATTTTCGAATCAATTTTTCAAATTTTCTGACCTCTGACTTCCATAAGTTCGGGACAAGATATATCAGTTCTCCAAAATTTTTATTTGTGTACACCGACATGTTTCGGTATTCATCAACCATTCTCAAGGATGTTATGACAAGGTGTTAACTTCCTTGAGAATGGTCGATGAAAACCGAAACATGTCGGTGTACACGAATAAAAATTTTGGAGAACTGATGTATCTTGTCCCGAACTTATGGACATCAGAGATCAGAAAATTTGAAAAATTAATTCGAAAAGTGTTAAAATGGAAATAGGCATAGATTTTAATAGAACACACACACACACACACACACACACATATATATATATATATATATGTGTATGTGTGTGTGTGTGTGTGTGTGTGTGTGTGTGTGTGTGTGTGTGTGTGTGTGTGTGTGCGTGTTCTATTAAAAATAATGCCTATTTCTAACTTTACACCTTTTCTGATTAATTTTTCCAATCTTCTCATACATGGCTTCCATTGGTTTGGAACCAAATACATAAGTTCACCTTATGATCATTTTATTATTATAAAATAATTTTAATTTTTGTAATTCGACATGTTTTGTTCATCATCGACCATTTTCAAGGATATTCGTCTTCGGAAGACAAACCAGTGTGGGACAGGTAAATACGTCAATTTATTACCTTCCCAGATGCAAACGACGATTGGAAGTTAACCAGGACCCTGAGGAAGTCTCACCATGCCACTCATATGCCGTTGTTAGTTAAGGTCCTCATATATTGCCAAGCTGATTGTACATCAAAAGTCGTATATTTTGTTTTAAGGCTTAGAGCAGTGATCTTTAATCTATAACTCACATCGTAGAAGCTTGGAGTAAACTGATTCACATCTTTTTCCAAGATGGAATTATGACACGTTACTATCTACTATCTTCCATCTAAAAAAATCCAGAATCTGATGAAAATTTGAAACGAAAACTAGTTTTCTTGTATCCTACCACTTTTTCTTTAATACTTTATTGCATGCACCTTTAAAATCAGTATGCCTGATATTGTGCCACTTGCTATGAATAATTGGAAAAAATGTTTAAACCATCTGGTAGACATATATTGAGTTATTGTTATTATATGAAGAAATGAAATAACAGATTAAAATTAAATGGGCATATTTAAATAAGGAATAATTGGAATTTATGTTTGCTTAAAAATAAACTTATTGATTGGTTGAAAACATTTGGTTTTTAGGGCGAAATACAATTATAAATCGTTAATCTTATAATTAATCAAATGTGTAGTTAATTGTAAAATAAAATGTAATTGCAAAAATTTTTTTTAAATATTTAAAGAATTTTAAATTGGACCTGAAAGGTAGGATGAAAAGTTAAATAGGACATTATCGGTAGTTGGGTGGGAGGACAGGGGGTGTACAGGAGAGGTCGTATTTCAGGAATACAGACAGAGGGCAGATCGGCATCAGTGATTTATCTGAGCGTCTGCCCTTTAGGCGTTGGTATAAACAATGCTAGCCCTCGAAGGGCTTTCTTTCCGGACTGCCTTATCGGCCCGTCTCGGGCCCTAACGGATTTACCTTTACAAATGAAAGGGAGGGGAAAAATTTCAAAGTTCGACCTGTTGGGCTTGCGGGCATCCGTTGTGAAAGGGGGGGGGAGTTGATTTGCTGGGGAGAATCCGTCTGAAATCTCTCATTCTCATCTCAGTTAAACCGACACTTTCTTGTTTGTATTTTTTTTTTCTCCTTATCATTGACTACAGGGTCTTAGTACTGAAATGTGACTAAGGAAAAAGAAAGTTTTAAAAAAGACACGCTAAGTAAATGAAAGTTTTGCTAAAGAAAATAGTCGCTTGCTTGCCCTGTAGTCAACCACAAAACCTTAAGTATAAACAAATTCTTTTTTAGACTTACCACATGGATTTGTGTTACTTGACTTTCACGGTTAGAGGTGGTTAGAGCAATGATTAATATTAAAGCATTGGAAAAGTGCTGTTATTTTTTATTTAAAAATTAATAGTAATTTTAAGTCAGTTTTCTAGTAATTTATTAGTTGAAAATCGTTTAGTAAGTTTTGTTTTACTAAGAATATTTATAGCTTCGAAGTTGAATGTCATACTAAAATTGATGACTGTTAAGTACTACCTGTAGTAGCATCAAAAGTATTTAGTAAATAATCAACTTCGTAAGAGACGAAATACCTACAGAAATCGTAGGGTCCAGGTTATCTCAGTGGTTAACGTATTCGCCTCTGAGCTGGTAGTCCGGAGTTGGATACCCACCTGGCCCTCGATTTATTTACTTGAATGGTGAATAAATCTGAATACATCATCCCTTGATGAGGAAGAGAGCCGTGGGTCCCGAGCATGCATAATGTCAGGTACTCGTTAAAGATCCCTACTCGAATTACACTTGAGTTAGTCAAAATTTAGGACTTTCAATGTAGAATCACAGATCAAACAAAAAGCTGGTAAACGGCTGACATTATCAACCGCTAGGAGATCTGTTTAAGCAATAAAAAAAAATACACAAATGGCATGTGAACAAAATTAGTTCCATTAAGTTAACCTCACAAAATTAATCACTTTAATTCTCAGAAAAAATATTCTGTGCTGCTTCTTGGATAATAAATCATATTTTGGTTACCCCCCCCCCCCCCCCCACAATAGTGAATCAGAAAGAATATATATGTATTTTCATAAGTATTCAAAGATTACAGAATGACCCACAAAAATCCAATCCCGGAGTTGTTCTATTTTTGAGTAAGTTACAGCAATTCTTAGAGCTGGATTTATGTCCACATATTTCTCTATAAGTCATCATTGTCCAAGTTGAAGGGCGTACTGCATTGAGTAAATATCAGTACCTCAAGGTATCAGTACATCAGGACTCTTATAACCTTAATTATATATCTTATCTAGTCATCCAAAACTAATCACCACAGTTGATGCAATAGCACAACAGCTTTTAGTCGTCTCAATTTCATTTGTTGTAGGCCCTATTCTTACATGAATTACTCCGGTGTTGAATTCTTGTTATCAATTCTATAGACCTATGAATACTTACAAAAGCAGATATACATTGTTTCTGATTTACTATTTTGGGGAGTTTAATTTGCAAAGTAACAAAGTGTTTTGAACATTTAGTGTTATTCTTCAGGTTTACATCTTAAAACATGACTACTTATATATATTATATAGTAACCTAAAAATCATATGTGTTCATTAAAAAATCAACAATTTTCTTCTATAAGATCTTTTTATAAAATTTTGTTTTTTACTCAATTCTGATAAAACATCTCCAAATCACTGTAGGGAAACCAAACAAGCATAACAAGTTATCATTGTTTGAAGCTGAGGTTTCACCATCACTAATCACTATTTCACTATTCATGAAAAATTTGATCTCGAGATTTCACGCATTTATAATTTCAGGTCCCCAAAGTTCTTTTCTGAAGTTTTTTTGGTGATAAATATCTGCATATGTTTGGATGTGTCGATAGCCTACTCAAAAGTTCATGAGCTAATGCAACAACGTTTCATTGAGTAAAATTCATATTCCATACAAAAATGGATTCCATAGTACAAATGAACTACAGAACTTGTTATTTGGGTAATGTTACACATTGAGAAAGTCACTTTTTTTTAACCAAAATATGTCAAAAATACAATAGGTATTTTTATCAATAAAATTGAAACATGTTGATTAATTATTGATTAAAAAAGGTTGTTGTTCAGACGCAATCCATAACTATTGATGTAACGTAATGAAATTATATTTAAAAATAGTATGAATGGATGAGATGAAACCTTGTTTTCTTAAAATTAC
This sequence comes from Hermatobates lingyangjiaoensis, assembly GCA_026182355.1. NCBI lineage: Eukaryota > Metazoa > Arthropoda > Insecta > Hemiptera > Hermatobatidae > Hermatobates > Hermatobates lingyangjiaoensis. Next base: position 3,862,433 of record JAPFBL010000085.1, read on the forward strand.
ATTAATGGAAATAGGCATCAGGGTATATTTTATAATTTTACAAAATTTTAGTAAATCTACAATCATCTAAATGTAGAAGTATGTAATTTTTTAAAAAATTAAATTAATATACTCTGCAAAAAATTTAATAAAATTTTCATTAAAGAAAACTGCAATAAACGTATGTAAACTCCGAAATTAAATAACACTAATAAATCACTTGCTGTACTTGTAGGAATTTTTTACTCAGTGAAATAAAATTATTAAACCAATTAATGAATGCTAGTTGAAATTTTTTATTGAATTAACATGATATGTAGAGAGAATAAAATTCCTAAATGTAAAAAATTAACGGAAATGAATAATATTTCCGGAAAAATTAAACCATCCATTCCAGGAATTATGAATGGTTCTCTAACTAAGTGTTTCAATTAATAAGTTTCATGTTGAACCCTTGAACACAACTTTAAGTTAGATTATAACTCATAGTTTGTTTAAAAACTCTATTGTCTTTGATAATATGGAAGTACTATTTTGATATTAGAAAAGTACTATTTTGTACAGTATTACAAAGCAAATACTACTATAATGCCACTTATTTGGCAATTCAAAGAACTTTATATAAAAATATATTCTTTAATAGATATTATTTGTTAGCTTACCATTGCATTCATAACCATAAATATTGAAAGAAAAATATTGAATCAAAAATAACAAATTTAAAGTTCAATCTGTAGTGACAAGATAAGTTTTTAGTAAATATACATAGTCATGATGAAGAACATCCAGTAAATCAACAAGGTTTGGTTAGGTTGAAGTGGCAGACCAACAAGGGAACATAGACTGAATATTGGCCCTTTGTGGTAGCTCAAAGATTGAATCTACATTGGAATCCTAAATTTTCTCTTACTCAAGTGTATTTCGACTATGGATCATTAACGAGTAGCTAACATCGTACAGGCTTAGAACTGACGGTTTAACCTAACCACTGGAAAATCAACAAAACCAAATCCAAAAATTTTGACTAAAAAAAAAATAGAAAATTCTTTAATTTTGAATTGAATCATTCTTGACTGATACATTGAAACTGAATTGGACTTTGATGTCGCACCCTTGGATCCACTAACTCAAGACTAATCAATGGCTGCATAATCCAAAAACTATATGTTAGATTACAACAATTGAATTCAAGAAAGTTAACATAGTTTTAGATCTACAACTGCTGATATAATTTTCAGAAGAGGTATTTCAGAAGAGGTATATACCAAAGCTGCTATTGTGGGGATTAGTTGTGGATGACCTACTGAATACTCTAAACAATCATATTTACTATATACAAAGACAGGTAGATGAAATTGATTTTATAAAAAATACTAAGCTAGATGATACTATCTATAGGTAAAAATAGCAAGTTCAAATAGTTAATAAAACAGGCAAGGAAAAAGAAATCTGGATAATAATTATAAAAAAACTTTCATTGATTGAATTTTGAATGTTGAATTTGAATTTTGAGAGTTTTGGTCAGGTTTTTAATAAACTTATATATGCTGACGTTTTGACGTCTATATACGTCCTCTTCAGGCCCAGATATATTTTTCAATAAGCGCTACTATTTTATCATTTAAATTTTAAAGAAATCTGTATCAATATCTTCAGTGCATATTTCTTTTAACATTTAAATTCTAAAATATTAGTGCTAATTGAAAAATCTATTCTAGCCCTGAAAAGGACGTATATAGACGTCAAAACATCGGCGTTAAGCAGTTTATTTAAAACTCGACCAAAAACCTCAAAATACAAATTCAATGATTATATATATACTATATAAAATTAAATTATGTATAATATATATTTATATTATTCTATGTTATTCTATTTATTCAAAATATTTTTCATTGGATTTAATGAGAATAGATTCTCTCGATAAGTTTTGGAAATTTTAGTTACTAGTTGGAGTTTGCTATATGAGTTGATCATTGGCAATTTGAATTTAAATAAAATTTAAAATTAGCTATAGAATTTAAATGGTTGCTATCTTTCATTTTTGAAGAGTAATATATATTATTCTAGAATTAGCCCCTTGTATTGAACATTCATGTCAATTATATCTTAAACAATTAACTATGTCCAGTTAATTTAAAATAAAGCAATTAATGAAATTGTATATGATTTGTGATATAGTTTATGTCAGAATAATATTGAATGTCGACCATTTATGATTTACAAAATCTAAAGTTATTTTTATATGAAGGATCCTTGCATATTCATCCAGAAATATTGGCAAAATTCAAACCCAGTTTTCCAATAAATCTTTCTGAATTAATTATAACCATCCACCTATTAATAAAAATGCAAATTATTGATTTTGAAAATTGAAAATATTAATATCGTTCTTTTAAAACATTTCAGAATAATTGGTTTCTAAGAAGAAAATGAGGAAAAAAAAAAGAAAAAAAATTATCACAACAGAATTGATATCGATAAGAGATTTTTCTTTCTTTTTCACCAAAAATATGCAAATACCAAAGATTTAATAACAGGGAGGTTGAAAAATTTAATAACATAGGAGTCGGAATCTTTAGTTTATCATCCGTAAAGACGACCCTTAAGTTAATATGGTAGAATTGAATTTTTTCCCCTCAAGCTCGAAAAAATATTACACTTTTATCTCTAATTCATTTCCAATGGAATTATAAGGTTTTTTTTTTTTTCTAAAAGGAGATCCCTTTGGGCTTTAGAACGTAAGAATATTTCTTTTTTTCCGTTGAGAGAAATATGTAACTCTATTTTTCTTTTTAGGAAAATATGTTCAGTTTGTTTGAATGAAATTAATTAAAGACCGTATTAGTTTTAAGTATAAAAAAAATAAATAAAAAAAAATAAACTAATTTTAAGAGAAATGGGGAAAAAATGTTATAAAACACAATTAAGATTATAGTTAATTTATAAGAAAACGTTTTCTGAATAAAACGTAATAACTAGAATACTATTTATGGATGCCATATGACACTAAATGGCATCATTAAAATGCAACATACTAAGTTCCTGAAGCACATTCATCCTTTTTACAAATTGTTTTGAGTGAATAATCGATTCAGTCACTTATAAGAATAATTATAAGGAGAAATAGTCATTTATTGAAATCAGCAGCATTTAGCTGCAGCGTTATTTTAAGGAAAATATACACTTTTTTAGAGCACCGTAAATGAGACAGATAAATTGCTGAACTTAGCAAAGCAGGAACCAACAAAAGTAACAACGGTAAAAAGAATGTAGCAATTTCTATGATGCCTTACTCCATCAGAAGTTGTAGTGGTTTTAAAAACCGATTTTAAAACCGGTTTTTTGGAGAAAATTATTAAATTCGAAACCGGTTTTTTAGTAGAAAATATCAGTTTTCAATGAATGAATAACATTTAAAAAAAATTTAAAAATGACAAATGTAGCCAAATGTACCAGATTGATGAAAACACTGTTGCAAGTGGTTTGGTTCTTGGAATCGTGTCGGTCTGATTTAATAATATGGTTATTTTAAATATAAAAATATATTGTCCTTATTTATTGAATAACTCGTTTCACTTTTATAAAAATATTTACATTCTCATTTGTGAAAATTACGCATAAAAACAAATAATTGTTTTTAAAGTTATTTAATCCTGGTCAACTATTATTTTATTTGTTATACTAAATTGCATAAAAAATATTACTGTCAATAAAATTGAATAGTAAATAATTTCAGTCAAAAACGTCTTTTAATCACTCTAAATGTTCTGTTAAAATTGTTTGTTCGAATTATAGAATAACCGAAAAAAAATTTTTTTTTATAAAAATTGAAAACCGGTTAAAATCGGTTTTCTGGAAAAATTACTATTCGAAAACCGGTTTTCTATAATGTCGGTTTTTTTTATAAACCCTAGTAATGTCCGATCATATTTATTCATGGGTGAGTTAATTTTCTTCGCAAAAACTCATCAGAACAGTCATAAAGGAATGTATGTTGAATTCATTATCTCTATTCAATAATATTATTCGGTATGATCTATTATGTATGAATAATTCTGTAAATTTTAGCCACGATTTTGAATTTCTTGAATCTTTTAAAATGTAAGTGGAACGAAACAAGCATAAAATAGATTACATTCTTACTATTCGTTTTGTTTTATTTTGATAGGAATTTTTTTTCTGCATTATTTATGTTTAAGGGGCCAGGTTAGCTCAGTGGTTAGCGTACTCGCCTTTGGGCTGGTAGTCCGGGTTTCGATACCTGACCCTCGATTCATTCACAAGGGAGGTGAATAAATCTGTGTGCGTCGTCCCTTGGAGAGGATGTTAAACCGTCGGTTCCTTAGCCTGTACGATGTCAGGTACTCGTTATCGTACTCTAAATACACTTGAGTTAGGCAATATTTAGGACTCCCAATGTCCTAAATCTTTATAGTTCAAGTCTGTATATCTAAATCCAGAGCCTGTGGAATCACCAATCAAACAAAAAGCCGGTAAACGGATGACGTTATCACCCCCTAGGGGACTGGAATGGTACAAAACCAGACAAAATTTAACAATACGATTTGAAGAATGAAGGGATGCAGAATATGATTAGTCCTCGTAGAAGTGGCTGTTATTACTATTCAATCAAATTAATCAATTTCTTGTATTGTACTGAATGAAGTAAAAAAGCAATGAAATCCAAACAAGGGTTCCAAAATCTACTTACTCCATATAACGAGGTTTTCAGACGATATTTACAAGGATTTGAAGAGAAGAAGAAGAAGAAGAATAAGTGATAAGAAAGTGTTTACAAACACATTGGGTCTCCCCTTTGAATAATGTATGCACCCAGCAGACTTTCGCTTGCCCCTGTTCCACCCAAACAAGTCATTACTTCTCAACTAAAATATAGACTTCTTAATGGCTTGCCTTGTTTAGAAAACTGAGCTGACTGAACAGCGAAAAATAAAATATGTTACCGTTTATCAATAATGACATATTAGTATTTTCCTAAATAATATACAGATTATTGCTTTTAAAAAGTTGGACAATGATGATTAATTCTTAACTGAATTCTAAACATAGACATTGATTTGGCATTTTTTTTTAAACAGCTAAAGTTGTGAATCAGAAAAGAGTTATTATTGCTATTTTTATGATTGAACTGCGATCTAAATTATTATAGACTTGGAGACTCTAGGGCCAAATAGTTCTCTTGTACCTCTCGTATCATTAATAAAACAACTCTTAAAAGAACCTAATAATTTTCTTTGAGGAATCAACTCTCACACCTGTTGGTATGATTTGATAAACAAAAATTCATAATATTTTAAAGAAAGTTTATACATATTTACACAAAATGAATTCAGATGTTTCTTTCACTTTCAGACAGAGCCTGCATTCTATATAGTATATGACATTAATTTCAACTTTACATTTTCACAGCATCCAGAAAACATCGTAAATGAATTCAGCAAACATCAAAATTTGTAAACCCCTTAGCATTTCAAAATTTATTATATTTTGCATCATCACAAAGTTAATAAAGAGATTAGGTGATGACTTTTGGGACAGTTTACTTCCAATTCGATGATGTTCAGATTCTAATGTCAGTCGCCATCAATAAAATGTGTTTATTACTGCCCCACGTTATCAGTTGTGTATTTCATTTATAATAATTTAAAATATCAAGTTTTGTTAATACAATTTTACCTTAGTGTAATTAAAATAATAATATTCATTAAACAACTTTATATAAAAATTATTAGGAATATAGATATTTGAGTCCAATGAGTTCATTTGTGATTTTATTTTTATAATTCTGTATGTGAGAGTTTTTGCGTGCATGTGTGATTATGCATCTGCAAGTTTGTATAATTTTGATATTATACCCCCTTCAATATCCGTTATATTTTAGATGTTGTGTATAGTTTTTGTGCAAAATTACTTCATGTAATTTACTTTATTGCCCAAGAAGGAATAAAGAAACATAGCATTTGGAACCTGCTTTTCTAGTAACTCAATGTAATTTAAACTATTTAAATATTACCTTGATTTAAATATTTCATGATAACCATTTCAGAACTATAGAATATTGCAAGAAAAAATATTACCTAAAAAAAACAACTATTAATATTCATTTGGAGTAACTTTTGTTGTAAAATACTTCACAACAAGGATTCCATGTTTGTTATAATAGAAAAAATGAACATTAAAATAAACAATATCTTTAAGTTGATAGCCTATGTTATGGAAGATACTTTTAGATAGAGTTTGATATAGGTCAAAATATCCCATTCAATAAATAAAAATAATCAAAAATGACACTCATTATTAATCAGTTTCAATATATTTTCAGTTCTAGTAAAGTTGAAAGTATCCGACTCCAAATATTAAAAATATTAATATTTCAAAAAAAAAAAAATTTAAAATACAACACTTTAATATTTTCCTGAAGAATTACAATATTATAATAATTATCATAAACATTATTATGACTTAATAAGGATTTTTGTGTACCATCCAAGATTTTACAAAACCATGATTTTAATGCAAGTTTAATTAACATTAATACATTAACATGTTCCCTTCTGGGGAACATGTTAATCTATAATATTAATACAAAAAAAATATAATGAATTATTATTAGTTCAAATGAATTTTCTTTCTTTTCGAAGTAAAACATATTTTTTTTTTTTTCATCTTGCATGCACCATATATAATACTACCATGCTGATCAGTAATCTTAGTTTATAAAAAAACATTAAAATTACATTATCAATACGAATTTTTACTTTTGAAGTAAACTTTTTTTTTTCTTTCATTACTATTAATATAAACAATCTTAGTATACACACTATAAAATAAGTAAAACATTATTAGAGACCGTATTCTATTAAATTAGAAAAATAAATAGTCAAATATACTTTTAAAATATTAATATTTTTTTAGGGAAATTATGTATTAAAAGTAAGAATAAAAGAAGTTATATAAAATTTAAACTGGAAAGTGTTTGAACTTTATAACACTTTGGAATAAGAAATTATTATAAATATTTTGTTAAAGTAGGACAAGTTTGGAAGGAGACGTAACAAGTTTACACTGAGAGAAACTTAGTTTTAACTAAATCATGAAGTGGGCTCCTTCGAGGAGATAGAAGACAGTTTAAGTTTTCTGAAATTGCTGCTATAACTGAGTAGAATAAAACCAGAAAAGGTAAAGAAAGAATTGGTTTAATTTTACACTTTGTGGTATGAATTTTAATATTATGCTGAAGAAAGGACAAAATGTTGACTTACAGGATTGGAGGACTGCAGTGTAGGTCAATTAATATAATTTTTTCTCAACAATATATTCTCAGAATGAGTAATGGTTAATCCATTCAAAATATAGTCTGCTTGGTTCTTAAAGTGATTATATCATTCTGTAATTTGTATATTACATCATATTGTTTATTACTTATATTGAATTATTATTTTTAAAAATAATATTAAATATATTTACCATTATAAAAGGACTTTCCCCTTTGTCCACACTTACGAGGGTTATGATGTATCATCTAAAGAAGACAAGGTATGACTTATTTTTGATTCTGCCCTCATTAACTACACCTTGTTCTCACTTGACGACTTAGACGTTTAATGACTGTTTAGACTTTGGATGAGACGGGAAAATATAAAAATATTAAAAAAAAAAGAAAAAATATTTTTACGCCTCTAGGTGCATTTTTTTTGGGTTTATCGGTGCGATAACGAGAAATATTTTCTTATTTACATTGAACATGTCTAACTTTTTTTGAGTACTGAAGATAATTTATTGTATTATGTACATGAATAAATACTGTACAATAGTACTAAACATGTATAAGGTACAGGGGTGACATTAAAAAAATCCTTAAGGCTACTTGATACAAAAAACTATATTTGGACAGTACCATGACCTTGAAATACGATATCGTAGAGTTGACAAGGGATCATCTCACTTAGCGATCAATTGTTTTAACGACCTGGTTGTTGGAACGGAACCCGTCGTTACGTTATAGACCAGGGTGTATAGGCAAACCATATGGCTTACTAATGGCGCCGATGTCACCATGTCGATTTAACTTTAGACGTAGTTAACCTATGTTTAAAATTGGTTAACATTCGTGATCTAGTAGGCTCCAGTGTATTTAATAGGGCTATGTTATTGGCAATTAAAAAGGAATAGAAGTGTCTCACGAGTTATGCAACGTTTATTTTGTGGTATCTATTCAAGAAGAGAAATATTGTCTCAACGTGAAATATTAATCCAACGTCGACACATTTCTAACACTTAGTGTTCGTCCTCAGGTTGCATCTATCTTAGTAGGGAGTGTCCTATGACTGCTTGAATACTCAGCATCATTTTACTAAAGCCGATCATCAAGATGTAAAGTTCAAATTCAAGATGTAACTTGAATATGAACACTAAATGTTCCAAAAGTGTTGAAGTTAGATAAAATCTATTTTGTAGGAAGAAAGTGTTTCTTTCCTTTATTCTTATCTAGTCAGTGTATTCAGTAAAAATTCAAAAGAATATTCTAAAAACTCAATATTGTAATTAGTCGGAAACAGGTTATCTCAGTGGCACCGTGCGCGCCTCTGAACTGATAGGTCCGAGGTTTAAAACCCACTCAGGTCCTTGATTTATTCACATAGGTGGTGAATAAATCTGAGCCCGTCATCTCACGAAGAGGACGTTAACCCGTTGATCCCGAGCCTGTACGATGTCAGATACCCGTTAAAGATCCCTACTCTAGATACACTTCAGTTAGCTAAAAATAGGACTCCCAATGTATTATTATCTCCTTTGTGTGGTGTCACAATGAGCCAATGTTTTTGATCTCTTGTGGGACTACCACTACGCCTCACCTAACCTACCTTTACCATTTGCAAGGTTACGCTACCTATGATTAGACGTAGACCAGGTTATCTTAAAGCATTTGAGATTTAAAACAATATGACCTTAGAAACAAATCAATTTTATCACAGTATCCAATTTGTAATTTGGGAATGTATCGACTACTAGACGCCCATCATGCAAATAACAGTGCAATGATTCAGCATAAAGTAGTATAGTGATATGATTCTCTAATTATGATGGGAACAGTTCATTAGATAGTTCCACAATAGCCTGATGTAACCTCCTCATCTGTTTAACAGAACATATATTCAAGCATCTAGGTGTGACCTTTTCAATTACTTCAGTGATACGATTTCGATATCAGGGTAAAGTTAATTTAATAAAAAGTGCACTTACAGTTAATTCTGAAGATTAGAAGTTCCCATGTTGGCCATGAAGCTAGACTATTAATGTAGAAAGTAGTAAAATGATGTGCACGCTGACTCTCCGGGAGGGCCATAAAACTGTCGGTCTCAAGGCAGTAAAACCGCAAAATCAGCGTTTATTATATCTCAGCTGTGGTAACCTGTAAGTATCACATCCCTAGTGTATGAAAGGAAGAAACTCACCCTTGACGCTTTCTACATGCGGGAAAAAACAAGTGAAGAATACTTGTTATTGATAAAGATAGAGATAATTGGAATATACAAACAACTTGGAAAAAAGTCGTACGCAATGGTAAAATTTTTGATCGTAATATTAAAAAAGAACGATTGAGGTGTTTACAGCTATTAAGTTGAATTCCTATTAACAGTTATAAGGCAGAGCATTGCCTCATAATTTTTATTCATTATATTGTAATATTGCTCGCTGTTTGGTATATGTATTGTTTTCAAATTTAATACTTAAGGAAATTTTCTGTTCCACGTTTGGGTGATACTTTTTTGTTTTTATGAATAAAGATTAGTATGGAAAATAAGATTAGGGGACGACCCTTTCTAACTTTTCTATATAAGATATAGAGGGAGGAAAAGCTTTTAATTGTATATTCACTATTTAATTTGTACTAGAATAGTGTTAAGGATATCCTTAAGACTAATTTCATTTGTATTAGTATAGTGTTAAGGATATCTTTAGCACTAAGGAGGTTTAAGTTTCACGTTTGATATAGGTTTGCAAGCTCACCTCAGGTAGATCTACATCGTCAGAACGTTTTTTTGGAGTTCATGATCCCATATGGGCTATTGTGGCATAGGTTAGGTTAGCCTACAGTAGTCGTCTCACGAGAGAACACACATAGTCCAAAGATTACCCCTTTGTCTTACCATACAATAAACATACTACATTCGGAGTCCTAAATTTTCCCAAACTCAAGTGGATTTATAGTAAGATTCTTTAATGAGTACCTGCACAGTACAGACTTGAGACCGACTTGCTTAGATTTTTGCATTTCCCATATGAATAAATGGAGGGCCAGAGTGGGTATCAAACCCCGGATCTAGCAGTCTAGAGTCGAGCACTTGAGCCTATGAGCTACCCTTGCCGCAGTCGCAAGTAATAAAAACCAATAAAAATATTTCAGTTGTGTAAAAAATTTAATATTCCTTAGATGTTCTATTACTTTAATTTTTTTTCTTTATTTCTAATTAACTGGTAACCTTTCTTGTATTTTTTTAGCAATACAATATGGAGTAATCTTGTGTTATAGCCAATTAAGTCGGTACACTTGTGTTATTCCACCCTGCATCCCATTGAATGCGAATTCCTACCCTATCATATTATTATTTGAATCAGCTCTTATCCGAAAATTGCATCCAACCTATGTTCAATAGCCAAACAATTAATGCAGAGTTGATTCTATACATGAAATTTCCAATTACAAAGGACCTGCTAGTGTAATTAAAACAGCCCCAAACAGCTACCGAGATGTGGCAGAAATGTGTTTAACGGCCTTAACCACACCCGTAAAGAAATTGAATTTATCACAACCCTAAGGGACTTTTAATGAAAAGTAAAGTTACAGTTTACTTCTTTAAATAGTCGCACTTCTTAATATTAAACAAAACATGTATATTCTTTGATGTTAAAATAAAATTGGTTATATAATTTTCACATTATTATTAATAAAGATATATGTATTTACATAAATTAACTCTAGCACATTGTAATTGAATGTAGCAAATATACAGGGACAAAAACCGCACTATTACAAGGCCTAATAATAGATTTTTAAACATCATTGATTGCATCACGTGCCTATTTTTTTTTTGGAGGACTAGGTCTTTTAATTAAAATAATTCTCAATACGCCAACGTTCTGATATACAGTGATACCTCGGGATACGAGTGTCCTAACATACGAGTTATTTGAAATACGAGCTGTCAAATTTTGTTTTGAAATACGACTGAAATTTGAGATACGAGTAACAGCCAATTATAGTATCAGGTCATTTATAAATATGTACATTTCCTTTTTCTACGATGCCACCTACGGCCCACTCAGTTCTCAGTTTACCTTTGAAAATTGGAAGATCATGGGAAGGTGGGAGAGAGTTTCATAGTTCATGGCAAAGAAACACCCCGAAAAAGTTCCAACTAGTCGTACATCGGATCTATTTAATGAAACTTGCCTAACTCATTTCCGTAGCATTCTGAAAAAGAGGAAGAAACAAACCTCCTTGGACAGTTTTTTTTAATCCTGCGAAATAGGCAAAGACCAGTGAAGAGAAAAGCATTAACTAAAATTAAACAGACAGTAGCATTTAAGTTATGTCTACGTTAAATTTAAATAACTAAAATACTAATTACATATGTACGTAAACTTAATAAACCAGTTTTTTCTAAACACTTCTACAATCTCTTTTATTATGTTTTTAGACAATATTTGTCATTTATACATTTTTCTTATTCAAAATCACGTAACAAAAACAATTAGGGGTAAGTATGTTTGGGGCTGGAACAAATTAATGGCATTTCAATTGATTTCAATGGGGAAAATTGCTTTGAGATACGAGCAAATTGACATACGAGCAAGGTTACCAATTAAACTCGTATCCCAAGGTACCACTGTATTTGTATTAATACATTTTTTTATTAATGTATTTTGGATTTCTATCGTTTTTGTTTTTCCTTGTGGTTTTAATGGTGCGTAGGCTAAGCATGGTACCTATTTTCAGAGTAGACACTTTACCAGGCCCAAAATAAAATAAATTTACATTTTCCAATGCATAAGTTGTTTATATTGAAATATTAATATCTTTGAATTTGCTTTACACATTTTTCATTAGTAATCCATGTCACAGAAACAATACTTTTGCCCTGTTGCTTCTTGTTTTCAGCAAGTAAAACAAAAATAACAAAAATAATTTCAATAAATATAAACTTTATTTTGTTTCTTAAAGAATTGTTTTTTTACTGTTTTTATTGTTATTCACATTCAATATGTTTAACCAGACTGATAGGAGGAATTGTGAGTCATGGACGTGAAGGGTTGACACTTGAGCAAGTGTTACATTTACCTTCATCTAAAGAAAATTGTAAACATGTCAATATTTCAATAAAAACAACACAGGCACTGGAAACTGTAAATTTATATTATTTTGAGGCAGATAAAGTGCCTGTTCAGGAAATAGGTATTATACTTCCTCATGCAATAATCGTAAGTCTGTAAGTATCCGCAGATTTAGTCCTTGTGGATATCCCAAACATATGGCATACTACATGAAGGAAATTATTTTTTATTTTTAAAGTTTGATAAAATAGTTCGTTTAGTATCCAGAATTACACTACAGATTAATCTATATACTTATAAAACTCTGATGACAGCTGTTTGATTTCTTATCACCGTGCATTGTTTGAATAAATAATCAAATGTACGTAATTTGGTGGAACCTTTGCATTGAAGGTCCAGTTCGCTGCGCTCTGGGCTGTGGGGGCTGTCTTACAGTTTACTTCCAAAACCTGATATCAATGATGTGAACCAGGAAAAAACTTTGAAAAACTGTTAATTTCAGTTTATACTGGATCATTAAAATAAATATTAAAGAAAACAGCGAGTAATATATGATTTTACAAATATTGGCATTAAATAGAAAGAAGAATGAAAAATAAATTCTGTCAACATAGGTCAGGTAAAATTACTGACTTCAGATGTAAAATCTATTTCTGTTATAGAATAAACCTAACCAGCTTTTTTCTTGGAGAGATCTTAGTCCCATTTTTGGAATCTAATTGTTGTTTAAAAAAAATTTTTTTTATTGCATGTATTTACTTTTAATTCGTGATGCTACTCTCAGCACCAAGGGAACTTTTTGCACTTCACTTCCAAAACATAAGTATAAATTTCAAAAAGGAGTTCTTGTTATGTGTATGAGAAATACTGATCTAACGCGCTTATATAATGAAACAAGACTAATAACTGAGGAGCTTTACGATAAAGTCATTGTTTCTAAAATTATCGCATCACGGTTTCAAGGTGAAATAGTTTTAATTCCATGATTGAAATTTGTTTTATCTAAAGAGGACAACATTTCTATTCACGGATTCAATTTCTAAGTCAGTTAGCATTTACCATGACTATTCATAAGTCTCAAGGAAGACTTTACAGAAAGTTTTAGTTCATTTAGATAAAGCAATATTTCAACATGACCAATTACATGTTGCATCTCAGTAGGGTCATTTATAGTTTAGATGAAATTTACATGAACATTATTTCATTCAAAAGGAAGTGATTGATGACCAATGGGTCAAGGGTAGTCTAGTCAATTAAAAAAACAGAAATATATTTTCCCGCAGATCTGAAAAACAGTTGGAACAGAAATATAGAAATATATAGGATAATAATATGAAACCAGAAAAGACAAGACTAGATGTTAAAGACGTAAATATTGTTTGTATCTCTATGGTCAGTAGATCTGATATTACACGATGGGTTCCTATCTCATTGCTGATAATAAAATCTTTCAAGATTCAGATTGTTGTTCTTTGAGCATAATCAACATCAAAAATCCCAAACCAAGAATACGTTCTACGATAATCCCTTCATGTGTTATTGTCTATATTACTAAAGTTATAATAAACCGTTTAGAGTTTAGTATTGACCAAGGTTATTCATACTGGATTATTAATAACATTTTTTGTTCTATCTTCTCATTTCAAGCAGGTAAGGATGATGAAAACCATGACGACTTTGAAGCTGGTAGTATCAAAATGAAATATTTTTCATGTGGAGACTTTATATTTCTTTCAAGTATTTTATTATAATAAAGTTGAAAGACTGCTTCAAATCGAAATAATAAAGAGGCATTTCTTTCGATTACTCTGTCAAGCGCTCTTCATTTGTGATATAACTTACAGCACTCTGCTTCACAAATATAAACCTCAATAAAGTCATTCAGTTTTCTCTTTCAACCATAAATCAACTACATTTTCATTCTGAGACACTTATATTAAATGTTTCAAAGGTTTAAAAATGTTAGAAAAATCACAATTTGATATTAATGACAATATAATTTGGTTAAATTAAATAGTTAAAGTTGATTATTTTCTGGTCTCATCAAATTATAATAAATAATACTACTGAGAGAGTGTTTTTCAAAACATTTTCAAGTAAGACATATTGTTCCAGAAAAAATTATTAAGCGCATGTAGTTGGCAATATGAAAATGGCAAAAGGAAACACAATAATGTTTAATAAGGGAAATATACACAGTGGATCATTGTGGTGGGCGCCGAAAACCTTTCAAAAGCAAACATATTTGTACAAACAGGTCCGCGCGTCGCATACAGAACCAAAGGAAAACGTTATTAAATGATATTTAGCAGAACGTTAAAACTGTGATCATGGAAAATTGCAAACATTTCTTTCTCCATACAAAAAAAAAAGTTTAATATCAAAACTAACAAAGTGTTTTGAGTACTTAGTGTTCTTCTTCAGGTTTACATATGCACTGTTGAGATGTTAAAGGCCTCAACGTTTGTGATAAATCGAGCTAATCAAGGAGCTCCCAATTCCCAGATGAATTGCTCTCAACCCTGATTGAGCTCAACTCTGCTTACAAACCTGTGATCATGAAGCTTCGCTGCAGAGTACCCAGGTCATCTACACCAAATTCAGTAAGAGTGAAATGGAAATATTATAGAAACATTTAAGCCAAGCCGGAACAAGGCTCAAAGACGAAAGCCTCAGGCTTGGAGTTGCTGGAACCCTAAGTGCTACATACGCATACAGTCCTATTACTTTAGGCAACGTCTTCATTTTCGATTTATATAAACCTGAAAGTAGCACTTTTTCAATTAATAAAATTTCTTTATTTAGTAATACAATAAAGAATAAAACTCATTAGTAATTTACCAAATAAATTGAAACAGGTTATTGATAAGTAAAACTAATCAAAAACTGGGTGAGAACCAACAGCCACTAGGAGTTCAACCTCAGTTGCTAGGATGGAAAGAGAACCCAATGGTCCCCACCTCATCCTACCGATATATTTTAAGAGTTTCGGATCAAAATTCGGACCAATGTTCTTACTAAACCAGCTCAGCTGCAGGTAGGGTCAGTGGCCCTTTTTGCCCCTCGTTCAAAGAACCTGTGGATATAAAGCCAATGCAGCTATTGGTAGAGCTGCATGGCCCCACTAAGGGCGATCATATATACACATAGTTTGAAAACAATAATATTTAACAATTACAATCAATCTATTAATGTGGGTTGCCTAGGATTATACTGCAGCCATATAACAATGAGACAATTATCTGCCAAGAACATATACTTATTATTAAATAACTTATATGCTAACTTAGCTAAAGAAAACAAAGTACAAAATGAAACATAAAAAAATAAATTGGTGTACATTTTTCTGGATAAACACTTTCACAAGTGACAAGTCAATGTGGAATTACACATACTCAAATGGAAACATGAATTTTAGGCTTCTACCATTTTTTTGGATTTTCGGGCATTTTATGGACATACCATAAAAAATGTTACATATAAATATTGTTCAGAATACCATTTGTTGTCGATAAGGTAGTAAACATTTTCTCTAAGGACATTTATTTTTTTTATGAACACATAGATGTAGAGACTTGATTTTTTTTTACTTCTGACCTAATGATATGAACGAGGGTAGAATGGAGTAATGACTGCAGTCCTGAAGTACAGGGCATTTCGAGGCATACGTCAGAGTCAGAACTACTCAGAAGCGTTCTTGCCAACAGATTATATATAATTCAAGTACCGAAGAAAAGAAGTTTTTTTTTCACTCTCTCAATAATAAAAGTTGATCGAACTTTCTACTTCAACTATACTAAGCTTAAATCCAATCTTCTCTAAACTTTTAGAATCAAAACATATATATTTGATGCCTTTCTAACCAAATGAATCAATAACAACGCTGATTAAGCCCTATTATGGACAGTGTCCAAGTAAAGCTTTCATAATGCAGTTACACAACTTAATATAAGCTCGTTAGTTATTTATATTTCATTAATGACTAAACTTGAAAATTCCGTTTTCAAATAATAAATATTATATGAACCTTTCATTGCACGTTAGATAACTTAAGTGATAAATAAAATATACAGTACTGGTTTATAAGTACTGGGGAACTATAGCACTCTATTTTTAACAAAATATATTGACAAAATGTCAATTGGTGTCTGACAAAAAAGATATTCTATTTTAGAACAATTTAAAGTTCATTTCTTTTACTATTTTTAAGAATAATAGTAATAGCAATTATCAGGAAAATGATATAGGCAGAAATTATGTGGCTAGAAGATGGATGATCGTCTCTGGATTGGTAGATCCGGGGTTCAAAACCCACTCTGGATTTGATTTATTTACGAAGGAGGTGAAAAAATTTGACCTCGCAGAGGGTGTTATACCGTTGGTCTCGAGCATGTATTTTGTCAGATACTCGTTAAAAATCTAAATACACTTGAGTTATGCAAGGCATAAAATTCTCCATATAGAATGTTCATTGTGTGTTACTCGTATAGAATGTTCATTGTGTGTTACTCGTATAGAATGTTCATTGTGTGTTACTCGTATAGAATGTTCATTGTGTGTTACTTGTATAGAATGTTCATTGTGTGTTACTCGTATAGAATGTTCATTGTGTGTTACTTGTATAGAATGTTCATTGTGTGTTACTCGTATAGAATGTTCATTGTGTGTTACTCGTTTAGAATGTTCATTGTGTGTTACTCGTATAGAATGTTCATTGTGTGTTACTCGTATAGAATGTCCACTGTGTGTTACTCGTATAGAATGTTCATTGTGTGTTACTCGTATAGAATGTTCATTGTGTGTTACTCGTATAGAATGTTCATTGTGTGTTACTCGTATAGAATGTTCATTGTGTGTTACTCGTATAGAATGTTCATTGTGTGTTACTCGTATATAACGTTCATTGTGTGTTACTCGTATAGAATGTTCATTGTGTGTTACTCGTATAGAATGTTCATTGTGTGTTACTCGTTTAGAACGTTCATTGTGTGTTACTCGTATAGAATGTTCATTGTGTGTTACTCGTATAGAATGTTCATTGTGTCTTACTCGTATATAATGTTCATTGTGTGTTACTCGTATAGAATGTTCATTGTGTGTTACTCGTATAGAATGTCCACTGTGTGTTACTCGTATAGAATGTTCATTGTGTGTTACTCGTATAGAATGTTCATTGTGTGTTACTCGTATAGAATGTTCATTGTGTGTTACTCGTATAGAATGTTCATTGTGTGTTACTCGTATAGAATGTTCATTGTGTCTTACTCGTATAGAATGTTCATTGTGTGTTACTCGTATAGAATCTTCATTCTGTGTTACTCGTATAGAATCTTCATTGTGTGTTACTCGTATAGAATGTTCATTGTGTGTTACTCGTATAGAATGTTCATTGTGTGTTACTCGTATAGAATGTTCATTGTGTGTTACTCGTATATAATGTTCATTGTGTGTTACTCGTATAGAATGTTCATTGTGTGTTACTCGTTTAGAACGTTCATTGTGTGTTACTCGTATAGAATGTTCATTGTGTGTTACTCGTATAGAATGTTCATTGTGTGTTACTCGTATAGAATGTTCATTGTGTGTTACTCGTATAGAATGTTCATTGTGTGTTACTCGTATAGAATGTTCATTGTGTGTTACTCGTATAGAATGTTCATTGTGTGTTACTCGTATAACTAAGGGCAAATCTTTGGCCTATTAGTGTTGTCTTATTGGACTGCAATTGCAGCCAACTATAACCTAGGTACAAATTGAAGTAAAAAACTATTCATATCGTCATCAAATATTCTATAAGTTACTAAAATAAAACAATTTTCAAAAAAATGGTGACACATTTTTATTGAACACCCTTCATTTCATATAACTCGTTTTTTATCTTTGATCATTTTATTATAAATGAGCGTTGAATAATATACGAAATTCATATAAACAGCTCTTCAAAAGGTTTAAAAAAAAAACAGAAATCCCTCATGAAAGTTGAATTCACAGTTTTAGCCAAGCAAAGTGCTATTGATGAAGTCATTTGCATATGTCGGGATGCAAAACTGCACTTGACACAGAGAAATATCCGTGTACCATACAGGAACAAGCTTTTGACTCAACTCTCATGACTGTATCTACAAGCAGAAATGTTTTCAAATAATGAAATTATTTCATGGTTCGAAGATTAAATGCATTTCAGGTCTAACACATGCTCTGAGATCTCTAAAATCGTTTTATTGCATCATATATTGTTTAAAATCTCATAGAGAACCTAGTCTGTAAATAAGCATTATCTAATTTTTTTGTCATTAGACCAACTGTTAAAGGCTGTATCGTCTTTTTAATTATGTACTTCATTTTGCAATTTATAGCATCATGGTTTTTTTTACTTTTTCTCAAATTTTCCATTCATCAAACAACAGAATTAACTAAGTTCGGTGTACGGGTTTACTTATTCATAATATATTTACAGCTAGCTAACTGATAATATTTCGTCGAGTTACTGAGGAATCCAGCCCTCCCAATCAAAATGAATGTAATCTAAGCGAACGCAACCATCCAGCTAATCTATGCCCTTTTACTTATAGAACAGAATTATTCAGGGTAGAACAATTCACTGGTTTACCAAAAAAATTTATCACGAATGTGATGTTACTTTCAATTGTTGTCATAGGTGTCATAACAGATGGGCTCTAATCTTTGAATATTGAGAGCAACTGGTCAGCTACCTCAGGAATGCAACTGAACCGTTTATTAAAGCTTCTATTATATTTTACTCAGTTGACTGATCCAGATAAAGTTTGCTCTGATAAGTTAAAAGAATCTATCAAACACCAGATTGCAATTGTATTATTGTTTAGATAAGTATGATAGAATGGAGAAGAGTACATAATATTTTTGGGACTCATCATAAATTGTTAGTAACATTTTACTAATTGAAATAAAAGTTGCCCTTATAAACATTTTCAGGAGAGGATTAGTCGTTGATTGGAACAGCAGCCAATGTAGGCAAGCCATGCTTATTACATAAAACATCTTCAAAGTTCAGTAGCACCCAAGAACTATTCCTCAACTTCCAGGATTGGAGTGAACATCTAGCAAACCTCTATATGTACAATATTTCCACGCACTTCATGCCACATTTATAAACTTACAAAAAAATAATCAAAATAATATTCCTTATGTAGACAAATTACAAAAGTCAACAATATCAGGAAGAAGGCCATAAATTGGCCTATCTAACAGTTACCACAGTGACAAAATTAGCCCCCAATGATGCATTTTCTGGTCAATTTGTGTTGAACTTGTGCTGACGGTGGTTCCTAACCTTGAATGAATAGACTTCCATTAACTTGCACAGTTGACGGTCGCTATCTGAGAAGTAGTCCGTTTTCTCACATTGCTTCCTCAGGCACAATACACGTGTAGCCATTGATCTCGACTTATCCTAGAATTTCTACTTTTGAGTTATACTCGTAGTATCACCGGTTAACGGGAATTCATAAACAACTATGAGCTCAGCACCAAGGAAGGCTCCCAATAAATGAAGTGTGGATGAATTAGGACAACACCTACTATGTTATAATATTGGATACATGCAATACACTGATAAAATAAAAGTGAATCATAAAAACTGATACATATAAATTTTAGTATTAGGCGTTTTCAAATCAGCTTTGGCAAATTAATAGTATCATTAAATCAAATAAATGAAATACTTGATTGTAAATAATGATCCGAGACAAATTTTAAAAAAAATTCTTCAAAATGCAGTTCCATTATGAATTAGTTAGTTTTATTTAAATTGATTGTATCGAAAAATATTTAAATTGCTCTCAAGATTATTTATTTATTCATACAAAATTATCAGAGCAATTTAAAAGGCAAGAAGAAATTAGTACTCGTTAAAACTTTGAGGAATTCATTAAACAATTTTGTTAGTCAGGTTTTAATTTCAATTGTAAATGATTTTACTTGGTCTAATCTCAATTTGTTTATGATATTATCGTAAAAGTTATTACATTCTTACAACATAAGCATGAATGTCAAATGTTTGATCAATAAAACATAAACAAATTTAACTTTTCTTATTTGATGGGACATTAACAAGTAATAGGCTTTTAAGTACATAGATCCCAAGAGGCAAATAAAATATGAGATCATTTGTCAGAAACTGCGCTTAAATTTAGCCATTATGTTGGAAGCTGAAGGCATACAGATAAACAGGATTCGTTAGTAGGAAAATACTTAAAACGGATCGTTTTCTGTCATCCATCTTTACAATCATTTTATATTTTCCAAATGGTAAGACATCAAATATTATTTTTTTCCAGTTATAACTAACATCCAAAAACAAGGTTAAACTCAATTTTTTCCTGAACCATTTTAAATTTAACTATTGCTTCTTGAATGGATATTAATGGATATCTAAATGAGTAATCTTACATCAAAGTAAGAATTGTAATATTAACGATTTTATCACACATTACTTTTGATTATTTCATGTATGATAGCTCTTTTTGTCTCCTATAAAAATGATTAAGGTTCTTTACCATAGTAAGCACACATTATATTAGTACTGTAGTCCTTGAGTGGTAAGCACATTTCCATTAGTACTGTAGTCCTTGAGTGGTAAGCACAATTTCCATTATTATTGTATTCCTTGAGTGGAAAGCACACTTTCCATTATTACTATACTCCTTGAGTGGTAAGCACACTTTCCATTAGTACTGTAGCCTTTAGTGGTAAGCACAATTTCCATTATTATTGAATTCCTTGAGTGGAAAGCACACTATCCATTATTACTATACTCCTTGAGTGGAAGCACACTTTCCATTAGTACTGTAGCCTTGAGTGGTAAGCACAATTCCCATTATTATGGTAGTCCTTGAGTGTAAGCACACATTCTATTAGTATTGTACGTAGTCCTAGAGTGGTAAGCACACGATACATTATTATTGTGGTCCTTGAGTGGTAAGCACACTTTCCACTAGTATGTACACAAACACACACACACACACACACACACACACAATATATATATATATATATCTTTATACGATACACGAGCTTGATAACGGTGGAATGGAGTCTTTGACGGTTGATCAGCCTGCATCACTATGACCGCCCAAGGACTAGAACTACTGCCTGGAACTCTCATTCACTTTACACCGACCATCTTGAACGAACGTACCTCTTCTTCTTATCTAATAGTCTCTTCCTGAAGATGACCTTTGTATCAAAATATTGATCCCAGTGCTTTCGATATTTATGTGATGCTTTTTTCAGTTATTTATATACTCATATGTATATACTCATTGCTTGTGATCAAACGTAAGTACTTCGTACTTCTTCCTGATGACGGTTCAAAATATTTAAGTGAGTTTGTAGTTATTTTTGTGTTCTTTTTTTTTGTTAATGAGTTCATTGTCTTTACGGACCTTTCATTTTATTTAATATATATATATATATATATATGAGTAGCAGTTTGCTTCTCAACGCGAGTACTTCGCACTTCTTCCCGATGAAGACGGATGTCGAAATATCGAAGTGAGTTCTGCAGTATCTTTCTATGTTCTTTTCTATGTGTTAAAGTGTATATATATATATATATATATATATAATACATATTATACATACATATATACACAATATATATATATATAAAGATTTCACATAAACACGTGAAATAACAATCAATGATCAAACCACAATAAGAAAATGGGAAAACAAAACTAACTTGTCTTGTTTTCCCAAGACTAACAAGAAAACAAGACTTAATCTTGTTTTCCCATTTTCTTATTGTGGTTTGATCATATATATAATATATATATGTGTGTGAGTGAGTGAGTGAGTGAGTGAGTGAGTGTGTGTGTGTGTGTGTGTGTGTATGTGTATGTGAGTGAGTGAGTGTGTGTGTGTGTGTGTGTGAGAGAGAGGAGAGAGAGAGGAAGAGAGAGAGAGAGAGAGAGAGAGAGGGATTACTCATAATAATATTGCAATAATAAATACTTTTCACATTAGTTTTTGATTAAGATAAATATTTTAATAATAAAATCACCTACACAAATGGCATCGGTTTCGAAAATGTATTATACCTTTAAAAATTAATGATACTGCTCACTTAATGGGAATAACGAATTAAACTTTAATCTGATTATTCAGTTTTATAATTCAACAGTGTATTACTTTACACTCTAATTAATAATTGTTGCATTATATTTAATGAAGCAATTAAAAACTGATTTATAAAGAAATAAATATCAAAGGATTATTATTAATTCATATTATCATCTTTACAGATTAATATTCCATCAAATTTTCATCAGAATTTCCTTTTCAAATCAAATACTGTTTATGATAAGTATACTATAAATGTGTACGTGATAAATACATTAATTTGAATATAATACCAGCCCACCGCAACGTTGTGAGGTTAACATTGCTGAAGTACTTAACAATATGAAAGAACCAAACACCAAGGTCGTTTTTTGAATGAAAAATATATATTTTCATTTAAGCAATGAAATATGCTTACGAAAGTAAATGCTCCTCTCTTACACACACACATATATATATATATATTAGTGTATTTCGGCAGCAAGTCCTCTTTCAAGCATATATTATTGAATTTGATGGCAGATTCTGCATTCACGACTTTCTTACTTATGTAAGAAACATAACGTAACATACGTAAGAAACATTAGTTTAATCTAGTGTAGTGTTTAATTAAATATTTAATTAAATAGTTATCCTCAGTGAAGTGGTTATTTCCACCTTCTGAATGTCGTATGCTAGTTTGCTTTGGCAATTATCACCTTCTCAAAAGAAAATTGTAAGGAAAATAGAAGCTATAAGTAAGAAAGTCGTGAATGCAGAATCTGCCATCAAATTCAATAATATATATATATTATATATATATATATATATACTATAATTAATGTTACAGATACAGAACACAAGAAAAAGGACGAACACTCACTTTTTCTTGTGTTCTGTATCTGTAACTTTAATTATTTGTCCGTTTGGACCGTCTGTTTTCAATTCAAAGTATATATATATTTTTTTAAATTACTAAAAGAGTATTACTAAAATCTAACGCAAAAAATACCCTATAATTTGTGTAAATATAAGATCTACCGCACCTAAAATTGCGATCAATGAAGACTCCCCTCAGACAGGTCAGTCTGAGGACCCATTCATTGGAGACCTAGGATTATTTATGTGTAGAAGTTAAGTCATAGCTGAACATATTGCTATGCTTTTGCACTACAGTGCTTGTTCAGAGTAAGAGATAACAACAGAAGAAGGTAATTTATGAAAATATGGTTATGGGAAGCCTAGATACGAGTCTGACAACTATGTACTTTATCATTTCTTGTTGAAAATTTTTTTTTATTTATTTTTGAATAGATATTTAATTTATTAAAGCTTGTATGTATATATGTTTAATATACGTGTAGAAGAAGTTTTTAAATGATTCCAACTGTCAGAATACAAGAGGTTGGTATTGTTGTTTAATTAGTGATTCTAGATGATTTTGAATTAATTGGAGCCCTCTAGGAGAGCATAGTCTATATTGATCAGTGCTCCGCTATCAGTCAGCCGTCTCTTCTCCTAACTTGGCTCAGGTCTGTTTCTTCAACGTAATGGGCCTCATTTCACCCCTTCCACTCAAAGCTCCACCCTTCTCAAAACTACTAAATTATTCTCACCTGCCTTTCCCCTCCCTTACTAACCCGCAACTCACCCTCCCTCAACGATACCTACCCCAAACCAATCCTCCTGCCCAACCCAGGCCACTTTTCAATTTATTAGTACCCCCACGCTATTACCATTTTTT
Source organism: Hermatobates lingyangjiaoensis (assembly GCA_026182355.1). Lineage (NCBI taxonomy): Eukaryota > Metazoa > Arthropoda > Insecta > Hemiptera > Hermatobatidae > Hermatobates > Hermatobates lingyangjiaoensis. The sequence goes on from JAPFBL010000085.1 coordinate 3,886,599, forward strand.
TTTAAAGTCCGCTCTCCAAAATGAAAAAAAAAATTACTCCTGAAAAATACGAATATCGAAAAAGTTCCTCATAAATTAACTCCTTCCTATAATTTAGTCTATTTTAATATTATATTAATAATAACCGGGTTCAACTAATTTTCCAAACTTCATATGATTGTATTTCATTTATATCAAAAGTAATAATTGCAATAAAATATATTTAAAAATACTAACAGTTAGTAATAGACACTCAGAAGGAAATAGAACAGGTAATATAAATACCACGCTTTACATCACCTACATTAAGGCACGAAGTCATACAGGAAAGTCAGAGGGCGAATAGAGAAATCATTATATATAAAGTTCGTGAGTTTGTTTGTTTGTTCACCCATATCCCGTGGAGATAGAGACTTGAAATTAAATATATAGTATTTATTACCTGAATAATGTTAAATAAAATAAAATTAACACTATATTGCCAAAATTGGAGCCAGGGTAGCAAGTGTTGCGTGCTCACCGATAACTAGTGCAAAAATATTATATATATATGTAACTAAAAAAAGTTTTTTTAATTTAATATTTGCGTAATATAAACTCTGGTAATAAACTAAATACGTGGAGCCAGGGTAGCCCACTAACTTGCGTGCTCGCCGATGACAGTAGCACAAATATAACAAAAATAAATGTAACAAAAAAATTTTTGAATTTAAAATTTGAATAATATGAATTCATATTGAATAATATGAATAATGGTAATGAAGTAAAGGCATGGATCTAGAGTAGCCATTCGCTTGCGTGCTCGCCGATGACAATAGTGCAAATGTATTATAAATAAATGTAACAAATATATAATAAACTACTACATTACAGGTTAAAATTCAATAATTTTACAAACAATCTTGAACGCAACTGTCAGATAAAATACGAATGTTCTAAGGTAATATTATAAAAACACATTCTTTTCATTAATGTTATTTTATGTTAGGTAAATAAATTGAATATTTCAATTTACAAGTTTTGTTTGTTTTAAATATATTTCATTGTGTACATAACTTGAATTGATGTTTAATTCATCTATATGATAAAATAAATGACTTTTTTTTACTTTTAAATGATTTTTATTTTGCTATATATACTTACTCCGTATATATCTCTAATCATGTTAAGAATACTATATGAAAAGCTTGGGCCATATACGAATTTGTTTCTATGCCTTAATAATAACAAGAAACAACAATTAAAATTATCCCTGTCAATAATATTCAGTGATTTTATTTCAATAGCTATTGTTATAATTTCTGAATGACACAAAGGGTCACGGGTAGTCTTGTGCTCTATAAAGAAGAGAAATATTAGGACAGAAGGCCACCAGATTATTTAAAGAAAAGCAAAACTTGAAATAATGTGATAAAAGATTCCTAGTTAGAGATCTTGAAGAAAAGTAGCTGTTTTAGTTGGTATTCTGGCTTAGCTGAGAGCCCAGCACTATGTGCGTAATCGCATTTCACCTCCTTAAAAAAAAAAATAAAATAGACTCTCAAGAACTATTTCAGAAATATGTTTTATCATGTCTGAGAGAATTATTAACATATATAAATATTATAACTATTCTGTGATGCAGAGTATTAAAGGATGCTAGCGATAACATTTGGATTATAACTTGTCCATGACTGCTCAGCTAGGACTAATAACAACTCATAAGCTGTTATTACAACCAGAGTTCAAGTTAATCCAAGCTAAGAATGAAGAGAGTGTGTAAATAATTAATAAACTAATTTGTAGGTCCAAAAGTAATTTTATATTTTTCTTGATCTTCCATTATTCATGCAGTTTTAGATTCACTCTTATTGCAGCAAACAAATAATTAACTGGATAACAACGATGAATATAGGAAAATAAACTTTCTGTATATAATTCATATATAATAAATACTAAATATTTAGTATAAATATATGTCACACTGCCTTCAGTGTCTGTTTGCTTTTATGGTGGATTATATCTCCCTTCTTCATGATCGTAATTTGTAGGAATATTGAAGTGAGTTATTGTAGTGTTTTGTTAAGTGTTTCCTCGGTGTGATTGCTTAAGTTCTATTGCACAGTTTTGATTTTAATGCAATTTTATATGTATTTAAAATTGCAGTTTTTATTGACGGTTGATCAGAGACAGAACAAGTTTTGCAATTTGATGAGGAAATTGTGAAAAGATGACAACAGAAGTTCAATAAAACTGAGGTACGTAATTAAACAGTAAAAATGTTTATAGGCTGTATGTTTGGTTTAGAGCCGTTATGAGTAAAGAGAGAGAGAGAGAGAGAGAGAGAGAGAGAGAGAGAGAGAGAGAGAGAGAGAGAGAGAAGGAGTGAGAGAGAGAGAGGGGAGAGAGAGAGAGAGAGAGAGAGAGAGAGAGAGAGAGAGAGAGACTCTCTTTCTCTCAAGAAACATAACTGTTGAGGGATGCTTAGAGACTCATTTTGAAACGGGTCAACAATTTTTAGTAATGCTTTCCTACCGTCACTGAACAAGTGTGTTTCTCTCTCTCTCTCTCTCTCTCACTCTCTCTCTCTCTCTCTCTCCTCCTCTCTCTCATTCTTTCTTCTGAAAGAGCGTGATGATGGTGAGTATAATTTAAAATGACAGTATAATTATAATTTAAAACTTTCTTTATATGTATACTCAACTCTAAGAGATAAGTAGGGTAAAAAAAACAACAAGCAGAAAACTTGGGGGAAATATATACAACAGGTACAACAACAGAAGTTGAATGCTGTATCTGTTAATTATAGCCTTATTCAGCTATAAAAAAAAATGCCCAAGTAAACTCCAGTTGCACCATGTCTACGATAATTTCACCGAGACTGAACGACTTTGAATCAAAGTGCATAATAGACCAAATATAATATAAAATAGTATAGTTTAATGAAAAACTTAGTACAAATACTTTTTCACAGTTGTAATAACAATAGTTACTTACTTTGACTCACACAGTTTCATTTTTCCTTAGTATTTTCAACAAACACTCTATTGTACATTTATCCATTTTTATTAAAAATTTGATTGCTTCATTATTTTTTTAATTTTAAGCTTAAAAATAAGAATAATATATAAACAATATACAAATACATACCTAATTGTAGTAAGACTTTTATACTAGTTTTTTCGTTTAATTTAGAAATATTCAAGTTTAATTTAAACTTCAAAGTAATATTCATCTGTTTTAAAGTTGGCAAACTGCTTTAAATATAAATTTGAACAATATTAAATTACACTTTGATAATTGTAAGTTAAGCTGGGATAAATTACACTTATAAATTTCTAGTATAAATTGTAATTACAAGTATAACATACACTTGGATTATTTTAAATTAATCTTGGACTATTTTAAATTAAGCTTGGATCATTTTAAGTCAACTCGAAAATATAGGTTCGTTTCCTTCTATGAGAGCTCTTTTTGTGACTCTTGTGGGTCCATTAGTGTAAGCAGTCATAGAAACTGAATCGTCGGTGTTTTTTTCTCAATTTCGATTTCTCAAGTTATTTTTAGTCGGTGTCAGTGCATTGAATTTTGATGTAGGGGATCGATGTCAGTTAGGAGGCAACCATTAATTATCCTCTTTAACATGAAGGCGACTTAAGTGGCTGCTTACAGAGCCAATAATTACTACTTTTACTGGTTTGCTAATAATACTTCTAAATCAATTGTCATAAATAATGCAAGCAAGTATCTTAATATCCATTTAATACAAAAGTTAAAAGTTTCTTTATTAGATGCTGGTGCAGCATTTTAATGTCCTTTTCCTTTCCGAAAGCAATGGGACAGCGTAAACAAACTAATAATTCCAAATCCTAAAAATATAAATGAAATCATCTCTGGACTGAAAATCAGTGGTAACCGCCAGGAAGTGTATTCTGCGCTTAGCGCTTAAAGGTGAACTGTAAACTGTTTCGATTTTTTTTTTTGCATTAAACACGAGTAAAGGCCTTTACAATTATTTCGGGTGAACTTTTTTTCGATTTAGTAATTCTTGTGTGATATTTTCAATTAAGCATTAATATTCTTTAAGACCCCAGTTATTATAAGTATATACTACCTTTGTTCTATTCGATTATTGTTTAGCACATCATATTTTGCAATATCATACCCCATGGTTTTTCGGTGCGTATCCTATATGTCAACACCTTTACATATACATATACATATATGCATTTACATTATTATTGTCATTATTGTCCTGAAGATGAATGTTGTACATTCGAAACATGTCGACTAACAATATTGGTGTTAAGCTTTATAGTTTTAATGAAGAGACGAGGAAGGAATTCCGGAAACTAGAGAAATTGTATAAGAAACAGATACAAGCCAAATATGGGGCGTATTGCAGCAAACAAATAATTAACTGGATAACAACGATGAATATAGGAAAATAAACTTTCTGTATATAATTCATATATAATAAATACAAAGTATTTAGTATAAATATATGTCACACTGCCTTCAGTGCTGTTTCCTTTTATGGTGGATTATATCTCCCTTCTTCATGATCGTAATTTGTAGGAATATTGAAGTGAGTTATTGTAGTGTTTTGTTAAGTGTTTCCTCGGTGTGATTGCTTAAGGTCTATTGCACAGTTTTGATTTTAATGCAATTTTATATGTATTTAAAATTGCAGTTTTTATTGACGGTTGATCAGAGACAGAACACGTTTTGCAATTTGATGAGGAAATTGTGAAAAGTTGACAACAGAAGTTCAATAAAACTGAGGTACGTAATTAAACAGTAAAAATGTTTATAGGCTGTATGTTTGGTTTAGAGCCGTTATGTGTAAAGAGAGATAGAGATAGAGAGAGAGAGAGAGAGAGAGAGAGAGAGAGAGAGAGACTCTCTTTCTCTCAAGAACATAACTGTTGAGGGAGCTTAGAGACTCATTTGAAACGGGTCAACAATTTTTAGTAATGCTTTCCGTACGACTGAACAAGTGTGTTTCTCTCTTCTTTCTCTCTCTCTCTCTCTCTCTCTTCTCTCTCTCTCTCTCTCTCATTTTTTCTCTCTACCTCACTTTTTTCTCTCACTTTTCTCTCTCTCAACTATATTTTTCTCTCTCTTCTCTCTCTACTATCATTTTTCTCTCTAACTTTTCTCTCTCACATTTTCCTCTCTCTCTCTCTCTCTCTCTCTCTCTCTCTCTCTCTCTCTCTCTCTCTCTCTCTCTCTCTCTCTCTCATTCTTTCTTCTGAAAGAGCGTGATGATGGTGAGTATAATTTAAAATGACAGTATAATTATAATTTAAAACTTTCTATGTATGTATACTCAACTCTAAGAGATAAGTAGGGTAAAAAAAACAACAAGCAGAAAACATGGGGAAAATATATACAACAGGTACAACAACAGAAGTTAAATGCTGTATCTGTTAATTATAGCCTCATGCACCTATAAAAAAAAATGCCCAAGTAAACTCCAGTTGCACCATGTCTACGATAATTTCACCGAGACAACGACTTTGAATCGAAGTGCATAACAGACCAAATATAATATAAAATACTATAATTTAATGAAAAACTTAGTACAAATACTTTTCACAGTTGTAATAACAATGGTCACTTACTTTGACTCCCACATTTTCATGTTTACTTAGTATTTTCAACAAACACTCTATTGTACATATATCCATTTTTATTAAAAATTTGATTCCTTCATTATTTTTTTAATTTCAAGCTTAAAAATAAGAATAATATATAAACAATATACAAATACATACCTAATTGTAGTAAGACTTTTATACTAGTTTTTTTCGTTTAATTTAGAAATATCCAAGTTTAATTTAAACTTCAGAGTAATATTCATGTCTTTTAAAGTTGGCAAACTGCGTTAAATATAAATTTGAACAATATTAAATTACACTTTGATAAAAATTAAGTTAAGCTGGGATAAATTACACTTATAAACTACTAGTATAAATTGTAATTACAAGTATAACATACACTTGGATTATTTTAAATTAATCTTGGACTATTTTATAAATACGCTTGGATCATTTTAAGTCAACTCGAAAATCCAGGTTTGTTTGCTTCTATGAGAGCTCTTTTTGTGACTCTTGTGGGTCCATTAGTGTAAGCAGTCATAGAAACTGAATCGTCGGTGTTTTTTTCTCAATTTCGATTTCTCAAGTTATTTTTAGTCGGTGTCAGTGCATTGAATTTTGATGTAGGGGATCGATGTCAGTTAGGAGGCAACCATTAATTATCCTCTTTAACATGAAGGCGACTTAAGTGGCTGCTTACAGAGCCAATAATTACTACTTTTACTGGTTTGCTAATAATACTTCTAAATCAATTGTCATAAATAATGCAAGCAAGTATCTTAATATCCATTTAATACAAAAGTTAAAAGTTTCTTTATTAGATGCTGGTGCAGCATTTTAATGTCCTTTTCCTTTCCGAAAGCAATGGGACAGCGTAAACAAACTAATAATTCCAAATCCTAAAAATATAAATGAAATCATCTCTGGACTGAAAATCAGTGGTAACCGCCAGGAAGTGTATTCTGCGCTTAGCGCTTAAAGGTGAACTGTAAACTGTTTCGATTTTTTTTTTTTGCATTAAACACGAGTAAATGACTTTAACATTGATTTCGGGTGAACTTTTTTTCGATTTAGTAATTCTTGTGTGATATTTTCAATTAAGCATTAATATTCTTTAAGACCCCAGTTATTCAAAGTTTATACTACCTTTGTTCTATTCCATTATTATTTAGCACATCATATTTTGCAATATCATACTCCATGGTTTTTCGGTGCGTATCCTATATGTCAACACCTTTACATATACATATACATATATGCATTTACATTATTATTGTCATTATTGTCCTGAAGATGAATGTGGTACATTCGAAACATGTCGACTAACAATATTGGTGCTAAGCTTTATAGTTTTAATGAAGAGACGAGGAAGGAATTCCGGAAACTAGAGAAATTGTATAAGAAACAGATATGGGGCGTTATTTAACAATATATGTTTAAATGAAGGACTGCTTCCAACTTTTACAAATATACATTTACATATACATACACATTTAGATAATACATAACATAATTTACATATACATAAAAAGAGAAAAAAGTTACAATTTAAAATAAAATTTGCATTTAGTACCGAATGAATGGAAATGTCAGATTAGAAATCTCGAGAAGCTATATAGGAAAATTATTCGCAGAGAAATTGGGAAGAAATTTAATGATGTATGCATTAAGGAAGATCTGCTACCTAATTACACTAATATATATATATATATTGCAGAAAAATCAATGGCAAGTTAAGCAATTCTTGAGACAAGATACACAGAAGATCGAACTCTAATCCTTATGGGTTTAAAAGACAAAGCAGTTATCCAATTTTTGAATTTCTATTATTTTTGGCTGACTATTTCAGAAATAAGTTTGGAAAAGGTTGACCTGACCGATTACAAAACGAAGGAACAACTCTATTTACAAGCAGTTGATTTGGCTCCGGCATGATTTCAGCGCTGTAAGCTAATTAGGGAAGCTAATTGTTTGAATTGGCTTCCTCGAGGGGGACATTGTCTTCCCTTAACCCATTAGATCTGGTCTTCTACATGAGCCCCAGAGAAAGGGGTGCAGTTTCAAACATTACCCCTAATTGCCTAAACAATGCAACTACTGGTGTTCTCCTCATTGAGATAAATCAGATTAACTAATAAATATTTATAATCTTTGTGCTTCCATTATTATAATATTATAAACAAATATTCCTTCGCACATTTTCAGAATACAACAAATTGAATAAAGTAAATTAAATTACTTCATTTATATACACATTCACTCCTGAGTGATTATATAATATTATAATCATAATATTAATATATACATATATAAATACATGTTTCACGTTAAATCACAGAAACAGACCAAAGGAACGAACACACTAACCGTCTCTAATTTTCGGTTGAACCGTCATCAGGAGAGTTGAGATAGGGACACCAAGCGCATGTACGAAGCGATGGTTGGAGATCAACAGTGTTGTCACACGCGTGCTCCGTTCAAGTAAGGTAAAAGAAATTAACTAAGAATAAGGGAAGAGCTAAGAAATAGAAAGAGAAAATGAAGAAAATTAGGAAATATAAATTATAAAAACTTAAAAGATAATAATGAAGAAAATTAGGAGGAAAATAAGTGAAACAAAAGAAATTCCAAGAATATAAATAATAAATACTTAAATATTAAAAACAATGAGAATGATTAGAAGAAAGTTGTATAAATAATAATTTAAAATAAAAATAATACTAAAAAATAGTCAAAGGTAAAATAATCTTCAACCATTTAGAACAGCCCTAAAATCAAACCTGGTTTAAAACGCGCATTTAAAAACAAGATATGTGCCTCCTTGGATGCGCGTAAGGTGACCATTTTATTCTCCGGGGGAACTTGTAATATCTGCATGGTGAATAAAACTGAGTTCGCGAGAACTGGCATGGGTAGAAACGTGCTCACGGACTCAGTTTTAATGACTGTCTCCGTGTCCAGGTCCTGAGACCAGATAACTGATAACAATTCAAAAGTTACTCTGAGAGCTTCAGAAGAAGGTCTTAGTTAGTCTTTTGGAGGGTGGATCTGCTCCTGGGCTTAACCTCGATCTTTGATTATTCCATTTATTTATTTTAATTTTACTTACTTTTGTTTACTTACTTATTTTTATTTTGTTTAGGTTTTTTATTTGTGCTAATAGTTTTTTTTTTATTTTTATAATTTATTTTCTTTTATTTCTTTATATATGCTTTCGTTTCATCCCTCCGTAAGTTGGCTACATTGTTCTGTGCTCCCTCAAGACCACCGGCCAGTCGTTTCTGTTTCAGTTTCTGTATGTTCTTTATGTGAATATAATTAATTTATTTTTTATTTGTATATTATATTTATGAAATCACAGTCAGCGAAAAAGTTTGTACCGCATTAGTTTTAATAAGCTATAGAGCAGAGGTGTCAAACTCATTTTGGTCTAGAGGCCGAATAAGCTTAGTCTGATCTCAAGCGGGTCGAGCCAGCAAGCTAATTACAAAATTACATAGAACTAACAATAAAGCTACCTTTTTCTTTGCATCAATCACTGATACTAATAATTGTATGGTTAACTCCTTTGTTTAACACTGTTTCTTTTTTTGCTATTTAGAATTCTTTTTAAGCATACAAGATATAAATTCACATATCTTAAACTACCTATTAAATAAAATATCTTTTTTTTCGAAATGTTTAGCTGCCTTTTATGATCTTCATGAATTTTATATTTAAGAAGAACTTTCGATATAACTTTGATTTTAAGTTCATTTAAACTATTACTACTCAACAATAAAAGAAATAATACCAAAAAATGATGACACTCTATAAACCCATCAGAGGATCAAGGGATTTATTAATTTTCAATCCTGGTGAAGTTAAGGAAAAATTATCTCAAGATATGACTTTCAGAGGAACCAATTCCATAAGAATAATTTTGCCAAAACATAAACAGAAACCAACAACTTTTGATCAGTAAACCCCCACTACCTAGTAACTTTTCCTTCCTTCCGAAATTCAAACACTTCAGTAGAGATTTCTCTTTCTTTACCCAATTCATTTTTCTTTCCAACACAGTAACTTTCAATGGATAGTGTATACTTATAATATGCTGCGCTATAGACCACTATACATAAAAAAATATAGCAAATCTTTTTACAAACTAAAAAATATATTATTATCTAAAATATAAGAATAATCATAACATAAGCTTCAGACGAACTATTTTTTATATTTCAAATATTGAAAATAAGATAGCATACATTTAAAACAGAGATGATACATATTAAGGATATAATTCTAATACTGTTCCTCCTGAATTCAAAGTTATAATTAATAGAGGCTGTAAATCTGTATTGCTCAATTTTAAGCTGTACATAGTATATGCTGAATCTTTCAGAGCAGGTACCAGAAGTGGTCAGCTCCTCAGTTTAACCAAGTCCAATCTCCTGCTGCCAACAGTCCAAACTCGAATAATAAGTGATCGCTGTTTGAAGCAAACATACAGAAAGGCAAGCAGGATTTACCTCAATTTTAAGATGGCGCAGGTACTCATGATACTTCCAATGACCACTGAAAATCTCTCATCATTTTGTGGGACATTTTAAAGACAGTTTTATAAGTTAGCAGGAGATAGGGGAAAAATTTTTTTTTCAAATATTTCAATTTATAACCTAACGGTTTCACACTCGCTTCTGCAGGACTTGCCCAGGTATACTTCAATGGGACTATCACATTGTCTAACTTTAAAGTTTCATACATAAACACTTCTTTTGACTGGTCTGTCAAGTCATTTCCAACTTTTGTCGAATAAACTTTAACTCATGATATATCAATACTCCTAAGTTTTGTTTTCAAATTATTTATTTGTAATCTAACGTATTGAAAGTTAACACAAAGTATGTGAGTGTTGCGCAAGTTCACTAATGAACATGTATTGTCACTTCTGACGAAAGTTCTACTCATAAAACTCCAAGTGCTGCCTTCTTCCTTAAGCTACTGAAGAGGGATCAGATTAGCCCAGTGACAACGTGATCGACTCTGAACTGATAGATTTGGGGTTCAATACTTGCTTTGACCATCGATTTATTCACGTAAGAAGTGAATAAATCTCAGCACGTCATTCCTCGGTGAGGACATTAAACCATTGGTCACGAGCCTGTACGATGCCAGGTACTCCTCATCCTCCCCAGGGGAATAAATCGAGATTCAAAGTAGATACTGAACCCCTGACCTACAGTTCAGAGACGAGCACGTTAACTTGGCTTTCAGCAAAACCTATAACTTCAATCTCTGCAGATAATTCAATATCATTTAACATATAGCTATAGGTTTATATAACTATAACATATAGTCATGGGGGCCAGGTTAGCTCAGTGATTAACGTTCTCGTCTTTGAACTACTGGGTCTGTGGTTGGATACTCACCCTGGCCCTCGATTTATTCACGTGAGAGGTGAATAAATCTAAGCATGTCATCCCTCGGAGATGACCTAAAGCCGTTGTTCCCGAGCATGTACGCTGTCAGGTACTCGTTAAAGATATCTACTCTATATATACTTGAGTAAGGAAAAATGTAGGACTCCCAATGTAGAACCAATCTTCATTGTGTGGTACCACAATGGGCCCAATGTTCGGACTGTATATGTTTCCTTGCGAGACTGCCACTGCAACGTACAATGTTAATTACTACTATTAACATATAGCCGTAGAAATACACCTATGCTATGAAACATTTGATAGATTATTTGAATTTTGGTATATTTACAGCTATATATAGTTATAGTTTATACTTATACTTAGCATTTAATAGAATTCTATACATAAAAGTGATGAATTCCAGTTCGCAATATGTTGTTCTATTCTATTTCTTCGAATAATCTAGACAACCATACTTCCTCCCACCAATGCAGTTTGTGATAAACTTAAAAATATTACGAAGAATAGTAATCACATTCACTAAGTAAACGCAATACTTATTACAAAAACATTATTGTTTTACTGATGTGAACATGATCATATGTTCTTGTTTTAGAATGTTTTAAATATATTTATATATAACACTTGAAGAATCAAACATAATCAAAATATGCACAAAATGATTAAAAATAAAGCATTTATTGACACATGACAGGGAGACAAACGTATTTCGCTTAATATTCGTTCAATTGTTATTACTAGTACGAATTTCCAGTTTCAAATATACCAATAAAGTATTAGATGAAGTACAACAGTCCTTTGTCTGGTAAGAACAAAGCATAAGCTTTAATAAAATATCAAATGAAGAAATTTGGAATCATGAAAATGGGATATAAATAAAAAATGCATATACAGTGAAAATGCAAATACTAGAATGAAAATAATGAATGGTATACAAAACTATTATTTGAATAATCCCCCTAATTAAATAAACTGTATTTTTGAAATATTAAAATTCTTTTTTTAAAATTTATATATATATCAGTTCAAAATTGAAGAAAAGCAACACACAGAGAAAGAGACACACTTACAAACTCAAATTTTCGGATGATCCGTCTTCAGGAGAAAAGAGAATGGGCGACCAAGCACGCCGGAAACACAACCGTGTGTTAACAGCCGTGTGTTTCCGGCGTGCTTGGTCGGTCATTCTCTTTTCTCCTGAAGACGGATCATCCGAAAATTTTAGTTTCTAAGTGTGTCTCTTTCTCTGTGTGTTGCTTTTCTTCAATTTTGAACTGATTTGCGTCCAGTTTCGATCGTGTTTTCGAATTTTGAGTGGATATATATATACATTATCTTAAATTTCAGCCTCAGTTTATAGTGAATAGCAATTTAATGTAACTGAACATGAGAGGAAAACGAATTACTGATTACTAATAGAAAAGTAACGAAACACTCGAAATTAGATTACTAAAGCCATAGACTTACATACTAATATATATAAATGATTTAGTATAATTGGAATTTGAAAAACTGAGTTGTAAAATATAGTATGTTTTCAAATTTTAGCTAAAGATATTTGATTTTATTAATATAGTTGTACCTGGATATTTCACTCAAAATATGTTTTTAATTTTTTTTCCGTTTACAATCTTTAAAGACAGTTATTATGAGTTTACCATCATAGAGCAATTGAACATTCACTCAGTTCTGCCGATTTTGTTTTATTTTAATCACATTTTACGAGTTTACTATCATAAAGCAATTGAAAATTCACTCAGTTCTGCCGATTTGGTTTATTAGAGTATTACCGCTTAATGCGTTGAATTAGCACCAACGATGGATGTTTACATAAAAAAGTATTCGTGTGAATAACATAATTGTGCAGCATGTCAGCATAGCACTTAAATGAAACATAACTTTTCAAATTTCTTAGTTCATACAGATTTAAAATTAATATTTATGCGCATGTTTATTTGTTAAATCTTAAACGACGTTGGATAATAGAGACATATAGAGATAAAATCATTGCATCTTTGTTATATCTAGTGTACTTTCTTCATTATATTAGTTTTAGATATAGTTCTTTAGTTATGTTATAAATGCTATATAATTATAATTCATTCAAATATAACAAATTTTACAAGCTAACTAATAAGGATTATATCACAAATATTGATACAGCACACAGTAATGATTAGAAACTTGAAAACAGCGGTATTTGCTAAAGTTTTAAAAGTAGATATCAAATCTAGTGGAATAAGTTTCTTGATCACGTTACCTCAGGCTACTAGCACGATTATTAAGGTAATAGTATGGAGAACTGCTCAACTGCAGTGTTCAAACGATTTACTCAAATGAACTTTGCTTCGTTAAATAGCGAGAATTCGCTAGATCTTAAAGAAGTTAAACTCTGACCTTATTGCTTACTGAAAGTACAAACCTATATTATTGACATCTTTAAATAATGAATAAATGGGTTCTTAATATGAATATATAAGTCACACTATAAAAGTAATTAATATTGTTGGGAGCCAGGCTAGCTCAGTGGTTACGTGCTCGCCTCTGAACTGATAGGACCGGGGTTCGATCCTCACCTGGCCCTCGATTTATTCACGCAGGAGGTGAATAAATCTGAGCACGTCGACCCTCGGAGAAGGACGTTAAACCGTCGGTCCCTAGCCTGTACGATGTCAGGTACTCGTTAAAGATCCCTATTCTAAATACATTTGAGTTAGGCAAAATTTAGGACAACGCGTTTCGAACACGTAGTGCTCTTCCTAAGGCATTAACTAAAAATACAATGTCATCAGAGAGTTATATATAGTAAAAAATAAAAATAAAATAAAATAAGGAAGAGAGTACGAACCTAAGGGTGGGTGTCTGTGGTACAGCTGACTGGGAATAGGATGGGCGTGGGTGAGGGTTTAATATAATACCCTCTAATAAAATAATACCTAATAATACCTCTAATATAAAACATCTGTTTCATATTAGAAGGCAGGAATATTTCATAGTTATTTTTTTTTTAAAGATTAGGCTGAGCCTTTACATTTGCTCTAAGACTAAGTGTAGGAAACATATTGAAAATAGAACACAGAGAACTATAACGAAATACAAACAAATATTAAAAACACTATTAAAGTGACAAATTTCATGTTCACTAATCCAATATTTTATTTCTCAAATTTATATAATAATAGAGAAAGTTATCAACAAACTAACAGATATAGTGATTGCACTACGCTAGAATACTATAAAGCATTTAAATTGTGAAAAACTGATTTAAAATTAGACAAATTTGTTGATAAATGTAATTTAAAAACAAATAAATGAAAGAGAGAGAAATAGTCTGTAAGTTCGATTTAACCGTCATCAAGAAAGAGGAAACAGGAGGATTAAAAACACTATTGAAGTGACAGATTTCATGTTGACTCATCCAATATTTTATTTCTTTAGTTTATATTTAACGACCAACGAAGAGTTCCATGCATGACAGTGCACGTCGTATTTAGCAGTTCCGGACCACAGGCCCACTACTAGTAAATTATCATCCTGCTTTTTTTTTGTTTTGGTCAGTAGGCATTGTCAATACTGGGGACGTTAGTTTGTCAGGGAAAGGAGTCGTATTCGTGGTCGTATGGTCTTGCAGTTTTGCATTATCTGAGGTACTATTAGTTTATATAATAATAGTGAAGTTTATCAACTAACAAACATTTATAGTGATTGCTAATATTAAAACTATAATCATGAGTACTATAGTGGTTTACAGATGGTACTTCAAGAATATGAATGAAGCTTTATTTTCTTAACTAGCTTACATTAAAAGGCTGTTTTCAGAAACACAGATTTTTAAGAAAATTAAGCCTTACTTATATGAAGCTTTCGATCCCCACCTGGCCCTCGATTCATTCATGCGGGAGGTGAATAAATCTCAGTGCGTCGTCCCTCGGAGAAGGACGTTAAACCGTCGGTTCCGAGCCTGTAGGATGTCAGGTACTTCTTAAAGGTCCCTACTCTAAATACACTTGAGCTAGACAAAATTTAGGACTCCCACTGTAAATTCAATCTTCATTGTGTGGTATCACAAAGGGTTAATTCTCGGCCCACGTGTTTCCCTTGTGGAACTACCACTGCAACCTAACCTAACCTATATGAAGATTGTTTCCAACTTAAAACCAAATTCTAAATGACTGTTGACATCCTACAATCCTACAATGATGAGTCATCATGTCATCTGTGAACCTCTATGGCGCATAAAAACGTACACGCACCTGTATCATTTCTATTTGTATTATTTTATGATACATAACAACATAATGCTATGAAAAAAATAAATTAAATTCATAATACGAAGATTAAATATTTAAATGATTATAATACTGGTTTGTTTGATTTAAAACACTAACATCTGTAAGGCATTAACGTTTTAGAGCGGTTCTGGGGGTGGAAATTGCAGCCCCATTTATTATTATTTCGCACCCATTTTAGAAATGAGCGAATCACATTACCTGTGATACAACATTAGGACTCCTAAATTTTGCCTAACTCAAAGGTATTTAAAGTGGAGATAGATTTTTAACTAATATCTGACATCGAACAGGCTCAGACCAACGTCTTAATTTCTTCTAGGAGGTATGACCTACTCAGATATTTTGACCTCTTGAATGAAAAAAAATGTAAAACTTAAACTTGTCAGAATTATTTAACTCTCACACAAATAAATCGTAGGAATCCTCCATCTACCTGTCCAGTGGGGAGCTTGTTGCTACTGTATTAACATGGCCCCATTTTTAAACTATAGTATTTTACAAACTTTTTACAAATAAATTGTAAATAGAATTTCAATATAACATCAAAAAGTATTATACGATATTTAAATAAACTAAATTATTGTGCCAGAACAATGAGTTGATAGCGTCTGATGTTTTAAATTTATGTATGAATGTTCGAAAAGTTAACGTCATAATGTTTGATATAGTTTTCGTTAAAGTATAATGTTATAAATATAAATACTGTCAGGCCCTTTGCTGCATACCTCCATATTACTGTTTTGTTACTCCTGGTTATCTAATTCAGCTTTTATAGACCTCAGGGTATTAATGTACTGGAATCCCTTGGATTATAAAACAAGACCTCAAAAATTGTTCCCCAATAGTTACAAATACATAATTGGTTGAGTTTATATTTCCAGCGTTTGAATTTTTCAGATGACAAACTCTTTATACGAATCTTAAGCACAGTTAAACCAACCAAAATAAAATATTGCAATCAAGTTTCTTTTGGCCTGGGTTCATCTCATGAACTAAGCAAATTCAATAGAAAAAACTGACCACTCACTGAGGACAATGCAAATAACTTAGTACATACCAAATAAAATAATGATTTATAATCTGCTTAAATCCACACTTAAAACACAAATACTATTTAACAGCTTTGACTATTTAGCTATTGCTAAAAATTTACAATAATCATGATTTTATGATTACTGCTATTTTATAAAAATTAATAGATTATTGAAAGAAATCTAATCATGAACAAAAAATTACATTCATAATAGAAAAGTTATCTCTTATCTAATATGTTTGTTTTTTCGAACAGATTCAAGTGTCCTTAAATCAACAAAAAAATTGACCTTATTGAAAAGTTTTATTGACAGGAAATAGTTTTTCAGTTCAATAATTTATTGCTGTAGTTAGAAAATTGTTGAACCTAAAGATTGGACTGTTTCTTTTTTTATCTCTTCTTGCATTCGATTTCAATTGAAATGAAAACTCTTGAAACTACAAAGAGGCCTGCAGTTTCAATGACTTTTTAACGATTTTCAATGATTTTATTAATATAAATCCAAGATTTGAACTTTTGGATCATCATCATTTTCCTTATTGCACTGTTAGAATGTTCACACGTAGCTGAATTTGTAACAATTATTGTAAAAATCTTATATAATAGCTGTTCAATGATGTCAAAATTTTAAATTGTATCAAGTTTGGTTTGTAGATAAAAAAACTGTTATCGATATCTTCCAAGGTTAATTTATTTTATTCATAATAAAATCAAAACTACTAATTTTATAAATATTATATTGTAAGAAGAAAATTAACAAGGTAATTGAATATATATTGGACAATATATTTCAATATTGATTTTCAAAATTAATAAAAAAACAAACATGTTTTTATCGATCCAAATAAAGTAAAATCAACATTTTGTAAAACTTTTAAATGGAAAAAAAATCTTGTTATCTGATGCAAACAGCTCTTTGACTGTGTTATTTTATATTCAAGTTTATGCAAATACCTTGGGGTCAAGTAGCGCGAATGAGATTAATTTCTCGCGGTTATGCTAAGGAGAAGTGAACAGGTCTGGAAATTCAATTTCAGCTCTATTTAAATACTTAAATGGTTTAACGAATGTCTCATTTATTTTACGTCGATTTTATAAAGTTTTCTCTTTTGATACAATACCCAAGGCTTTTTATAGAAATCTTTATAAAATATTACCCTAGAAACTTAAAGAAAATACAAATATTGATTCCAAAATTAACTTATACCTACTATTATGTTTAAAACTATCACCAAGTAAACCATTATTGTGTTTTAAGATAACATAATTCAATAATCGCACGATTCTAACAGCTTTAAAAATGAAACGGTACTTTTAAGGAAGAAACGTACATGGTAAAATATTTAAATGTTTCTTTTCAATGAAAACAAACGATGTTTCAACCAAAACAAGTAGTCTTCATCAGGATTATTTTCGACTCTGACGAAGATCACTTCGGTTGAAAGATCCTAGTCATTTTTCTGTTTTCTTTCTGCGATTTAGACTATATAAATATATATATATATATAGGCAGAGACACTACTCTGACTTCCTGCGGGACTCTTCGCCTCCTGATGACGACGATGGTCGAAATATAGAAGTGAGTTATTCCTGTGTCTATCTGTTGCTATCTTTTTTAATTGTTTTTTATTTAAAAGTCCGTTGGAACGTTTCATTTAATTATATATATATATACGAGTTTGAGATTAACAAAGAGCAACACACAAAGTAGGGAAACACACTTACAGACTCAAATTTTCGGGTAATCCGTCTTCAGGAGAAAAGAGAATGGGAGACCAAGCACGTTGTAGGCGCAACGGCAAGTAACCGTTACTTGCCTACAACGTGCTTGGTCTCCCATTCTCTTTTCTCCTGAAGACGGATTACCCGAAAATTTGAGTCTGTAAGTGTGTTTCCCTACTTTGTGTGTTGCTCTTTGTTAATCTCGAACTCGTATTGTGTCCAGTTTGGATCGTATTTCGTTTTATCAGTGAATATATATATATATATATATATATATATATATATATATATATATATATACAGGACTTCACATAAACACGTGAAATAACAATCAATGATCAAAACACAATATGAAATAGGGAAACAAAGACCAAAATCTTTCAACTGTAACAAGCGGTCTTCGTCAGAGTCAAAAACCCAACTGCTCTTAGTCTTTGTTTTCCTATTTCATATGGTAGTTTCATCATTGATATATATATAACAATTAGAGAAACGATTCTTCGAACTGAATAAACTAGAATTTAAAAAAGAACACATAGAAAGGAAACCACTGAACTCACTACTATATTTCTCACTACTATATAATACGGCTGAGTCGTTATCAGCCTTTGGAGCGATTCACTTCTTTTCCTGAAGACGAGGACATCGAAACATAGTAGTGAGTTCAGTGGTTTCCTTTCTATGTGTTCTTTTTTAAATTCTAGTTTATATATATATATATATATATATATATTTCTAAAAATTGTGTGCCAATTTTATGCTTGGTTACCTGTTTAGAGAGTTTCTCTAATGTCCTACAGGTTCTTCTGAGTTCTCGGGGATAAAAAAATCAACTGTCCCAATTGATTATTTCCTGAGCAACACAGAAGAGCCTGTAGGAGATTAGAGAAACTCTTTAAAAAGGTAACCAAGCATGAAATTGGCATAACATTTTTAGAAAAATGTTTACAAGAAGGATTGCTAGCAACCTTCACTAATATATATATATATATATATTATATATATATATATATCAATGATCAAACCACAATAAGAAATGGGAAAACAAGACTAAGATCTTTCAAACGTAACAAGCGGTCTTCGTCAGAGTCAAAAACCCAACTGTTTTCCCATTTCTTATTGTGGTTTGATCATTGATTGTTGTTTCACGTGTTTATGTGAAATCTTTATATATATATATATATCAAGATTTCACAATAAACATATGGAACAAAATTTGACTCTGACGAAGATCACTTGTTACCATTAAAATATCTTAGTCTTTCTTCTAAATTTATATAAATATATATATAAACATATACTCTATTGTATATAATATATTATATATCATATTAGATAATAATATATTTTAATCAATATTAAATATCAGAAAATATTCCTTTTTTTTATTAATAATCAGTAAGACGCTATAACGCTGAGTTCTGATTAAAAGTATTAAAACAGCAAATAAGTGCTGTACTCTGCGATATAAAAATTTACTTCCGTCATTTTAGGAGATATAAATGTAATATACTTATTCTAGACATTCAAAATTGTTCAATAAATATTGTCTTAATATTCGCATTTAATAAGAGAATTATCATCTTTTTATACATACTTGCTGATAAATGCAACGAATTTCACTCATGACTGGCTCAAAGTGTTGACTAGCGATACATATCCCACCATTTGATAAATAATTCTGAAATACAATGAAAAATATCTTCTATTAAGTTGGTGAGTAGTAAGTCATAAAACTTTTAACATTATTTAAAAGTTTTATGATGAAACTTTTCAATAAATAGTAGCCGTGCGGTTAGGAATTTAGAAAAATTGTTGTTAAATATAAAAACTTGTTTATTAAATCTATGTGTATTGCATTTACCTAAAATATGGATACTTTAAACAAACATTTCCAAATTTTTGGTAGAATAGAAGGAGGAACAGGACACTAAAAATCGAAAACTCAACTTATGTCAACCTGCTCTGCTTATAAATTTGAGAGATTTAGATAATAGGTGGTTACAGTTTAGGTAATAAGTGATATGGCCGAAAGGCTGGGTACACGTTCTAATATCAAAACAGGTTAGAGGGACAGAAAGATTGATCATTCAGACTCTAACCACATGCATACTCTAACCGGCTAGGCAAACCTAAGTTCACCATAACCGGTGACAATCAGTACATTACGAATAAACTTTTGGCTGATAAGTAATCGAAGTTGCCGAATTCAATAAGAGGCGGGAAAACAAACGTCTTTAAAAAGTGAGGTGTAACCCGGGAGAAGAAAAAAGGTATTAGGGACCCAGACGCAAACCAATGAGCAAGTGAACGGATTTTGCATTCTTGGGCACCAGCCCACGATCAAAGATTCCAAGGGAGCAGCTAAAGCCGCTGTTTTGCCGCCATATTAACAATAAAGTATTGAAAGAGATAGGCATTAGCCGCACGAAGTCAAAAGGAAGGTAAAACCCACTGAGCAGGGTACACCGAGCAGTCCTAACACACATGGACCCAAGCCAGGGACACAGAAACCTTACCAACTCCCACAAGAGGAGTCTTATGGGAGTTGGTAGGGTTTCCCACAAAAAGACAGACTTTAGACACATCTGAGTAACAAGAGTGGACTGCCGTCCAAACCAGCGGGCGAACGGGCGGACTTTACACCTCGGACGCCTACCTAGGCTAACCATCTGATCAGTTGTGTCTTTCTTAGTTTATACCATGAGAGAAAATGCACCCAGGCATGTTAAGCCCCCTCACCTTGCCAAGGTGAAGGCACATCGAAGGGGAGAGAGGACGTTAATCCGTCGGTCCCAATCCTGTATGATGCCAGGTACTCCTTTAAGATATGTACTCTAAATATATTTGAGTTAGGCAAAATCCAGCACTCTCAACATACAATCAACAGGAATGTGGCTTGACAATTAACAAAAGGTGTGCCAAATAATAAATAAGCCACAATTTTTGCATCTAGAATAGCACGAAAAAGTAAAAGCCTTATAAGTGACGTTGAAAACAAATATTTGTTCATTATACGTATGAGACTTCCTTGATTCAAAACAAACAATAAAATATAGAAGATTTAAATTAATCAAAACTGATTGACTTTGATAATATCTTTGAGTTCAGTCCAATTAAAAGCAGGGAAGTTACTTTGCAAATAATCACTGTTCAAACTACTTCAGAAACCAACTCAAACATCAAGAATTAATAAACTTTGAAAATTTAAATATCTTTTGCAAAAGAAAACTTAAATTCTTCCATCGCCAAACTGAATATTTCAATATAAATTTATAGAAGTTAATTAATTATCATGAAATTAAAAAAGTTAATGTTTGGAAAAATTTGGAACAAATATTGACGACCTCCACAGAGGATCAAACTTAAACAGAGAGCATTAATCATAGATTTGTTCGTTCTTCGACACCATAGCTTTAGATCTACTTGATACCAAGCGCTGGCCAGGTATTAGATATTAAAATGAAGTGTTATACAGAAAAACACTTAAGTGAGTGCTTCGAGTATCAAACTGAAAACTACAACCTATGAACCTCGATCACTATCAGATAAGATGCAGCAACTTGTGGGTGTATAAAAAAAAAACGCTTTAAAGAAGCCCAGGGCTGCGTTTCTTAAATTCGTCTATGCTATAGTAAGATGCAAGAGGACAGCAGTATTGCTCCCAAGTGATCTTGGTAGATCTAACATGGTAGGTCTAACGTCCATACCATGTTGAATACACCGGTTCTCGTAAGATCTAACACTCATGAGAAATGTTAATGTTCTTGTTTTTCTTTTGTTTTCCTTTACATGAAAGCCTAAAATAACGGGAGTTTATTTTCCAGTTTTGTGGTATAAGACTAAGTGTTAGAAATTTTATTAAGAAGAATATTTTTTTGTTTTGTGGGACCTTTTTGCTTATCTTTTATTAAATTGTTATAAGATTTTTATTTTTTTTTTTTTTGTTATGTAGGGTCGTGGAAGCTCGCCTCCACGTGGTCCACCTCGGGCGTATCTCGGAGGTTTTGTTTGCCTCTATCCTAGACTAAAGCTTGTAGCTCCCGAGATGCGGCAAAAGAACTTTCATGTAAAAAAGGCGATATGGTTGAATAAGCTGGGAGCGCTAAATAATACCAAAACAGGGTGTAGAAAAAAAATAACAGCCATAGTAATCATAATAAAAGAATATTAGATAGCATTTATGTTGCTTGATTATGGATTAAATTCGTGTCAAATCATAAAAGATCAACGCTATATCCCGTTTAACAGTACAAAAAGGTGTAAAGTGCATGTTACTGCGAAAATTGTATAAAAATGCAACAGTTATTAAGGTTACCTAACCACATATCGGAGTGAAGACAAATTTGAAGGTTTTAGTAACCAACCTACCTCTCGCTGGAAATATATACAGGCCTAGGAATTTTGATAAATGATCATCTTCTTAAATGCTCTACTGCCAGAAAATGATGAAGTTAAAATCAAAGGTAAAATTGAGAGGGATACAACCACCTAACGCTTCAAACTGTATAGAATTGAAACTCCCCCTGTATCCCTGGAAGGTTACCCAAAAAAAATTACCTGTACTGGATCATTTGTTTCAGAAATAAAATTCAAACTGAGTTTCGTACTGAGAAATTGTATGAAAAAAAAATGTTTATTACAATGATGACCATTAGAAATAGCTGAGAAACCAAGGATACGCTTCAGCTAGTGAGCAAATTTTATTAAGTAAACCTGCAAATTGGTGCTTTTTAATTATCTTCATCGAATTCTGTTTCACGAATTTCCTTTAACATCAAATATAATTACGTTATTCTTTAAGTAACATGCTTCTTTTACTACTAATATGTTTGTAGATGTTTCTAATGAACTAAAATTAGCACAAAATTAGCATTATTGTTAGCACTCCTGAGGTAATTATACTATTATTAAAAAAATACACCATACAATCTGAAATGTTTTTACTGACTTCATCTTTTAAAGCACACAAAAGAATATTTCTGCATTATTGTGATTCGTCTGTTACAATTATTCCGTATGTATTCTAAGCAATTTTTATTTTGTGATAATCCATATATTGGTGTTTTTCATTCACAATCTTTATTCTGTAATTGGATGTATCTTAATGATAATTTGTTTGCCATCCCTGGATTCATATCCGCTCCTTTCTCATAAATGTTCATATATTCTTGCGAGCCTTTTCATAAATAACAATGAATCTGTCAATTGCCTGTGTAAGTAGTTTGTTACATAGGGGTTCAATCACTGAAGTTTCCAGAGCTCTCTCACCCCACTCTGATGTTCGGCACCTGTCAGTTCCATCCCACCAGGTCGATTAACAATTCTACACTTTAGTCATCAAACACACATAAAGCGTATCCCTTCCTTACTCTGTGTCAGTAATAAATTATAGTCCATCTAAATAAATTATATTTTTATTAATTAACAGATTTATGTACCTTGATACTACTCAAATCTCATAATTCAATGTAAATTATTTATTGAAAGAAAATTTATTATATTATTAATTATTTCATTATAGTGATTTTCAGTAAGACTATAAGAGTAACTTTATCATAATTGGAAAAATTAAAAAAAATAATTTTGCGCTATTCAGCGGTTAAAATTATGGGTCGTGTATAATTTGTATATTGCTCGCCAATCAAGACGAATCTATGTTGTCTAATATCATTTTTATTATAAAAATGGAAAGACGATACAAACTGGATACAAGTTTAAAATCGAAGAAGACTAATAAACAGAGAAATTACTAACTAAAATTTTTGGAAAATCTTTTATTAGGAGATAAGAGAGAGGCTGTAAATCACGCTGTAAACGTAACGGAAGGCCGACAATTTTGAAACTCAAAATTTGGGTTAGTAAGTGTGTTTCTTAAGGCTGTGTCACACTTTTCAACTTTTAAATTGTATTATTTTCATTATTATTATTATACAGTTAGTCAATGTTTACTTAATTTTGGTGAACTACTGAACATTGGTTTATTTGACATGGCTATGTATTTGGAAAATTTTATATCAACTGTACACAATAACTGAGGGAAAAAGTAATACTCTTCCAACCGCAAACCACGTCCAGTGCTCCGTAACTTAGTGATCTACTGAACACTAAGGGAAAAAGTAGTACCATTCAAGGGAAAAAGTAGTACCCTTCCAAGCGCAAAGCACGCCCAGTGCTCCTTAACTTAGTGATCTACTGAACACTAAGGGAAAAATTAGTACCCTTCCAAGCGCAAACCACGCACAATGCTCCTTAACTTAGTGATCTACTGAACACTAAGGGAAAAATTAGTACCCTTCCAAGCAAACCACGCACAATGCTCCTTAACTTAGTGATCTACTGAACACTAAGGGAAAAATTAGTACCCTTCCAAGCGCAAACCACGCACAATGCTCCTTAACTTAGTGATCTACTGAACACTAAGGGAAAAAGTAGTACCCTTCCAAGCAAACCACGCACAATGCTCCTTAACTTAGTGATCTACTGAACACTAAGGGAAAAATTAGTACCCTTCCTAGCGCAAACCACGCCCAGTGCTCCGTAAATTAGTGATCTACTGAACACAGGTCAAATATTAAATATGGTCATATATTAAAATGACTATGGCAATTGGCACTTTTTCGTATCATCTATATATACTACAAAGTTCTTTTGTTTTTCAATTGTAAATATCCCTATCTCCCTTTTAAGACAGATACTGTTACATATGCCTTTAGATAACCAAAAGTTGAAACGTTTGTTTTATATTTCCGTTTAAAAGTCAGATATTAACAATGATAGAGCTAAATAACGTGTCATAGGGGAGACAGTCTATAAGAGCACATGACTTGGGTAATGTTAAATTCCATTCCCCAGAGACACTCTGTCATTTTAAGTTCACCGCCCTTTACTTCTGATATTCAAAAGACCGTCAACCACTTTACTTTAAAAAAGTTTTAAATATGTTCAAGTTAAGAGACAAAATGCTTGCCTTAACATCTAAAAAGAACCAATTGCTTGCATTCACTTGAAAACTGAATGTCTTCCCCAAAGAGCAACAAAGACAACAATATTTCTGATGTCTTCTATAAATAGCAATATTTTTCTATGATCAAAATATGAAGTAGATAAAATATATTAAATAGACACATGGTATAATCAATACAAAACCAATTACAATATAAACTAAAAAATAAGAAGAGAACAATATATGAATTGATAAAATAAGAAAAAATAACATATGATAGTACCATATATCACAATAGTAAACATTATAGAAATGTAGAAAAATAAACTCAGCCCGATAGGTAAAGTAGCAATACCATATGAGAACTGTTCTTCGTCTCACAATAATCAAAGTTACTTAATTTATATTTATAAATAAATATTTATTTCATGAGTTTATATTAACATTACTTGATATTTTCATTTTTTTCTTACATTTTTATTTATCTATTGCACTCAGTTAACGGTTTTATTACGTTACATACATTGTTTAACATACACCTCTTTATTTATTGATAAACAATTATGCAATCGTTGCATAACCTTGAACTGAGGAATAGTGTTCCGGTGAGTAGTTGATTACTTTTACAATTACACATGAATTTTGTCTCTTAACTTGAACATGTTGGAGACATGGTTTTGTTTTTATGAAATATCTGGAAGAATACGTTTTCTAATTTGTTGACTTCACGTAGGTTAGGTTAGGTTATGTTGCAGTGGCAGCCCCACAAGGGAACACACTTAGGCCGAACATTGCCCCTTTGAAATTCCACACAATCAAGATTGATTCTACATTGGGAGTCCTACATTTTGCCTAACTCAAGTGTATTTAGAGTAGGGATCTTTAACGAGTACCTGACATCGCACAGGCTCGGGACCGACAGTTAACATCCTTCTCCGAGGGACGATGTGCTCAGATTTATTCACCTCCCGCGTGAATAAATCGAGGGCCAGGTGGGGATCGAACCCCGGTCCTATCAATTCAGAGACGAGCACGTAACCACTGAGCCAGCCTGACCCCTTTGAACTAAATCCTACACCCAACCTTTCCTAATCCCACGAGCCTCAAAGTTTCCTACTTAAACTAAAAATGACGGCCACATGACTCCAAAAGTATACATTACCTCAGAGCCTGCAAAGCCTGAAGACCAAACGACCACGAAGACGACACATTCCCTTACTGACTGACTCCCCTATTCTTGACAATGTTAACTGACCTAAAAGAAACAGGAGGATGAGAATCTAGCAGTAGTGGGCCTCAGGTCTGGAACAGCTATTAACGACATGCACTGTTGTGCATGGTAATATTCGTTGGTCGTTGGTTGGTCTCTCTCTCTCTCTCTCTCTCTCTCTCTATATATATATATATATATATATATATATATTAGGTAGGTTTCGTTTTTGAGTATTGGTTTCTTAAATAGAATAGAAGAGGTCAAGAACAATTTTTTGAGAATACATATATAAAATTATAGTCTGTCAGGACTCGGTCACTTCTTCAGGTTCAAATTAAACTCTCATTGCTAACATTTTGGTTTTTATTTAAAACATGTTTTCGGTTTTTCGTAGTCAGAAGTTGGCAATTCATAGAAACTTTGGCAATGAGAGTTTAATTTGAACCTGAAAAACTGACCGAGTCCTAATATACTTTAAGTTTATTTCCATTTCACATTCAATAATAATTCTAACCGTCTCTGTACCAGTTCACTTAGTTTCCCTGTCTTCTCTTGCCTGAAGCTGGTGCAAACCGAAATCGAAAGACTGTAAGTGTATGTTTCTAATTTCTTTATGTTTCTAAATCTATATTGAACTTTATTTGTCCGTTTGGGACCGTATTTTCATCAAAAAAGTATATATATAGTTTCTTTGTAAATATTGAATATAAATATATTTGTAAATCTTATTGGGTATTTATATATCTTTGGTTATATTTCAACAGTAGTTATTTTTTTTTGTGTACCTCAAAACAGAACTTGCTTATTATTCTGGTACATGTATATCAATGTTAATAAGATTTCACATAAACACGTGAAGTAACAATCAATGATTAAACCACAATATGAAACGAACTAAGATCTTTCCACCGTAACAAGCGGTGTTAGTCAGAGTTAGGTTTTTGACTCTGACGAAGACCGCTTATTACGGTTGAAAGGTTTTAGTCTTGTTTTCCCATTTCATATTGTGGTTTGATCACTGTATTTCAATGTAAGAATCATAACGTGCATTTTGATTTTCTAATTTGGGCTATACGTGGAAACTTTTGTTAACATTGTAATCTCCATGAGCAATCTGTACATTGTAGTATTTACATGTAGAAAATACCAGGGGAAATCAAATGTATTGCTCGGATACTTACGAGAATTTTATAATCAAGAACGTTAATGAAAAGCTATGATAAAGAACAGTGTGATCAACAATCCAAACTGTACTATCAAATAAAGAATAATGGTTTGTTATCCTTAAGGACCTTCTTAATGTCTTTAAAAAAGAAAAATGAGACCAACACTAGCTAAAATAGGAAATTCCGTGGTTTGATAAAAGAAAATTTCAAGTTGAAGTCTAAGGTGATTTGTAAAAGAAATGAACTGTGGTGTTCTTAACAAGAGGAGGAAAGAAACAATCCTATTTGAGAGTAACGTAAACTTTTTCCTCTTATTCCTGAATTTTGAGGGCATTGAACTTGGTTTAAGAGGGAGAAAGTTTGTGCCCAAGTGAGTTTTATATTCTTGAGGGTGAAGTAGAATGAAAAGGGTGGAAAAAAAAGGAGAAAAAAAATCTCTTTCATTTTACGAGAGAACTCTTAGTAACTTTTGTTTATTTAATTGTGTGCAAAGACTGGATGGTGAAGAATAGTGTAAATGAGAATTAAACTTAATTCTATGGCAGTGAATGCTGCATGGAGTAGCTTGCATCATGCATAAATATGACTAACCCAATTTTTGAATCCATTTATTATTTTTTTTTAAATATGTACAACCACAAGAATGCTTTTGTTTTTTTGATTTCATAACAACAAAGATCAAAGATTTTCAAACTTAAATTCATTCTTTCTGAGGTAAAATGGATAAACCAACAAAAGTCTCCACACAAATGAAGTTTTATTCAACGCGTTTCGAACACTCTGTGTTCATCATCAGGAAGACACCAAGGATGTGGTAAAAGTCAAGTGAAAAAAAGTTTTTTTTTTTTGAAAAAAAAGTGTTCGAAACGCGTTGAATAAAACTTTATTTGTGTGGAGACTTTTGTTGGTTTATCCATTTTACCTCAGAATGAGTAAATACCACACAATTACGGATTGCACAACTAATGGTTTTTTTTCACTTGACCCATCCGTCAGTACCACATCCTTGGTGTCTTCCTGATGATGAACACAAAATGTTCGAAACGCGTTGAATAAAACTTCATTTGTGTGGAGACTTTTGTTGGTTTATCCATTTTACCTCAGAATGAGTAAATACCACACAATTACGGATTGCACAACTAATGATTTAAATTCATTCTTTAATTCAGTCTGTTTATAACTCGCTCTGTTTATTAATAAAGTGTAGATAATATACAGTTTTAAACAGAAAATTTTTTGATTAACAGTATGGAAAGTGTGTTTGTATAATGAATGACAGGAAACCTGCAAGATAAGACAAGAAAGTAGAAACGGAAAAATAAGAACTGGTTTAAGTTTTAACTCAAAATAAACATACTTAGAAATGCAACTGTTACTATATCAATTAGAAGAAACAATACAAACAAGGAATTTATCTAGAAAAAAATTATTAGAATGAACTTGCAAAAGTAGGAATATTTAAAACAATTAAAAACCACTTACAGAAGTAAGAGTATTTGAAATTGGATTTAATTTCAAGTATTCCTACTTTCTTAAGTTAATTTTATTGTTTTTCTTCTAGAAAGGTGCCTTCTTTTTATTGTTATAATAATAACATTGATTATAAATAACTTTTCATAATGTACTTCTTTTCTGTGTATTAAACATGTTTGTATGTTATTTCTTAATTTTCCTATATTTTGTAGGTTTTTGATCAAGATTTAAAATAAGATCGAAACGTCAGCAATGTAAAACGTTTGATTCAAGGTTGAAGGAACTGATTACATCCCGATTCATCATTTTTACTTATATATATATATTTATATATATACAAAACTAAAGTTTATCGGGGCTCGGTGAGTTCTTCAGGTTCAAAATTTAACTCTCATTGCAAACGTTTCGGTCTTTATTTAAAACCTTTTTCATAGGCAGAAGTATACATTTTGAAACAGAAAAACTAAGTATTACATTAAAAATTATTTTACAAAGAAAAATAGTCTGTGGATTTTAACAACAATTGTAGTCTAAATGAACACGTGACACTGAACTGAATATATATATATATACACTTTTTTCGATGAAAATACGATCTAAAATGGACAAATACAGTTCAATGCACATAAATAAACGTAGAGAAATTAAAAAAACACACACTTACAGTCTCTAATTTTCAGTTGAACCGTCTTCAGAAGAGATAAGAAAGAGAAACCAAGCGCACTGGTACAGAGACGGTTGGAGACCAACAATTGTACCAGTGCGCTTGGTTTCCCTTTCTTATCTCTCCTGAAGACGGTTCAACCAAAAATTGGAGACTGTAAGTGTGTGTTTTTAATTTCTCTACGTTTCTTTATGTACATTGAACTATATATATATATATATATATATATACCATGATAAACGAAAAACTGTCCGGCAGGATAGATAACACTTAAAATATAAACAGTGACACATAGACTGAAACATAATAACTTTTCAATATTTCGACCGTAATGGTGGTCGAAATATTGAAAAGTTATTATGTTAGTATATATGTAAGTAAGTGGTATATATGTATATATAAAACAAGATATCACATAAACACGGGAAATAACAATCAATAATCAAACCGTAACAAGCGGTCTTCCTCGGAGTCAAAACCCAACTGAAACTGAAAACCCAACTCAGCTGGTTTTTGAATGTAACGAAGACCGCTTGTTACGGTTGAAATATCTTATGTACAGAAATATATATATATATATATATATATATATATATATATACATATATATATATTCGTATATTTGGGGAACATTCCTTCATTTATACATGTGAGATTAAAATGTGAGAAATCCAAAAATCTCATCAAGTCAAAGTAGGCAGAAAATTTAATCTCTTATATATATAGATTTCTAGTAGCTCTCTGACGTGATAGTCTAGAAGGCCTCAGAGCTTATTTTTCTTCATTTTGATTCTTCCCTACGGCAATTTGTCTCATATATATAGAACTATATACATTAGATGTTGCTGGTCTGAATACCGGGTAGTGACTGGCTGTTGGCTTGGCGAGTAGCTGGTGGTTGGTCACCTAGTAGCTGCAGTGTGTGTGAAACCTCGGTGGGTTGACAATTAATTAATGAGTTATATTTATCAAGATTATCATGAAATCATGAAACATAAACCATTAATTAATCGTCAACACACCGGGGTTTCACGCACACTGCGTGTTGGTAGCTACAAGGTGACCAACTACCAGCTACTCGCCAAGACAACGACCAGCAATAGCTAATTTATATATATGAGACAAAATGCAGTAGTCACACATCCATTGAAAAGATAAACTTGAACAGTTTACATAATTCAAGATTATTTTAATGAATATAATATTACAGACATTTTCCTTTTTTTTTTACAGCTATTTTAGGAGAAAGAAAAATCTGAATCACCTCCAAGCTGGTTTAAAATACTAAAACTTTCCTTAAATTTACTTGGTGATAAGGAAGTTGATGAAAAGTTGCAGTGTAAAACTATTCGGAAACCTATTATAAGTTCAAACCATTTATTCTAGTGAAAGAATTTTAACAGTAGCCTTGCAACTTTCTAGACACAGTTATAACTCAATCTATTAATCTTTCCATATTCGTTGTGATTATTTTTACATCTATATATTTTTTAGTGTCCAAGATGAACACAATAACTATACAATTATTGTAGTACCTTGCAGTGAGAGTTCAATTCAATCCCAGACCCATCTTATATTCTAGAACTACCCATCTGATTTACTAGTATTACGAAATAATTTTTTGCATTGAAATTAATATGAAAATAAATAATCCTTTCCATCCTCAAAATGCCTGTTTTTTTTAGTTATTTGTTAAGCAGAAAATGTTGCAATTAGAAAAAATAAACAATACTGTACATACGATATGAATAATAAAAATGTAGTAAAAAATAATCATGTTTTATTAATCTACTAAACTTAAAATGAGACCATATAGGCGTGAGAAAGACGGTCGCTCTTCAAAACAAAGTTTTACTCGTCATATGAGGCAAAACTTGTAGAATGGCTGCTCGTAAAGGGAGGCATTGCTCTTACAGTGAGGCACTGTAAGTGAGGTACGAGGTTCCACTGTATTTATCTACTTTTTTCTTATCAGGTATTCGATAGCGGTCATAATTTTGGTGGCTAGATTTGTATTAATTCTATCACATAGGAATTGTGTAACACGGGTGTGGTTAGCACATGCATGGGTAACACCGCATGCCACAGAACCCCTCTTGATGCCATACATGATTAATTGTTGACAGATCATAAATAATCACAGATCATAAATCTTGAGGGAAGAAGCTTTCAGATGGTCACTTGAAAAAAAAATATTCCCTAAACAGCGTAATAACCCATATCATAAACAATCTTTTCTTACTATTATAGATGTTTAATCCTGACACTTTCCAGTGCAGCTCAAATCATGTTAAAACGACAAAATGTTATTGATATAATCATAAATACTACATAAGTTGCAAGTATATGATAAAAATATTGCAACCTATCTCGTAGGTTACTTTTACATCTAGACTGGTTTCCAAACATGTCTATTAATAAGGAAAAAATACATTTTTTTCCTTGTTCTTCTACTTCTATTATATTTCTGAATGAATAGACTTTTTTTATATCCTCTGTGTTTCAGTTTACATCATATTGTCTTATCTTTTAGGATATAATATATTTTTATTTACTTTGCTTGATAATTATTTTCTTTCTCCTTTCTCGCGTTGTCCTTTTCTCTCTCTCTCTCTCTCTCTCTCTCTCTCTCTCACTCTCTCTCTCTCCCTTCTTTCTTTCTTTCTGTCTCTGTCTTTCTGTTCTCTATATCTCTTTCCCTCTGTGTTTCTTTCTGTCATTTTCTCACTCTTTCATTCTCTCTCTATCCATCTTCTGTCTATGTCTCTCTCTCTCTCTCTTCTCTATCTGAGAGAGTTTTTACTCTCTCCTCTCTCTCTCTCTCTCTCTCTCTCTCTCCCTCTCTTTCTGTCTCTATCTCTCTCTCTCTCTCTCTCTCTCTCTCTCTCTCTCTCTCTCTCTCTCTCTCTCTCTCTCTCTTCTTCATTAATAATCCCTTCATAAATAATCTGTCTGAGAAGATAATGAATTTGACAATCTTTTAAATAATTCCTCATACATACAAGTACTTATGAATATAAATCCTCATGAATATAATTCATATCATGAATTATATTAGAAACAGGAAGATTAAACAATTCATCAATCACATATTTAGATGATGATATTTTATGAGTGGGATGATGATGGAGCTAAGAATATAACATCCACCGCTAACAGTAAATGTACGAGTATATGCATAAATAAAAATACAAACAATGTATTAAACTTCTGTCTCATTTAAAAAAGAACTCTTACACAAAAATTAAAATAATATAAATGAACATTATCACAAAATAACAAGCACAATCGAAAAAGAAGTAAACTTGAAATTACCCGTTCTAGATTAACATCATAAACAGTTATGCTTTAGAATACGAGTATATAGAAATCCACCAATAGGCATTCTTGTACGAACTTTTATTCTATCCATTTAAAAGGAGATGAAATAAAAACTTATAAACATTTGTTTTTTGAACTTAGAAGCAGTCATTATGTTTGGAAAAAAAATGCATAACCCCATTAACTTACAAAAATGTTTCTACCACTATATTATAAAAGTCCAGTTTACCTCGTGAATCTGTGTTATAGACACCCACAAGGGTTTCTCACTTCCTTAAACTTTACGTGGGATTATCGAATGATCCTGATAATAAGTACCTAATGAACAGAAATGTCAATTGATCCCTACATTTTTTATCATTAATTTTAGATTTATTTTATTTATTACCTAATTTTATTCTTTTAAAATGTACATTATCATAGTCAAATCCATCCAGTCGCCTTTTTAGTTTTATTATTCGTTTAAATAGTATATCCCATTGACATTTAATCCGTACTTTTATTAAATTATATGTTTTTAAGCTTATAACTTTTGAGTCCCTCTATTAAATTTAATCTTTGCCCTATACGTCCTGTTTTTACTTTACTATAAGTAAAGTATAGTGATCGTGAAAAAATTCGATCTCGAGATTTTGACGGAATTACATGTTTTGAGGTCCCAGAAGTCGTTTTATGACGTTTTTACGATGATGTCTGTGTGTGTGTGGGTGGGTGGGTGGGGTTTGAGTGTGTTAGCATTGCTTGTTACCACGCTACGGTCCAGAATCTTTGATGGATCAAGTTGATATTTTACACAAAAATGGGCCTCATAAAGACGAAGATCCCTATTGTTTGGGAAGAATTATGCATGATGGGAAAGTCACTTTTTTTGCCAAAACCCGTTTTTTTTAAAACATTTATTTCTCCTAAACTGTTAATCCTAGAATTTTGAAATTTTGACATTATCTTTGAGATTTCAAATGCAACAAAAGAAAAATATATTCAGAATTTTAAAACAACCGGAAATATTTTTTTTTTCAATAAAATGTAAAAATTTTGACTTATAATTCAATCTCAAACCTTGAGAGAGCCATACAAGCCATACTGTTTGACAAACAAGAATGAAACTATGCCTATAAATAGAACATTATATGGAGAATGAGTTGAGATATTTTTTTCTAATATTTCATTCGCTAAAGGGGCGTTACAGTACGATTTGTGTTTTCAGAAAATGTTTTTTTGACGCTAAACAGCTCGTTAAAAAATAATGAAAATTTGACTAAAAATGGAACAAAAAATTAGCAATTCATAAAAAAAAATCATGAAGTTTCAATTACGGGAAAGAGCAATAACGATATAAAAACTCTTTGTTTATCCTAGACTAAGAGATCACCTGCTATACTTGTCGAATTTTTTGTATTTTTTTACATTGTTTACATTGACTTAGAAATTTTTTGAGCAAATCCACTGAGATAAAATTGATATTTATAAAGGAATAATTTAAATTGTTTATTGACTTATATGAGATGTAAGAGGAATAATATTGTGCAGGAAAATAATAACACTCACTCAGAAAAAAATCCGTATATATGTTATTTGACAAAGGGGAAGGAAAATGGTATTATTAAATACTAAGAAGCCATAAAATTCCCAGTATAATAATTCTGTTAAAAACCAAAATTGTAAAAGATAATTCAAAATATAAATCTTTCGTTTAGAGATTAATAACTGTAATTATCGTACATCTTTAATTAACAAATCAGCTTAAAACAACATTTTCTTCGCTGTTTAAGATGTTTTTCAGAGAAAAAAAGGGTATTTTACTGTTTCAAATTTGAAAATTTTACATTAATATTCAATGTAGAAGGATGTCAAGTAAACGATGTAAGAAATCTACTGGCTATTTGAACAATAGCCATGTTCTCTTGTAGGGTAATATTTCGTTTCAAGAAATGTTCACATTGGTTTTTCAAAAATGTTATTACTGCTGTAGTTATACTAATGAAATTATTTGCAAATAATAAATTATTTGTGATGTACAAAAATAAGCTTATAAATTGATATGTCCTTCAATCACTATCTGTACTACCTCACGAATGAAATGCTAATAATTATATCCCATTTAGATGTTTACGTTATGCTTAAATGAGACGTTATGTTTTATATACTCAAGAAATTTGACATTGAGTTACTTATAGTAAAGTAGAGTGTAGGCCACTCCAGATTTTTATTTTAATGCCATATTACATTAATGCCTCATGACTTTTATTTAAAATTATAAGGGAATATTTAGTGACATTTCAGAAGTTTTCGCCTTCAGTTTATTTTGGAACTCTGTTATCAACGGATCCATGTGCTATATATTTTATTGTCTATTGTTATCTTGTTTTTATTTTATTTTGTTTCTATACTGCGAATGCATTTTCATATTTTTGTGAAAGAATATATTCAAATAAAAAAAAAATAGTTTCAAAACACAACTATTGAATCTTTCTACGTTTCAATCTTTGAAATTCATACAAGTAATCTTCCAAAAACTTTAATTTATTATTCTTTCCTCTTAAATCAGTATGCTGATGAAAGAGGAGTATGAAAAGCCTTTTTGAAATATTAATCTTGTTATACAGGACACAGGAAATATTGATGAAACCAATTCCAACAAATTAATTTCATTTAAACTGTAATAGTAATCCAAAATAAATTAATCTAGGTTTCTATTCAAATTAAGCATACGTCATTATGACAAAAATCTACGTCTTTTTATTTTGAAAACGACTTTCTCACTTGAATAATACTTTATACCAACTAAAGCTTTAATCTTAATTATAAAGGAGGAAAATAAATCACTGTTTTAGCAATCTGATAGCTGAATTTTTTTTCTTTGCCCAATGATTTAAATTACAAATTACTTATTTTCTCACTAAAATCGGATAACGCTTAGATAGTGCCCTAATAAGTCGCCTTTCTAAAATTCTCCTCTTTCATCCTTTTATCACGATGTTATCCTTTAAAGGTTTCCTTTCTATTCAATTTTTTTTTTGTTATATTCTATCTTATAAAAGATAGAAATAATTGGATTACGTATAATTCAATGCTACTTATAATATAAATTAGCATCATTAAGATTATCTTTTCTATTCTAGTTTGACAACAACTGAATATATAAATATTATTATTATTATTTGTAGTTTATTTCTACTAAAAAATGGGATAAGCAAAGATATGAACACTACCGACGAATAGTCACAACCGTATTTCAATTTTTAGTAAAAACAAGACCAAAAATATCACTCCTAATATAAATAAACATAAAATAACGTAATGGATATTTTAGTTTTAAATCAGAATGTAACGGCCTTCTGATTAATTTCCGTAACAAAATGTTACAGAATGTAACATATCAAATTTGATTCGATTCAGAGGGCCTCAATGTAAAAATTCTGTAATTGTTGTCTATAGTTCTATGAAAGTCATGCAAGGAGGAAGAGCGGTGCAGGATGAAATCCCCCGAGGAAAAAAAAACGGAGGAAAAACATCCCTCCTCAAAAAATCCCCCTTCAAAACATCCCCTTCAAAAAATTCCCTCAAAACATCCCCCCTAAAAAATCCCTCAAAACATCCCCTCAAAAAATCCTTCCCATCGAAAAAAGAAGAAAATGAATCTATTTTTTGACTAGAAGTAGTATATTAAACAAATACCAAATTCTAACGTACTGCAATCACTTATTATGTGGTATTTACTCATTGTAGGTAAAAAGTTAATGAAATTGGTTCTCCACATATGAAAATTTAATCGTATAAACAACGCGTTTCGTCAGGCATTAACTAAAGAATACAACGACACCAGAGAGTAGTTATCTATAGTATACACCAAATATAGTACAAAGTAAAAATAAAATAAAATAAGGAAGAGAATACGAACCTAAGGGTGAGCGTCGGTGGTGCAACTGACTGGGAATAGGATGGATGTGGGTGAGGGTATGGGGTACATCTGTTTCATATTAGAAGGCAGGTACATTTCATTGTTATTTTTTTTTTCTTAAAGGTTAGGCTGAGCCTTTACATTTGCTACTAAGTGTAGGAACATATAGAAAATATAACACAGAGAACTATAACGAAATATAAACAAATATAGAAATACGGAGAAAATAGAACTATAATTTTTTTTAAAATAAATAAATTAAGAAAAGTTGTACACTTGGGGATTTGTTCATTGAGGCAAGTAGAAGAATTATCGCACACTAGTTTGTTAATTTCATAGCATTCTAAAATAGTTATTTCACGAAATTTATTGTTTCTATGTAATATTTGTATATTTAGGTCTGGGAAAAATTGGTGGTTATTGGTGACTAAATGTTTAGCAAAATGAGACACGAATTGATGGGGCATCATTTAGGAAGAACACTACGTGTTCGAAACGCCTTGTTCATACCATTAAATCTTTATATCTGGAGACAACCAGATTACCCTACAACTACCAAATTACCAAAAAATATAAAAACTTCTGGAATATCAAAATAATGTTTTCAGTTCATTATATTTATCTAAATAAAAACTGGAAAATATCATAATATAAACATGCTGAAGTAAATCAAATTCGTCAGTCAATTTTTCATCAAATACATTTTTCGATATAAGAAGGACAAAATCATTTCAGAAAAATTAAACATCCAAATAAAAACAATGTAAACAATAATGTTAAAGTATAATGTCTTAATGTCGAAGTTAAGCTTCAAATCATTAACTAAGAATGCACAGAATCTTACATCAAGTAATCATATTCTTTTTCTTTGGTTTGTATCGCCAAATGGTAAATTATATAAATATACACATAATGAGAAAAATTTAGTGCTACTGTATCTTTTTATTGTTTTTTAAGGGCGAATTTATTCCCTGGGTTTTTTTTCCTCCGGGGGATTTTTACCAAGAATCCCATAAGAGGGGAGTACAGCCGTTGTACAGCAACAGGGCCCATATGAGTCTATGAGGTACATGAGTATCAAAGTTAAAAATTGAAATAGGTAATTATACATGAATTTTTTTATTTCAATTAGAGTACACTGTCACAACCATGACTCCTTTTTCTCTAGAGTTGTCAGAATGCCATTTTTTGACCTACTTGGTAAAATTTCACTTCTTTTCAAGTGGTTAGCATTAAAAAATACCTTTGTTTGCATTTTCTTGTCGGTCATTTCAAATGGTATATAGTTAGTTTTGTCGATATATAGCAGTGATTTTTTTTACGATAGAAGGTGTTAATTCCCAAATAAGTTGTTCAAATGACATTGAGACACTTTTTTGAAACACTTTAATAAATATCAACAATTTATAATACAACTAAAAAACTAACATCACAGGTAAAGGATTTACAATTTTCAGTTGTATTAAAAATTGTTGATATTTATTAAAGTGTTTCAAAAAAGTGACTCAATGTTCTTTAGACAACGTATTTGGGAATTACCACCTATTCGTAAGACTGTCAGGAGACTGGAACAGCTTAGTTTGAAAGTCGTAAATGCCGAAGCT
This sequence comes from Hermatobates lingyangjiaoensis, assembly GCA_026182355.1. Lineage (NCBI taxonomy): Eukaryota > Metazoa > Arthropoda > Insecta > Hemiptera > Hermatobatidae > Hermatobates > Hermatobates lingyangjiaoensis. The sequence goes on from JAPFBL010000085.1 coordinate 3,924,918, forward strand.
GCGGTACATTTCAACAAAATATGCATCCAAGAAGATTTCCTGCCAACCTATACTTATATATATTTATATATATACATATGTGTGTGTGTGTGTGTCGCCTTTCACCCACAATCCTGAACGCACATACCTCTTCTTCTTCCATTCTACTCTCTTCCTGATGGCAAACTTCAGTTCGAAATACTCATCCAGTAAGTGTTCTCGTTCTTTTACGAAAAGAGTGTTGTTTTTTTAGTTGTATATATATATATATATATATATATATATATTATATATATATATATATATATAACCAATTAGATGAAACAATTCTTCTAATAAACTGAATAAACTAGAATTTTCAAAAGAGCACACAGAAACGAAATCACTGAACTCACTACTATATTTCGATGTCCTCGTCGTCAGGAATGAGTCGTTATCAGCCTTTGGAACGATTCACATCTATTCCTGACGGCGAGGACATCGAAATATAGTAGTGAGTTCAGTGATTTCTTTTCTGTGTGTTCTTTTGAAAATTCTAGTTTATATATATCACTTAAATATTCTTAGTTATTAATAACCAATTATGCAATGGAACCAACAACAAATACCTTGTTTTAGTTTTAATTAAAAAAAAATAATCAAGAACTAAATAATGCATTCAATTAAACTACTGAAATCGTACCTTGAAACTCGCCGCATTAAGCTCTTTGGAAGTTTCTGAAACTGGCCCAAAATTAACCCCTTCCATTCCGCTTCCAATTTGAAGGCTGCCCCCCCCCCCCTCCTTGGCAAACTTAAGTGAAGAGTTTCTAAAAGGTTATTTAATTCAGACCGCTCCCTTCGCGACCATCAAGATTGAGAAAATATCAACTAAATATAATTCCTACTTGAAGCAACTTATTTAGTAATTCTTATCAATTACAATTAAAACGGATCCTCTCCCAAGTTTTGAACAACTTTTAATATTCTTACCTTATTGTTTCTTTTGAAAATATTTTGTACTTTTAAAGTGAAATTTTTAATTAATCCATTTGAAAAACAGAAAATTTGTTTCCAGAATTTTATTTCTATTATTTCTGAAAAAAAAAGCTTGTATTAATTTAATAAAAAATAATGCAATTTTTATAGACTAATTTATAAATATTTATTCAAATTTAGGTTTTTGGAAGAGAAAACAGGCAAAAACATAAGAGAGAGAAAGATGAACACAGGTCAAAAGAAAAGTCTCGGTCTGCTCACGTAGATACTGCATTGAATTCCTCGTACCAGGAGAGATAGCAATCAAAGTCTCCTCAAAAAATATTTTATCTTAAAAGATTACTGTTTCTAAGTAATCAAAGCAGCAAACTTCCTTTCAATGACGAATCGTTAGGTTCATTCTTTATAGAAAGACGGTAAACAGGGAAAAACATATCTTGTTTCTATCTTCTCATTACTAACCCTAATAATATACATGTAAAAAAATGTGCATTATTTTCTTAAAAATAAAATTTATATAACATTTTTTTTCTATAATTTTCAATCATGATTAAATTTGTCTTATGAACTTATACGTATAAACTAAAATTACATCACCAACTAATTCCTCTGAAGGTCCAGTGTAGCTCAATGGCTTAAGTGCTCGCCTCTGGAATGCTAGATCCGGAGTTTGATAGCTACTCTGACCCTCAAATTATTCAAGCCAGATATGAAAAATATGAAAAAAATGTTTCCACGTCGTCGCGCTGAAAGGATGTTATGCAGTCGGTTGCACTCCTGTACGATGTTAAAGATATCTCTATTCAAAAAATACGCTTAAGTTAGGAACAATTTAGGACTTCTAATGTTGAATGTTTATTTTGTGGTATCACAAAGGGACAATTTTTTTCCTATTTGTGTTGTCTCTTGGGAGAGAACATGTTGACTTGACTTTGACTTGGGCTTGGCCAATGTAACCAAGCCTAATTATCATCACTAAATAATCAGTACCACTACTAAATATCATCACTAACTAATTATCTACTCTAACAAAATATCATCTTGAACTATTCATCATCATTAACGTACCTTAGGTTAGGTTACAGTGGTTGTCCAGAGAGAGAACACACATAGGCCAGAAGCTGACCCCTTGTGATACCATAAAAGTGAATTAGGGCTATTCTCCCCTGACCCATCGAACCATCTCGAGAGAACAATAAATTTAGACAGATCCCTGATAGTCCAGTGGATGCTAAATTCTCAAGAATTGTTAAAGAAGTACTCTCTTAAAGCCTCGTTACTTCTTTTGAGCCAAACCAAAGCATTGACAGAGAAAGCAAGGAACTGTATCTTCTTCTTCCTCGTTCTGGCATGCCCTGCAAAAATCCCACACCTCCATTCCTAACCTGGTGGCGTGTTTTCCTATTAGCCAGTGCCCCATGGAAACAGCGATCACATTGGCTACCATTCTTCTCTTCATATAGAGAAGATCCTTAGTCATTCCGGAGTTACAAGAACGCACAATTGCTTTCAAATAAGACATGTATCCTCCTCGGACCATCTTTGTTTGACGCGTTCATCAATTCTCTGTCTGATCCGAAGCTTATATGTAGGAAATGGGGTCCCTAAGTTATAAAGTTAACTTAGTAAACCTAAGTCTCTAAGTTATAATATAAGTTAACGGAATTAAACATTTTGAAAGCACTAAGACGTTTTTTAAATCAAGACGTCATTCTTTCATATCATGCTGACAATAAAGAGTAGAGTCCATCCAGTTGTTTTTATTGTAGAGTTTTATGAATGAAGGTGTCATTTTACTTTAAAAAAATTGTTAGTATTTTTCCTTACTTTTTACAATCATTTAAATTATTTACTTCTCTTATATATAAAATAAAACACTAAAAATTCAAAAATCAAAAATTCTCCAGCATGAGTACGAAAATATAACAAGATTTCACAATGAAATAGTGGAATAAAAATTAACATCAAAACCACGGTAACAAATTAGAAAAAAATACTAAGCTTTAACCGTAACTAACGGTCAAAGTCAGACTCAAATCTCAACTAAAGCCCAAGATGATCATCTTTCGGTTCAGTTGAGTTTTGACTCTAACGAAGACGCATGTTAAGGTTGAAAGGTCTAATTTTTTAATGTTCTCTGGACGTTGATATGATGACGTATGAACATTTAATTTTCGGAGAGAATAGTGTGCTTATAAAGAAAAAACTCTACAATATTGAATTTGACGTAATCTGAAATCAAAAACCACTTGTTAATAAGTTTAAACAGATGATGGCCCTGGCCTTGCAAATAGTTAAACAAAACATTACTGTGACGGATGTGTAAAAAAAATGATGGTATATATGTTGTATCTGGAGTTCCTGCAGGATATTTTAATTGGAATACAATTTGTGGTAATTATATTTTATGCTCTTACCATAAAAAGTGCATGTGCTATTGCAATTGTATACAGTTCGACGTAATTAAGAATATGATTTATTAAAAGGCATAACTCACTCCATATATAGGTAAAAATTATGACTGTTTACAGAAATAATTATAAATTAAAAAATTATATCCTTTAGAAAAAAATTGTTTTTTTAGTTTTTTGCAGTAAAATAAAACAGAAAAATGAATGAAACATTAGAATTTCTGAACAAAAAGCAATCAAAATGAATCTGTGATAATAAAAAAAAATTGGAGTGGCATACACTCAACTTTATTATACGTAAACATATGTCAAAATCATTTACATATATGTTGTTTACATTTAAATCAATATGTATTATTTATTTACATTTGTCCATAATCATTTGATTAGTTATAAGAATCATAAGAATGATGAAACTGAAATCTTAGGACTAGTTTCTATAAAAATTAAATAAAAATTAAGTCTACTCATCCCCTGGCATAATACTCTATTTTTTTTGTATAATTTCATGTTAATCCGTCAAACGGTATAGCTCGTATCGCTCTTATAAGCTTTTATATTGATTGATAAGTAATATTTTTAAATTAAATATTAATTAAATTCTCTCCCATGAAACTGGCAGTGGTATTTATAAAATCCCCTGTAAAAGTTGTGACAACATGTATACTGGTTCAACCGGTAAATCATTTAATACATAAGAAGGGGTTATAAACTTATTGTCCTAAAGAACAATTTTTTTTTCTTTTCTCTTGAACAAAAAAATGAAAAATGATAAGTTAAATCTTTGGATTCTATTTTTTAGATAAAATGGGTAAACAAAACATTAGTATAACAGATATCTTAAAGTAATGATGGTATATATAATATATATATATGGAGTTTTTGCAGGAGATTTTAAAACACTATTTCAGAACTTAATGACCATACATTTATAATTAAATTAACATTTAATTATAAAAATTGCTTCATTTAAATCACACCTTCAATATCTGCTTGACTAGAGGAGAAAACATCAACTTTAATTTTGAAATTTTGATAGTTTCGATGTCGTCACAAAGTCACAAAGAATATAGATTACAACATCTTTTTAATAAAAGTCCTTGAATAAACACCTAACCACCCATGTGTTTTCACATCAATTTTTAATAGACATTTTTGGACTAATGAGGTTACTACTAATTAGTAAAACCCTTTAGGTTTACCTTTTCAGTTAGAAACCAAATTTTCAAAACTCGAAAGTCCAATTTACCGTTCTAAATTAATAGTTTTGGCTCTACATAAATGAATCTGCTACCTCTAACGTTATTTCATTAAATATTGGTACAAATAAGTCAAATAAATAAATGCGTGGATTAAAATATTCACAATTAATTGAATATCATTAATATTCTCTCGTTTTAAAATTTATTTATAATTTAATATTAACTTCACAACATAATATATTTAAAGGAATAAATATCTAAAGCTCCATCAAGGCAGGCAATTCCATTCAGACAAAATGAATAACCAGTCACCTAATATTGATTTTATTTTTTTTTTCAATATTTACATTTAATTAATCAAAAAATGTGCAAACTAATTAGATGTTGAGCAATTTTACTTTAAGGCTTGTTTACCGTTTCTGTTGTGTAAAATGTTATAAAATATTTATATTTCTATATATTTTTATGAATAAAAACGCAATCCAAATAATGAAAACATTTAATTAATAAAAACATTTCCAAACTTAGTAGATGTTTAGTAATGTTACTTTAAGGCTTGTTTATGGTTTCTGTATTGTAAAATTTTATAAAATATTTGTATTTATATATATTTTTATTAATAAAAACGCAATCCAAATATATATATGAAAACAAAACAGTTATCCAAATAATATTTAGCAGATTATTGTATGCCAATTAAATGTTAAGTCTTCAATTGAAAGGTTGGTCTTTGATCGGGTTAACTAATTCAGTAAACGGTTGGAAATATTTGATTGGAGCCCATTCTAGAGAAAGAGAGCTTTTCGTTGTGCTAACCAAACTTCGGACTAAGTTGACAAATTAAATTGGCAGGTATGACTGTCCCAAATTACATAATTAGGTCCCCCCCGCCCCTTCCACAACCAATTTAATCAGTGTCTCTTTAGAAGCCTTAGAACAGCCCTAATCAAAAACAGAAACAAAACTTGAAACTAGACCGACCAAGTTTTTGTCCTGCCCAGCTCTCTGATTCAACTTGCCTACTGATTCTACAGTTCCCAATTCATTATTTATGAGTCTTCATCTCCCTTTTTAACTTTTCTTCCTCTCTCCATCAGTAAATCTTACTCTTTCATTAAACCAAGATGACTACTTGTTTCCAGTGGGTTCTTTCTATTTTCACTCGTTTCATCCTGTATTAAGCCAAATGAATTTTTCGTCCGTGTTAAAGTTAGTACTTTGATGTTATTTTCCCTTTTACATAACTTTTTCAATTATATTCTTTACACAACTAAATTTAAAAACAAAAACAGTTTTTTTTAAACAATATTATACGTAATGGAAAAGAAGTATTACTTTTTGAACATTATACCATTAAATCGTTCTATGACATTGTAAGCTACTTTAATTAAACCAGTTTGATCATGTTCACAACTTTTTTTCCTTCCAAAAGTAGTACCCCTACTTGGAGGGGGTTTATTATAATATTTCCACATGCTCCATTTTTTATATTACATGTGCATCTATATTATTTAACAATTTGTAAAAACTATGCAATAAATTTTTATCAGTTCAATTTTGCTTGGTGGCCAGTTTAACACTTGTAGCATTGTAGATTTCTCAAGATGGTGTCTGTTGCTACTGAGGAGAGCACAATGGAAGAGAAGGTGATCTGGAGTTTGGACACTGAGATGATCACAGTTGCATAAAGCTGAGTCATCAATTTTAAAACGATTGAAGTAACTTTTAAATTTACCATGTCCGGTTAGAAACATAGTTAATAGATAGTTGTTCAAATCAAATCAAAATCATGTTCACAAGTATAACTATGTTTTATTCATTATTCTTAGAGTTAAAAACACTGGCTCACATAGGTTTTAATTCCTCGTGATTTATTTTACATGATGAAGTTTAGTTTAATACTCCATCGTGCTGGTAGACTTAATCTATTAACATATATGGCAATATTATAATTTATAAAACTATTTCCTAATATTAGCTGCAATTACCGACAGCACAGAATCATCTCAGGCGTTCACAGTTCAAAGCTTCATCTGAAATAGCCCAAAAATTCAAACTGTTAAAGGTTACTTCTCTGGTTTCCTATGACTGCGGTAATTTTATTGTCAGCCGGGTTAGCTCACTCAGCTAACTAATGTGTTAGCTAATTAGTTAATTAGTTCATTTCACTCATTAATCAACTGGCTCCTTAACGTCTGCAATGGACTCGTCCTTACTCTACAAGGTGCATACCTTTGTTCCGTCATAACTCATGCCATACTGGCTCCTTAACGTCTGCAATGGACTCGTCCTTACTCTACAAGGTGCATACCTTTGTTCCGTCATAACTCATGCCATACTGGCTCCTTAACGTCTGCAATGGACTCGTCCTTACTCTACAAGGTGCATACCTTTGTTCCGTCATAACTCATGCCATACTGGCTCCTTAACGTCTGCAATGGACTCGTCCTTACTCTACAAGGTGCATACCTTTGTTCCGTCATAACTCATGCCATACTGGCTCCTTAACGTCTGCAATGGACTCGTCCTTACTCTACAAGGTGCATACCTTTGTTCCGTCATAACTCATGCCATATTGGCTCCTTAACGTCTGCAATGGACTCGTCCTTACTCTACAAGGTGCATACCTTTGTTCCGTCATAACTCATGCCATATTGGCTCCTTAACGTCTGCAATGGACTCGTCCTTACTCTACAAGGTGCATACCTTTGTTCCGTCATAACTCATGCCATACTGGCTCCTTAACGTCTGCAATGGACTCGTCCTTACTCTACAAGGTGCATACCTTTGTTCCGTCATAACTCATGCCATATTGGCTCTTTCACTCTCGATTTGGACAGGTTCTTAAACTACCAGTACCGTAATTTAATTTACCTCCCACTCAGGCTCGTTTAACTCAACATTCGGAGACTTCTCTAAATCCTGGTTCGTTTAGCTCTCACTCATGTAATATTAGCTAACCAAAGCCACTTTGACACGGCCCTACTCTACCAGATATGAAGAATCGCTGCACTCACCATTCATGCCATGTTGGCACTTTAAATCGAGATTCGGGTACGTTCCTATTTAACTAAAAGCCAATGTTTGCTTTACTCCCATTCACGCAATATTAGCTCAATATAGCCTCTTTGACACGCCCCTACTCTACCAGATATGAAGAATCGCTGAACCTACCATTCATGCCATGTTGGCACTTTAAATCAAGATTCGGGTACGTTCCTATGCTACCAAAAGCCAATGTTTGCTTTACTCCCATTCACGCAATATTAGCTCACTATAGCCTCTTTGACACGCCCCTACTCTACCAGATATGAAGAATCGCTGCACCCACCATTCATGCCATGTTGGCACTTTAAATCCAGATTCGGATACGTTCCTATGCTACCAAAAGCCAATGTTTGCTTTACTCCCATTCACGCCATATTGGCTCACTAAAGCCTCTTTGACACGGCCCTACTCTACCAGATATGAAGAATCGCTGCACTCACCATTCATGCCATGTTGGCACTTTAAATCCAGATTCGAGTACGTTCCTATGCTACCAAAAGCTAATGTTTGCTTTACTCCCATTCACTCCACATTGGCTCAACAAAGCCTCTTTGTCACGCCCCTACTCTACCAGATATGAAGGATCGTTTCACTCACCATTCACACACGTCTCTATTCTATCAGAAATGCAGGCTCTTTTCACTCATCACTTTGGCTCACCATGCATCAACATGCGTCTACTCTACAGATGCTATCTTTCGTTTTGTGCACCACTCATAATACCACTTATAACTCATTAACTCTTTTGCCAAGCTGAAAGTAATATTTCTAATGTCCTTATAACTTCCCACATCTTCGACTTCTAGTAAATCATCAAGCAAGTCATAATGACTTCCATTTGCCATCACCCAAATTGGACGGAAATTTGATATATGAATTAGTGACTTTTTGTGAAGCACAAGTTCTTGATGCGCCCTCTCTCATGGTGCGTGAGAAAAGAAGGGAGAAGATGGGAATTGGCAGTAAACTACCGAATGTCCATGACATAACCACTATATACTGGAGAGTACGACATTTGATAGCTGACAGGTTTAATAACAACATAAGATAACAAAGACATTGTTATTAATTATAAGAATATCTTTAACATATTATATAGAACTACGATCTTCTGAACGAGAGATTCAATATTACGTAACAATTTCCTGCTCTCAGGGAATAATCGAAATAGTAATGACCAAGTAATATATTTCATAAGGATAAAAAAATGTATAAGACATATATCTAAGATTACACATGACAAAGATATCCAGAATAGAGGAAAAACTGGATGTATATAACTGAAAAGGAAATCCATGAAGGGATTATTTGCAGTATAACAGAAAAGAGTGAACAATATTACAAGAGAAGACGAAATAAAGATTATTTAAGACTGGTTGAGCTATGTAGTAAAGCAACAGTTAAGGTAAGAACTTGTAGATGAAAGGCTTCATCAACAAAGTATAGTTTACATACATGTGTAACATGATGAATATACCATCATATTAGTCAATAATTATGCTGTTTTGGAAACTAACTCAAATACAATCAATGTAGTGGTATGATATGCAGATATACCATTTTTTTTCTTAGTGCACTAGTAGACTCTCTTTAAACCTCCAACAATCAAACGCCGAGAGCTGCTCTTCTCTCTCTCTCTCTCTCTCTCTCTCTCCTCTCTCTCTCTCTCTCTCTCTCTCTCTCTCTCTCTTTCTCACTCTCTCTCTCTCTCTCTCTCTCTCCTCACTTGAGTTTTAGATCATATCAAAAGGTAATTTAGCACTAAACAAGATAACTCAGTTCGTTCTGTACCTATTTGTCAAATTTGTTTACTTTAATCCTATTAAAAAAATCTGGAGTGGCCTACACACTACTTTACTATAAGTAACTCAATGTCAAATTTCTTGAGTATATAAAACATAACGTATCATTTAAGCATAACATAAATATCTAAATGGGATATAATTATTAGCATTGCATTCGTGAGTTAGTACAGATAGTGATTGAAGGACATATCAATTTATAAGCTTATTTTTGTACATCACAAATAATTTATTTTTTGCAAATAATTTCATTAGTATAACTACAGCAGTAATAACATTTTTGAAAAACCAATTTAAACATTTCTTGAAACGAAATATTATCCTACAAGAGAACATGGCTATTGTTCAAATAGCCAGTAGATTTCTTACATCGTTTACTTGACATCCTTCTACATTGAATATTAATGTAAAATTTTCAAATTTGAAACAGTAAAATACCCTTTTTTTTCTCTGAAAAACATCTTTAACAGCGAAGAAAATGTTGTTTTAAGGTGATTTGTTAATTAAAGATGTACGATAATTACAGTTATTAATCTTTAAACGAAAGATTTATATTTTGAATTATCTTTTACATTTTTGGTTTTTAACAGAATTATTATACTGGGAATTTTATGGCTTCTTAGTATTTAATAAGATCATTTTCCTTCCCCTTTGTCAAATAACATATATACGAATTTTTTTTTAATGAGTGTTATCATTTAACTGCACAATATTAGTCCTCTTACATCTCTTATAAGTCAATAATATATTTTCATTTTTCCATTAGAAACATCAATTTTATCTCAGTGGATTCGCTCAAAAAATTTCTAAGTCAATGTAAACAATGTAAAAAAATACAAAAAATTCGACAAGTATAGCAGGTGATCTCTTAGTCTAGGATAAACAAAGAGTTTTTATATCGTTATTGCTCTTTCTCGTAATTGAACTTCATGATTTTTTTTTATGAATTACTAATTTTTTATTCCATTTTTGGTCAAATTTTCATTATTTTTTAACGAGCCGTTTAGCGTCAGAAAAACATTCTCTGAAAACACAAATCGTACTGTAACGCCCCTTTAGCGAATGTAATTTTAAAAAAAAATATCTCAATTTATTCTCCACATAATGTTCTATTTATAGGCATAGTTTCATCTTTGTCCGTCAAACAGTATGGCTTGTATCGCTCCCACAAGGTTTGAGATTGAATTATAAGTCAAAATTTTTACATTTTATTGAAAAAAAAATATTTCCTGTTGTTTTAAAATTCTGAATATATTTTTGGTTTGTTGCATTTGAAACTTCAAAGATAATGTCAAAATTTCAAAACTCTAGGGTTATCAATTTAGGAGAAATAAATGTTTAAAAAAAAACGGTTTTTGGCAAAAAAAGTGACTTTCCCATCATGCATAATTCTTCCCAAACAATAGGGATCTTCCTCCCTATGAGGCCCATTTTTGTGTAAAATATCAACTTGATCCATCAAAGATTCTGGACCGTAGCGTGGTAACAAGCAATGCTAACACACGCACCCACCCACCCACCCACACACACACAGATATCATCGTAAAAACGTCATAAAACGACTTCTGGGACCTCAAATTATGTAATTCCGTCAAAATCTCGAGATCGAATTTTTTCACGATCACTATACTTTACTTATAGTAAAGTAAAAATCAGAATTTAATTAAAGTGTTTCATTAAAAGTAGATTTCTTTTAGAAATTAGAATAATAATGAGTAAAAAACCATAAAATGAAATAATTATTTTTTGTGAATCTAGTTTCTTTGGTTTTTGGAATCCTATCATTTAATTGGTATATATATTAGTGTATTTGGGGAGCAGGCCTTCATCTATACAAGTTTAATTAAAACTTATGCCTATTTCTAATTTCACACCTTTTCGAGTTAATTTTTCCCATCTTCTGACCTCTGGCTTCCAGAGGTTCCTGGATAAAAATTTAAATTTTTATTTATGTATCATTTCTTCTGTTCATCCCTCAGTTTTTATTATTTCATTTGTTTTTGTGTTTATTATTATTTTTCATATTCCTATTTTAATTTAATCTTAAATTGATTGTTGTCTACCTTATTCTCTGTGACCGGGCGCGTATGCGGCAACATTGTTGGTCTCCAACCGTCTCTGTACCAGTGCGCTTGGTTTCCCTTTCTTATCTCTCCTGAAGACAGTTCAACCAAAAATTAGAGACTGTAAGTGTGTGTTTTTAATTTCTCTACGTTTCTTTATGTACATGGAACTATATATATATATATATATATATATATATATATATATATATATATATATATAATATATATCAATCAAATATGTGTTTATGTGAAATCTTTATATATATATATATATATATATATATATATATATATATACAAATGTTTACCTATGTAATCAATATATAAACTATACTCCATTGATTGTACCCTACGAATTGTTAATTTCGTCCCTTATAATCAGTGATTTGATTAATAATAGCCTTCAATCAATGTTTCATACCAAACTTACTAGTTGTGACCTCTTCTTTGTTGTATCATTAGGGATGTCAGTTGATGAATCATGGTATGCTAATGTACATGACTCAGATTGTCACAATCATACAAGTGGTCGCCAATTGCTCTAGACAAATATGCTGATTACGATTTCATTATAACTGCAGAAATATTTTGCCAATACTAGAACCATAAATTAACAAATTGATTATTGTTGCAATCAATCATATGGCTCTATGAAATATTTTTTTTAAAATCATATCTGACTTTTTTTTTGTTTTTGGGGTGAATTGATAAAGATGAATTTTTCATTATTAGAACAAGATGTTAAGGACAGAGTTAGGAAAGACTGAGAAGGGAACCTCTACAAGAACCCTTCCAAGACAAATGATACCCTTCAAAGAAACCCTATTCACGAGACCTGCATGTTTGTGACGTCCATGGACTGCTTATTAGACCCTTGTATTCAATTGTTCCACTGTATTCTAAATAATTAGTTTATTTTACTGGAAAACGTAAACAAAAAAAGACTAATATCCATACAGACGGGTCATTTATTTTTCTGTTCTAGCCACTTCCTGCATTCACTCTTAATCTCTCTCTCTCTCTTCTCTCTCTTTTTCTCTCTCTCTCTCACTCCCTCTCTCTTTCCCTTTCTCTCTCTCGATCTTTCCAACCTATACCTAGTGTGTTCACATACATTTCTTTATTTCTCACTGTTCTTACCCTATTTCATTATGTAATATGTAATATATATGTAAGTTCAAAAACGAAGAATAGTAATACATAGAGAAAGAGGCACACTAACTCAAATTTTTCGGACCATCCATCTTCAGGAGAAAAGAACGTGGTCTCAAACTCTCTGTTCTTTATTGTAAAAATGATACTTCTGAAAATGTGTTAGAAGCACCGAAACATTTAAACACAAATTAAAAAAATTATGGTAATATAATCTTTAATTTGAACAACTTTGAATAGAAGAAAAGGTTTCGAAGTTTAGAGAAACTTTCAACAAAGTTAACTAAGGTGAATTCGGATATAACGTTTTTAACACACACACACACACACACACACACATATATATATATATATATATATAATATAATATATATATATATATAATCAATGATAAAACCACAATAAAAATGGGAAAACAAGACTAAGATCTTTCAACCGTAACAAGCGGTCTTCGTCAGAGTCAAAAACAGTTGGGTTTTTGACTCTGACGAAGACCGCTTGTTACGGTTGAAAGATCTTAGTCTTGTTTTCCCATTTCTTATTGTGGTTTTATCATTGATTGTTGTTTCACGTGTTTATGTGAAACCGTTTTACATATATATATATATATATAGAGAGAGAGAGAGAGAGAGAGAGAGCATGGGAGAAAATGTTAACAGGAGAGTGAGAGGGTTTGACTGAAGCCAACAGAATAAGAGGAGAGTAAGGAATGGAAAGTAGGTAGGGAGGGAGATAGAGAGAAAGTGGGAGAAATATAGAGAAAATAAGAGACTGTGAAAAAGACAGAGATGATAGAGAGAGATTATATTGATTGTGAAGAGAGAGAAGATTGTGAAGAAGTTTCTCTAAACGTATTTTGTTTACGTTTTAATTATAATGAAGACAAAATGATACAAGGAGAAAGATAGAGAGTAAGAAGGAACAAAGAAATAAAATGAAAATGTAGTGAGAAGCTGAGTATGGGAATGAAACAAGAAAGGTAATTTTATCCCTAACCTTGGTAGTAAAAAATAAAAACCTCATAATGTTTGACAGGTTACTGGTTGTTTAATAAAAAGAAAAAAAAAACATCCTAATTGAAACCAGAAACCAGATAGGATATTGGTTAAGTACTAAATAGAAATCTCTCATGGATTCTTTTTCCATTCAATTCAAAAATGATGCAAGTTGGTTGTTTTGATGTCATTAAAGTTTGTTTTCTAAGTAATAAAAGAAAAATGGTTTGCGTCTGGAATGATTATTGATGATAAACAGGATGTCGCAGCTATGATTGATATCAGGCTGGAAGCGGCCGACGATTATCCCCGGTCTTGTCTCAATGCATAAATCACCCTTCTTGACAACTTCCCTTTCTATTAATTATCCTCGCCTTCTTCAATTGAAATTTGACTCTTTTGATCCTCTTTTAATACTTTGTTAAAGCTCCTTTAAAAAGATTTCTTTTTTTTTTTTTTTGACTAACTTCACCTTTACCACAATACCATTAATAAGAAAAATAAAATGAATAAATTGAACAGATTTTATTTGTTTAAAAAGTCGTGTAAATTGGCTTTTCATAGAACCTCTTAAATATTGTCAGCTCTTTAAACCATTAATGTAGAAAACAATATTTATCTTGGAGTACTTTTATTATAAATCTAGTCAAATGTAACTTAATACTTCATTGAATTATATAATATTAATATTAAACACATAATATACCATCTTACCTCGTACATTACTGCCGTAGCTCTCGGACCGGTTTCGGGTATCACCCATCCTCAACACGAACTGATCTAATGAATCCTACCCATCTGATTATATAACCTACCTACTATCCCAATGCTGCCTAGATTTTATTAGTTAATTAATTTAACACCATTTTATTTTTATTTTATTATTATATTAGTTATTATTATTATTTAGTCTAATTCTTTTCCTATTATTTTCGTCTTTGTCAAGTCTGTCAAGTCGTCGTTTTATTTTCTTTAAGGGTTTAAATAATGTATCGCTTTGATGATTTACTTGTTCATTTATTAGATTACCCGATTCTTTATGTTTAAATATCTCTAATTACTCAGTTGTAATTCTCTGTGGTAATGATGAAATGCATGAATTATATAATACATTTACCTTTCCAGCTTCTTCTTTTGAGATGTACCGGGATGTGTCCATTAAGAAGAGCCTGAAACAGGTGGGCTAATTAAAATTAATAAGTAATGACCGTGTGCTTTACTTGTTGAAAATGGTTCTTGGGTGGTATTTACACATTATAGAAAAAAGATAAAAAAACTTATGTTTACATAAATAAGTTTTAAAGAAAAAAACCACACCTTTTGGGCTTTGGGTGTTCGTTTACTTATCGCAAAAGTGGAAGACCATCTGACAACGCAGTCTATTTATTACGTTTCAGATAAGCAAAGCCTTTAGTGTTTGAATCGCATTGACGTTTTCTCACGAAACTAATTTTCAATGAGATCAGATTCTTCAATGTCCTTATTATGTAATGATAATGCAATTCGATAATATATCTAATAACTTAGGAGCCTCCATAGTGTTTATAATTAATATATTTAGCAGTGTATTAATTGTATGTTGTGAAGTAGGTAACTATCATTATTAAAAATATCCTTTATGTAACTTCAATATTTAGAGAATTTATGACCTGATATGTGTCATTTAATTACGCTGCAATGTTCCATGTATAATGATTCTTTTCATTTTACAATAAATAAAGGGTAGCATAATCAAAAACTTAGATTTTGATGTGACAACAAGACTTGCACGTTAGAAAAACAACTGATTTTTATTTCGATATATTTTTGAAAATACCCATTCTAGATGTGTATGGATAGGTGACGGTGTATGTCAATTTTGAAAATTATAGTTTTCTTACCTGAACCACATATATATACACTATTTGTTTTTGTCCAGCTTTGATCTAGCGTCAAACAATTCTCAAAAAAAAAATTTAGCTCACGTTTCATCTATCTTTCTAAACATCTTCAGGGCTTGGTATTTTTGACTTACTGAAAGACTTTACTACATTGTAAGTCACATATGGGTAACGGGCCAGGTTAACTCAATGGTTAATGTAGTAGTCACCTCTGGGCTGATACTCCGGGATTCGATTCCCACTTGGCCCTCGATTTATTCACTTCAGAGGTGAATAAATCTGAGTACGTCATCCCTAGGAGAGGACGTTAAGCGGTCAGTCCCGAGCCTGTACGATGTCAGGTACTCTCAATGTAGAATCTGTAGAATCACCGATCAAACAAAAAGCCGGTTACGGATGAAATTATCACCTGCTAGGGGATCGTTTTAAACAATAAAAAAAAAGTCCTGTATTCTTGCTTACTACAGTTCCTCCTAACTATTACTTTACTTACTTACTATACTATTACTTACTGTACTATACTATTACTTACTATACTATATACTTAGTATTACTATACTTACTACAGTTCCTCCTATACTATTACTATACTTACTTACTATACTATACTATTACTTACTATACTATATACTTAGTATTACTATACTTACTACAGTTCCTCCTATACTATTACTATACTTACTTACTACACTATACTATTACTTACTATACTATATACTTAGTATTACTATACTTACTACAGTTCCTCCTATACTATTACTATACTTACTTACTATACTATTACTTACTATACTATACTATACTATATACTTACTATAGTTCCTCCCTCGTCTGACGAGACACAAAGCCGGAATGTAAGATGACACATTCTTTCTTAATTATATATTTTTTTTGTATAATCTATCGTAATGAATTACTAAACCTCACAACATTAACAATTATAGTGTTAAACTAATTTCGTAAAAAAAAGTATAAGTTGCACTATACTATTGTGTACATACAATACAGATACCAGTATGTATTGTGTACATACAATACAAATACAGATACCAGTATATTTCCAGATCTTAATAGAATTCAAGAATCTACGTATGTAATGTATATAGCTAATAATGTGAAATAAACTTTGTTTCTTTGTAATTTGAAACCACAGGAAATACGTTTTATTGTATTATGTTAAAATGGCTACTAAGTTTTACCCACAATTCTGTGAATTTCACACAAAACTTAAAAATTAAAAAAAGAACTATCTTAAAATGTTTTATTTGTTATTAGCTTGGTATGATTATTAAATGATGGAAAATTTATGAATTTTTTACAATTACCGAACAACTATGAAGTGACAAATCTAGTCAAAAGTGAGATAATTAATTCACTTTATTGTTTTAAATTCTGAAAGTCTATTAAAAGTAGGTTAAATTAAAAAGGTAAAGTTCATTAAAAAAAAATGGGTCATTGGGTCATTATGAATTAAAAAAAGTTCATGCTTTAAAGAAATTAGTTAAAAGAAAATTACCTAACCATTCTCACAATATAAATTAAAATACACTTTAAGAAATATAAAATTAAATGAAACATCTTTTGTAATGTTGATAGTTAATTTGTTAAATCTTTATTGTTTATAACCTTATTACAAACGAAAATTATAGATTCTAAAATCCTAATTATTTATTTTATAATTAAAAGATGTATATTTTCTCTGAGCATACCACAATTAAACCAAATTTTTCGTAATTGTATCAAGCTAGTAAATTGAAAATAATATATACGATGAAGTATATATGAAGTATGATCATACTATTTAATTTTACAAATGATGAGCTATACAAAGACTGCATCGTCTAATTCAGGACTCTCCAAACTATAGCCCGCGGGCCACATTCGGTCCACCAACAAATCCCTGTGTGGTGGTCTAGAAAAGAATATTTGTCGTGTGACAGGAATCGCTGAATTATTCAAAGCTGGGGCTGCTGACTGGTAGCGCTAAGACCGAGTCAGTTTCCCTCTCTCACGATAGTGCGACGCACAGATACCAGTACAGTAGTACCTCGAGATACGACTGCTTCTTCTTACGAATTATTCGAGATAAGGCCAAAAATTTCGTTAAAATCCTGTTCTAAATACGACGTAATGTTCATCTTACGACGTAAAATCTGAGGCGCCGAGAGAGAATTTTCTCGAAACTTCTGGAACCTTCTAGAAACTTCTGAGACCGTTCAGGACAGTCAGTCCACACGACTGTTGCAGGAACGACCCAATGTGTTCACGTGAACGGCGCGTAGCGATGCGTATACGACGCCGCAGCATCCCACAAGACGTCCTTTCTTCAGAAAGCCGGTAAATTTCGTATCGTTCGGGTCCCTGTATTTATGCTCCGACTTTCTCGTATTTTCTCGTATCGCCCGCGTCTCCTTTGTCCTATTTATCTTAATTGTATTAACAATGGGACCTAAGAAGAAGTCCCACCCACGAAAACCACCCACGTACCAAAATCATGCACCTGAAAGTCTGTTTTTACATATTAATTCATTATTTATTCAATTTTTTTGTATTTGTATGGTTAAATGCTTGATTTTTAGTGTACTTTTGTTAGTTTTATAACATAAAATTGGAAATTTTATATACGGGTTTTGGGCCGTGGAACCAATTAATTTTTTTTCCATTAGTTCTTATGGTAATTATATGTTCGTGATACGAATTTTTTAAGATACAACGGGGGTTCTGGAACCAATTAAATTCGTATCTCGATTAACTACTGTACTGGTAAGTATGTGCTGTGTATTACAACCAATCAATTGTGTGTATCTGTATATGGAGTACAGCCTGCATTCTCAACAAGCTGATATTGTCAAGCTATGACTCAAGTAAATGAGTATGTACTCGACGTACAGATGGCTCTGATCTCTACATTTCACCCTAATTTGACATTATCTCCTTTCGAAGTTCTCCTTGGAACAAAAATAAAGTATCAAGTGTAAATTTAAAACCTTAATCAACATTATTGATCTCTTTGCAGATGACAGACTGAAACATAAGTATAGAGAAGGAAATCTCACTGAGTTTTATAAATGCCTGCAGTAAGATCAGTTTCCAAATTTGATTAAGTTTGTTTGTAGTTTTCTGTCTATTTTTGGTACAACATACTTGTGTGAACAAACATTTTTTCCAAAATGAAATATGTGAACTCTAACTATCGAGCAAATTTGTCTGATGATCATTTGAAAGCAATTCTTACAATTGGGTCATCTAATCTGGAAACTGATTTTAACGAAATTTTGAAGTCAATACAGAATCATTCATCACACTAATTTGATTTCATAAAACTAAAGGAGAAATCTGTATAGTTTACCTGATTTTTTAAAACAAGATATGTTTTAATTTTTCTATGTTAATATATTTTTTGTGGAAATTAAATTACTGGCACTGTTTTTTTTGTTTATTCCTCCGGCCTGCATAAATGTGGAAAGTATAGAATGCGGCCCTCTCACTGAAGTTTGGAGACCCCTTGCTCTAATTGATAACGCATCAGGTTACAACTGTTATCATGCCAATTCATTTTAAATATTTGATATTAATCTATTCCTAAGAGTTTCACTAATTATCCTTATTAATTAGAGTTAATTAATTGATTTTATGATTAGCAACGTATGTTTTTATAACGGGCTTAGTTACAGTCTTTTCTTTACTATACACTCTTTTTCTCTTTGTATTGTTTTTAACTTATTTTAATGTATAGATGGAACTTTGAGGATCAACAGTCTGCAAACTTGACTGTTGGATTCCATGCTAATTTTTTGCCAAGTTAACTTGATGGATGACGTACGATCTGAAATAGCAAGTGAAATGAAAAATAAATTCAAGAGACTAATTCTATAACATTTAGTTATATTTGTCTCTGGAGCCAGCAAAAGTGCTGAGCTTCTTGGAGGCGTTGAAGCTAACTACTGGGGTACTTTAGCACAGAAGTGGGGAAGTACAATAGTTTTTCTTAAGACGCAGTGTATAGTCACCCTCAAATAATAATAATAATTAAAAAAAATACATTTGTCTAATAATATAAAAAGATTACATATAAACACGTGAAATAACAATCAATGGTCAAACCACAATAAGAAAATGGGAAAACAAGACTAAGATCTAAGTCTTGTTTTCCCATTTTCTTATTGTGGTTTGACCATTGATTGTCTAATAATATATGCATCAGTTGATTTAAGTATCTTTTTTTCGACTTAGTTAACATTTGTGACTATTTTCTATACACCTAAGACTTGTGAATAATTTTTTTTCCAGTAATTCTAGTTCTGTATTTCTTACAAACAGATTTTACATTATTGAAACATAAAGTTATTATTATGGTTATTTCAGATCTAGTCTGAGGTAATGTGAAACAGTTCCAGGTTAATGTTCTAAAAGGAAAGAGGGTTGTTTTAGTTTGTATTCTGGCTTATCTGGGAGCCCAGCACTAGGTGCGTAAATGTATTTCATCTCCTTAACAAAAAAAAATTATTATTATATAACTATGCTATGTATAAATATATATACTCATTTATCTAATGATACTAATATTTATAAATATTGATAAAAGTATCGACCGAGGAAGAGAAACAAAACTAAACTTTATCGGGACTCGGTCAGTTCTTCAGGTTCAAATTAAACTCAATGCCAACGTTTCGGTTTTTTTTTAAACATTTTTTATAGACATTGCCTATAAAGAAGGTTTTAAATACATGCATATTGTTAATATTACTTATTGTTAATATAAAATGGTTTTAACTAAAAACCAAAACGTTGGGATTGAGAGTTTAATTTGAACCTGAAGAACTGACCGAGTCCCGATAAACTCTAATATATATACTTAAGTATAAGCGTGATGCGTTGAGTATTTTTTTTGTAATATTCTATAAACACCCGTTAAAGAAGTATAATTCTGTCACTTTTGTATAATTTACTGTAGATGTATTGTTCGAATGAGAAGTTAAATTATAAAGATAGAACGAGCTTGAGGGGTGAGGTGGTGGATTACAAATTGAAAACTACTTTACTAAAACGTTGCAAAAAAAAATTCATAAATAAAAGAAAAAAAAAATCACTGTTAGCTGAAATGTGGGAGAATTAAAATATGGAGTCCCCCACTTGGTTTAGATGTAAATAATGCCAGAACTTGTTAGGCTTCGTATCCCACCCTTGAGTCCTATCCGCTGGAATGAAATATTTTTGTATCACCCCTTAATCTAAACGGGTATATTTGAAGAATAGCCCCTCTCGTATTTCAAACAGTAATTAAAAATTACGAGTTCCGGAGGAGATAGCAATTTTTCTCTTCTACCCTCCCACTCGTCTGGACCCCCGTTCACTTCATGCACCCCCCTTTCCAAGTCCATTTAGCAAAGAAAAACATTT
This sequence comes from Hermatobates lingyangjiaoensis, assembly GCA_026182355.1. NCBI lineage: Eukaryota > Metazoa > Arthropoda > Insecta > Hemiptera > Hermatobatidae > Hermatobates > Hermatobates lingyangjiaoensis. The sequence goes on from JAPFBL010000085.1 coordinate 3,945,831, forward strand.
AACCCGAAGACAAATTAGAGAGATTTTCATTTTCTGATTACAGTTTTTTTTTTTTCTGCCGCCACGCTCTAGAACTGGTCTTTAGGTTAATAGTAATCCCGCTTTATAGAAAAAATAACAAGTTGAACATTAGTTTCATTCAAATCTCGTTGTGTTATTGCCGTTTTTTTTTATACTTTTTGAACAACTGAAGGTTTGAAGAGATAATAAATTTATGACTTTTTCTAATTATGAGTTTTCAAACATCCAAGTATGAGAGCTCTAAGTACTGATATAAACCCATCCATTAGTAAAGCAATACCATAGAAGATATGTCTACAATTCACTTTTAGATTAAAACTGTATGAGTAAGCAATAATGAAAATATTTTAGAAAACAACTAATACTTTGTCCTTATGTTACCTAATATATTGCGAACAGAGTTAAACCAAGTAGCATTAGATGTAATCGACAATCTCTACCCTAAGGATTCAAGGATCGTAATTTATTTTATACTAATCTTGTAGTGTAGCGAGACTTTACAGTAGTAGCTTCGAAGGGGTAATAGTAGTTTGAGTATCGAGAAGTAATTTTGATTGACAAAGCATGCCTCTTCTGAAGCAGTAAGCGTATGCTAAACCTTTTGATGGATTTCAAGTCAGCCGTAGCTTCTATATGCTTCAACCTGCCACTGATGGTAGGCCAGGGTAGGAACACTGGCAAAACACATTTAAGGCTAACATTTATGATTTCACACAATGAACATTCGACATTGGATATCTTAAATTTTGCTTCACTCAAGAGTGTTTAGAGAAAGGGGTTTTTAACGAGTGCCTGAAATCGTACAGGGAGAAGTGCTCAGATTTATTTACCTCCCAATAAATAAATCTGGGAGGTAAATAAATAATAATACCCACTCTGATATTGAACCTCTGACCTTCCAAGTCAGAGACGAGTACGTTGCCACTGGTCTCATTTGGTAGTAAATTTTTCAGTGGTAAGTAGCCCCACAACACTTAGTAACTTTGTTACTCCATTCAGGGAAAGAATGACAAATAGATATCGTTTTGAGTCTCATGGTAATAGTTAAGAATAGAAAGCAGATAGTTATGAAGATGCCTAATTATCAATTATAATATAAAACTTCATACCTGTGGTCTTTAGTGTAATACTAGTATCAAACACTATGACATGCTTAAAAACATTTGTGTACCCACCCATTTGTATACATATGCAGTCAGCACCAATAAAAGTCCAAAAAAAATTTGTTGCCTCAAAAGATAAAAATCTGTCACAATCTTGAGATCAATTTTTTTTCAAATGTCTCTATAATTTAGTTAGAATATATGGTCGATTGCAGTTTACAATCATATTTTTATAAATAAAATCTGTTAAATATTTGAATTAATTATTGAACTATCCTCCAAGTTATTTTATTAAGGTGTACAGTTTTCTGCTTGACTTCATCATGATAAAAAATATTTAAATCAATGTAAAAAAATCTAACAATTACAGAAGGTAATCTATTAATTCAAGATGGGTTTTCTGTTTCTACAGCTATTTTACCATTTGCAATAATTGAAACGTCTTGAATTTACTTTCATAGCTTGTTCATTTCTGTTTGTTTGTGATAAAATGTTCTCATCTAAACTTATCTGTTTAGAGTAAAAAACATTTTCTAAAATCATAAACTGTACCATAACTTCCCTTTTTCTTAAATTTTTATCAAAAAAGCATTAAGTGCATGCTATTGTACTATTTTTGGGTCCAATTTTATTAGAATCTGTCAAGAAGTCGATCTCTATTGTACACACAAGTTTTGAAAAATACTTCATGAGTAAAACATTTTAAATTTCATTGTAAAAATAACTTTTCCTTTGTTTTAAAAATTTGTAAATTTTATAGTAATAGCTTATATCAGTTTCATAATAATTGCAAATGTCAGGTAGTAGTTTATGAAAATCACATTTTGACTGAAACAGTGACTTTTCTATGATTCAATATTACTCAAAAAACATCATCACATCTAGACTGTATGATCCAATTTTTGATAACATATAAACTTGATCCATGAAACAGTGTCAGCCTTTAGCGTACCCAGAATATTTCGTATGTCGACCTCTCATACATTCACAGACATCGTTGATGAAACATCAGAAAACAACTTTGCACCTCAAAATATATAAATCTTTCATGGATTTTAACCTTAATTTATTCCTTTTAACTTAATTTATATAATTTTATTTCTTTCCTTGAACTCTTTACCCACTATGGTAAGTTATTTTAAACTTTTTTTTTTATGAAATATATTACTTGGCTAAATCATATTTTGAGTAACCCTTGATAGAATGAAGTTTGTTCGTAACATGGAATCTCATCTTCAAAATATAAATGCTGAGACAGCAATTCGCTTTAATGAGATATATATATACGTTTATATTACTACATCATAGAAACAATAACTTATTACATTATGAAATTTAGACATGTTTATATACTTCATGTGTTGTGAAATCATTGAATGTAAATCCAAAATAAAAATTATATTCAAATCTAAAATGTAAAAAATTGAAATAATTAGCTTCAAATATAACTTACAATATTGATTATTTGAAAGACATTTTTCCTTGCAAACTTTTACGGAATTAATATTAAACATTAATTATTCTGATATCTTTCCTGGAAAACGCTGGGTAGATTTCATATTATATTTGCATATTAAATATTAATGTTTCTAGTAATGAAATAACAAAAATTTATTATTCTCTTCCAACAGGAAAAGGATATTTTGACAAAACTTTGTTTTTGTTTGTTTAAACTATTAAACGGTATAAATGCAAACGCTGTGAATATAATTCACGGTGCTTTCAAATTATTATTGTTTGAATGTGGCACAACAATAGTTTTGTCCACCTCTGGTCCAAAAGATAAAATAGCATTGATTGTCAGAATACAGTTGAAAAATACCATCAAAGTAAGTTAATCTCTAAAACTCGTTCAAATGATACCATGAAACAAAAGCCTTCATGACACAGAAAAGCGAAATTTAATACCTTTTTACCAATCATTCTGGTTTTTTTTTTTTTAAATTCCCTTTGATACCAATTTTATTTGAATAACTCCTTCAACTAAAGAAAGATATAAAAGATTAAATTTTGAATTGTAAATTAATTAATTAATTCACTTTGATAATAAATAAAAGACAGTTTCAAAATTCTGCTCCATTTGTATCTTAAATAGTGTGTTCAGCTTTTAGTTTAGATGTCAAAAACCATTAAAAGACTACTACAGAACAAATCAGTTTGATCAATTGAGATAAATAAATTGAATGTTTACTTTATAAATTATATAAATAACTGATATCACTCGATTCTCTGAATTTTATTTCTCCTTCCTCTGTTGGTCAGGAAGGGTAAATCAAAACAAGGAATCTATATTTGACCCACTTTGCTGCAACAAATTTTGTAATCTTTTTATAAAAATCAATCAGCATTTATGAAAAAGAGACATTGATTTTGATGGAAAAGACATATATATCAATGTTCAATATAAAGAGCAAAGTACCTAACACAATTATATTCAAGTACCTAACACAGAGATTAAAGAAACAAACTTATGAAGTTTCACCATTGACAACCTTGGGTTACCTACTAATGCACCTACTGCATACTGTAGCAGTATTGGTACTATATGAATATATTGCGTATTCGACATCATTGAGAAGGTGTTTCCCAGAGTTGAGGAAGTACTATCTATTAAGAATAAATAGTTTTGTAAACGAGCAATTCTCAGCCCATAATATGAACAGGCAGGAAAAATAAACAAGTTCTTACACTATATCATACCGAGGAAAGAACTTACAAGTCAGTAAAGAGAGTGATTAGTGATGAAGAAGCAGTTAATTATCTAATTGAATTTCTTGACTCTGAATTTATTTCTCCTGGACTGCCTGCTCATGAGTAAAAACTTCAAGTAGGAGCACCAACCATGCTGCAATTTAGTAGCAGTAACAAATTTCATGTTATGAAACATGAATGCCCCAAAACTGTGCAACAGGACACGACTCTGAGTTTGTGCTCTGCACAGATATGCCATAGAGGCGGGCATCATGACAGTGTGTGGTATTGGGGAGTCTGTGTCTATACCACCCATACTATTGATTTCGAGCCACTATCGTTTCCGTTGAAACGATTGCAAAGTCGGGTCAGAGTCTATTTCGCAATGACATTAACTAAGTCGTAAGGGGAAACTTTATCTAACGCAGGAATTCAAGTTAGCGAGACCAAGTTTTTCTCACATAGTCAACTGTAGTTTACTTGCTCAAGAACTGTTTGTTCTTTCATGAACCTGAAGGACAGACAGCTAATGTGGTGTATACAAAGGCACATACTGAACACTGTACTAATAACGGATATCTTCTACTAATTATTAATTTCTAATGATATTTTGGAATACCAAGTATAATAAAATTTCTGATTCCGTCAAAGGCGAGTACGTTTGCTAGTATATAAATAAAATTACATCTTGCATTAGTTTTATTCAAGTTAAAAAAGATTAACAATTCTACACAAACTCTCTAAGATGTGGGTAAAAATAAGGTAAATATACTAATGTTATTGACTGTAATTGTTTAGATTTAATTGAGCATGCATATTATAAATTTAGAGTAATAGAATGAAATATATTGTGTTGTACTTTTATTATTTTAGTCAGTTAACTTATTCTGTACTAATCAATATTACTCTTTTTTTTAGGGTAATTTCCAAACAGTTGGTGACAATGATTCATTCCTTTTTTGGACTTGTTCCAAAAATTTACAAACAACGTCATTAAAATAATATTGCACAACTGAAAACCTGTTTATAAATAAGAGCGTATAAATGAACGTTTAATGAGGAAGATATTTTGCAAGTCACCCATTTGGCAACTAAACCCTAGATAACGTTGTATCCTGCTTACAATTTAATAAACTTGCGAAATTCCCTTAACATTTCCCAACCAACTAAACCAGCTAATTGAACTTGTTTGCTTTCTTCACTCTGTTTAATTAATTATCATCTTAATAATTACTATTAAATAAATTTTACCGTCATAAGTAGTATTAGCTTTTGTTCTTTTAATATTATAGAAGATGAAATAAATTAGTCGTTTTATGGAATTATTACACACATGGTTAAGACCAGAACCATACTCGAATGAAACACGTTTCTTCATTTTCCCAATGATAGTGCTAATTAACATAAAGGTCAATATATATATATATATATATAACAAATTCATTAATATATCGCCCCTTTGATAGAAAAGGTGTGTTATCTAATGGCTATTTGGTCGATTTCTAGGTTAAGAAATTAAGCTCTCGTTGGCGACGTTTTGGTTTTATTTAAAACCTTTTTGATGAGCCTATAAACAGAGTATATAAAAAATTATATCGAAATTGGGTCAATTTTCTAGGTTTAAAAATCAAACTCACGTTGCAGATGTTTCGCATATATATATGTTAAAGTGAACGGATGCTACCGTCCACTTTAATAAAATATGTCTACAAGAGAATCTGCTGCCAGTATACACTAATATATATATATAAACTACACTGACAAAAGGAACTCAAAGAAATAAAACTGAAACTCAATACTATATTCCGATGTCATCGTCATCAGGAAGATAGGAACGAGTCGCTATGCAGGCAGACAACGACTCATATATATCAATGATCAAACCTCAATAAGAAATGGGAAAAAAGACTAAGATCTTTCAACCGTAACAAGCAGTCTTCGTCAGAGTCAAAAATCCAACTCGGTTGGGTTTTTGACTCTGACGAAGACTGCTTGTTACGGTTGAAAGATCTTAGTCTTGTTTTCCCATTTCTTATTGTTGTTTGATCATTGATTGTTATTTCACGTGTTTATGTGAATTTTATATATATATGAATAATAATCAAAATAACACTTGACATAATGGATGGATTAATTTACCACAATGAAACTAATTTGGAAACTATGCTCTAAGGCTTTTCGTCAACATATCATCAGAGGGCAAGTGAACGAAAAAATAATAATAAATACTTGTTAAGCCTGGTTGATTGAATTCTCTAAAATTCTTGGTAACCCTGAATGTGTTTAATGATGAAGAAGTCTTCATCTGTTTAATTATTCCACTAATCAAAACTTCTTCCAATTCATAAGAACTTTTATGAGAAATAATTGAACAATGGCCTAGGACTTTATAAATTGGATGAAATTTTGATTAGTGGAATAATTAAACAGATGAAAACTTCTTCATCATTAAACACATTCAGGGTTACCAAAAATTCTAGAGAATTCAATCAACCAGGCTAACAAGTATTTATTATTATTTTTTAGTTCACTTGCTCTCTGACGATGTGTTGACGAAAGGCCTTTAGAGCATTGTTTCCAAATTTATTTCATTGTGGTAAATTAATCCTTATATATATATATATATATATATATACCTCATTAAAGATCTTGCCAACATTAAGTTTAGTATGTTTCCTACATACCTTTTCAAGGTTTCGAATGCTACCTTTCCATCTCTGTGGTACCATATAAATTAACTCACCGATTTTTTTATCTTTCATTGTATTTTTCATATTACATTTCCGACGTTTCGGTCTACGTTGACCATTTTCAAGGATTCTATATACAAGGTTTTTTTAAAACAATTCTAATAAATACTTATTTACAATGACAATTACCTCACTTCTATCAAACATAACTAATAACAAAATATTCTTTTAAAAAACACTACCTTAATAAACATGACAGGTTTGCTACAATTAAACAGGTTTGTTATTAGTTATGTTTGATAGAAGTGAGGTAATTGTCATTGTAAATAAGTATTTATTAGAATTGTTTTAAAAAAACCTTGTATATAGAATCCTTGAAAATGGTCAACGTAGACCGAAACGTCGGAAATGTAATATGAAAAATACAATGAAAGATAAAAAAATCGGTGAGTTAATTTATATGGTACCACAGAGATGGAAAGGTAGCATTCGAAACCTTGAAAAGGTATGTAGGAAACATACTAAACTTAATGTTGGCAAGATCTTTAATGAGGTATGTTTAAAAGAAGGTCTGCTCCCAAAGTATACCAATATATATATATTATATATATATATATATATATATACCTTTTATTTATACATTTTTCATAATGCTACAAACAAAGGACGATAAGAAATCATATCAAAATTCGGTCAATTTGCTAACTTCAAAACTCAAACTCTCGTTGCCAACGTTTCGGTTATATAAATATTTCGTGTCCATCGAAATATAATAGTAAGTTTCTGTAATTCCTTTACTGAAAAAAATGTAAATTTACTTTAAATAGTTATCTTCAGCTGTAAAATGTGTAAAATAATTGATGCCTTTAAACTGAATGTAATGAAAGTGTACAAATTTCTGTCAGTAAAGGTAATTCCTTGTGCTATATTCATACGGAATTATATTTATGATTACTTTATCCTGAATTAAATAATGGTGGACTGATTATAAACATATATGATATAGGGAGTTGCAAGATTGTGATATAAGTATAGAATGATATATGGGTTTGTTGGATATATGGATACATGGGTTTGATATATCGGCATGCCATGTCACAAGCTATGTGACCTCATGAGTTTAGTCTGTACTTCGCTGTCTGATCTCAAACGATTCACAAGCATATTTCACAACATGAATTCCACTTATCACAGATAACTTTGGTTTATTGACCAGTCATCAGAAATCGCATTACTTCACCAGTTATCGTATGACATCAACAAAATGATACTTTTTTGTACTACATAAAAAAAATAGTAGCTATAAAAAGCTTTTGAAAAAAAAACAATCATTAAAAGGGATGAAGTAGGCATGAAAAGACAAATCAAGTGAACCGGTTCCAAAAAATTTTATTAACACTAACAGAATAAATTCTTAAGTATTATATAAATCTGTTTCAACTACTTCTTTGATATTGAAAAATCTTCTGATTGCATGAGTTCAAAAAAAATTAGTGACCAACATCTTCTAATTTGACAGTTTTAGGACTAACATACGGGTTGGGTCGTCCCCCTCCGAAGAGGGTAATGTCCCCAACCCCGGGACAGGGCTTGCAATGATAGTTAGTTTGACCCATCAGGGCCTCATTATGGGGAGTCTTCAGTACAAAGAGGTCGACTCATAGAGATACTGAAAATGTCTCGTTCGCCAAACACCACCTGCTCCGTGTATATAAAAGTTAGGACCTTTAAGGTCTCATTACTCGAAATAAAGGGCTTGAGAGGGGTTGTATCTAAATTAGATACAACTATAATAGCTTTTTTTTTAAAAAAAAATTAATCTAAATCGTCCTCACAATGAGATCCCGTCAAAAGCCGAAGCATCTATAAAGCAAGTACTAGTTATCCAGTCCAATCAGTTGAGTTCACTCAAGCTTGTTCCCACTGGTAAGGGTTTGGGGTCTCTAGCTCCCCAGTATGCTAAGCAGGCATCCTCCTGAGAAGCTACTGCTTCTCACACAACGACCACAATGGTCTAACCACCTTGGGTGAGAACCAACAGCCACTACAAGTCCAATCTCTGAGGCGTGCTGGAGAGTAAACCCTCCAGGGACCCCCATCACCCATAGTACCGACTTGTTTTTATAGTTTCAGATCAAACTCCGGACTAATGGACCCACTAAACCTGCTCAGCAGCAGGTAAGGTCAGTGGCCTTTGTAGCCCCTGGTTTAATGAACCTGTGGAAATAAAGCCAATGCAGCCTGTGGTAGAGCTGCATGGCCCCACTAGGGGCGATAAACAACTGAAGAAGAATTTATATGACGAAGCTATAACTCAAAAACTATGGAATGGATTAACACAACCTGTAATTAATGCTCTTTCAACTCTATAGGCCACCTAGCGCCCTTGTTGTGGTAACTACTTATGGATAATATTTTAGGTAAAGGTACCTACTGAATATTTTAGGTAATCAAGGTTACGGTACACTAGGTATCGTTTTAGCGTAGATGAGCTGTGTAGGTTATGGGCAACATTGGCTCATAATACGTCTACCACACGGCCCAAAAATGCTTTCTAGATAATTTATGACTCATAAATTCCTATCTGCAGTAAGTTGATATTTTCCAGTTAACACAGAAATAATGGCATAATCACAAAATAGTTTTAGAAACTTTTCATTAAACTAAATAATGGTTTTAATTAAAAATTAATAATAATATGATCTGTTTTTTACAAGAAGAGGTAATGTTTGATAGTACTAAACTTATCTTAGACCGTATGCGGTCCAAATTGGTTAAGCATGGGTGAAGGAAAATGTTATGGAAAGAAATCCAGCAAAATAGGACGAAAAGAGAGTAGTTTTCAAAGTAATTTTAATTAATAATACTAAAGTTGAACTCTCAAATGTACTCGAATACCCTGAAATCTCTAAACTGAAAATATTATGTAGCACATACATTAGCTGAGGTCTTCAGATTATTAGTAATAATAATCACTATTTAAACAATAGTAAAGTAATTAATAGTTGCTCTGAACAACTTTAGTGCTAAAACATCTGTGGATGAATTATTAAAGAAACTTAAAACTTTAAGAAGAAAATCAGTCTTCATCAAAGATAATGTAAGAGTTAACTCAATAAGACTTTGAAATTTATTATATCAACAAAGACAGTGGAAACAAATTCAACAGATTAACGAAGCCAACTGATTTTCACAAACTGTCCTGCAGAACAGCTGCATATTTGGGTCTCAAAATATTCAAAAACAAAATATTCTCAAATCTATCACAAAAACTCTCTACAATATTTCAACATGGGTCGTCATCAGCAGGGTGAAATGTTTCTGTAGGAAGACAATCCAATATTCAGGTATTTTTTATTAGGGTTTTCTATCACTGTTTCTCTATTTAACTTGCGAAGGGAGCAGAGACTAAGAAAACCATAAATAAATAAGAATAAATTTAAACCAAAACTCTTAGCTGACCTCTTGATATCTTGATTTTAGTGTAGTCAGTTTTTGTGAAACTAAATTATATCACTTTTAGAAAACAAATTTTGAGAACACTAACGATTTAGTAAAACTGCGATTCCAGTTAATTTTAATTAGGAATCTACTACATTGGTCTTCCAAATAGCCGCTGGTAGTCCTAGAAGAACTTTATAGCCGTAACTTTAATAATTTCTTTTTAGAAAAAAAATTATGTAGAATTACATACTGAATATAAAACTTATGTAAATCATGCATAATAAATATAATATAAAATATATAATACAAAATATGACATATTACCTATAGTCGATATGTTTTAAACGATCATCATTCATCTTCAGAGCGTGAATAATTTTCCGAGGAAGCTATTTATGTCCTGAAGATAATTATGATCATTTGAAACATGTCGACTATAGGAATAAGCTATACTCTCTAGACCAGTGCTTCTCAAACGGTGCCCCCGGGCGCACTGGTGCACCCTGGAAGGTAGCCAGGTGCGCCCCAAGATAATGGAAGATTAAGTTTATATAACAGATTTATATTTTAGTTTTTGCACCATTTTAATTTATTTGAGAAAACACCAAGTATGGGGTTTTCAAGTCTGAGTCAAGTCTCGGCTACTTCATATTTTGAACTGGAAGGTAAATTTCTTTAATCTTTAAGCATGAATGGATAATACTTCATCTGAGCCTTTACTCGGGGATTTAAATCATTTTTACTAGCCCTCCCTCTCACACACACCATCTCTCTCTCTCTCTCTCTCTCTCTTTCTTTCTTTTTCTTAAAAAAAACTATACATTTTAATTTCCAATCATTTTCCTGTTATCAAATCATAGGTTTCATAGGTGCGCCCCAAAGTTTTGGTTTGGTTTCATAGGTGCGCCCTGAAGTAAAAAAGTTTAAGAAGCGCTTTAAAGAGAATGTTGTTTAAAATAATTGAGAAGCTCGCTATGAAACAAGTATCAGGTAAGATTGGTGTTATTTTTAATAATGTATGTCTTAAGGAAGAACTGCTTTTAAAATTACCAATATATATATATATATACTTAAAATAAGCTGTGTTACATAGAATGAAAGGTAACAAAGGACCGTTATAACGGTCAAAATATTGCATTGTGAGTCTTTTGTTACGTTTCTTTCTATTTGTCACAGTTTACTTCAAGTGTTATCAGTCCTTTTGAATCGCTTTTTGTTTACCACATACACACACACACACACACACACACACACACACACACATATATATATATATATATATATATATATATATACGTATATATATATATATATATCATGATAAACGGAAACGGTTCGGCAGGACAGATTACACTTAAAATAAAGTGTGATACACAGACAGAAACATAACAAAGACTCACTTTTTAATATTTCGACCGTAATGGCGGTCGTTCTCAGGAGAAGAAGTGAATTGACGGAGGGACGACAGTCAACTTTATATATATATATATATTTAAAACCGAAAGGTTGGCAACGAGAGTTTGATTTTTTATCCTGGAAAATTGACCGAACCCCGATTAGAGAACACACCTATTCTATCAAACGGTCGATATATTATTGAATCTGTTATATATATATATATATTATATATATATATATAATATATATATATATATATATGGTTATTTTTTTATGGATATACCTGACTTTATAAGGGATATTTATTGATGAAGAGGAAAAGACCTGTATTGATTTGGTCAAGTTAACACTGATTATTCGATTGTATTTTATTGGTTTCCGTTAATAAGATATTTTATTGAATACTTGAAATAAATACGAGTTTTATATAGTTTTTATAAAAAAAAAAAACAGAATAAATAATCTTTTGAAGAAAGTTTCTTCTATTAGAGTTTTATCAATCCTTCAATTTGCTATTTTACGACCTTTCAGTTTAGGGTTTGGTTGCATCAAAGAGGACTAAGCCAACCAAATTGGGCCAGATCTGAAACATTTTTCCAACCAACTTGAGACAGAACTGATAAGACAACTTTTCAATTTCCACTTCCAATGGGGGGGTAAGAGGAGGAAGGGATGTTGGTTGTCGGGGGAGGAGTAGGGTTGGAAGGTGGGGGGTGGATTTTGGAAGACTCGTCTGAGTTTGTCTCTCTGGTTCTATCCTTTCTTTTTCTCCCTAGTCCGTTGCACTCTGTTAGATTTCTAACCCTCTCTACAGCACGCACTCCTCACCACCACACCCTCCCTTCCTTCTCACAAGAGTTCTAAACCAACCATCAGATATTTCCTTCTCTCATCCCTACTCTCCCCCCCCCCTCCCTCCCCCGCTAGCCCTACGCCACTCCAGATCGTGATTTAGATAAACTCTTATTCCAACCCGACCATCCTCAACTACCGTCCACTCCACCCCCTCTACCCTTCGCATCAACCCCGTTTTTAGCTTTTAATTTAACTTTTAAAGGCAACATTCTCCAAAGCAGATGATTTGTCAAAAACGCAAATTATTATAATTAACTGCTTTGAGTTTGATTATTTTTTTTTTATTTAATATCAATACTTTATTTCTAGATACTCACTTAATAAGTGTTTCAATTTTTATTCATTAATAACACCATAGTTCATCATAGCAAATTATTCAACACTGGTAACCTTAATTACAATAAATTTAACATTATACATTACTTAGTTTCAAGGACTTCATTTAGTCTTGTAAACTCCATATTTGTGTAAATATGAATGTAAGTTCCCTATAAAAAGAAATTTTGAGAAATCACGTAAAAATAATAACTGACTCCTCATAATGTGCCTTGAAATCTCTTAAACGTCACTAAACAAATTAAGGCAGACCGAAACCACATTCAAAACATTTCAGTACATCTGATTTTGATTGAATATAAAGCTGAAGTTTAAGTTTGAACAGTGGAAAGTGTAAACATAAACTTTGATTTTGAAACATGTATAATGTAAATTTGATTTTTTTATTTGTAAGACATTTTTCGTTGTACGTATGATGTGTATAATAAGTATAAAATTGTTTTTTGTTTAAAAAATAAAATCAATACTATGACTTTGGTATTTTAGAAAATTCCTATTAATGTTGCATAAAAGTCGTGAGTGCAGAAGAAAATATCTAATGAAGACAGATATTTTTCTATGACACAAATGAATGTTCCTAATGAATGAAAATATCTAATGAAGACAGATATTTTTCTATGACACAAATGAATGTTCCTAATGAATGAAAACATCTAATGAAGACAGATATTTTTCTATGACACAAATGAATGTTCCTAATGAATGAAAACATCTAATGAAGACAGATATTTTTCTATGACACAAATGAATGTTCCTAATGAATGAAAACATCTAATGAAGACAGATATCTTTCTATGACACAAATGAATGTTCCTAGTGAATGAAAACATCTAATGAAGACAGATATTTTTCTATGACACAAATGAATGTTCCTAGTGAATGAAAACATCTAATGAAGACAGATATTTTTCTATGCCACAAATGAATGTTCCTAATGAATGAAAATATCTAAAGAAGAAAGATATTTTTCTATGGCACAAATGAATGTTCCTAATGAATGAAAATATCTAATGAAGACAGATATTTTTCTATGGTACAAATGAATGTGTCGTAGCAAAATAAAAGATTGCCATGGCCTTTTTAGTGAGTGTTCGTGTGGGCTCAGTGGTTAACGTATTGGTAGTACGGGGTTCGATCCCCACCTGGCCCTCGATTAATTCATGCAGGAGGTGAATAAATCTGACTGTGTCTTCCCTCGGAGAGGACGTTAAGCCCTCGGTCCCGAGCCTGTACGATGTCTGGTACTCGTTTAAGATCCCTACTCGAAATACATTTGAGTTAGGCAAAATTTAGGACTCTTAATATAGAGTCTCTAGAATCACCGATCAAACAAAATGCCTAAACAGCTGACATTATCACCCGCTTGGGGATCGGTTTAAACAATGAAAAAAAAAACAATAAATATCCATTTGTGATACATTAATTCATAACCATGAGTTCGTAAACGTATTGTTAATCGTACAATTAATGCGTAGGGTGCATCGTGGCACATTGTGTTACTAATAGCACTAAGATGTATCAATATTGTGTAATATTAATGCGTAGGTGTATGATAATATAAGTGTTTGAGACATTTTATATGAGTGTTCTGCAGAAACTTCATATTGCAATAATATTCTTGCACCTTCACTAAGTATACCAAATACTTTTTTAAATTTATAAATAACATATAAATTAATGAATTCTAATTAGCCTGTGTAAATTATCCTTATAAACTTATATATAAACTTTAACAAATAGGAAAGAACACAGAAAGTCACTACAGAACTCACTTCGATATTTCGACATCCGTCATCATCAGAAAGAAGTGCTAAGTACCTGGGTTGAGAGGCAAACTACTTCTATATAGTTCAATATATACATATAAAAAGATTTCACATAAACAACAACAATCAATGATCAAACACAATATGAAATGGGAAAACAAGACTAAGATCTTTCAACCGCAACAAGCAGTCCTCGTCAGAGGCAAAAACCCAATTCATTGACATTTATTGTATTTATAAAATTTTTTATGTACACATTTTTTTAAAAATTAATTTATAAAACAAAGAACAAGTTAGTTTTAAGAAGCAAAGTTTGCTCTTAGATTGAACAAGTTGTTACTGGAATGGGCAGAGAGAGACAAGTTTGGACAAGCGACTGGTCTCCTGAGACAAAGTGAAGAAGCCGACAGATAGAATGGAATAATCATGAAAGGACTTGCAGCCTGGGACACAACTTTCCAAAAAAAAAAAACAAACGACTTGATAACGTTATTCAAACAATGTCAGTAAAGATAAGTCATAATGTTTTTGATAAGATAGCCCAGTGCAACACAATCAACATAAAGGAATAAGTAAGAAAAATGTTTCTAACCTAGAAACGTAAAAATTGTATTAATAGTAATAAATATTAAATATGCTTCGAACAAACATTTTATTAGCTACAATTAATTCTCACATATATGCAATAGTGTTCATAATAATGAAGATAAATAATAACGTGAGTCAAGAAAACATTTTATCCTGAATGCGTTTGTTTTTTTTTTTCAAAATATTATAGTAGTGCAATCACAGTTTCTAATAGTTCACTATGTCGCAAAAGTAATGGAACTCTCAAAGACCCCAAGAAAGAATCTGCAACTGATAATTAGATACAATGACAGCTATAACAGCATGTCGACTAATTGCAGCATTAATTCTAAACAGCCATCTTTCAATCTGTAGAACATAATAAAATACAGTGGAACCTCTACATACGAGCTACTCTACTTACGAGAAACTCGAGATACGAGAGGTCTTTCGAGCAAAAATCTTACTCTACATACGAGAGAAAATCCAAGTTACGAGAATTTCCAGAAAGTGAAAGTGTTGCGATTCCAGCTAAAAGGGCAAAAGAAAGCGAAGAAAAGTAAAAACTGATACAGTAATGTTAAAAAGCAGAAAAAAGTACATAAATAAATTAGTGCCGTAAAAAAATTTAGTTTTTCATAAAGTTAACTATAATGTTAAGTGGAAGTGCTCATAATAAACTCGCATTTTATTTCGTTAATATCATCTTATTTATCTTATTACTGTATTTTTATGTTCAGTCACTATTTGAATGTGTTTTTAGTAATCAGGAAGATGTGTTCATAGTTATTTAGGGTTAACTTGAATGATTTTGGGAGGCCGGGAACAAATTAATTGGTTTTCAGTTATTTCTTATGAGAAAAATTCGCTCTAGATACGAGAAATTCTAGATACGAGCACGATCCGGGAACGAATTAATCTCGTATGTAGAGGTTCCACTATATATGGTTGTTTGGCGTTTGCTTATACGTTTTCTGTTTTAACAATTTCTATTTTGGGCAATATTTTAAAATTTTAAATATTAGCAATATTAGGATTTTAAAATTTTTTTTCTCCCTGAACTACCAAACTAATGGAGTTTGGAGATCATTATAAAATTGACAAAAGTATAATCTCCAAAAACTTGAATTTTTGGAATAACTGAAAAGTATTTCTTTCTTTTTTTTGGAATAAAACGTAACACTTTTAACTTATGATTCATTCTGAAAGATATCATACTTCCCAAAATTTAATATTTTCAGATGTAAATAGATACATTATTGATTATATGTAAGTTTTATATTACGTCTACAACTTAAACACATTAAAATAAAATAAAAACTCAATTGGTTGTTAACGAGTTTGGCACTATATTTGCTTATAGTAAAGTTGAGTATAGACCACTCCAGATTTTTGTAAGTTGGTTTTCAGTTTTTATAAGCATTATGTGGTTTGTGGTACATGGGAATTCTTGATTTTTTATTTATGGTCACTAATTTTAAGTTATATTTTTGATGAAATTTCATCATTCTATAGTTATAAATTTAGTGTCATAATTTATAATGTTATAATAATAAAATGTACTACAAATCCCATTTCCAACTATGCAATTTACACAAAAAAAAGAATAGTTTGTTTCTCCTAGTAAAATATACTATTTTTTGGAAATTTATCAGTAAATAGATAATTCAATTATTTAAGTTGAAGTTTACAAAACTGGAAAGTAACACAAAGTGATTTATGAGTACAAGGAGTGTGACTTCACGTCTGGTCTACCTTTAGTGATACAAACTCGAAAAGCACAACAAGAACACAAATGAAAGCAATTAGTCTAATACATAACAAGCACTTTGAAAACTGTTAAATTGAAAGTGAAACAGAAAAAGCTGTTGACACTTTTGAGGTTCTTGATACTAAGAAGGGCATTGTTAGCTCACAAAGGGTAGTTTTGATTGTTTGTTCAACATTAGCCTGGGCTCTTTCCCAGTTTTAGTTAGTTGGGTTATTAGGCAGTTAAAACCTTTTTGTTATAGGAGACACTTTAACCCTTGTAAACATCCCCTTTCTATCTAAACAGAAACATGTTTATCTAGAACACAGTTAATCACATAGATTTATCACCATGGTAACTGTTTAACAAATACTGCAATTGAATTTTGTTTATGCAGAAGTAAATTATCGTCTTTTACGTGAAAGTATAAAATTCAAATTGAATCAATTTTATTGAAATATGAATTTCAAGTTTGAATCCCCTCCATAAAAAAGTGCATTTCAAAAATGTATCATCTTCATGAAAGCAAGAATTTTGGTTATCTTTAGAAAAGTATGAATATCCTGACATAGTTATGCCTTTCTAACTTATGGTTATACATATTAAATTAAGCCATTGAAAACACATTACAATTATCGAAAACTTCTTTTTGATTTTAATCAATTTTAATGAAAAATATTTGAAAGTTAATCTAAACAAATCTGACAAATATAATTAGGTTGGAATTATCCTAAGTTGAGGTTTGAGATGTTAGGATCATATTGGTTCTTCCATTGGTTCAAACTTTTTGATCTTTTGTTGTTGTTTAGCATTATTAAGAGTGTTTTTTATATACAATAAGTTCTTTTAGAATTAAATAAAACCGTTATTTTTTAATAAAACATAGATTGTTTGGAGACTTCTTTAATTTCCAAGCATTATTTATGTTTATAATTAATTTTTATGATAATTATATCTTAATATAATATTATAATGAATAGTAATTTCAATGTAATTTTATTCGGTGATGTTAAGAAGCATTGTGATAAGTGGAATATAATAAAATGATGTATGTTGACTCGTTTTATACCAAATTTGAAATAGTAAGCGTTGATAATTTAGAGGGAATGTCATTTAAACAGAGTTTAATAAAAGTAACTGTTAAATCAAAGCTGGCTTATTGATTAAATGAAAAGTTGATTGTCTGTCCATTATCGAGTTGTGTTGCTCGTGTGCGAGGCAGAGGTAGTGATAATCACACTGTTCTGGTCCACTGTTGCTAGCCTAATCTTTGCCCAGTTAACAATAAATCACAAAACCCTCCCATTTCCCCCCACCCCCCACCCAAAAGTCCTATCTCTGATTAACCTGAACCTACCAGTAGATTGAAATAATCCTGTCCAACCCCATGTGAATTAGATTAAAAATAATTTAAACATGAAACAGAAACAAAATTTGCATCTAGATTGCAATCAGGATTACGTAAATTGGTTATAAAATTACAACAGTTCTGTGAGGCCCAACTCAATTAACTAAATATTACAATTTAGGCTAATACTGAGACAACAATGGACAGCTTGGTAACAGTCTTCATCAATTACTCTTAAGTGAGCCTATTAAATCTGAACTGTCGAATACGTTTAGTTAGTACAATAATAATTAAGAACACACACTCTCTCTTTCACACACACACACACGCACACACACAAGCATGCACACACACACACTCACACACACACACAACTAACAAATTATATTCGCTTTATTTTATATTTATCAAATTCTGATCCACTTGCAATTTAGCGTAGATATTTTAGAATACGGAAATGATAAAATAATTATATATTTACATTTTAAGCAATAACTGTTATTTTTTTTCTCCCAGCAAATATATAAAAAGTATAAATGAAATAACAATAACATATTTTATTACACATAAAATTTGTATGATATAAACATAATAGAGCGATGATAGAATATTTGTGACCGATGAAAACTGCATTGATCTCAGTCAATAGATTTTTTCCCTTGGATTTTGTTGCTCTTTTCAGAAACATTTACACAGTATGGCATAGCAAGCAGCTTGAATTTCTTTCCTTTTACACTGAAGGCTAGATGAGATATGTCATTTAAGAATCAGTCCAGCTTTATTGAATCAACTGGCCAGGCTTAATACGGTACATACGCCTTACAGTTTAAGGACTACCACAGGATTCAAGAGAAATCGGAATGTCCCCCTTCAAGGAGAGCAATGCCTGTTACTCTAGGATCAGAGCTTGCTACTGATAGCTCATCTAATCCCATCAGTCCCTCATTATTGGGAGTCTTTAGTAGCATAGTGAACGACTCGAACAGAGATTGAAAATCTCTCGATGGCTAAACGCCACCTGGTCCGTGCTAATAAGTGCTAGAGAACCTTTAAGGTCTCTCTGTTCGTAATATAAACGGCTCGAGAGAGGGTTTATCGTCCCCACTCTGAGATCCTATCAAAAGCCAAAGCCTCTACCAGGCAAGTACCAGTTGTCCAGTCTATTCAGCTGAGTTCATGGCCTGTTCCCACTGGTAGGGGTTTGGGGTCTCTAGCTTCTCAATATTCTAAACAGACATCCTCCCGAGAGGCGACTGCTTCTCACACAGCGACCACATGGGTCTAGCCAACTTGGGTGAGAATCAACAGCCCCTACGAGTCCGACCTCTGAGGCAACCTGGAGAGTAAACACTCCATGGGCCCCCGCCACCCACAGTACCGACTTGTTTTAAGACTTTCGGATCAAACTCGGAACCAATAGTCCTACTGAACCTGCTCAGCAGCAGGTAAGGTCAGTGGCCTTTGTAGCCCCTGGTTCAATGAACCTGTGGAAATAAAGCCAATGCAGCCTGTGGTAGGGCTACTTGGCCCCACTAGGGGCAAAAGGTTTATTGGCTGTGATAACTGTTTAAATAAATACCATGAAAGCTTTTCTGTGATCATACCTGTGCAGCTTCAGAGACTAACCATTTCAGCCACAAGGATCGAACGACGAGACGGTTTGACCAACCTCTCGATTCCCAGATTCCCGTCCATTTATCGTCTGTCGTGGACTGAACCACTTCCACTGCTTCGCTAGATTAGTTACGCTGCAACTAACTTCGGCGCTATTACAACTATTTTCACTTCTGTATAACATTTTATAGTTCTGTCACCTATTCTATACTTCCGGCACCTATTACAGCGGTTATATTAATCTATATGAAGGATGCCCTGTTGCTTAACCGATCTCTTCTCTTTCTCTTTCTCTTCTCTCTCTCTCCTCTCTCTCTCTCTCTCTCTCTCTCTCTCTCTCTCTCTCTTCTCTCTCTCTCTCTCTCTCTCTCTCTCTCTCTCTCTCTCTCTCTCTCTCTATCTCTTCATACTCTACTAACTATGTATCTAACTCATCTCTACGATCTCTCTCTCACAAACTACTCTCTCTGCTGAGATCTCTGATTAACGTCACAATATGTACATATCATTAGAATTTACACAAAAACCCTGCTTGAGGATTGAAAAAAATCAATCTTAGAATCAAATTTGTTTATGATTACTATAATTTATATATGTCTATTAACTAGATAATATATATATATATATATATATATATATATATGATCAAACCACATATGGGTTTTTGACTCTGACAAAGACCGCTTGTTACGGTTGAAAGATCTTAGTCTTGTTTTCCCATTTTGTTATTGTGTTTTGATCATTGATTGTTATTTCACGTGTTTATGTGAAATCTTTATATATATTATATTTAACTAAAACAATTCAATAATATATCGACCGTTTGATAGAATAGGTGTGTTCTCTAATCGGGGTATCGTCAATTTTATCCAGGATAAAAAAATCAAACTATATTCCATATTATTACCATAACGAAATTTGATATATTTTATCTGATAATATTACATATCGATTAATTAACATACCTTATATATCGAATAATATTCGACTAGAGTCTAGTCGAAGGTTTTGTCCGGCTAACATTGTTGTTCCTTTAAATAATGTAAATTTCATTTTCTTAGTTAAAAAATTCTTACTTCTGCTTATGAAAAAGGTTTTAAATAAAACCGAAACGTTGGCAACGAGAGTTTGATTTTTTATCCTGGAAAATTGACCGAACCCCGATTAGAGAACACACCTATTCTATCAAACGGTCGATATATTATTGAATCTGTTATATATATATATATATATATATATATATATATATTGTATGTGTTGAATATATAACAGATTCAATAATATATCGACCGTTTCGATATATTATTGAATCTGTTATATATACATTTGGGTTTATATAAGAAGAAATATGGGTTTTTATGAGGATATAAGAAGAGTATATGGAGAAGATGTGAGTGAATGTTTGAAGAAGTGGAGAAGTTACATTGTGAAATTAGCTAAACAATCAAGTAGAAGAATTTTCTTATTAAAATGTCGAAGTTCCTGTTTGTTTCCAAAACATATTAGTGATTATGTTAATTCAGTGCATGGTTTAGTAGTGAGTGATAGCCCTTTTCATAGAGAAATGGAAAAAGTGTTAAATCGTTTTAAACAAGGCGTTTTGAACATTGAAATTAAAGTTACCATCTGGCGTATTAACAGTGTAAATAGTCTTATTAGTGGATGTTTAGAATTTGCTCGAAGTAAATTACCAGAAATGATTTTAGAAAACTATATTATTTCAATGAATAGTCTTAAAGAGTTTATATTTAATAAAAGTAAATATAATTTACAAAAGAAGATGCATAACCTTCATCTAAAACAAGGTAAAGGTTTCTTTGACTATTCTGGAGATTTGGCTGTAACTAATTTAACCAATGTTGAAATTCCTAGGGATAGTCTTCATTTACTCTCATTAGGAGAAAAATTTGCAATTGAAGTTGGTAAAAAAGAAGATATTCCTACATTTGATATTATAGGAGATTTAGAAAAGATTTTTTCATCCCTAAATATGGAAAACAGTGATACAATTAGAAGCCAATGTGTAAATATAATTACAAACCACGGAAACCGATTAAATAATTTTTCAAATCGATTAAAAAGGCAAAATGCATGTATAGAAAGTTG
The DNA here is from genome assembly GCA_026182355.1 of Hermatobates lingyangjiaoensis. Lineage (NCBI taxonomy): Eukaryota > Metazoa > Arthropoda > Insecta > Hemiptera > Hermatobatidae > Hermatobates > Hermatobates lingyangjiaoensis. Next base: position 3,967,520 of record JAPFBL010000085.1, read on the forward strand.
CTATAAGAAAACTTATAAGTTTTTAAGAGAACATAGAGAAATTGTGGTTTGTAAAAGTGACAAATCTGGTAATACTGTGATAATCAAAAAAGAAGAGTATAAAGAAAAAATGAAAACTCTCTTAGAAGATAGTGAAACATATTCAATCACAAGAAGAGATCCTTCATCAACATTACGAAATAAAGTAAACAAGATAGTTGATGAACTGAAGAAGACACTATGTATAGATCTACGTCAAGCTTCGAAATTAAAATCTTACAATGGAATAGCACCAAGAATATATGGTTTAGTGAAGCTACACAAGCCAGGTTTTCCTCTCCGTCCTATCGTGTCGTTCATTGGAAGTCCAACTTATGAACTGTCTAAATATATAGAGAAATATCTTAGTTACATTACTAACAAGAATGAATTGAATGTAAAAAATTCATTAGAATTCAAACAAGCCCTTTCAAATCAAATACTAAGTGATGACGTAATTATGATTTCACTAGATGTTCAGTCGTTGTTTACTAATATACCTTTAGATCTAGCATTTGATTTAGTAAATAAACAGTGGAATAAGATTAGTTCACAGGTTGGAATGTCGAAAAAGGTTTTCCTTTCTATACTGGACCTTATATGTGAAGCAAGGTATTTCACCTTTGATGGTACTATTTATAAACAAAAATATGGATTCCAATGGGATCACCAATTTCACCAGTTCTCGCAAATATAGTTATGATTGAACTATTGGAAAACAGTATCAATAAATTAGGTACGAAGGTGAAATTTATTAAATTATATGTGGACGATTTGTTTTTAATTATTGAAAAGGGAGAAGAAGAGAATGTATTAAATATATTTAATTCTTTTCATAATCGTCTACAATTCACTTGTGAAGTAGAGAAAGATGGAAATCTGCCATTCTTAGATGTGAAAGTTATAAGAGGTGAAAATGGCAATATCTTAACGGATTGGTTTAAAAAACCTACTAGTGCTGCAAGAATCCTGAACTACCATTCTTCTCATGCTATAAACCAAAAATTAAATTGCGTCCAAAATTTGGTTAAAAAAGTTATTGAAATAAGTAGTCCATGTTTTCTAAATGAAAATAAGAAAAGGGTGAAATTATTGTTACAGAAAAATTGTTATCCGAAGAACTTAGTTGAACGATATTGGTTAAGATATTTAAGACAGCAACCAGCACATTCAAATGAAGATCATGCTGAACTGGAAGTTATAAATAGGAAGTATTTCAAATTTCCTTATGTTGAGGGCTTATCACAATCAATTAGAAAAGTGTTCAAACGAAACGTACCTGAAGTTACACTGGCATTTTATAATAAAAGAAAAAATAAATCTTTATTTTCAAATTTGAAAGAAAAAATACCGAAGCAGTTACAAAGTAACCTCATTTATGCCATCAAATGTAAAGACTGTGACAAGTGTTACTATGGTGAAACTAGTCGTTTTCTCAAAGAAATGTTGTACCAACATAATTATTCCATAAGAACAAATAAAAGTAACGCAACAGCCTTAGCTGGGCATGCAATAAACGAAGGTCACACGTTCGATTTTGAAGATACAACTATAATAGAAAAAGAAAAAGATGAGCAAAGAAGGAAGACACTTGAGATGTTATATATTAAAAAGGATCTAAGTTTGATTAATCATAGAAGTGATATTACTAATTTAAGTAATATTTATTCTGGAGTGTTGTGCTGAGGTTTAGTGAAATTTGATTTATTTAGTTCCCTTGAGTGAACAGTGTTGAGGTTATTTGTAATGTTATCTTATTAGTCTAGTCGAAGGTTTTGTCCGGCTAACATTGTTGTTCCTTTAAATAATGTAAATTTCATTTTCTTAGTTAAAAAATTCTTACTTCTGTAAGTAATATTGTTTTATGTATCTCTGAAATATTTCTGCTTGTAATATTCATGAGTTGTAACAATCCATTTTCATATTGTGTATATGTTTGATGTTGATATGTGATTTCTTATTATCCTTTGTTTGTAGGCCTATGAAAAAGGTTTTAAATAAAACCGAAACGTTGGCAACGAGAGTTTGATTTTTTATCCTGGAAAATTGACCGAACCCCGATTAGAGAACACACCTATATATATATATATATATATATATATATATATATATATATATATGGCCCCGTGACACTCAGTGTTAAGAAATTATGCGACAATAAATATATTCACCGAGTGTAATTGACATGAATAACTGTTATTGCTGTTTCTTGTTATTAAGTCATGAAAACAAAGATTCTTATGTGACCCAAGCTTTTGATATAGTATTCTTAACATGATTCTAAATATATACATAGTAAGTATAATTAGTAAATGAATAAATCACAAAGAGTAAAGAGTTTCATTTATTTTATTACATAAATAAATGAAACATCAATTCAACTTATATATTCAAACGTGTAAATTGAAATATTCCATTTATCTTATCTAACATAAAATAACATTAAATGAATATACATTATAATCTTACCTTAAAACAATCGTATTTATACTGACATTTGTGTTCATATTTGTATTCCTAAAATTATTCATTTCAAGCCTATAATGTAATAGTTTATTATATATACTTTCAGAATCGCATACATCTGTTTATTGTTTACGTTCAAAACATGATTGTTAAATCAAAACGTTTGCTTTGAAAGTTTGATTTGAACCTAGAAAACTAACCGATTCTTGATAAATAAAATTTATCAGCAAATATGTGAACTAAAAAAAAACAATAGCATTTCAAAAAATAGGACGGAGATCTTTCGAAGAAAAACTCGTCAGGTTTATTCTATTACTTAAATAGATTTCACATCTTGAGTGATTAATTTTACTTGACTTTAGTTGAGAGAATTATTTTTAATTCTTCTTTCTTTTTAATGCCATTATTTGTAAAGTCACTGTTTTCTTTAATATTTATTTGAATGATTCGTCATTAACTGTAATTAACTGGTATTCCCATTTGCACCTGTGTTCTTTAAACAAGAATTACCTTACCATCAGACTTTTATAAGTGTTTAGATAAAAAGATTTCACATAAACAATAACAGTGAAATAACAATCAATGATCAAACCACAATATGAAATGAGAAAACAAGACTAAGATCTTTCAACCGTAACAAGCGCTCTTCGTCAGAGTTAAAAACTCAACTTTTCCCATTTCATATTGAGGTTTGATCATTAAATATATAGATAGATACAATGTTTTCTTATCTTGACCGCACATAACATTTGCACTATTTCTGTTTCAGTTTTGGTGCAGTTTGACTAACAGAAAAAATTGGTGCAGTTTGATGGCGCGGAACTAAACCTGAGTAAAGAAAAATAGTGTTATTTACTAATGTAAATAACAAAAGAGAAACAAGAAAACAAAAAAGTGTACTTTTTTCAAAATATATATCTATGAAAAAAAGACAATGACCATTAACTCAATTCGATTAATGTATTTAATGTATTTATTATTGTTAAAAAGAAAATAACTCATTTACAGTTCCTTTATTTGATGAATATTAATAAACAGTGAGATAAAAAGAATTGAAAAAAAAAGAAATTGAAATCTTAAGAAGATTTGAACAAATTAATTTGAAACAAGGAAAGACAATGTCAAGTATGGCATTAAACTGGGATGAAGAGTTAGATGGTGAAGAGTTGGAAATTTCAGTGTGAATTGTCAAGTATTCAAATTGAGACAGCGAGGATAGAAAACTAAGTTAAACGTAATGAGTCAACACTGGCGAATTCATTCCAGCTGAGAAAGTCATTCTCTTAGTCTGCTTTTCAAATTGAGTTTTTCACGGCACCTAGCAATGAAGTTTTTTTTTTTTTTAGTTTTGGATAGCCATTTCCAACTGCAAACAATGACATAGAGTGTTTAACTTGGAAATATCAAATTCATTGTATACTTATATATATATATATAAACTAGAATTTAAAAAAGAACACATAGAAAGGAAACCACTGAACTCACTACTATATTTCGATGTCCTCGTCTTCAGGAAAAGAAGTGAATCGCTCCAAAGGCTGATAACGACTGTTATCTATATATATATATATATATATACATATACATATATATATATATACATATACATATATATATATATATATATATACATATATATATACGGTTAAAATTTGCAGCAGCTTCTGCACTCACTAGCTTTGCGCTGGTGGCCTCGATCCTTCGGCGATTTTTCTTTCTTCTGGCTGCAGTTGCCATAACATCTGTCCTAGAGACATCGTTAATATTTTTCGAGCTTTCGACCATATTTAGATTATGGTGATCATATTTTTCTGAAAATTAAAAACTTACGACTAACTATATATAACAGACTATTATGGTGATCATATTTTTCTGAAAATTAAAAACTACCAGCGCAAAGCTAGTGAGTGCAGAAGCTGCTGCAAATTTTAACCACATATGTTTAAGAGAAGACCTGCTGCCAACGTATTCTAATATATATATATATATATATATATACAATTAAAAGAAACGGTCCAGCGGACTTTTTTAAAATAAAATAAATTCAAAACGAAGGAAACACTTAGAAAGACACAGACATAACTCACATCGATATTTCGACCATCGTCGTCATATCGATGTGAGTTATGTCGTTGTCTTTCTGTGTGTTTCCTTCGTTTTGAATTTATTTTATTTTTATATATATATATATATATATATATATATATATATATATATTAGTAGTAAAAGCTGGGAGCAGTCCTTCTTGAATACATACATTTAGAAACTTTATGTCTGATTCTTCTTAACATCGCAGAATATTTTTCCAAATTTCGAAATCTTTTCTCCATTTCTGGGTTCAACTTAAAAATTAAATCACCATATGAATTCTTATTGGAACACCGAAACATGTCCAGTAAGAATTGAAACAAATATGGTGATTTATTTTTTAAGTTGAACACAGAAATGTAGAAAAGATTTCGAAATTTGGAAAAATATTCGATGAAGTTATATATATATATATATATATATATATATAAAAGAAGATTTTACATAAACACGTGAAATAACAATCAATGATCAAACCACAATATGAAATCGGAAAACAAGACTAATATCTTTCAACCGTAACAAGCGGTCTTTGTTAGAGTCAAAGTCAACTGAAACACTGTTTCAGTGTTTATTGTGTTTATCAAACTACAATATGAAATGGGTAAAAAAGACTAAGCTATTTCAACCGTAACAAGAGATATTCTTCAGAGTCAAAAAACCACCTGAAACCTCAGTCAAAATCATCAGTTGGGTTTTTTGACCAAATAAACCTAAAAGCCTTAGATCAAAAATATCTTAGGTTTTTTTCCATTTCATATTGTGGATTGATCAATGATTGCTATTCCACATGTTTATGTGAAATCGTTATATATATATATATATATATGAAACTCAGAAAGTATATGCTCTAAGGCCTTTTAAATTTATTCCACCAGAGAGCAACTAGAGATTGAAAAACAAACGAGGTTACAGCTTTGTTATAAAAACAAAATATAATCAGGTGTTAAAACATACAAGGTTTTAAAATAACAATCGAAAAATAATAACAATAAATGAAAGAATTATCAAACAAAACATAAAAGGAAGAAGAAAAAATTAGCTCACAGGAGGAGAATCACCAGTTTGATTAGAGTTCAAATATAGTTTAATTTAGAAAAAGAAACATAGAGAAATTAAAAGTACACACTTATACTCTCTAATTTTCGGTTTGAACCCTCTTCATGAAAGATAAGAGAGGGAAACCAAGTGCTTGGTGAACTTTTAATTTCTCTATATTTCTTTTTTCTACATTGAACTATATATATATACATATATATATTTATACATATTATTTGTAAATTTTGGCAGTAGTCCTCCCTTTATGCACATTATTAAAAAAATGTAACCATAATTTGCAAAAAATTTTTCTTCTTGATAAGTTTCACTGTCTTCCTGAATAACAATTTCGTTATTGCATCTGAACTAGATCGAATATTTGTAAATTTTGGTAGCAGTCCTTCCTTCAAGGATATATTATTAAAAATGTAACCGTAATTTTTTTTTGTGTTTTATCAAAAAGCTTTATCTGCATATTATGGTTATATTTTTATTAATATATGTTACTATAAATACACTATTGGATAACGCACCATAATTTGCGTGTATTTTTTCATAGCACACCTTTTCTTGTACTCGGATATCTTATGTATTCGTCTTTTATGTAGTGTAAGTCACTGCCTATGCTGTTGAACAACTTGTTTGGCTGAACGGCAGTCATTATAGCAACATTAGTAGAGATTTGCTTTGGATATTTGATAAAACAATGAAACAGTTAAGTTAGGTAGGGTGGGTCAAGGCTAATTCAGTTCCGTTAAGCCGGCAGGATTAAAGATGGGTTAGCTTCATCCTTTACCTGGATTTGTCTAGCTCACAAATAGATTCAAGATTCTATTGTTGTCTTCAGTTTAAATGTTTATTCCCAGTTTTCCAAGTATAATAATAACTCCTATTATTTTCAAACTAAAATTATCTCTGTTTTTTATAAATATTTGTTTGTGTTGTTTACCAGTATTCCTCGTGTAACGTTGATTTATGGATTTGTTTTGTACCTGGTGAGCTGTCTGCCATCCGACATATCAAACTCAGAATACGTCTGCTGCTTAACATTTATCCTTATATTGCCCTCATGACAAATATTTCAACAAATATTTCTTATCTTAATTGATATATCACAGAATTTAAGATTTCACAATATACGCATGAAATAACATTTAACGTTTTAACCACAATAAGAGTGTCAAAAAATACTAAGATCTTTCAACAGTAACAATTGGTCTTCGTCACTGTATAATCCCAACTGAAGCTAAAAATGTAGAAATACCTAGTAAGGGATTAGGAGGAGTGGGAGGACGAGAGGTATTATGAAGTTTGTAAAGTGCAGGAAAAGGTAATAGTCTAGAGAGAGATGTTGGGGTAACAAAGGAGTACAGGAAGAAAAGAAATAAAAAAAACTATCTTCTAGCTATTAATCATCTTAGATAAGACTATTCCTCTCGTATACAATAAAAATTCACGTATAAACCGCAATCATAAATTAGAAAAATTACTAAACATTTTTCAACCAAATCAAGTGGTGTTTCTCAGAGTCTCACTGGTACTGTATCAGGAAGATTCTGGTGAAAATCATTGGCTTTTTTTTTTTGGAAGGATGTTGGTCATTTCACTGATTTTTTACTTCTTTTTTAGATGTTTATATATATACATATATATATATATTTCACTCAAAATTTGAAAAAAACGATCCAAACTGGACAAAAATCAGCTCAAAAATGAAGAAAAGCAACACACAGAGAAAGAGACACACTTACAAACTCAAATTTTCGGATCATCCGTCTTCGGGAGAAAAGAGAGTTCGGGTGATCCGTCTTCAGGAGAAAGGAGAGCATTCTGGGCGGTAGATCGGCTCCTAGGCTTAACCTCAATCGTTGATTTTTTTTTCTATAAGTTGTTATCAGCTTTTAATTTTATTTTAGTTAATTGTTTTCATTCTTTTCATTTTTATTTGGCTTTTATCTCTTTATCTTCCTTCTCTACCTTTCCTCCGAAAGTTGGCTACACTGTTTGAGTGCTTCGGTTCGAACGCCAAGCCAGTCGTTATCAGCCTTTGGAGCGATTCAGATCTATTCTTGACAGCAAATATAGTAGTGAGTTCAGTGATTTCTTTTCTATGTGTTCTTTTGAAAATTCTAGTTTATATATATATATATATATATATATATATAATATAAATTAAACACCACAATAAACAAATATATATTAATTACAATGCTCTAAGTCCTTTCGTTACAACATTTACAGAGAGCTAAATGAAACAAACAAAAAATATAATAACAAGTTAACATGGTTGATTGAAGTCTTCAGGATTGCTGGCATCCCTGTCTGAATTTAATATTCCTAAAATTGAAGGAGTCTTGATCTGCTTACTTATTTCTTTTATTAATATTTCATCTAGCTTGTAAAGTCCCGCACTATTGTTCATTAAATTTCCATAGAAGTTTTTTATGAGCACACTTTCAATAATATTTCTCCTCTTTTCTGAAGATACAAAAATGTATTCCTTTAATTTTTATTCCACTATATATATATCACCTCACCTTGATCATTCTCCTGAAGACAGATATCACAAAAATTGAAGTCATTGTTCTTCTTTACTCTCTGCCTTACGTTTCTTCGATTTTTAACTTGTATATATATATTATTAAATTTAATGGCAGATTCTGCGTTCACGACTTTCTTACTTATAGCTTCTATTTTCCTTACAATTTTCTTTTGAGAAGGTGATAATTGCCAAAGCAAACTAGCAAGAAGAACACTGACTTCAAATTTTTGGAATATCTGTCTTCAGGAGAATGATCAAGGTGAGGTGAAGACTAAGCAAGCTGGAGATACAGGTAATCCTTGTTACCTCCAGCGTTCTTGGTTTCCCCTCTCTCTTGTCTCCTGAAGACAGATATTCCAAAAATTTGAAAAAGTGTCTCTTTGCTCTGTGTGTTACACTTCTTTGATTATAAACTTGAATATATATATATATATATATATATATATATATATATATATATATCTTATGGAATTTAAAACTATGTTCAAAATCATTTACAGCTCTTTTCGTGTTTTATGTGAAACGTATTCATTTCTTTTTTTATTTGACCTGAGATTCTTTTAAATGGAGCCTTTGTATTCTCATATATACCACTTATCTAAGTAAAAAGAATAATTATTTCCAAGATGTTTGAGAATACTGAATAATTTTGACTTAGTTTGCTATCTATTTTAATAAAAAAGGAAAGAAATAAAAACTGTTATAAGTTAAGCAAACAACTTAGTTGTAATCATTAAAAATGGAAAAACACAAGAGCATATCAACTTTAATATAATAACAAAAACATTGCTGTACCTAAGTCAGGACTAAGAACAACAGATTTCCTCATAAAGTCTAAAGAAAAAACACATCAATCATAATGTCTAGATGAAATATTTTAACAACCCCCCCGGAGATAATCATAACAAATCCTTTATACTCTATTTTAAACTATCCTAACTTTAAGCAAACAAAAAAAAAAAATCTAACAAAGTTTCCATACTTTTTCTTTTGTATTTTGTATTTCAATTAAGGAAGAAAAATGAGAACTAAAAATAAAAAAAAAAAGAAAATCTGAAATAATCAATTATAAAAGTTTTTGTAGAGAAACCTTTTATTTAAGTTTGTGTACTGGATAAGACCTTGAGTGTTCGGTGGTGGAGAAGCAAGGGAGAATTGAGTTTCCACTTAATGGGAGTTAAAGGTACTTTGGTAAAGTGGACGTTATTAAAACTTCTTTCAAAAAAACAAAAAAAAACAAAATAAAAGATAAAAATTGTTATAAATTTTATTACATGAAAGTAAAACAACCAGAACAGATGATAATATTGACCATTTTTTACGAAAGTACAAAAAAAAAAGATAAACTATTAAATAGTATTTTATTACTTTGTATCCTCATACAATATACGACACTACTATCATTTTGAATAACCTACTAGTGTTTCAAAGATGTCTGAGTGTTTTAGTTATTATTTTCTATGATTTAATTTAAAAAAATATCTGACGGGCTTCCTTAAATCTAAGAAATAACGAAAAAAACACAAATAAAGGGAAATATTTACTATAATCATGCAATCAAAGCAATAAATTATATTTCGTCAAAAGAAAACCACTTGAGGAGATGGTGAAAGGAGAGAAAGCCAGAGATGTTTCGTCATAGTTGTATGGTTGATAGTAGTTTACAAATTAAGCTATCGATCATACTATGTTCATTCTTTCAATTTTCATTGTCTATAAAAAAGATGACTCAGTTTTGATATCTCAAACTGAATATATTTTCTGCTTCATCTTCTCAACTAATCTTTAAATGATGAAGAGCTGTTATTTCAAATATTAATCGTTAGTAAGTCTTTTGAGCTTACTTTTAATCTGAATTTTTTTTTGCTATAAATAGTGTATTAAAAAAATAATCGAATATAACATTTTAATGGTTTTGGATGTTATGAGGTTCTCAAAGTCCTTTTTAGACATTTTTTCGATGATGTTAGTTTATATAGGTTACTGTTGAAGTGTGTCCAAAAGGAGGGTGCTTTGGAACACTCAACAAAACCACCCAAGTAGCTGAGCTACTTGGAGGCGTTGAAGCAAACTGCTGGGGTACTTTAGTATAGAAGGGGGGAAGTACAATAGTTTTTTTTAAGACGCAGTGCTATAGTCACCTTCTAATAATAATAATAAAAGAAAATTAAAGTAGTCTTAATGACTATAAAAATAGTCATGTTCTATTCTAGTATATAATATGCATGTATTCTATTCTAGTACCCTTTGGGTATCTAGTTAATAAGTGTTATCCACGTGGGAGTATTCTAGTACTACGACGGATAGTTCTAAACTACGACGGTGGTAGTTTAGTTGTCGTTTTGTGTTTAAGTATAAGCCCTGTATAACAACTAGGAATACGAATCACTTTTGTCCATAGTTTTAAGTTAATAAGTACCAGTTTGATTGGACTTGTTGTCGTATTGTGAGTGCTGATCAGCATGTGCATAAGTCCTGGTGGGAAGTGTATTTTCGTGCACACCCACTGTCACGTGGTCACCTCGGACACTTCGAACTCCTTTTGAGTTTACAGACTGATGGGTTGGTTGGACGTTAAAATCCATCGGCATGATTTGATTTTGGTAGTATGGCTGAGAAATCAAAGTACACATAAATCAAAACAAGGCTAAATGCACTCTCCAAAACAGGGACAACGTCCTCAGATTTCTTTTACCTCATGCGTAAATAAATCGAGAGCCAAAGTGAGTATCAAACACTGGATCTACTAGTCCGACGCATGTACGCTACAGTACTGCTCTCACACGTATAATAATATTATTTAAATGTTAAAACATTCATCAACTTAAATAAATTCAATCACTGTATGCGTTGTTAAAAATAATGTTATAATATATTATATTTGAAATAAGTGATGCTATTGCGTTATTCATTTGGTCCTGATTTCCTGTAGGGACTACAAAATCAATGGGCTCTAAACACGGAGTACACTAAGAACGTATGTTTTGCAGAAGTGGCTCTTGAGCTGAAATTTGCTGAACAAGAGGGTTGAATGGAGAGAGGTCATTTATATGGGGAGGCTCAATCCGCCCAGAGAGCCTCGTGATATGGACCTTTATTGTGCTCCGTTTCCTGTGTATTTATTGCTAATGCAACGCAAAAATCCCTGTTGAATATCATTCATACCCAACTTAAGTAGAGTATACTTATTTAGTATTAGCCTTAAATGCACGTCACTTTAAGAGTCACTGTAAACTTACTTCTTACTTTATGATAATATAATATCATAATAATGACAAAACTCAATTTCAATATTTTGTCTCATTTCCTCGTTTAATATTGATGCCATGCGATTATTTTTAATGTCATGTTTTAATGTTTCAGTGTTAATTTTTTTAAATTCTTAATGAAAGACCAGGTGGAGATGTGTTGCTAAGTAATATGTGTTTTCTGTTTGGATTGGAGTTGAATTGTAAAAATATAAAGCTGGAGCTATTATTTTAAATAGTTTTGGTCTTAAATTCTGAATAGTTTAACGCGACAATATTCTGCTTATCATACCTATATTACTGTAAGCAATACATCATACGGTACGAGATTTATCAGTAGATGCTTTGGTAGCGTTATTAAATAGTTCCTTGAATTTGGTTATATTTATCCCAATCATATGACCATTTCTAAAACGCAAATGTTTTACAGGATGTACAGTGTAAAAAGGCTGGAGACTCAAAGGCGATCACTGGGTGAAAAAAGAGGAATGTTTGTTAATGGAGTTTGTAGGTGACCTCAATGAACCACAAGACTCCAGAAAGATAACTGCGGCTCCAGATGGATAACTGCGGCTCTTCTGAGTTCACTGTACCTCATCTTCAAGAGCCTAGTAAAGTTGTAATATGAAAATATGAATGTTTTTTGCTCTTCTTTAAAATATGCATCTACGAACAGTATGACAACTCAGGGAAAAGTAAAGCAGTATATGTTACATTAAGACATATGTGGGTGTCCCAGAAGAAGCTGACGGATTTTAAATTTCAATAACTTTCTCAATATTTAAGTTATGCTTTTCAAATTTCATATCTAGGTAGATGAGCCTCTCCGTGATTGTTTGAGATATAGTAAGATATCATAGTCTACTTATTCTACTTTTACTTACACAACTTATTCTAGGGTATGTTTTCACAAGGTCTAATCTTAGTTATGAAAAGTGATGTTACTCAAATGTCCACAATTTACATTTTCAAACTCTTGTACTCTCTGATATTGACTCATTCAACAGAAAATACGACTCTATGATAAATATCCCACTCTCTTATCGTGTAACGACTCATGATAACCTTGGAAGGGTTACTCTCCATGACCTGAACAAATAAAAGATCTATATGAAAAATTATGAGAGTTATGATTTTTTTCTTAACCATCAGCTTCTTTTAGGAATTTCTTGTGTGTGTATGTTTATGTGTGTTGGTGTGGGTGTGACAGTGTGTGGGACACATAAAAGATATCATGAATAGTGTTACTCCCACAGAGAAGTCACATTAAGAAACGAATAAACCGTCTTCCCTCAATATTCTCATTAGAGTTTGTTCATCTGTTTCAAAATTTTCCATATTAAAAAGATCAATGGTTTTGTTAGATCTATATTTCTTCAAGTTTCATCCCTATTATCAACAGTGTTCCAAATAGTAAGCTGGACAAACAACTCAAAAAAACCGTTATTTATCTTTTAATGAAGCGTAAATAAATATTTCCCAAAAAAATGAAAACAAGACAATTTTCATATTCTCTTTTTATTTATCTTCCTTGATTAGTATATTGTAAAATGGTATGATTTTTACTGCTACAAAAAATTTATTGATAATATTATTATAGAAATATTCCATTTCACTCTACACCTTTTCCACATACAAAGAATGATTTTGCGATAGAGCAAGGATCAATTTTCAAGAGACTGAAGGTTATATGAGCTATAGTGTACAGAATGATCTATCATCTCTAGAGTTGTCTTAAGAGACTGCCAAACAGAATAATTCCTTATTTATGCAATCAGTCGCAATGTGTTATTTATATATTAGTAGAAATTATAGACCATATAGTATAGTACATATTAGTGTGTATAAAGTTGGAAAAGGTCAATATGTGTTAATTATGCGTTATTTGGACAATAAAACTATTTATATGAAATAATGTTCCATCATATCTGGGGAATATTATTTTGCTTGTTCTTGTAATATACCATTTCTAAAACCATTTCAGATATGAATAGAGTGTACCGGGTGAAATGGTATATTTCTCCAAAAACAGTTATACCATGTTGATATTATTTCTGTGAACACCTCAAAATGAACAGCATAGATATTTTTTTTACAACAAATAAATACATTTTTGCTTTTTATAATATAAAATTATTTCGGGATCAATTGTAAATCAACGACGAACAATCCCATATAAATGGATATACAATGACCACTGGATCAGTGGAGAGTTTTTTGATATGCATAGACAGACACACACACTCTCTCTCTCTCTCTCTCTCTCTCTCTCACACACACACACACACACACACACACTACTTTAGTAGTGTATAATTTGTATCGTAAATCCTCAAAAGGATTTTACCTCAAAATCAAATTCAGTATTCTTTAATTTATCAATTATTATACTTATTGTCAAGTAAACGAATGTACATATATAACATTAGGTAAATAAAATCGATGCTACTTCATATATTTATGAAATTGAAACCTAAATAATGAAAAACAAACAATTTAAAAGAAAGGAACATTCCAGTGAAAAAGGTAAAATGAAGGAAATTTGTCGTTTAGTTTGAAAAAGTTTTTGCTTGAGCGACTTGAGGTCAACTTCAAATACTTAATAATTCAAAACCAAGAAAAGTAGGAGAAGTGCTGATTGGAGGAGCGTAACCAGCCTTCCAATCTGATTCTCGATCGCTTTACTTTCTTTTGCATTCCTCAGGATAACTTTTTAATATATACTTTTAGTTTATAACTAAAACATGGCGTTTTTGGAATAGTGGATTGTTTGAAAGAGACCGTATACATATTCCTTACGTATGGTCCGTATAAGGAACCCATATTAAGACAAGTTTGTAAGCAGTGACTATATTCCTCAATCAACGGATTTTCTGACACAATGTAAACTTAAGTCTCCGCCAGATATTTTCTCATATTTTTAAAATAATTACAGATAACAATAAACACTTATCCCCTCAACTGTTGCTTTCTCAAAGGAAAATTATTTTCTAGTAACTTTGAAAAAAGAAGAAAATAAGCTGATCAACTGAAAATATTCAGTAGTATTCATAAAAATCTACATCACCATCTACTACCAATATAATAAAGAAACCAACAAAAGTTACAAACGAAATTCATTTTGATATTTTGATGTCCATCGTCAATGTCATCATCAGGAAAAAAGGTGTTGCACTTTTTGCTTAGAGGCACTAGGCAACTAGGGTATGGATCATAAAACATGCACTCTGCAGTTTTCTTACTTTCCAACGGAACTTACATTTGCATAGAGTATTATGTCTTAAAAACGGTAATGAAATATATATGTAGAACAACTATTAGAAATTTGTCTACCTAGCTACTACGAATGGAAGCTGTGTTTAGTTCCATATATATATATATATATATTGATAAAAGTATCAACAGTGGAATAGAAACAAAACTAAGGTTTATCGGTGCTCGGTCAGTTCTCCAGGATCATATTAAACTCTCATTGCCAGCGTTTTGGTCTTTATTTAAAATATTTTTCACAGGCAGAAGTATAAATTTTGAAACATAAAAACCAAGAACTACATTACAAATTATTTTACAAAGAAAAATAGTCTGTGGATTTCAACAACTATAGTTTGAATGAACATGTGACCCTGAACCTTTCAGTTCAGTTCAGTGTCACGTGATCATTCAAACTACAGTTGTTCTTGAAATCCACAGACTATTTTTCTTTGTAAAATAATTTTTAATGTAATATTTAGTTTTTCAGTTTTAAAATTTATACTTCTGCCTATGAAAAAGGTTTTAAATAAAGACCAAAACGTTGGCAATAAGAGTTTAATTTGAACCTGAAGAACTGACCGAGTCCCGATAAACTTTGGTTTTGTATACATATATAATATATATATAAACTACAATGACGTAAAGAACACACAGAAATGAAATAGAAATTCACTACTACATTTCGATGACCAGGCAATCGAAATAAAGTAGTGAGTTTCTGTTTCATTTCTGTGTGTTCTTTATGTCAATGTAGTTTATTTAGTTCGTGGGATCGTTTAATAAATTGGTAATATATATATATATATATATATTATTATATATATAACAAGATGTCACATAAACACATGAAATAACAATCAATGATCAAACTACAGTATGAAAGATCTTAGTCTTTTTTTTCCATTTCATATTGTAGTTTGATCATATATATATGACTGAAGTATACTAAGTTAATTAATATATAAACAAAAGTATTTTTGTATATAATAATATATATATATATATAAATAAAATAAATTCAAAACGAAGGAAACACACAGAAAGACACAGACATAACTCACATCGATATGGTTTCGACCATCGTCGTCATCAGGAGGTGTGAAGAGCGAAGAGTCCCGCAGGAAGGCAGGGCAGTCGTGTCTTTCTGTGTGTTTCCTTTGTTTTGAATTTATTTTATTTAAAAAAGTCTGCTGGACCGTTTCTTTTATATATATATATATATATATATATATATATATATATATATATAATATGAAATAACTGTATGTCTATTATAAATTGAAAAAAAAAAGATGTAATAAAATAAAACACAAGTATAATGGGTTTGTTTTCTATTGTGTAACATTAATTAAATGAAGAATATTTGCTAATAAACATACGTTTCCTTTGAGTTATATGCAGGTAGAATTTGAAACAGGTTATGATAAAGAACTAACAAGATAAGAGGTGTTTAATATGGGCTTTAATGCAAATAGGCAGAGTAATTATAACAATGTGAAGAGGTAATTGATTTGGGGCAGCTATTAGTGTTTGAATATTGTGTATTAGGACCGTGATGAATATAGACTCGTTCATTAAGGACTCTGGCGTATTGTACGCGACAGGCAGCTTAGTTCTGTTCCATCTTGGCCCCACGGCAATTTCGTTTTCCATTCACCGCGCTGATTGCAAGCTTAACGGCAATCTGTCTGCCTCACATAAGGCTCCTACACGCTTCTCTATTGATTCCTTCTGTTTATTTCAACCTTTATCATCAAATAAATTATACACTTCTGTCAATGAATTCAAACTATTGCCCCTTAAGTCAATTCAATCCAATTAACTTTTTATATCATTTCACTTAATTACAATCTATGATAGAATTTTAATTACTTTACGCTAAGTAAAGCAAAAGATGTGTAAAATTTTAGACGTTTTTATTCTCACTTGAATTCATATATATATATATATCCTTTACTGTAAGTAAAAAAAATAATAAATAATATGATGAGCTATAATCAGCTATAATCAAATCGACTGTCAGTCAATTTCATTATAGATTTATTTTGTTTCTATTTTTATTTTTTATATTATTTCTGTTTATATTTTATTTTGTTTATAGATTTATTATAGGCATTTTATCATTTGATATAGTAAAGATTATATAAAACTCATAAGAAATAAATTTATGATATGTTTATTATATTGTGGCTATATCAATTTTATAAATTATAACAAAAATATTTTTGTGCAACAATCTATCAAATTACTAGGAATGAAGTCGATAATTATTATTTCTATAGCAATATTTTTCATTGAGCATATTAAATTTATGAAATAATTAAATGAAACGGTTCAGCGGACTTTTAAAAAAAAACTAATTAAAAAGATGGTAGCATACAGATAGAAAAAAGAATAACTCACTTTTATATTTCGACCATCGTCGTCATCAGGAGGCGAAGAGTCCCGCAGGAAGGTAGAGCGGCAACTGAAGACAAACTTTAAAATTAGGCGACTGATTATTACTGATTTTAAAGGTAACTTAAGATTAAATTTATGAAATATCTGTCATGAAATAATCATATTTATGTAATACATAATGCAAAATTTAAATCTGGTTGGACCATCAATAGCGGGTTTCAATTGCTATAAATAGTAAACAATGGGTATAAAAAGAAAAATTAATCTATGTTTCTTACGTTTAAATTAAAATCACTAATAAAAACGATGATATCTCAACTAAAGATTTTATTTTGAAATTTTATTTTTATGTGTAATATTGAAAACCCACATAGACAATAAAATATTCAATTAAAATTAATTAATTAAAATTATTTAGCTGTTAATATAGTTTAAAAATCAATTTGTTCTGTATTTCTACTCTTATAAACTTTGAAAAAACAAAATCTGATATTATCAATATAAACCAGTGTGCTTGTTTTCCCTCTCTTATCTCTCCTGAAGACGATTCAAACCAAAAATAAATTAGAGACTGTAAGTGTGTTCTTTTGATTTTTCTATGTTTCATTTTCTACATTGAACTATATTTGTCCGTTTCGGATCGTATTTCCAACGAAAAAGTGTTATATATATATAATATAATTATTTATTTCGATGCGATGTTGACCAATGGGAGTAGAGTTACAGGTCCAAGCGTAAGGTCCCAGTTGCCCGCTGCTCAGCAAAAAGCCTTTGCGTTCTGCCAATAGGTATAGAGGTTGCACAGTCCCTCTGTGTTAAATGATGTTTGGCAGAAAAACATTAGCCTCACTTTACAGTGAACTCCTGTTCCCTTCTATTTTTGATTTTTGTGGTTGGGGTGTTGTTGTTGTTTACTATTTTCTGTTACGGATATTGCTGGATATTTAAATGATACTCTCGGTTGTTTACTGCGAAAAGCCGCCTTCATCTTCATGCCAACAGGGGTAGAGGTTGCACAGTCCTCTTGATTATTAAGAGATGTTGACACTGGAATCCAACTTCTTCTCGTAGAAAACATCTTCAAGTTGTAGGTTTTGTATATTGTTCTCTTCGGTTTCTTATGTTCATGTTTTTTCTTCAGTTGAATGTTATTGCTGCTATTGATGGGTGGCTGGTAGGTGATGAAAATTTCTGCACTGTTGACCTGGTGGTGGTATTTGCGACATGTTTCAACCATTCTCTGGTTATCTTCAGGCAAGGAAATGGCCCAGACGTTGGTCCTTATATACAGTTTTCTATGGGTTGTCCGGGGAAAGGAATATGATTCGATGCGATGTTGACCAATGGGAGTAGAGTTACAGGTCCAAGCGTAAGGTCCCAGTTGCCCCTGCTCAGCAAAAAGCCTTTGCGTTCGCCAATAGGTATAGAGGGTTGCACAGTCCCTCTGTGTTAAATGATGTTTGGCAAAAACATTAGCCTCACTTTACAGTGAACTCCTGTTCCCTTTCTATTTTTGATTTTTGTGGTGGTTGGGTGTTGTTGTTGTTTACTATTTTCTGTTACGGATATTGCTGGGATATTTAAATGATACTCTCGGTTGTTTACTGCGAAAAGCCGCCTTCATCTTCATGCCAACAGGGGTAGAGGTTGCACAGTCCCTCTTGATTATTAAGAGATGTTGACACTGGAATCCAACTTCTTCTCGTAGAAACATCTTCAAGTTGTAGGTTTTGTATATTGTTCTCTTCGGTTACTTATGTTCATGTTTTTTCTTCAGTTGAATGTTATTGCTGCTATTGATGGGTGGCTGGTAGGTGATGAAAAGTTCTGCACTGTTGACCTGGTGGTGGTATTTGCGACATGTTTCAACCATTCTCTGGTTATCTTCAGGCAAGAAATGGCCCCAGACGTTGGTCCTTATATACAGTTTTCTATGGGTTGTCCGGGGAAAGGAATATGATTCGATGCGATGTTGACCAATGGGAGTAGAGTTACAGTCCAAGCGTAAGGTCCAGTTGCCCCTGCTCAGCAAAAAGCCTTTGCGTTCTGCCAATAGGTATAGAGGTTGCACAGTCCCTCTGTGTTAAATGATGTTGGCAGAAAACATTAGCCTCACTTTACAGTGAACTCCTGTTCCCTTTCTATTTTTGATTTTTGTGGTTGTTGGGTGTTGTTGTTGTTTACTATTTTCTGTTACGGATATTGCTGGATATTTAAATGATACTCTCGTTGTTTTACTGCGAAAAGCCGCCTTCATCTTCATGCCAACAGGGGTAGAGGTTGCACATTCCCTCTTGATTATTAAGAGATGTTGACACTGGAATCCAACCTTCTCGTAGAAACATCTTCAAGTTGTAGGTTTTGTATATTGTTCTCTTCGGTTTCTTATGTTCATGTTTTTTCTTCAGTTGAATGTTATTGCTGCTATTGATGGGTGGCTGGTAGGTGATGAAAAGTTCTGCACTGTTGACCTGGTGGTGGTATCCAGCAATATCCAGCAATATCCGTAACAGAAAATAGTAAACAACAACAACACCCAACCACCACAAAAATCAAAAATAGAAAGGGAACAGGAGTTCACTGTAAAGTGAGGCTAATGTTTTCTGCCAAACATCATTTAACACAGAGGGACTGTGCAACCTCTATACCTATTGGCAGAACGCAAAGGCTTTTTGCCGAGCCGGGGCAACTGGGACCTTACGCTTGGACCTGTAACTCTACTCCCATTGGTCAACATCGCATCGAATCATATTCCTTTCCCCGGACAACCCATAGAAAACTGTATATAAGACCAACGTTGGGCCATTTCCTGCCTGAAGATAACCAAGAATGGTTGAAAATGTCGCAAATACCACCACCAGGTCAACAGTGCAGAACTTTTCATCACCTACCAGCCACCCATCAATAGCAGAATAACATTCAACTGAAGAAAAAACATGAACATAAGAAACCGAAGAGAACAATATACAAAACCTACAACTTGAAGATGTTTCTACGAGAAGAAGTTGGATTCCAGTGTCAACATCTCTTAATAATCAATAGGGACTGTGCAACCCTCCCCTGTTGGCATGAAGATGAAGGCGGCTTTTCGCAGTAAACAACCGAGAGTATCTTTAAATATCCAGCAATATCCGTAACAGAAAATAGTAAACAACAACAACACCCAACCACCACAAAAATCAAAAATAGAAAGGGAACAGGAGTTCACTGTAAATGAGGCTAAGTTTTCTGCCAAACATCATTTAACACAGAGGGACTGTGCAACCTCTATACCTATTGGCAGAACGCAAAGGCTTTTTGCTGAGCAGCGGGCAACTGGGACCTTACGCTTGGACCTGTAACTCTACTCCCATTGGTCAACATCGCATCGAATCATATTCCTTTCCCCGGACAACCCATAGAAAACTGTATATAAGGACCAACGTCTGGGCCATTTCCTTCCTGAAGATAACCAGAAATGGTTGAAACATGTCGCAATACCACCACCAGGTCAACAGTGCAGAACTTTTCATCACCTACCAGCCACCCATCAATAGCACAATAACATTCAACTGAAGAAAAAACATGAACATAAGAAACCGAAGAGAACAATATACAAAACCTAAACTTGAAGATGTTTCTACGAGAAGAAGTTGGATTCCAGTGTCAACACTCTTAATAATCAAGAGGGACGTGAACCTCTACCCCTGTTGGCATGAGATGAAGGCGGCTTTTCGCAGTAAACAACCGGAGATCATTTAAATATCCCAATATCCGTAACAGAAAATAGTAAACAACAACAACACCCAACCACCAAAAATCAAAAATAGAAAGGGAACAGGAGTTCACTGTAAATGAGGCTAATGTTTCTGCAAACATCATTTAACACAGAGGGACTGTGCAACCTCTATACATTGGCAGAACCAAAGGCTTTTTGCTGAGCACGGGCAACTGGGACCTTACGCTTGGACCTGTAACTCTACTCCCATTGGTCAACATCGCATCGAATCATATTCCTTTCCCCCGGACAAACCCCAAGAAAACTATATATATATATTATTATAAAGATTTCACATAAACACGTGAAATAACAATCAATGATCAAACCACAATAAGAAAATGGGAAAACAAGACTAAGATCCTTCAACCGTAACCAGCGGTCTTCGTCAGAGTCAAAAACCGAACTGGGTTTGGTTTTTAACTTTAACTTTTAACCGCATGTTACGGTTGAAAGATCTTAAAACTGGGTTTTTGACTCTGACGAAGACCTCTTGTTACGGTTGAAAGATCTTAGCCTTGTTTTCCCATTTTCTTATTGTGGTTTGATCATTGATTATATATATATATATATATATAAAACGTTAATGTATCCGTCGGCAAAGCGACGGATGTTGAGCTAGTAATTATAATTTTACATATGTGTTATAATTTTAGTTAAATATTACATATGTTTACATATTTTACATCAAAATATCAAATCAATATAAAACACCAAACCATAAAAGCTACTGAAAAATTAAACATGCTTTAACTGGTCTGCAATACTATTGTATAGTAATAAAAAAAATTAAATTCAAATTAACTGTAGTCAGAAAATAATTTTTTTTTTTTAGGTAAATCTGACAGCAAATTTCATTTAATTTAGTTTATTTTCTCTAATGAACAATTGAGGAATTCATTTTACTTCAAGATAGAGGAACAATTATCATCTCTTTTTGTCCTTTTTTAATGTTTGTTTTCATTTTAATATTTGTTACTTATATATATATATATATATATATATATAAATTTATAATTTGTATCTTTGTTTGATCTGCAACATTACGCCGTGTTTGTTACTTCGCTTAGAAAATAAAGGACAGTAATATAAATTGGTTCATTAAAAGCGGCTTATATTTGCTGGCAGTTGAATTCCAGCAATGAAGGACTTCTGAAACCTTGAAGCTAATAACTATTTTATTTTTCTGTCTAACCACAGAATATTATTCTTCCAAAAAAAAAAATTGTTTGTGAGAAAGTTCAAAAGAAATGATTACTTGATAAATATAAATAGAATTCAATATAAATCAGTCCTCTACAATAAGGTTTTTCTCAATTTTATGTAATAAAACAAAATTTCTCCAAATAAGAAATCTTGGGTATAAATAAATCATTTTGAATAACGACAGTTCTTCGTATTGCATCGATAAAAATGGAATTCTCAAGCTGGTCAAAGTCATTCTATATCATATTATAATTTTATTGATTCTATAGATAGATTACTATTTTAAGACAACGATGATACCAGAGATATTTCACGTATATTCGGGACGACCCCTTGAATCTCAAATATCTCTCTCTATCAGCTGAAGTAAACCCTCATGATTAGGAGTCACTAACGGTAAAGCAAGAGAAGAATACTACCAGAACATAGCAGAGTCTTTACACATAACAACGGTGTGAGAGTTTGGTGAATCAGCCAAATTCACACTTTATATGAATCTGTCGCATACGCCCAGTATGACCTCACACATTAGTGTTTGACCCTGTCATATGGGTTCATTTAGTGCTGGCTGTAGTTACAAACCCAACGTTATTTAGACTTTGATTTCTCTTAAGTTAGTCCTAGATTCTCACATGTTTTTATCAGAAGCAGGTATATTGTTTACTTTTGTTACTCTTGGTTACCCTGATGACTAGGTGTTCAACACCAACTCTGGCAGTCGATTTATTCACTTCTGAGGTCAATAAATCTGAACATGTCGCCCCTCGGAGAGGACGTTAAGCCGTCAGTCAGTCCCGAGTCTGTACTGACGAAGCTCAGCCTGAAGACTGATCCCTGCTAATGTACCATTCAATCCTTCATCCGTCTCGCTTTGCCCTGTGAATGAGCCTTTCCTCCTTGTAACTTCCTCAGAAAGGCTTTTTTAGAAGCTTTTATATTAACTTGTCTGTATATATATATATATATATATATATATATATCACATTAAACATGTGAAATAACAATCAATAATCAAACCACAATATGAAATGGGAAAAAAGACTAAGATCTTTCAAACGTAACAAGTGGTCTTTGTCAGAGTCAAAAACCCAAGCTGAGTTTTTGATCCTGACGAAGACAGCTTGTTACGGTTGAAAGATCTTAGTCTTTTTTTCTCATTTCATATTGTGGTTTGATCATAATATAATATATATATATATATATATAACTTTTTCGTTCGAAATACGATCCGAAACGGATAAATATAGTTCAATGTAGAAAAAGAAACATAGAGAAACATAGAAACTAGAAACATAATTGGGTCTCCAACCAACTCTGAACCAGTGTGCTTGGTTTCCCCCTCTTATCTCTCCTGAAAACGGTTCAAACCGAAAATCTTGTTTAAAGACCTACAGCACAGAGGAAATTAAGAAGTTAGATAAGTACTAATTCTCATCACACTGTTGAGAATTTATTACTTAACGTTTATATACATATATTGATAAAAGTATCGACCGTGGAATAGAAACAAAACTAAAGTTTATCGAGACTCGGTCAGTTCTTCAGGTTCAAATTAAACTAACATTGCCAATGTTTCAGTTTTTATTTAAAACCTTTTTCATGGGCAGAGGTGTACATTTTGAAACAGAAAAACTATGTATTACATTACAAATTATTTTACAAAGAAAAATAGTCTGTGGATTTCAACAACTTAGTTTGAATGAACACGCGACACTGTTCATGCAACTACAGTTGTTGTTGAAATCCACAGACTATTTTTCTTTGTAAAATAATTTGTAATGTAATACTTATGTTTTCTGTCTCAAAATGTATACTTCTGCCTATGAAAAAGGTTTTAAATAAAAACCGAAGCGTAGACAATGAGAGTTTAATTTTACCTGAAGAACTGACCGAGTCCCTATAAACTTTAGTTTTGTTTAATATATATATATATATATATAACGTTCATTTTACACTTAACAAGAAGAAACAGGATTCTTTGGTATGGTCGTAAAACACGTAGCACATACCGCCTAGTAAGCAAGATGACACATTTTACATAGCATTCTTTTCCTAAATGCTAATGAAAAATATAAATAAAACGTTTGAAACAATGACTATTATGAATATTTAACCTGAAAGCAGTCAGTTTAAATCAGTTTTATGTGAGTTGATAATAATTGATAAGGAAGTCCCATTTAACTACAAGCCGGTAAGCAACTCAGCTGAGTAATTAATTCAAGCCTAAGACGGTATGTTGGCTTAACAGGGAACGATAACGGGAACAGCATCACTGTCAACACTAGCCTACTTCGCTCATAATTGCTTTAGCCTGTTCAACTTAGGCTTCTGCTTCCATCACTCCCAATATAATAACATGTAATAACGAAACTTATTGTAACCCATTAATGATGCTATTTGCAAATATTAACCTTTCCTTATAGTGGCTGTCTTTAGGTAATTAGCTCTTTGTCTCTTTTTGAACCAATAGCAACCAATGAATAGCATATATATTTTAAAATATCCAAAATAAATAACGAAAAGCAACAATTAGAGGAACAGCATGAACTCATTTCAATCTTCAATAAATCTTCATCAGGAGAACAGCTGCAATATATTTGGACACCATTTCTGTGTCCTTTGGATACACAAAAAGATGAACGATAAGGAAGCTTAGGTATTAGGGATAAAAGAAAAAGGCCAACATGAGCCTCAGAAACAAACGAGTGATGAGGAGGCATAGGTATTAAGCATAAAAGAAAAAGGCCAACATGAGCCTCAGAAACAAACGAGTGATGAGGAGGCATAGGTATTAAGCATAAAAGAAAAAGGCCAACATGAGCCTCAGAAAAAACAAAGAGGCATGGATTAACATAAGAAAAGCACGACAGAAAACTGTGAGAAACCGAGTCCAGAGAATATAATGTTTCAGTCCGTTCATCAAAAACAAAACGAACAACTAGAAGCAAGATTGAAAACCAGCCGAGAAATCCATGCTTGTCTGGTTCATCTGAAACACACATGAGCAACGGGAATCCCGACTGCAAACCATTCGAGTGAGCTCCACTCTATCCAGACTATTCACTCACTTTGATTTGAATCTCAGTGCAATTATTACGGTAATATAATAACACCATTCATCCAAGTGTAGATATTAAACGCCTGTATTTAACTATTATGTTAATAATTAAATACTAAATTAAGTTTAGCTAAATTGACACGACATTCATTGACTGTTTAGCAGTACAAAGTTCTCCGGGTCACCTACCATTTAAATATATTTAGGCAATATGTAGTACATTACATTTATATACATATGTTTATTATTAGGATTAAGTGTATACAATGCTGTCTATATTATAAACTGACAGTAATATTATTTATTAACAATATTGATTATAATACACAGAAGCTATTACTATAAATATGAACGATATGTGTTCCCTTTTACTGTAGAGCACATTGTGACGGAAGGCTCATTGCACAGGAGACACACAAAGAGTGCCTGAGTACAATATAACCTACTATTAGCACTAACACCAAGAAATCATGAGAATTTGTTTGATGTTTTAAAAGATACGTATCAAAATATAGCTGTGATATATTCGGATATGAAACAAAGTTTTATTGTTATTTTTAATTGTTATGTTTCCAAATACTTAGTTAATAATAATTAATCTGGGACTTTTCGACTCCGATAATATCTCTAAGACAATGCGCTTGAAAAAAACTGCATAACTTTCTTTTAGACATCCAGTTAATAGTGTGAAATGCAAATATCTCATTATTATAATTTCATTTCTTAGAGAAGTCCCCGACATCATCTAGGTACAATTGTGTCTAAAAACCATCTAAACACCTAATTTGTATTAGCTTAATGTTTTTATTCATTTTAAAAAAAAATATTAGTTATATTTGGTTTAAAATGAAAAAAACATAAAATATAACTAATTCATCAACCAGTGGTCGAGAAGCTATATCAATACATAATATATAACATTTGTTTAAATTAATATAAATTTAAATAGTGAGAAAAAACTAGTAATGTCATTTAAAAACACGATAAATATATGAAATCTTGAAAAAATAATATACAAAAGTCTATGCCAATAATATGAGATGTATGTATCGGGAGATTTTCAACATCGAAAGCTACTCTATGCACAGAAGAGATAATGAGATCGTAGTAATGGTGTGGTTAACAATGGAGAAGACAATGGATCATGAATTCTATTTCATGAAGAGACGTTCATCTTCTCTTGCAGTCGTAATACCAACTTATATAGATTATATTTACTGTTTAATGCTAAACGACGACTTTAGTGTTGTTATTTACTTGTTTTGATTTATATAGACGTTTATGTTCTTTAGTATTTGCTGCAGTGCTTCGCATCAAAGAAAAATTATATTCCTTGCATGAAAAGAAACGCTTTAGCTTTTCCCTTGAAAATCAATACTGTTTATCATTCTTGATATGACTGGTGAATATATTGGGGGAAGGTGTTTCAATAACTGAATATCCAGGGGAGCTTTTAAAGCAAACTGCATAGATTATGGATTGCTGCTACTGTATTTCTATAGTCATCCTTACAGATTGTGTTCTACATTGACGTATTTTGCTTTAACCACAAGGCATTTGCAATTCCATCAGAAGAGGAACATGTATTTATAAATATTTTCAGTTTCCCAGAGAATCCAAGCAGCGAAATATATTCGTGTGGTATAAATCCAATAGAAATGGATGTATTTCATGTTTCATGGTTGGAAAGTAACAGTATAAATGGTGCTATCTGTTTGCATTAAAACTCGTTAAAATCATCAATAATAAGATGTTGATTCACAATTGTTATAAACAATGACTGACTATAATCATAGACTATTACTCTTACCTATGTAATCGTCACTCCCGGATCGTCAAAGAAATGTAGGTTATTATTTATTTATGCAATGTCTGGAATGGAATCATATGGTATATCATTGACTAGGCGAGTGTCAAGGAATGGTTGTACTTATCATCCAAAGAATTAGTGGATGACTATACGAGTGTCAAGTAATAGCCGTATTCAGGTTAGTTCACTGGTTATCGTACTTTTCTCTGATCTGGTAGGTATCCGGTGTTCGATACCTACCGGGTCCTCGATTCGCCTGGTAGGTGAATAAATCTGAGCACGTCCCTCCTATAAGACCGTCGTTTCTGAGACTGTACGATGTTAGGTTCTCGTTAAAGATCGCTAAGCTAAACACACGATTCAGGCAAAATTTAGGACTCTCAATATACTATCAATAACTAATGTGGCTCGCCCATTACTAAAATGGCTGCTAAATAATAAATGAGCCACAATTTACGCCCTTAGAATGGAACTAAAAGGTGTAAACCGAAAGCCTTATAACCTTATATATATAGTGTGAGCGTCGCAAGACAAATAATTAGAAATAGTCGCATTTATCATCCAAAGAATCTATGGATGACTATACGAGTATCAAGGAAAAGTGGTATTTATCATCCAAAGAATTAATGGCTGACTATACGAGTGTCAAAAAACAGTTGTATTAATCATCCAAAAAATTAGTGGAAAGAATTGACAGGAAAACTGAATGTCAATATGTGATAAACTTCATCACAATTGTGATGAACATCTTCAATATGACTTATCATCAAGTTGTTTTCTTATATTAGACATAAGTACATCTAATGCTAGCAGACAACCATTACTTGGTTTAAACTGCATCCTCTGAAGATTATACACAGTTAAACATCCTTTCATCCATTTCATAAACACTAAAAATAGTGAAATTTTACCACATTTTTGGTGCAATAATGCAACGAATTGTTTTTCAGTCACCCAATGCTTTTATGGGTTCCTAAACACGTCATACGTAACTATATCAAATTTGTTCTGTTTCTCACACATTTGTTCTCTTTTGATATCTGCAAAGTGGGAGCACAAAGAACGCAATGATGTGTGTATTTCGAGCAGAGAGTGTTTGACATGTAGACTAGGGTGATTATTTGTAGTACACTTAATACACACTAGAGTAGTGAATGTAAATGTAATTACAAAAAAAAGTTATTAAAGAGAGAGAGAGAATGATTCAAGAGTGATTGGAAGTGAGCTTCAACTAATGGTCCGATTAGTTTTGTAATCAACACAATCTAAAAAGAGTCACAGGTTCCAATATTTTTTAATGATTTCTCATCCTAAAAAATAATATATAAAAAACTAAACTCTACTGAAAAACTATTCTCTACATGAACAAAACAACGATATATATAAGCATGCAATTATAAACAATTATTCTTACAAAAAAGGTTTTTCAATAAAACCTTTCAAATTTAAAGTTTACTCCTTATAATTTCACTATGAAGTGAGTTGACCTTATTTCTGATAATACTTACAAATATTTTATTTAGTTAAAATAACTTTATTTTAATATTTGGTTGAGGTTGAAGGCAACTAATTTTTTGCTACTAAATATGTCACAGATTAGTGATTTGTTTAAAATAAATCTCAAAATATTACATACACATAATACATTTAATTATAACTTTAGCACTATTGAAACCCAAAACCACTGAATACATGTCATGCCTGTTTCAAACTGAAATCAATTACGTTCACTTAATTGAAATAAAACACTTGACATCTGTGGTTTTCGAAGTAATTAATTGAACTCAGGAACTGTGGCGT
Organism: Hermatobates lingyangjiaoensis; assembly: GCA_026182355.1. Lineage (NCBI taxonomy): Eukaryota > Metazoa > Arthropoda > Insecta > Hemiptera > Hermatobatidae > Hermatobates > Hermatobates lingyangjiaoensis. The sequence continues at coordinate 3,996,203 of JAPFBL010000085.1, forward strand.
TTACTGGACTGTAAGATCATCAAAAGCCCATCCGCCCTTATCAAAGTGAGCTTGAACCTTAATAACGAAAATGTCGCCTCGGGCGACAGGTAGTCTATAATATTAGAAATCTTAATGCAAAACCACATTATTCATATCAAAATCTCATTTTTCGACTATCATTATCTGTTTTTTTTTAAAGGTGTGGTACATGTTTATAAAAAGTTTACTTCGAAAAAGCCTGTATCGTTAAAGATTCAGCAGTTCTACTGATTGTGCTTCCTTAAAATACTTTAGCCCCTTGAGTGAACTCTTTCTTTGCATCATTAAATACAAGATTGATGATCACTTTACGAATAAATAAATAACCCACAATTTTCAAAAACTGACAATCAATAAATCCTTTGACATTTATTTATTTATAAAAAAAGGTTTTACTTCTTCTTCTAATGTTTCAAATAAGTTTTACGAATTCTTATAAAATTATAGAACTAATGGTCATATTCATTTGTTCAAAGTAATGTGGTAATGAATGATACAATATAACAACATTAATAGACACATGAAACGACAATTAACGTCCAAACCGAAATAGGAAATGAGAAAAAAGACTAAGATCTTTCAACCGTAAAAGCCGTCTTCGTCAGAGTCAAATCCCAACTGATTTGAGTCCTTTTTTTTTATTTTTAATGTGGGTTGGACGTTGAGATATATATATATATATATATATAACGTTTCACGATGAATCACAAACACAGAACTAAGGAACAAACAGACTTACTGTCTTTAATTTTAGAGGCATAAGTGTGTTCGTTCCTTAGTTCTGGGCTTGTGATTCATCTATCTTGAAACGGTTGTTGTCCTTTTGGATCGTTTTCCTGTTTACAATATATATATATATATCATATTATATATATAAATATATATATATTTATATATATATTTTTTTTTTGTTGACTACTTCCTCCAACCCCTAGTCCGCAGTCAGCCTTCCTACTGTAAAGACAGTTTCCACTTCCTCAATCTCCTCAATAACTTCTCGATACCACCCAACCTCACCCATCCCCTCCTCATGGTTACTATGGACGTCACCTCTCTGTATACTAATATTGAACACAGTGAGGGACTGAATTCCCTTCGTTACTTTCTTGAACTCAGAACTCCCCCCCCCTCACTCCTTCTACCAATTTTCTAGTTTCCGTAGCCGAATTTGTCCTGAACCATAATGCCTTCCAGTTTGATTTTCAATCCTTTTACCTTCAAACCAAGGGTACTGCGATGGGCACTATTATGGCTCCTTCTTTTGCTAATTTGTTCTTGGCCAAATTAGAGTAATCTTTTCTGTCTGATCGTCAATTCCTTCCCCTTCTCGCTACATTGACGATATCTTCTTCATTTGGCCACATGGTACCCATGAGTTAAACCTCTTCCTACTTTCCTTCCAAAACTTTTCTTCCTCCATCTCCTTCAACCACCAAGTGTCCAGCAATAAAATTACTTTCCTTGATGTTGATGTCACCTTCAACAATAGCAGTTTCCCCACGTCTGTACATATAAAACCTACGAATGCACAGCAGTACCTCCACTACAGTAGTTGCCATCCCACCCACATCAAAGAAGCAATCCCCAGATCCCTTTCCATCCGCATCCACAGGATTTGTAATAACTTTAAAAACCGTAGTTCCCATATTATCTGTTTAAAGGAAAAATTAGTTGATCGTAGCTACCCTTCCAATGTCATTGATAGTCGTGTCGTGCCGGCTGAAATAGTTCACCGGCACGTACCGAGAAAAGACCACACTGATAGTGTTTTCCTGATATCCACTTTTTTCCCTGGTGCTCATAGGATTGGCTCGGTTATTAAGGAGTTTTTCCCATTGCTCTCCTCTTCTCCTTCTACCTCATCTATTTTTCCTGAAGCACCCTCCTTATCATATCGCAAACCACCGAACCTCAGAGGCATTTTCTCCCATCACTCTCCCTTGAACCCTGCACTTGGGAGGGGAATGGTGGAGTGCGGACGGAGCAAATGCCAAACCTGTCTTATCATCAACTTTAATCCCTTTTTTACTTCCCTCCATAGCAACATTAACTACCCTTGTCCTCCCCACACCTCATGCACCTCGGTTAATTGCGTTTACCGTTTGGACTACACCCAGTGTGATGCATTCTACGTTGGTATGGCATCTACGCAGCTCAACTTACGTATAAATGGTCACAGGGCTTCCGTTGGTCAACGCAAAAACCTTCCTATTGCTATCCACTCTAATTCCCATGGACTGGATTTTAATTACTGCTTCCGGATCTAAGTCCTTAATCATATCCCTGTTCCGTCTTCTCGGGTTACTTTAAGAGCTTCAGAGGAGGCAATTATCTGTCTTCTCAAAGCTCGCTCTCCTCCTGGCCTTAACTTGTACCGTTAATTTAATTATTATTTTTTTTATTATTATTATTTATTTATTATTTTTTTATTTTATTTATTTTTTTTTTAATCGTTTATTACTTCATTTACTATTCTTCTCCTTCTGTTATTTTTATTTGCTTTTATTTGTTCTTTTTAGTTATTTTTCTCTCTGTAGTTAGTAGCTTACCTAGGGCGGCCGGCAGAGTGCATGCGTGTTCGTCACATTCGGCCTACCACTCAGTTAGCTTCAGCTACTCAAAGGGACTACTTCTGCCCGATGACGACGACTGTCGAAATATCGTTTATATATACCAATTAAATGAGACGATTCCACGAACTAAATGAACTATATTGACAAAGAAAAACACACAGAAATGAAACAGAAACTCGGTACTATATTTCGATGGCCTCGTCATCAGGAAGATAGAAACAAGTCACACCGCAGACAGACAACAACTGGCCGGTGGTCTTGAAGAAACACTCAGACAGTGTAGCCAATTTACGGAGGGATTGGAGGCCAGGATAGATAAAGAAATAAAAGCAAAATAAACAAAAACGAATGAAAACAAAAACTATTGGAACAAGTAAAAAAAAATCTGGAGTGGCCTACACTCAACTTTACTATAAGTAAACTTAATATCAAACTTCTTGGGTATATAATATATAATGTATCATTTAAGCATAATATAATCGTCTAAAAGGGAGATGTTTATTAGTCTTTCATTCCTGAAGTAGTACAGATAGTGATTGATCCACTTTTTTTGTATGTCACACAATTAACAGTTATACAATCATTAATATAACTACAGCAGTAATAACATTATAAAAAGTAAATTAAAAATTTGCTTGTACGAAATAATTTCCTACAAGAAAGCATGGCTTTTGCTCCAATAGCCAGTGGATCTCTTACATAGTTTATCTGACCTCCTTCTACATTTAATACTTAAGTCAAATTTTCCCATTTAGAAATTAAAAATATTTTAGATATATTAAAAGCACTACAAATTTTTTGTCTGAAATGTCAAAAATATGTAAGAAAAAATGTCGTTTTAAGATAATTTTTAATTTAAGATGTAGGTTAATTTCATTTATTATTATTAAAAGAATTTTTTTTAATTCTGAATAATCTATACATTTTTAGTCTTTTATCAAATTATTATACTGGAAATTGTATGGCATGCTAGAGTTTTTAAAAACTCACTTTTCTTTCCCTTAGTCAAAAATCATAAAAATCCAATTTACTCTGAGCGAATGTTATTTTTTCTCACGTGCTGTACTCTACACTTTGCTGTAAATGTATATTGAGAAAAAATATGTTGGTAAATAGCGACTTTTGTATTCCCAAATCAAGTTCGAAGCCGACTTTTCTGTACAATTTTAAATTTAAAAGCTGTAAGCTTGAAATATTTAAGTATAATGGTATGAACTATTAGACAAGAATAGTGAAAAAAATGGATATTAGTCGAAAACATAGAAGGTCTCTTACAGGATGAAAAAGTTCATTCCACAAACTTCAGTATTAACCAACAATAATGTCATTCATAAACATAAAAAAATCAGCATCTGATATTAATCCTTGTAGAATGTTGCAACATGTAGATCGATTAGAACATTTTGTTAGACAAACTCATCATACCATGAAAAGAATCAGAAATTATATGTTTAATATGCTCTATTGTCGTTGAATTTTTACATATAAGAATTATATTCATTTTATATCACATATAAGTCGTTAAATCATTTCAAAATTTTCATTATAACTATAAACATTATATTATTTCGGTCAATTCACTCAAAAAAATTCTAAGTCAACGTAAACAATGAAAAAAAATATCAAAAATTCGACAAGTATAGCAAGCAGGTGATCCATTAGTCTGGGATAAACAAACAGTTTTTATAGCTTTATTGCACTTTGCCATGATTGAACTTTCATGATTTTTTTTCTAAATTACTAATTTTTGGTGCCATTTTTGGTAACATTTTCATGGTTTCTTAATGAGCCGTTTAACGTTAAAAAAACATTTTCTGAAAACAGAAATCGTACTTTAACGCCCCTTTGGCGAATGTAATTTTAAAAACAAATATCTCATTTCATTCTCCATACAATGATCTATTTTTAGGTATTGTTTGATTTTGATCGGTCATACGCCATGGCTTGTATGGCTCTCTTAAGCTTTGAGATTGAATTGAAGTTCTAATTTTTACATTTTATTGAAAAAAAATATTTGCAGTTTTTTTAAATTTTGAATATTTTTCTTTTATTGCATTTGTAACCTCAAAGATAGTGCCAACATTTCAAAACTCTAAAGTTAGGAGTTTAGGAGAAAAAATGTTGTCTATAAGCAGGTTTTTGGCAAAAAAAGTGACTTTCCCGTCATGCATAATTCTTCACAAACAATAGGGATCATCTATACTATGATAGGGCCCATTTTTGTGTAAAATATCAACTTGATCCATCAAAAATTCTGGACCGTAGCATGGTAATAAGCAATGCTAACACACTCACCCACCCACACAAAGACATCATCAAAAAACTTCATAAAACAACCTCTGGGACCTCAAAACATGTAATTCTGTCAAAACCTCAAGATCGAATTTTTCATAATCACTATACTTTTTATAGTAAAGTAAAAACTGATAATAAAACGACATTTAACAGCCTGTATTAGAAAATAGGAAAACCCTCATGTATTCTTCTACAACAGAAGGTTGTCAACCTCAAATTTCAGTAAGGCAAAATTGAATAGTGAAGTAAAGTCAGGAGCAATATTTAATATTTATTGAAAAATTAAATGCAACTGATATGGAATGTTCATCCTTTTTATATGTAAACAAACTTTAGTTTTGCTTAAACACAACTAAATGTGGTATTCAAACAAAAACACAGATCTGGTATTCATTTCTTATTTAAATAAACAAAGTATGTTTCTCCCCATATCCTTTCAAGTTCCTTTTCAAATTAAACCTTTTTCAAAGCCAACAACAAAAGAACCAAAACGAAAAATAACATTTAATAAAAATCCAACTATTAATATATATATGTAAACTATATTCACAAAAAAGAACACACAGAAATGAAACAGAAACTCACTGCTATATTTTGATGGCTTCGTCATCAGGAAAATAGATGTGAATCTCTCTGAAGACTGGTAACAACTCAGTGATCTATAAATATATCACAAACATGAATATCCTAAAACAAAAATCTCAACCATATATCTTACTCTATTCTTTGTGATATATATTTCTTTGATATAAAATATATATCACAAACAAATATACTGAAGTAAGTTAAGAAAAATGTTTTAAACATCTTGAAGTTTATTCGGTAATTACTAAAATAAAACAAATCCAATTTTAATAATTTTAAAAGGAAATTATTACCATAAATAAAGTTTCTTTTTGCTGAATTACCTTTAAAAATTCATTATTTTCATTAAAACCAATGCTCAAATAATCAAAATAAAGTGTTAAAAAGTCTAGAAATTAGAGAAATTTGGCAAATTACTTCTTTAATAAACATGATATAGGATTAAATTTAGTTTAAACACATTTAAAAACTAATTTCATAGATACTTAAATAGTTTTTATATAATTGTGTTGATATAATTTTTAATAATAAACATTTCATAATATCAAAATTATTAATATGATTGATCATATATAGAAACTACAGTTTCAAAGTATGAAAAAAAAATATGTGATAATGCAGAATGAACCAAAAGTAAATTTACAATTGCCCAAATCTTTTCTTTGCTACATAAAGATTTCAACTGGAGAACAATATAATACAAGTATTAAATTAATACTAAATTCAAATGGATATTAAATTTATATTAGAAGTTAGAAAAGAACAGAGCAAATTAGTTGAAATTAAATACAATATATGAATGTTGAATTGAACTATTGAGGTTTTTAGCAAGTGGAATTAGTATGAAATTAGTAAATAACTTAATTATTCTACCAATAGGAAGAAATATGACATTATAACAGATTGAACAAGTAATGAACATTTAAAGTGCTCAACCTATCATTTAGTGTTGATATAATTTTTAATAATAAACAATTCATAATGTCAAAATTATAAATATGACTATATATAGAAACTACAGTTTCAAAATATTAAAAATTTTCAATGAATTTAACAACTATATGATAACAAAGAATGAACCAAAAGTAAGTTAACAGTTACCCAACCCTTTTCATTACTTCATAATGATTTCAATTTCAATTGGTAAACAATTATAATACAGGTAAAAGAAATGGATATTAAATTAATATTGGAAGTTGTAAAATGCTGAGCTTGTTCTATGGACAAGGTTATTGTAGCCATGGTTTTAGTCCTGTATTATGTTCTCATATTTTTTCTAAATCAGTTTTAGTTAACGTAATTTTCCATTATATGAATATAAAGAATGATTTTTATTTATTAATTAAAAGAATATGCCAGTAATTAGTAAAATGAACGTTGAATGATACATCATTACATTGTATAACAAAATTAATACTAATAACTGAATTGAAATAGTTAATTGTATTAAACATGAAACAACTATAATCATAAAAACAATTATAACTATTATTGAATTCAAACTGTAAGAGTTACACATAATATTAGAAAGTAATATATTCCATTAAACTTTAATAATTTAAAATGAAATTCTAATTATTTCAATAATTTACTTCTGGTAGGATATTTGTTTGACATTTTGATAAATAACGAACACATTATTCTGTATTTTTAATTAATTTGCCACACAGTGTATAAATATAGGTATGTATTATTGATTTTAATATAATTTTTTTTAAAAAAAGGACGCTAACCTATAACTGAAGTAGCCATTTGGTTAAACATAATCACTAAGAAATTGTCATCTAATTATTTATTTATTTATTATTATTATTGAACTAATTTATTGTTAAAAATATACCTACAAATAGTTGCAAAAACGGTCGTACTTACGATTTGTTTAAATATTCAGGAATATTGTTCTTTTCAGAGAATAATATTTCATTATGGTGGATGTATTAGAACACTACAAAGTCGTATTCTGAACTGACTAATCACAGTGCATGATGTGCATGACGTCACTCAAGCAACATCATTTCAATTACGTCATTTATTGGTTCATTTAATCTCTTTAAATAAAACACTATTTTACTTGTTTTCTTTTGAAGTTTTATTCAACGCGTTTCGAACACTTTGTTTTGGACCAACCCGTCAGTACCACATCCTTGGTGTCTTCCTGATGATGAACACAAAGTGTTCGAAACGCGTTGAATAAAACTTCATTTGTGTGGAGACTTTTGTTGGTTTATCCATTTTACCTCAGAATGAGTAAATACCACACAATTACGGATTGGACAACTAATGATTTTCTTCGCTGTTTATGATGTTTTTCAGAGAAAAAAAAGGGTATTTTCATGTTTTAAATTTAAAAATTTTACTTTAATATTCAATGTAGAAGGATGTCAAGCAAACGATGTAAGAAATCCACTGGCTATTTGAACAAAAGCCATGTTCTCTTATAGGAGAATATTTCGTATCAAGAAATGTTCACTTTGGTTTTTCCAAAATGTTATTACTGCTGTAGTTATACTAATGAAATTATTTGCATCAGCTGTGCGATGTACAAAAATAAGCTTACATAATGATATGTCCTTCAATCACTATCTGTACTACCTCAGGAATGAAAGACTAATAATCATATCCCATTTAGATGTTCACGTTATGCTTAAATGAGACGTTATGTGTTATATACTCAAGAAATTTGATATTAAGTTACTTATAGTAATGTTGAGTGTAGGCCACTCCAGATATTTTTTTAAAGTATAGATGATAATAAATTTTTATTATAGACATATAATAAATGTAATTCAGAAAAATATCAAACTCCGTATAGTTCTAACCTCCATAGTAAAAACAGGATACAATAATAATTAGAGCTAATAATTAGCGACACTTGGAACATTGAAATGATAGTGGTAACGAGGATCCTTTCATTGTACCAACATTTTTTTTTTTAATAAATATTAAAGAAATCAGTTATTTCTGTCTCAAGGAATATTTTAATTTTTTTTTTTAAACTCAATTATTCGTTTTCTAACTCTTTATTGATTATATCTTGGTTAAGTTTTCCTTCTTTACTGCAATGTTGGTGTTAATTAAGTTTAGAGATTCATTCAATGACTTAGGAAATAAATTAGGGTGCTGATTTTAATGAAAAAAAAAAATCGTTTTTCAAAGTGGCAGCCATATTATTTTCAATTTTATTTATAATTTAATGATTACAAAGTTTAATTAATGGTTTTATATTTATACAGAATATTGTATGCTTTTCATAATTGTATTCCATTTTTTAATTGTTGTAACTTTGAAATAAATAATATAGTATCCTGAAGATAATGAAATTTGATGAACGAAAATGCTTTTTGGAAGTTTTGACAGATTCACACATTTTATTTGTAATAAATCCATTCTATAATATTTTTATGAAGTCTTTTAGTGCGGGTGTGTATATATATGTGTGTGCGTCTGTGGTTGTTTGAGTTCTTTTCTGTGGATTCATGTTTATGTCTGTGTGTTTGTGATTTTTATTTGTGAGTATTTTGTGTTTTTTTTGTCTGCGTTTTTTTTAATACTTTTATTCTGCATGCTCCATACAAATATTACATGCATTTTAAGTCTTATAACAATAATTTAAGTATTACAGTAACCGATTTTAGACCGTTTGACTGATTTTAGCGATCATAATTTGTTATTTCACGTCGATTCTTGTTATATATATATATATTTTCGGTCTCCAACCGTCACTTCACAAGTGCGCTTGGTGTCCATATCTCAACTCTCCTGATGACGGTTCAACCGAAAATTACAGACAGTAAGTGTGTTTGTTCCTTAGTTATGTGTTTGTGATTCACCGTGAAACGTTCGTTGTCTTTTTGGATCGCTTTCCTGTTTAGAGTATAAATATATATATAACCAATTAGATGAAACGATTCTTCGAACTGAATAAACTAGAATTTTCAAAAGATCACACAGAAAAGGAATCACTGACCTCACTACTATATTTCGATGTCCTCGTCGTCAGGAATAGATGTGAATCGCTCTAAAGGCTGGTAACGACTCAGTTTGGAGCGATTCACATCTATTCCTGACGACGAGGACATCAAAATATACTAGTGAGTTCTGTGATTTCTTTTCTGTGTGTTTTTTGAAAATTCTATTATATATATATATAATATGAAAGATGTTAGCCTTTTTTTCTGAACTGTTACTGTGGTTTGGACGTTAGCTTTTATTTCACTTGTTTATTGTGAAATAAATATTTGTATATATATATATATATATATATATATATATATATATATATATTATATATATAGTTCAATATAAACAAAGAAACATAGAGAAATCAGAAGAACACACTTAAGAAGAGACTGTAAGTGTGTTCTTCTGATTTCTCTATGTTTCTTTGTTTATATTGAACTATATTTGTCCGTTTTGGATCGTATTTCCAACGAAAAAAAGTATATATATATATATATATATATATATATATATATATATATCAGTTCACAAGTGAAGAGAAGCAACACACAGAGAAAGAGACACACTTACAAACTCAAATTTTCGGATGATCCGTCTTCAGGAGAAAAGAGAGAATGGGCGACCAAGCACGCCGGAAACACAACGGCAGTTAGCGTCAGCTACTCAAAGGGACTACTTCTACCCGATGACGACGACTGTCGAAATATCGTTGTGAGTCTTTTGTGTGTATCTTTATTTGTTTTTTCTCTTTCATGTGTTAACTATATATATATATATATATATATTTGTAAAAGTTGGGAGCAGTCCTTCTTCAATACATGCTTTTAAAAACCTTCAGTTAACTTGTTCACTTATTGTTTTTGCAATGTAATTTAACTATTAGATTCATTTGTTAAGGTAATTGTAATTAATTGTGTGTTTTTCTGAAGATGGTGAACGTACACCGAAACAAAATTAAATCAAGTGGAAACAGACATCCAGTTTTTAAAAGCATATATATATATATATATATATATATATATATATATATATATATATATATGTACATATATTTGTAAAATTTGGCAGCAGTCCCAGCAGTCCTTCATTCAAGAAAGGAAAGAAGAAGATATTCAGAAACCTCGAAAAATTGGTGAAGAAAATGACATCAGTAAAATACGGTCAGTTATTTAACGAAATATATATATATAAGATCAGTTGGGTTTTTGACTCTGACGAAGACCGCTTGTTACGGTTAAAACATCTTAGTCTTGTTTTCCCATTTTCTTATTGTGGTTTGATCATTGATTGTTATTTCACGTGTTTATGTGAAATTTATATATATATATATATATATATATATATATATATATTATATATATATATAGATACGTTTCACGATGAATCAACAACACTGAACTAAGGAACAAACACACTTACTGTCTCTAATTTTCGGTTGAACCGTCATCAGAAAAGTTGAGATAGGGACTGATGACGGTTCAACCGAAAATCAGAGACAGTAAGTTTGTTTGTTCCTTAGTTCTGTGTTTGTGATACACCGTGAAACGTTTGTTGTCCTTTAGGATCGTTTACCTGTTTACAATATATATGTTATATAACGCCCCATATTTGGCTTGTATCTGTTTTTTACATAATTTTTCTAATTTCTGGAATTCCTGCCTCGTCTATTCATTAAAACTATAAACCTTATCACCAATATTACTAGTCGACATGTTTCAAATGTACCACATTCACCATCAGGACAGTAATGAGAATAACATTGAATAGTTAGTTCTTATGAATAGACTACAAATTGCCGAAGGCTTTAAAATGATAAAACATAAACCAAACATGAACAACCAGAAAACAGGATTCAACAGAACGCTGAAACTTTATTCACGAACAACGCAGAATTATGAACCAAGATTGAAGACCCAACAGATCCAGCATTGACAAGAACCTAAAGACATTTATGAAGTTTAGCGAACACCTGATTATGACAGGTAGCAAACCTGCTTGAGACAAAATGTATATTTTGGTTTTAGAATTATTTCTTAATGTTACGAAAGAATGTTATAATGTTAATTTAAGTATTGATAATATAATACAGTGGTCATTAGTAGTAATATTTTTTCTGCAAATATGAATAACTCTTCAGATGATCAAAGAGACCAAAAATATGTCAGTTGGAAATAATAAATTATTTGAAGAACTAGTGTTTTTAGCACCGGAAAGATTCAAAAGAAATGTGGGAAAACTTGAAAGATGGTCAATGAAATTTATTCATGCCATAGTACACAATGGTCATTTTTTGAGTTGGCTTTCGTCTTCTCGCCACTCAACTTTCTTTCCGAGGAGGACTGTTAAAAGAGTCGAAATATTGAATGCGAGTCGCTTTTCTATTTTTCATTTGTGTTTCTTAAAGTTTTTAAAATATACATATATTTTAAGCAAAATCTTGATGTTTATAAAGTCAAAGTAAAGACAAACGCTAATGATTATGAATTTTTTTTTTGTCAGCATGGCTTTTCCAGAAGAATGTTATATTATGCAATAATGGAGAAGAGGAAAGCTCACAGATCGTTTCAGGGTAGCTGTAATTAATTGTTGTTTTTATAATATCAATAGTAAAAAGAGAAATTTACTTTTAAACAGAACTTTTTTATATTTTTACTGATATCCTTATGATATTTATATATACATATATATATTCAACACTATTGAAACTATAAGGCGATTATTAAACTGAATTGTTTTTCCTTATACAAACTTTATTTAGCAATCCAGAAATGTAGTTCCCTGTAAGTTTGATTACAGTTTTAACAAAATAATGACTTCCACTGAATTACACAACAGTTTCTAATTAAATAACATTATGTTTTGTTCAGAAATAATGACTTCATAGTTGTTTAAAAGTCATTTATTCCAATTAAATGTTGGAGACAATGTTAGTTGTTTGTGGGAGGAGAAGGTCTTTGGAAAGAGACGTCTAGGGGGGGATGGGGGGGGGGGGGGTGTATATTTGAAAGGTCGAAAGTTGGGAGATATTTAATAGGTTTTAATGAAACTTTAACCCATTATGTTTGATTAACAGAAACTTATAAGTGTTTTAATAGAAATAAATATTAAATACGTTCCGCAAAACAGGTCAGACAAGAATTGCTTTCTTTAAAGCATCTCGTTAATTCAAGATAAAATGAACTATAAAAGAATTGTATGTCCTTTTCTCTACTTTCAACACAAAGTTGTTTGAACATCGTTTATAATTTATCATTAAAAATGAAAATCCATTAAGACTTTACTATTTTAAATACTTAAACAAAGCACTAATTTTTTATTCTCGTCTTGTTTGACGGTTTTTTTTTGTTTCTGTTAGTTTTTCTTTTTTTTTTTTTTATAAAGTTTAAGAAAAGAATTCAATTTCCTTTGCCATGCTTCATAAAAAAAAAATTATTATTCAAAATAGAGATTTTTTTTCCATTTCGTAATGTTAATATTACAAATTAAGTGGCAGTTCCTGATAATAAAATAATAATATCAACTATATCTAATTTTCTATTGACATTAAATAAGTGAATGGATCAAGTTAAATTCAATCATTAATTGAAGATACATTCATATTATTATTACCACTGAAGTTATTATGATTTATATTATTAATATGGTAAACCGTCATACCTCGTAAGATGATATTGGAGTCGTTGGAGCGCTTTCGGACGTTGTACATCTTCAATCAGTATGTTAGTTGCGATCGAAGATGGACAACGTCCGAAACCGCTCCAACAACTCCAAGATCATCTTACGAGGTATGAAGGTTTGCCATGTTAATAATATAAATTGAAGTTACAATTAGTAAATTATAAATGTTGATATGCATATATTTTTTGTGATTTATTAACATTACGTTTTTGTATAAAGTAGAAGAATCAGATTTTTTTTCCTTCTTATTGGAATCACCGCGTCATCAGGATAAAGTGCTCGGGTATAGAATAACAAGCAGATGATCTGCTAGATGAACAATGCTGAAGTTAAGCGAGAACGAAAAAAATGAAATATTTTGAGATGAAAAAGATATAAAGAATAATGAAGAAAGCAAATGAAAAGAAATATAATACATATACAAAAAAAAATTATACAAAATAAATAAGAATTACTTAATAGCATACTCACAAATACATACTTATGTTCTCGACCATAATCCATTCTAAAAGACCATTTGAAAACCAAATTGTACGAGTCCTGAAACGAGTTTTTCCATTAAAATTAATGTAAGTAAAATTAATCTATTTCAAGACTAGAAAGTGAATTTCTTTAAGAAATATTTTAACATTAATATATAAACAACAAAATATTCAGGAGGGTAGCTTATATTTAGAATATCTAGGTGGTCAAGTTCTGGACTTTATTCCATTTGGACGAATAAGTCGTAGTATTTCTCGACTTATCTTAGAGGTGTTCAACCACCAGAATTTGTATGACAACTGAAGCTAAATAATCGGGAATTTTGTGTTCGAATTCCTAGTTGTATGAGTTCTGATAGTTTGAGAATAGAGGTATAATTGTATTTACAAAAAAAAAAAAACTAAATGCTAACCATTGAGTTAGGGAGATTCATCATCAGTCCATGAGATAATGAGAGAGATCATTTAGCACCAGTGAGGCCATTATATTCTTCCTCTAAAGCTCTTAAAGTATTCTGGTTAAATCTATATAACGTTAGTTTTGAAGACATACTTTCATTATATCTTCAGTGCGAGTACTCCATTAAAAACCTGAAATGGCCTACATTCAAATTTACTATAAGTAGAGATAATATTAAACTTCTTGTGCATATAATATATAATGCCCTATTTATACATAATAAAATCTATATGGGAGGTGTTTACTGGTATCTTTCCTTGTGGTAGCACACATGGTGATTGATCCAGTTATCAATATACTCGTACACGCTTATTCTTGCATATAGCACACCTGAAACATATAATATATTTGGTGTTACCACAGCAGTAATAACACTTTTACAATACCAAAGTGAAGATTTTATTTTACGAAATAATCTCTCTTAGGAGAATATCACTTTGCACCTACCTACTGCCAATTCCTACTCTTAACTCTGTTATTTGTAACAAAACATGGCCAGTGGATTTGTTACATTTGACGTAATGTAATGTTACATTCGATTTATCGAATCTACATTAAAGATGTAAGCCATTGTTTTCCCTTTAAGACAACAAAATATTCCTATTTTGACAAACGTCAGAAATAGGTAAGAAAAATATCAGTGTTGTCGAATAACCGAAGAATTAGCTTAAAATTAATCTCCATTTTGTAAAAGTAATTGTAAACAAATATAGCAGATGAAATATTAATCCAGGATGAATATTCAGTTTTTATAGCTTTATTGCTCTTTGCCGTAATTGAAATTACCTGAATTTTTTTTTATAATTGCTAATTTTTTTGGCAAGTTTTCATTGTTTTTTGATGAGCCAGTTAGCGTTAAAAAAAACATTTTCTGAAAACAGAAAGATTTAAACTAAAGCACCTTCGGTTAATATAATTTTGATAAAAATTATATTAACTTATTCCCCATATAATGCTCTATTTATTAGATAATTTCATTTTGTTCTGTCAAACGGTATGGATTGTATCCTCCCCACAAGCTTTCAAATTGAATTATAAGTACCAATTTATACATTTTATTGAAAACAAAATATTTCCAGTTCCTTTAAAACTCTAACTCTCTGTCTAAAACTTTTGTCAGTAACTGATTTTGTTGCTTCTATGATGATAACTAAATTTCAAGTCTCTAAAGTTTGTAGTTTAGGAAAAAAAAAGTGTAGAAACACAGTTTTATAAAAAATATTACTTTTTAAAAATGTTAATATCAGAAATATACAATTTACGATAATATTGTATATAGGTAGAATTTTTTTATGTTTAAAATTGTTTCTTACCAGTTAAATTCTATTATTAAGTTGCCTATCAATAATTAGTAATTCTAATTACTTAAATACTATTAATTGACAATTAACAAAACTCAAACACAACAAATCTTTATAAATAAAAGAAAGATTTTGTCTCTACATTGCTTAGAACTGACTGATTTTAAGTTATCTTTACACTTTGTACATTAGAAAAACTGAATTCCCCCTTAAAAAAATTTCTGTTTGTTTGTCCAAAAATGTGGAATGTTTTTGATTTTTTCAGCCACCATAGCGAGCTGAAATCTACGAAAGTAGATTTGTATATGGCTAACTTAAAAGATAAGATTTAAATTAATTGTAAATTCAACATAAAACCTAACTTATTAACTTTGAAGTTAATTTTAGCTGTGTTTGGATAGCTACACAGATATACAAGTGTATAGCTAAAATTATGCAGGTATTTTTAAGTGCCTGATACTGTATGGTTAGTTGAATTTAGTTTTGTTTGCGTTTATCATAATTTATTCTCTTTAAATAAGTGAGTCCTACCTACCCGCGTACAAAATAAGAAGTATTACCAGGATAAAATCAAATTTGATCTCAGTATCTCAGCTGAAAAAAAACAAAAAAAACTCAAGATCTAATGACAGTTATGGGCTGCACTAATAATATTTTCAGATATTCTTTAAGTTCTAATAATATATTTTGGAATACCACATATCACCCCTGAATTTTAGCAAAACAGTATAACATAAGTTTGTAAAGTATGCAGTATAATATAAGACTGTTAATATAATGTATGTATGAAACCTAAGAAAATACTATATTAAAAGGTTCTGACTTTTTAAATAATGTTTAACATTAATTACTTTATTTATCAATATCTAAATTAAAAGCAGTTCTGAGTTTGATAATTATTTAATAACTATTTGCAAAATATAATCAATTTAAATTAAGATGAATTTACAAGGAAATAGGTTTAAGCTAGATTATTAAAATTAGTTTAAAACAAAAAATAGTTGTAAAATAGCAGTTTCTTAATGTTTGCATTGAAACATTGTTTAAAAAAAAAGTTATATTCTAATCTGTTACTGATTAAAAACTATTATGTTATGTTAAAATTATTTTACAATTTTATATATAAAGTTTTAAAAATATAAGAGCTAAACTTCATTAAAAACTGAATGATTAGTGATATTATAACATATTTTTACTAATATCTGTGATATTTCTTCCAATAAATATAATTACTAATATTACTATTTTCTTTTTTTTTCTGATATTAAAAGTTTATATTTGAATTGTATCTATTGTTATAGATATATTAACAATGTAATATTGTTACTACTTAAATATATAATTTCTTAAAAAAAAATTAAATGAAGGTAAATTACTTTATTTTTTGTAGGAATAACTTTTTTAAATTACACATTAATTGTATATTAATTTAAATGAGTCAGTTTTAAAAGTTTTAGTAGACAATTTAATTAAAAATAATTCTTATGCTAATTAGTAAATATACATTTAATTTTTTTGTTTTTTGCATTACTATAATGTAGTATTTCTTATACTTTTTCAATACTTTTGTTTGTTATTATTTAATAGTGTTAAATTATTTATTTACTTTTAAAGAAATTGTTAAAGAGAGAGTATATTGAATATAACAAGCAAAATTGTAATACAAAATGTTGTAACACTATAACAAACTGAGGAGGATATTGGGCCTTATACTATAATTATTATGTTTGAATATTCTAAAGGTCAGCTTGCTACACTTTGATTTCTTTTGGTTATACTATCCTCATGCACGCATATCAACTTAATATGAAGCACTAACCACGTGCCATGGACCTTAAAATACTCCTTTTCCTCATCGACTCTCAGTAATCCAGTATAGACTCCTGGGGTCCAAATACTGGATTACTGATCTAAACTACTAAAATACTAGTTTTCTTCATGAACTCCTAGGGTCCAAATACTGGATTACTGATCTAAACTACTAAAATACTAGTTTTCCTCATGGACTCTCAGTAATCCAGTATGGCCTCTTAGGGGCCAAATACTGGATTACTGATCTAAACTACTAAAATATTAGTTTTCCTCATGGACTCCTGGGGTCCAAATACTGGATTACTGATCTAAGCTACTAAAATACTAGTTTTCCTCATGGACTATCAGTAATCCAGTATGGCCTCTTAGGGGCCAAATACTGGATTACTGATCTAAACGACTAAAATATTAGTTTTCCTCATGGACTCCTGGGGTCCAAATACTGGATTACTGATCTAAGCTACTAAAATACTAGTTTTCCTCAAGGACTCTCAGTAATCCAGTATGGCCTCTTAGGGGCCAAATACTGGATTACTGATCTAAACTACTAAAATACTAGTTTTCTTCATGAACTCCTAGGGTCCAAATACTGGATTACTGATCTCAACTACTAAAAATACTAGTTTTCTTCATGGACTCTCAGTAATCCAGTATGGCCTCTTAGGGTCCAAATACTGGATTACTGATCTAAACTACTAAAATACTAGTTTTCTTCATGAACTCTCAGTAATCCAGTATGGACTCCTGTGGTCCACTTTAGGAACCACTAATCTACCCTCAAGTTACCTATAAGTAAGTAAATTATGAAAAATAACGGACAATCAATTTAATTTATTTCTAATAATCCAATTATCAGAAATAATGAACAGTCAATTTAATTAACTGATATTTCAATATGGCTACTAGATTTCCCCAACCATGATGAAAATGTAATGGGTATAATTCGTTAGGACAATTGATGAACCTTTGGAAGGTTCAAAGTAAATGACTTTGATTCAATAACAAAAGAAATAGCTATCATTAGTAACCTTTTAAATCTTATAATTGAGTAAATAAACTTGTAAATCATAAAAGTAAATATCAAACAACACCTAATAAATTATATCTGTAGCACTCTCTGAAAGATAATATTTATCAAATCTATGCACGCAATGAAACAAATTAAGGTCATCTTATAAATTATTAATGGGTGAAGTGATGTAGAGTCTATGTACTAATTCTATTTCAATTTGTTTTTGTATATCGGTAGTAGTGAGATTATCATATAAACAAGTGTAAAGGGAATTTACCACAAGTCCTTGTGGCCGAAGCAATTGACATTTATGACGTCCACCAATGTACTCTGATTATTATTGTTATTTAAAAAAACATATTCCCAATAAATGACTTATTTGGGGCTCTAGACTTTATTAAGGTTAAGGTAAAACAATCTGGAAGGCAAATACATGTGACACTTAAAAGTTATCCTTTGTTAGGTCAGTAATAATTCTTGCAATAGTGAACAATACTATTCATAGTAATAATATTATTCTACTGATAATAATAATAATAATACTAATTCATTCAACAATATTATGTTTATATGATTATAAACATAGCATTTTGATTCTCAATGATCATTACATATCAGACGTTATTACAGAAGAATATTACGTATAACAAGATTATTAAGAAGTTAATATTTGTATAAAGTACAGTAGTGTACTTTACTAAATATTGTCAAAAACCATAGTACAGATGTCTACTCAAAGAGTATCTGACAGCTTGCTTTTTGCTAAACGGTGCGACTTCTAGAGTAGTCATATCTATTATTGTCATATATATACCATCACACACAGTTCTGGCACTATATGGAGCCACTCATACTTCTAGATATCTTTCTTAAGATATCAAAAATGGTCTCAGGGGTCTTAAAAAGGTGTAATTTCATTAAAATCTTTTTTTTTTCATTATTACTCTACATTACATACTGAAAAGCAGTGGTTTTTAACTCGTCTGAGACTATGGATCCCCAGCTCAGTCAAAAGAACATTATGGGTCATTCCATCTTGAACCAACTGAATCTTTAACTGTAAGTAAATCTGTTCTCCAACCAAAGGCATCATCAAGGCTTTTCCTGAGAAAATTTAACTGTAGATTCCACGAATCGAAAGTAGCAATTTGGTTCAGTCTCCATGATTGGATGATGAGCTCGGAGAAAAAAAAATTCCTTCGAGAAGATGCGAATTCTTGACGATTTACTTTAAGCTGCTTCAGGATGAATTTCAGCGATCCTTTACGGAGGTGTACACGACAGGGCATGAGTTATCCCTCATCAGGAACCATTCACAGTGAATATTCACAGCATTCTAGAGTATCTGCAGGAGAAATTCTTGGAACTGAAGAATAATTTGGGTCTCAAGATGTGTACCAGCAGTCCGTCTACGTTTTGGGCCTCTATGATTGGTATTTAACTAAATTTGCCATCATATATGTACAGTCAAATGGTTCTTACCATTCGCATCAACCTACATGTGCCAGAGTGCATTATCATGTTTCTTGGACATTAAGTCGAGACAGATGATTCGGTTGCAGTGGAAAGTGATATTCGTTGTGTATTATAAAATTCGTTGCATCATTCCTAACATTGAAAAGCTTTATCACTGAGAATCCAAGTCTGGTTGCAAGGAAAAATGAGTTAATTGTTAATTATACAGTAAGCACACACAACAAGCATTTCAGTTTAAAATATATTTCTTCAAAGCAGAATGTTGAACATTTATATGAAATTATTGCCAGGTAACATTTTAATATGAAATATAATTCTTTCAAAAATAATGTTTTGGAATCATATGACTATCCATGAATCATTTTGCCATGAAACGTATATTAAAAAAAAAGTTAGTAATGTAAGAATATAGTACAAATATTTGTTATTTCCAAAGAAATTCATTTTTCCTTGCAACCAGACTTGGATTCTCTTCTCAGTGATAATAGTTTTCAATGTTAGGAATGATGCTTTATAATGCACAGGGAATATCACTTTCTACTGCAAACCTGTCTCGACTTAATGTCCAACAAACATGATAATGCACTCTGGCACATGTAGGTTGATGCAAATGGTAAGAAACATTTGACTGTATATGATGACAAATTTAGTTAAATACCAATCATGGTGGCCCAAAACAAAGGTAGACTGCTAGTACACATCTTGAGAACCCAAATCATATGCCAGCTCCAAAAACTCTACTCCAGATCCATAGAGGCCCAAAACATACATGGACTGCTGGTACACATCTTGAGACCTAAATTATTCATCAGTTCCAAGAATTTCTCCTGTAGACACTCTAGAATGCTCTGAATATTCACTGTGAATGGTTCCTAATGACGGATAACTCATCCCCTGTCGTGTACACCTCCCGAAATTTATCCTGAAGCAGCTTAAAGTAAATCCTCGAGAATTCGCATCTTCTCGAAGGAATACCTCCCCCCCTCCCCAACACGGCATCCAATCATGGAGACTGAACCAAATTGCTACTTTCGATTCGTCTAATCTACAGTTAAAATTTCTCAAGAAAAGCCTTCATGCCTTCGGTTAGAGAACAGATTTTCTTAAGTTCAAGATTCAGTTTGTTCATGACTCCAAAAATATCAGTGAGGTATGTAAGTTCTACTTCTGACTGTTTTAACATAATTCTTAAACCCTCTTTCTCTTGAGACTAGAGCAGTGTTTCCCAACCTTTGTTTGCCTGAGGCACACCTGAGAACTCATAAAATTATCACGGCACATTTACCAAATATAGAATAAAATATTTTTTTCATGTTATGAATGGGTTCAAGGACTTAAGTAAAACACGTAGATATAAACTATGTAGATATAGGCTCCCACATTATATATGGAAATCACATTTTAAAGTGTACTGTGATACAGTCTCGCAGCACACCTGGGATAATCTCAACCAATGTGCCGCGGCACAGTGGTTGGGAATCACTGGACTAGAGAAATAAAGTAAACCTTTCTTCAGATCAAATAATTGACACTTCAAAAAATTTCTGAACAGGCTGGTGTTCTGGCTCTATGACAGAGCAATAAAATGTCAGTTATAGGTTGAGTTTGGCAAAAATAATAAAACATAAATGTTACTAATACCATGAACTGCATAAACTATAAAATCTGCTCATTTTTTTTTGTTTTAAAAAGAAGAAGTTAAAATACTTTTCCATTACCCAAAAACAATGGGGCACATTTTTTACAAGGTTAAGTAACTCACTACTATCATATTGGTAAGTTTTCCAAATATAATCATACAATAGTCTAAGCGACTTGCAAATACATGTCCCAGAGAAGTAGCAAATTCTATATCCATACCAACACATCTGGGAATTTCAGAAGTCTTCAAAACCAAAATTACAAAAAAATAATGACTACTATAAATTATACGCAATAAATTAAAAATCGGATTATTTGTAAGAATAATATCATTGTACATATTTTGTAATTAATGCATGTAATACACAGTGGTACATGCTGCAATGAATTAAAAAAATAAATTAAAGGTTAGTATCTCTGGTTTTATATATACATTTTTTATACTATTTAATAGCATTTTTATTTAAATACATGTATATTTTTGGTGCCACAGAGGTTAGTAAATAAGATATTATTATTAACCGTCATACCTCTTCTAACGCTGGTTGAGTCGTCCGACCGGTTTCGCAATGGCTGCATCATTAATGGGACTAACCTCACCTTCCAAAATCACGGCTGTAAATTTTTATTTACTCGTAATTTTAATAACTATTACAACATCCCTTTTTTACTTCCATAATATAACAGCAGGAGGGAATTAATTATAATAGAGAAAATTTCATAAAAGTTTTTCTTCCTAGCTTTTGAAATTTAGTTCTTGATAACCTTAAATTTACTTAAAAACCTATGTTTTCTTCATAAATAGAGATAAAACTGTCCATTTTATTATTATTCCTGTCATTTCAATGGCGCATAAACCTGCTCAATGTATTGCGTTCATGTCAATACACATTTAGAGTTAAATAAAAAAAATTTCGCATATTGCGGATGAGCAGGATATTTAAAAAGAGGTAGAATCAACAAACATTATATAGCATATAAGCTACTGTCAGCCTTGAAACGGAACAGCAATTCCGAGCAAGTATTTAACTTTTTACGGAGTTTTCTAAAAAAAAAAAATTTTTTTTAAGATTTAATAAAAATAGAATGCGATCAGAGCAGAAATTACCCTTCAGGGTGAAGAGTTTAAAAAAGCGTTCAGAGATATTTATTATATAGGGCTCTGTTTAAGTGGACAAATATATTAAATAAAGGATAGTAAAAGATACATAATAAATTGGATTTCATTAAAACAACCTATATATGGTTAATTTTACTATCAGTTAATTAAACCGATGACACGTAAATGAAGTAGGCTTGTGATTCAAGTAATTGGACAAGTAAATATAAAAATGAAAACAAGTTTTCATACGATTCTGATTGTAGCCACTGAGGTTCAGTTTCTGCTCTCTCGAGAGCTGACGGGTGTCTCTCCAGGGATTGTCCTCTTGCTTCCCATGTGACTATCCGTCGGCGCATTCACCACAGTAGCGGGCAAAAGGTTACGCTGATTACGTTGACTGGTAAACAGGCGTAAGGCTCTGTGGCTATTGACCTCACCTGTAGGTAAGGCAGGAATAGGACTAAAGTCAGAAGTTCTACCGGAGAAGCTTACTACTATCGGTTCCACGGAAGGCGATTCAGATCCGAATGCCCCACTGTTGTTATCAGACTCGTGGTGGATGTGGTTCCTCACCCAGGAAGAGCACACCTCCATGACGAGTCGCTCTGTCAGAAGCAGTATTTTCTCACGAGGTTGCTTGCCTCCAGAGCAAATGAGGGAGTTAAACCCTCGACCCTTACGTCCATCCGTTAGAAGTGGACCTGAAAACTACAACTCCGTTAGGTGAGACCTCGGCCTAGGTTAATAGGCACTTCCCTCCGAAGGGACGGCAGAATCTTTATTAAATTAAAAAATTCTGAATCCACACACCCACACAAACGAGTATTCTCAGAAGACCTGCAAACAAAATATTGTTATATTTGTCAATGAACATAAATAAAAACATATTATTAATAATAATTTATTTTGTTTTATTAAATGTATACACCTATGTACTAGAGTGGTCACAGTTTTGTTATCTATATAATTCAATTCTGCAACTCTCTTCTGTTTCCTTATACATAAGACGTCAGGACATTTAATAGTATTATTTTTCAATAAATACATAATACCGATTGGATTTTCACATTGTAAACACAGTTACAAAAAAAAAACAAAAATAAAAAAAAGAGAGAGAGGAGAGAGAGAGAACAATCATTTTTGATACAGGCAACACAGGTACAACAGAACATCTGTACATATTGTCACAAAAATTATCAATAAATAAAACTGTAATCCAACTAAAAAAAAAGACCACCAGCATTTCGCTTTCGTAAAAAAAAAGCATATAACTAAACAAGAATTTTACCTAAACCCAGGAATGTAATTCCATTCCTATATCGAAAAATCACGACAGTCTTAGAGATGAAAATAAAAACATGGCTCTTCATTTGAGCATATATTTATAATATATATATATATTTATTAAATTAATTCATAAAATTAATACATTTGTAACATAACTCAACAATATTAACATCTCCAAAACTGCATTAAATTTAATAAAATATTTTATACATTAATTCTATCAAAAAAGAGTACTATATACAAGTATTTTAAATGAACAATATGAGCATAATATTAGTCAATACACTTAAGGACATATATTGGATAGTCTGTTTTTTTTTTTTCTATTAACAGAATGTTACTGTATTCCACCTTAGAAATCCTAATGTCTCTATGTGTACTAAATTCTGAATATTAATTTATAATATAAGGTACAAATATCCAGGGTAAAGCAGTTTACACTGTTTGATCAAAAACTATATATACATAACGTCTACTACATTAAATCAACTTTTTTTTCCCTCCTATTGTGAAAATATATTTTGGTCTTAACAAGTCTAGAAAATCAAGACTTTTTCTTACTTACTTTTTCCTATTTTTTGACAATTAAATGGAATATACTTTATGACCAAACATACAATTTAAAATGTATTATGTACAAAAAGTTGTCATTTAAAATGACATGCCTTAAAATTAAGGAAAAAATAAAAAGTTTCCAGGTAAAGCTATACTACTTTATTTTTTTTTAAATTTATTTATTTTTTTAGAAAACTGCTGACTGGCAATCAATCTTGTCTAAATAACTTGAAATAAAAAAAAAACCGAAAAACGAATGTTGTATAACATACAATTAGGGTAATGTTATAAAGCATTTATAGGGGTTTCACGTACAAATAGAAATCATATTACAACGATACATTGAATAGATCATATTTTTTTTTTGTTTATAGGTATGTATAATATGTACACATGGCATCTAATATCTATGTAAATCTATGTAAGTAGTGTCTATTTCACAGCCGCATTCTGATTTGACGCAACCCACGAGTTGAATACTTCTCTGAAAGCAAAAAAAAAAAACAAATTATTATTTATAGTATAGATAAAATATTACAAAAACATTAATAATTCCAATGACACTGAAAGGGATATAAGTTATATCAATATCGCTGGATGGTAGGAATCATTGGGTAGATCAGGGGTGGGCAACTTTTTTGAGAGTGCGTGCCAAAATCAGCCAAGTCTCTGACAAACTTTTTCCACGTGACAACCATTTTTTTTTAGAACGTATTTGGTATCTCTTAAGAACTTTTTAAACGAAAAAATAATAAATTACCTCAGTGCAGCAAAACGTGGTATAAGAAAAAACAGAAACAAAATATTGAACCTTCAGAAGTACATTCCAACAGCCTTTAAGCTTTTGTGACTATAATAGAATACAACAGATAAAGCTATACAAAGAAAACTTGTTGACTCCTTTTATATACTGTCAGTGAGACTTCTGCTTCTGCATAACTGATGACAGAGATTTTACATCAGGTTTATATTTAGTAACATTGAGAGATATGCATGCAGCGTTAGTTTCATCTGTCATGCTACTCCTGTTACGAGACTTAACAAAATTCATAATTGAGAACAAAGATTCGCAAGCATATGTAGACGAAAACATGGTTAGCAATGCTGCTGCAAGGTTTTTTTTTTTAAACAGACATAATTTTCTCGAATAGTATTCTAAGTCCTTAATACTTCGTTTTCCGCATTTCTCTTTGTTACTTTCATCTCTAATCTCTATCTTTCAATATTTTTCAAGTCAACAAATTTCTGCTTCCAAATTGAGCTACTCTGAAATTCAATCCACTGCATCTCAAATTCATCCATGTCTATCTATGAAAAAATTTGCAAGTTTAGTTCATCCATTTTGATGCTGTCTGGAAACTTGATGAACTTACTGTATCTTCCAGTTCTCTGAATTTTTTTTTTGTCTGTGCTTAGGGTAATATGTGCTTGCATCTATGCTAAGGGCAACCTGTGCTCTTGCGTGCCAGAGACAAGTCATCAGCGTACCAAGTTTGACACCCCCGGGGTAGATTATGCAGTTCAAACTTACCGTCTTTTTTAGAAAATAAGATATCCCACCGACAATAAGTCCTAGTTAAAATAACATGAAAAATATAATTCGTTAAAAATTATAGCTATATTGCAAGACATGAGAGTTCGGACCAATGATTCTACAGGAAATAAATTTCGTCGAAAATCAGAACGTTATAACAAATTTAATTATTTATTAATATGATCCAGACGAAGATGATATGTTTGTAATTGAATGAATATAAATTTATGTATATAAGTTATTATTAAGCAAAAATATATACTTCTACTTATCTACTTGAATCCCTCTCCCCTAGCACGTATTTTGTACCTAAGAAGAAAGTAAGACAGTGTCTTATTTTCAGAAAAAGACGGCAGTTTATACGGGATAAACAATTAATTTACTTAGATTTCAAACATGAAAGAGAGCTAAATTGAAGGAAAAATTCAATTTCCGAAATCAAGATATTTCATTTTCTCACTTTTCTGTATATAAAGTATAGTGATGATGAACAAATTCGACTTTTTAACGGATTTTCATGTTTTGAGATAATCAAAGTCCTTTTATGACGTTTGTGGTGACGCTACCAGTTCATATTCTCTGATGAATCAAATTAATGTTTTATACAAAAAATGGACATCATAGTGTACCATAATGGACCATGTGGTCCATTAATAGGGAGCACTTATGCAGGATGACAAACTTAAGTTTCTTTACCAAAATTAGTTTTACACTTTTTTTTCTCCTGAACTAATTCTACAGCCTTGAACTTTTCGCAGTATCAAAAGCGATAAAAGCAATAACTGACAAAATCATCGGATTTTTAAAAGAACCGGCCGGATATGTGAGGAAATAGTAATATTTTTTTTCAATAAAATATAAAAATTCTTACTTATGATGTAACCTAAAAGCTTGTGATGAGGATACAAACTCCTCCTATTACAGGTGGTTTTTTTGGCCTCCTATTAAAAAAATTACAGTTTTTTTTCTGTAATTAAATCGACAGAAAGAGTTAGGAATACAACTTCTCATAGGATGAGAAAGGTTTATGTCAAATATCCATCTGTTGGTAAGGGTAGTTCCAATGACCGTAAAGGGAGGTTCAACTTGTGCTCTATTTATAGTAACGCAGTAAACACAAATATAATTTTTTTCAATGGTCAAACAAATTTTCAAGTCGTTAAGAGAAAATGAAGCGAAAAGATAGCTCATTCATGATTCGGCACCTATTTCAAACAATTCTGAGTTAAAATGGATAAACAAACAAAAGTCTCCACACAAATAAAGTTTTATTCAACAACAACAACGCGTTTCGAACACTTTGTTATTGTTGAATAAAACCTCATTTGCGAGGAGACTTTTGTTTATCCATTTTACATCAGAATGAGTAAATACCACACAATTACAGATTGAACAACTAATGATTTATTTCAAACAATCATATTTCTGGAAACACTAATGGTACATGTTGTCACATTTCAAAATGTTAACCACACAAATAAGAACCGGTATATTCAAGTCGTAGTCGTTGGCACAATAAATAATCCTTATGTTGTCAAAGTGGTTAAGAAAGGAGGACATATTTTTTCTATACCTCTGTTAGGAGTTTAGATATTAGATAATCAAGACAAAGCTGAATGAAAGATAGGTCAGTTGCATAGGATACCTGCAGTGGGCGACGACGCACTCGTTACTACAATACTCGTTCTCCCACTCGTCGTTGGCTACAGGTTGGTTGGTGCATCCGGAGCGAACGCAGACAGAGGGTGACGTCAGACTCACTGACTCACCCTCTGACCCACCCCTGCCACCCTGTAACACCACATCCACTACCACTCATTACAAAACCTCCAGTCTTGCTGCACTAACCTAAGACTGACACTAACAATTTAGGAAAACAATACACTCCTCCAAATTATGCCTAAAAAGGAAGAACATGGTAATGTTATAGCACTGATTACAAGCTGAAATTAAATACAAGTTAAAAGAGAGCAGGTAAGTAAAAATCTTTGTTACTTTTAAATTACGGGCCAGATTAGCTCAATGATTAACGTAATCGCCTCTGAACTGATAGGACCGGGGTTCGATCCCCACCAGGTCCTCGATTTATTCATCTGGGAGGTGAATAAATCTGAGCAGGTCGTCCCTCAGAGAAGGACGTTAAACCATTGGTCCCGAGCCTGTACAATGTCAGGTACTCGTTAAAGAACCCTACTTTAAATACACTTGAGTTAAGCAAAATTTAGAACTCCCACTGTAGAATCGATCTTCATTGTGTGGTATCACAAAGGGCCAATGCTCGGCCTATGTGGGTTCCCTTGTGGGACTACCACTGCAACCTAATCTAGCCTAGCCTACTTATAAATTGGTTCATGTTTCAGTATGTTGTCATGTTTTATTAAAGTTCAGGGTTAAGTCATTTTTCATACTAATTCCCTTGTTAAAAATCTCTTTTATTGTAGGGTAAAAATCTAATGAAATGGTCTCCACATATAAAAATTTAATGATATAAACAACGCGTTTCGAACACGTAGTGTTCTTCTTCAAACGAGTGTATTGTTTTCGTCCTTAAATTTTTATAAGTGGAGATCATTTCATTAGATTTTTACCCTACAATGAGTAAATACCACATAATAACTGATTGCACTAAATTAGAAATCTCTTTTAGTTCAATTCACCATTCATATATTGTATTCAATTTCAAATAATTCACTCTGACGTTCTTAAAGCTCACGGATACGTATTTTTTTTTAGATGCTAATCTTAAGAAAGAGACTAAGTGTTCGAAACATGTTGCTTGTTTCATATTAACTTTTTTTTTGTTTTTTATGTATACGTAACTCTTGAAATCCATCAATATAAGTTAAACAACTGTGAAGTTTTCGTAAGAATCTACTTTGATAATAATTTAACTTCATCTGGTCACACCTCCAATTCTGAGAACTCCACATTACACAGGCTAATGAGTAAGATGATAATGGTACTTTAGAATACTAATAATTAGGAACATATTTTACCTGTTCTCTTTTATAACCTTAAAGGTTGATATAAACTCAACATCAATCTTAATAGAAACTTCATTCAAAAGAAGGTACCCCTAGTGTAATGATTAGTAGGTACTATAACATAATCTCTTTTCAGATTAAATGCTTGTCCTTTTGAAAAGTACCATTGTTTTTTTTCAAACATATTTAAAATGACCCCCTTCTGAAACTATACAGGGTTTTTTTTCTGTAATTAAATCGACATAAAGAGTTAGGAATACAACTTCTCATAGGATGAGGAAGGTTTATGTCAAATATCCACCTGTTGGTGAGAATAGTTCCAATGGTCGTCTTAAGAGAGAACACACATATGCCAAAGATTGTTCCTTTGAAATACTACAGAATGAATACTCTACACAGAGTAGTCCTAACTTTACTTAACTCATGTTTATTTAGAATAGGGATCTTTAACGAGTATCTCACATTGTATAGGTTCGGAACCAACGGCTCAATGTCCTTAGATTTTTTCTCGTTCTACATGAATAAATCAAAGACCATAGATGGTATCAAACCAGGGATCTACTAGCCCAGAGGCGAGTTGTATGCTCCTGTGGCCACCCTGGCCATTATATTTACTTGTTGAGTATAATGGATTTAATAAATTAGCATTAATATGTCGTAGGCAAACTTAGTCACATATTAAGACATACCTACTACCATGTAATATGCACAAACATCGTGTTCTAGCCAGTAACGTGCGGTGAGGTTTACGGCAAGTGAGGCATTGACTTTATCACAGTCATAATATGTCGTAGGCAAACTTAGTCACATATTAAGACATACCTACTACCATGTAATATGCACAAACATCGTGTTCTAGCCAGTAACGTGCGGTGAGGTTTACGGCAAGTGAGGCATTGACTTTATCACAGTCAGACTGAAATCCTGTAGTCACAAGCGCCTCCTACCATGAGGCATGAGAACTGCGTCCCTCACTTAGTGACTCTTCCTCAGTTTTATAATTGCTCAGCACAAAGTATTAACACACATAACATGGCCAACAACAAAAACACGGTACATTGGAAATTTAGTTCAAACAACAGAAGTATTTAAAGCATTTTAATAGCGATCTAGCTTTTGTATAGAAATACAGTATTACTGGAGAGCATGCCAGTGCAGTAAACAATCACTGCGCAATCTATCAAGAGGCACAGCAGGCGGCAGCCTCACCGCACATTTTCTTTAAGAATCTAAACAATAAATGAGAAAATCCAGTGATTTTAAATAAAATCAATCTAAAACTGGTGAAGTTAACTCACAAATACCTTAACGGTGCAATTCATTGGATAAATATAATTATTTAACACAGTTTAACTATTTATTAATGAACATTCAACTACTTTATTCAGTTTAGATTTTTTCCTTTTGAAGATTATTAGATGAGGTACGGCATCACCTGACTGCACTTACTGGTTCTAGCAATGTTTATGACGACACAATTAGAGTTAATCAATTCCAAAGTGGTTTCATGCAATGTAACTGCTCTATATCATTTCAATTACATCTGGAGTTCATAAACACATAGAGAAAACATATGAACTTTATACCACATAGAGTTAATGAACTTCGATAATAAGCAAATTTCGATTAAATATTATCCCAAAGCACTACTGAATAAAGAAGGCATATTGCGACTACATAGTAAAAGCTACAGTAGTAACACTATTAAAACCATTATAATTATATGTTATCATAAAAAGTGGCGTAAAAATACAAGTCAAGGAAGGATCGATAGCGGTGAAGGATCAACAATTTAGTTAGACCAAGGATATCTAATGGAGTCAGTAAGGAGTCTGACCAGCATTTATATAAAATTAACATTACATTATTATTGTATCCATGCTTCGTAAATATTATAATGAAAACATAATGAGCAAATGTTTGGAATGGTCAAATATTAGCATTAACACATAATACAAATTGCTCATGTTACTTTGTCGTAATTATCTAATCGTTCAGAAGTGTACATTGCAGTTTTATTTACTTTGTTGACATTTCAATTGTTTTACAATATAATTGCATAAAATTTGTAAAATGTTAAGATAGAAATATTTTGTTGTATTGTAGAAATATTTTTGTTTTTGGTATTCCCGTCTCAAATATAATTGAATTGCTTCATTGTAAGATTGTTATTTAATATTAAAACAGGAGGAAAATTTCGTTTCTAAAATTTTAAAGTTCATAATTATGTTTACAGGTTACAGATGACAAGAAAGGTTTAAAGCTTTCACAATCAAAGGTTGGGAATCTCAGATTAAGAAACTGTCAGTCTAAATGTTTATTTCATTTTTTACATTAAACTTTATTTACTTGAAATAGTTGAAGATTAGAATGTCAACCTTAAAAGAATGGCATCATTAATCAGGGTGAAGCATGAAATGGATTCTTTTACTGAAGACTATAGGATGTCTATCATTATTTGATCCTAAAATTCCATATAGCAGGAAAGCACTGCTATTTATTAATGAATCAGATATTAAAATCAAGAGTCGCAAGGTACCTGTTGCGGAAGGTAGTTGTTCGGTTGACTTGAGTGACCTTGTTGCTGTGGTGGAGGTTGGCCTGCCATCATCTGCTGCTGCTGTGCCTGGCCTTGGTGTCCCATGTGACTGTTCATCATTACCTGCACAGAATTTAAATCGGTAAAGACTTTAACAGATAGTCACTGCCAACCCTTTAAAAACTCAAATTAGAAAAAACAAATGCTTATAAATTACTAATAAAAATGTTCTTGTAAATATTAAACTTTAAAATATATACGAAATAAATGGAGTAGATTAAAAACTCAAAAGAATACAATCTTCGTCTTGAGAAAAAAATTAGGACAACTAATAAGCAATCTTCAATCGACAAAACCAATGTATTGAATGAACTGTTGTTTCTTCCTCGTAAGTTGGTCAAATTAGAACCTCTGCAACAAGTTAGGTAGGATTGAATGATATACATTCAGAAAATGATAATATATTCAATAAAGTAAAATTATTATAATAGAAAATAACCTAATAGTGAAGCTTACAATTGAGGTTCTGGCTAAAAGTCAAGTCATGTTCAAATTTAAGACCAAGAGATCAAATTATTATACCATATAGACTCAAATAAAGACAAACGAACTCATAAACAAGTTAATTATGAGTTCTGTGTACATTGTAAAATAGTATAAATATGCACTAATATAAATATTATAAATTAACAAGACACAATGGATTTTACAGATGATACAACTCCTACTGCTTGCGGTTTTACAGGGCTAAAATTTCAAAATACCATATTTCGAAAAGAAAAGTGATAATGGCACTCATAACAAATAACTCAACAAGTAGTAAGTAATACATAAGTTCGTATAATACAACGAAGACCGAGAATAATAATGTATAACCAATAAATAATATTGTAAATCTTAATTCACTATCCTCCACTAACTAATCTGCAGATAACTGCTACTAAATTTTAACTCATTTGCAATATTCTTCTAATAAAACATACTACACAAAAAGGCAACATCCCATTGAGGGTAAATAATAGCCTTCAACGTATCCGACAAAAAAAATACTATCATAAACTGACCTCCACATAATTTGTATTTAAGCTCCATTTTGTTTAAATTGAAAACAAAACTTTAGGTAAGGAGAGTTGATGGAATTGCCATAACCAAACGAAAGCCAAGAAATAAAACAATGTTGAAATAATTATAAAGAATCAAAGTATGCCTCAATAAAAATTAATCCTTTGCAATCTTCTATTAGATTTTTAAAATCTTCAATAAACATTTAGAACAAATATTTGTCAATAAACACTAACCATGGATCACGATAACAGACAATAACGACGAGTACGTTAGAACGAATACAAACAACACACCCGGTAACTATTGATTCAAGATGGCGTCGGCTCAGTGCAAGCAACCTTGCAATACAAAAAACTCTAATTGGGACGAAATCACAGTTTCTAGTTCTTCTCTCTCAAAATGAAAATATTCCTGGTATTAACAAATAATCTTTATGCACTTAAATTAAAAAAAAATCCTCCTATAAACCTAGAAATTATAATACCAAAATTTCAAAACATAATGTTTAAATTTTGGATGAAGTAAAATATACATTTATTATAAGTATAGATCTTATAATAAATCAATAAATAAAATACAATAATAAATCAATGCATTAAATACAAAATAAATTTTAGACATGAAGTTTTCCTTTATAGAACTCCCAATAAATTGTGTGAATGAAATCTAATTAATAAATTCAATTTTACGAGTAGAATAAAAGAAATATTGATCTAGAGCACTGTAGCTTACTTTAATCTATATTAATGTATACCAAGAGCAGTTATAGACCTTCCTAATTCACTCAAAATCAAAGTAAATTTCAGTAATAACTGAACTTTAAGAAACCAAATATCATTTAGTCAATTCTCAAATACTCACATATTTAAGTATTTTTAATTTAAATAACAAAAAACAACCAACAATAATATGAAGCTTCCTTTGGACCACTCGATCTTCATTCCCTAAATGCAGTCACGATAGTTTTAAAATATCATTACTGCAATTACTTGTATATTTTAATTACCACAACTTCAAAATTTTGAGATTCAATGGTCAAATAATAAAAGGTCGACTTGTACGATATCTAGTACAGATATGCTTAACAAATTAGTTTAGGAAACATTCGTTAGATTATATACAAATCTATCTCCTATATTGTTTTCATATCCCTCTCCCTTATAATTAAATATTTAAATTAGTACAAAAAGGTAAATTAATTACAATATTTCCTATATTTATTATGTTACACATACAGAATGTAGTCAGTTGTCCAAATTTTTATTTTATCAAGTTTTTACAAAAAAGGTTAGACTGTGTAAGTAAACGAAACTTTTCATTACCAGATAAATATATTTTTTCGTTCTTTTTTTATGCATTATTACAACTAATATATAATGTATATATTAGTATACATTATAATCTATAATGTATTAATACCCAGTATACCTTAGGTGGGTAAGAAGTAATAATAATCCATACTAAATCAAAAATGAATTAAGAGAGTGGAAAAACTACCCATTGGTAGTACCCATTTAATACATTATTTGTATTAAAATAAATTGTTTTGATCACTTGTAATTAGTCTTGTCAGTAAGAATTCCTGAGCAGATCTCGGAGCCACCATCTTTTTAGCCTTCTACTAGAGTTGGTAGTAGTAGTAGTAGTAGTTTTCCATAAACAAAATATGGAAAATTAAATTTGTTAACATTTTGATATCAACTACCAGTGTTCCAGTGTCAGTGAACCGAGCAATTTTATATACATTTTTAATGATTACTTTAACATATATTAATGTTTCATTCGTTTCTACCTAATTCAAATAATCAAATTAGGAACTATAAGAAAAATTAACAATATTTATTAAAATTTATATTTACTATATTTCGTTTTGTTTTAATATCTCACAGGTTTACCTAATTGAAATATGGGTCAAAATATTAACTCTAGAATCTACCAAAATATCTATAACTATAAAAATTAATACTATATAGCTTCTCGACCAGTGATTTTTAAAGTTCAAAGATGGATTTCTTGACGACCTATGCTTTAGATCAAAAAATCCTCAAGAAACTTATTTATGAACTATAAAAATCAACTTTATCGAAGTATATACGTTATAAACTGAATGTTACAAATTTAATTTTGAAAATTTTTTATAATGCCATTATTTTATAAAATAACTATGTTAAAAATAATTAGTTACAACCATTAGTTTGTCATCTGCTGATATAGGGTGAAAAGCGAATAAATATCATTAGGGTTATAAATCATTAAAAGTGAAAATACAACCATAAAATCAGAAATAACTGATAAATAGCAGGACATATTTAATTACATACATAAATGAAACATTATTAACGTTATTATATTTATTTTAAAATTATTATTCGGCAGGTGATTCATGAATGCTGTTTCTAACAATATCAGGATGTTTAGGGTTCAAATAGATAATGATATTTTGTTTCTTTGATTCTTGTATTAAAACAAAACAGAGATTTCCAAAAAATATACAGCGTGGAGTTTGTAAAAGCTCATCGTGCAGAGAAAAACGGAGTACAATACCTGGCTGAAGAGGAAATGACAAATAAACAATGTCCAGGATTCGGAACACACTGATACATTACTAGCGGTTCTCGTACATAATGGTAGCTCAGACTGCTTCGTGACAAGTTGTGTCAGTATTTTCGCATAATTCACATCAATGTTTCTTTCAACAACCATAAATTTTCTATTCGTAAAATAAAAATTTGGAGTGGCCTACACTCAAATTTACTACAAGTAACATCAAATAAAATTTCTTGAGTATATAATATATAATATCCCATTTAGAAATAATATAAATGTTTAAATGGTTTAAATAGTTTTTCAGGATAGCTTAAAGAACAAAATGAGTGTAAATGGTTCTCAAAAATTATATATTATATTATTATTAAAGACTAGCAAACCTACCAGTCTTTAACGGAATCAAAAATTTGATTCTACTTGGTATTCCAAAATATCATTAGAAATTATAGAATAGTAAAAAATACCATTATTAGTGTTAAACAAATGCTTCTGTATACACCACATTAGGTGTCTGTCTGGAAGAACAAAGAGTTGGAACCTCTAACTCTTGAGCAAGCAAACTACAGTTGACCATTTGAGAAAATGGTCATGTCCCCTTTTCACATTTCCCGAGGCACTCAAGTTTCGTAACATGAAATTTGTTACTGATACTAAACGCAGCATGATGGTGCTCCTACTTTAAGTTTTTACTCATGAGCAGGCAGTCCAGGAGCAGTCACGGAGTCAAGAAATTCAGTTGGATAATGAACTGCTTCCTCATTACTAATCACTCTTTTTACTGACTTTTAAGTTCTATCTTCGGCTTGATATAGCGTTAAGAACTTGTTTGTTGGTTTTTCCTGCCTGTTCATATTAAGGGCTGAGAATTGCCCGTTCACAAAACCATTTATTCTGAATAGATAGTACATCTTGAACTCTGGGAAACACCTTTTCAATGATGTGACCTTTTCAATACGCAATATATTCATATGCTCAAATGAAATTAAAATCAACAACAATACCTACTTGCCACATCTGTGTATTTTCAAAATAAACTTCTCTGCGAAGTGAGTAAAACACAGCTTAAAGCCCCATAATTTTGCTTCTGCACTGAATTATCAATCTATTTAGAGCCTATATTTTAAGTTAGGCATACACAAATCTAGTGTCAAAGTTTCAGCTCACTATGTATTATGGTGGCTGAGTTTACTTGTGACAAACATTTTTGCTTTAAACGTCCGTAACTTCACTTCTACATTGAATTTCCAATCAATTCAGAGCCTATATTTTAAGTTAAACATACACAAATTTACTGTAAAAGTTTCAGCTTGATGTGTGTTATGGTGGCTGAGTTTACTTGTGACAAAATTTTGCGGACAAACCAACAAACTGACAGAAATTTTTCTAAGGGTGGATTAGGTTTCTCCAATGTATGAAACGTAAAGAAAACTTGAAATGAGTCAGTTCTAAGCAATGTACAGACTAAACCATTATTTTATTTATACACATTACTAACCGGCTGCTGTGGCTGAGTCGGTCTGCTGTCTGGCATCATGGTTGGTTTCTTCAGGTGGTTCTGTGGAGAGGGAGACGGCATTGGGGGCGATGGAAGGCCTGGAGGAGGAGAGTAGCCATTGTACCCGCCACCGTACGCACCGTAACCTCCGTACACCTGTTCTTGCTCATTACCGCCCTGTACATATTCACTTCGGTCAAATATTTTTATTTCATATATTTTAGATAAGTGTCAAATTGATATTTTGTAATATTAAATTAAAACATTGTCAATGAATCATTTCACAAACTAAACTGCACGCTGCAGTTTAGCACCTGTAGGTCATAGTCCTTCTTCTTTGAATAACTGCCATCGTGAGAGTCAAACCAGAGATTTTTTATGCCAACCACTTGAAAAGAAGTAAAATATTTGACGAAGTTGGATGAAAAATGAGAACCTAGCAACAATAGAGAATAAGCAATAATGGTAGTGTCAGTGGACTCTAATTCCCTTTCTTCTTCAGAAAGGAACCAGAATGTTTTGTCTGGTTTACAAGGCTCGTTGGTGTTCATCTGGTCTTACAGTAGCTACTTAGTGACACATGGGAATTAATTGTTGCCTAAATAGATTTCACTATTGAATCAAATAGTATGTTTTATGAGGGATGTGATAGGATCAGCCTAAGAGTTAGGTTTAGCACGACTAATTTAAGATGGGACGAGAAGTAACTAGTCAAGCGTGAATCATGTTCTCAATTTTAACTTGAAATATAAACATTTCAAGAATATTAAACTTTCCCAGCCATAAGAAAACTCGCTTATTGTAGTCTACATGATTAAAGTATCACTGTTAGCTGAAACTAGTCGAGCATAAGTTGCGGTAGTCCTAAATAAAATCTTATAAATGAGGTATCCTTACCAATATATATTTTCGAAATGGTTGAACTCAAAAGAGATGACCTATTGTCGATTATAATTCTCAGGTTTTAAACTATCATTTCTAGAGTATCAACCGGTAACTAATGAATATTGGACATAGTACTTGAGAGTTGAATATTGTCTGCAGATTTGAGTAAAAATAGTTATGATATATGCAGGGTACCCCACAAAAAACTTTTAAGTTTATGATAATGGTTATACTGTTATAAAAATAATTATTGATTTATGTTTTATATTTTCAGAACGTGTAGACCCATGCCACAGCTATGCAATTTCAAAAAACACCTAAATTCGAAACTTTAAACTTTATTATTGAAACTATGTTATTTTTTAATGGTATTTCAAAACAGCACCAATGGCACCATTATGGAAACAGCACCATAGCACATGATAGATTGTTGCTGCTTGTCTATTTCCACCAGCAAATCTTCATCAGGAATATCAGTTTTGACATCCACTGATGATGATCCACCGTTTGAATGCAGCCGCGACACGTCTCAAATGGTCAGTTACACCAAAAAATTCAAGCAAAATGTTCCGACATTTCTGTAACCCCCATGTTGGATGTTCTTTCCGGAATAGGACGATGAATTCGCGCTAGAAATTGCTTAGCTATGGCATGGGTCTACATGTTCTGAAAATGTAAAACATAAATCAATAATCATTTTTATAATAGTACAGCCATTATCACAAACTTAGGGGTTTTTGTGGGGCACCCTGTAGATACAACACCACCGTTGAGGTAGAATACGGAAAGTCAAACTTCCTGAAAGATATAGTGCTTGAGAATGACTGCAAGTTAATGAAAAAATAGAGCTTTGAAGACAGCAACATACAGTTTTTTTGACTGAAACCAATTTTCACTGATACCAGTTTATATTTTCAATAGTTTCATCTAGGGGTTTATTAGTTGTTATTTCAAACTTAGTTGTTAATCCAACAAACTGTATGTAAAATGTAATAGTGTTATTACGTATTCACCGGGAACTTATCAAACTCTACACCTTCCCCTGAGGAATAAAATGATAGCGAAAGGTGGAGGAAAGCTGTATCCACAAAAGCAGAGGCACAAATGAGTTACATATTAAACTTATGGATAATATAGTATACTTTGATTGGTGAAATTGTAAAGCAGTATTCATTTTTTTCAACGTTTCAAAATGTGTACACGACATCATCAGAGAAACAAATACAGATTAAATTCAGAAAACATTTCAACAGCACATATTAGAGAAAAAAACCAAAATCAACAGGTAATTAACCGTAAACTATACAATAAGATACCTATTACTGTACAAAAACTAACAGGCAATTAACTGTAAACTATACAATAAGATACTTAATACTGTACAAAAACTAACAGGCAATTAAAACTGATAATTTATGCACTAGGTATCTTATCTACGGGTATAATAAGATACCCAGTGCACAAATTCAACAGGTACCTATCAAAGCACACAAATCAACAGGTAATTAACTGTATACCCAATTACTATACAAAAAACGACAGGCAATTGACCGTATAATCCAGGGGTCTCCAAACTTTTCAATGTAAGGGCCACATTATATACTTCTCACATTTATGCGGGCCGAAGGAATTAACAAAAAAGACATAGTGCCAGTTATTTAATTTCCTCAAATATTAGAGTATAAACATGGAAAAATTATAACATATCTTGTTGGAAAAAATCAGGGTAACTATACAGATTCCTGCCTTTAGTTTTATGAAATCAAATTAGTCTGACGAATGATATTGTCATTTTGACTTCAAAATTTCATTACAATCAGTATCTGTAGGTTACACTATCGCGAGAGAGGGAAACTAACTCGGGCTTAGCGCCACCAGTCAGCAGCCCCAGCTTTGAATAATTCAGTGTTGCCTGTCGTACGATAGTTATTTTTTTCATGACTACCACACAAGGATTGTTTGTCAGGCCGGATGAAATTATGTGGCGGGCCATAGTTTGGAGAGCTCTAGTATAATCTATAATAGGATACCTTTTATTGCACAAAAATCAACATGCAATTAACTGTATATTTTATAATAGAATACCTATTATTGCACAAAAATCAACATGCAATTAACTGTATACTCTATAATATAGGATAATTTTTATTGCACAAAAATCAACATGCAACTGTGTACACTATAATAGGATACCTATTATTGCATGTGTTTACCAGTTGATTTTATATTTTCTTCAACAAAGTGTTTTCTGCTCTGAAGTTCCTCAAAATACATTTAAAAAAAAACTCACAATAATAAAACACACTTGAATCATACCTTTGATTACAAATAAGGAAGGGTATTACCTGAATAAAAATAATAATATAGTTCAATTTAACGAATAAATGCAGTTCATTTCACAAGGTTAAAATTTGCTGATTAAATTTATAAAAATGTTAGTAATATGAAAAAGAAAGATGGTGTAGAAAGTAAATAAATTAAATATTTTAAATTAAACATAACGATTGTTTTCGTACAACTATTTTTAATTCAAAGATTTGATATAATGAGAAAAAAAATTAATTTAAATTAATAAATTCCTTGAATTCCACTAAAAGTGAATTTACTAGGTAAATTTATAATTAAAAATAGTACTAATGCGTTAGAAAAAGGAATTATTACACATCTTATTATTATTATTTTTCGCATAGAAATTGAAACAATTTATTACCTTAGAAACCAAACTCGCTCTATAGGCTGCAAGTGCTTTTAGATAATCTTTTTTGGCTGCTTCCGTCTTCTTCTTATAAATCTAAAATAAGTAATAACAAATATTTATGTCGTTTGAACGAAGAAGAGACAATTTATAACAGAAATTTAGGTGAAAAATAAATAAATCATAAAAATGCACTAATAGTTGTAATTTCTGATTGTCCCACCTCAGTATAGAAATTGAAGGAAGATCTCGTACATTTGTAAAGTGATTAGTAGAGAAATTTTGAGGCTAAGTATGGATAGCCTCAAAAGAGGGAGGGGTAGTAAGGCTGAGGGAGGGAGGTAGGGCGAGAGAGAGAGAGAGAGAGAGAGAGAGAGAGAGATAAGCCCAAGCAACATCATCAACTGTAATTGCATATAAATGTTTACAGATATAATCAAAACATGAAACTGTCCGTCAGAACAACTTATCAAATGATTACAAAAATAGAAGAAGTAGAAACAACACAACTCATTTGAATATTTCAATCTCATTGTCTTCTATAGAAAAAGAAAGAAGACGATGAGAAGTTTTGCTCACTGGCAACCAACAACTCAAAAAAGGCTGATGTTACTGCTTGCCAGCTGGGCAGAACTTTCTTCTTTCTCTCCTGATGAGGACGAGGTTGAAGTATTGAAATAAGTTGTGTTGTTTTTACATGTTCTTTTCTTGTAATTGTCTGCTATACAGATATACATATATCAACGTATATGCAACAGCAATAAAATTCTGAAATTGATAGGTATCTTTATACTAAGTAAATAATGTTTATGGCTTTAGGGTTGTCGTTAGAGTAGAAATTGTATATTAGGTAGGTTTAAATGAGAGGAGAAGAGAGAAAAAGAGAAAGAGAGAGAGAGAGAGAGAGAGAGAGAGAGAGAGAGAGAGAGAGTGTGAGTGAGAATGAGAATAAGATTTGTACTGTGAGAGAGAGGAGGGAGAGAGAGAGAGAGAGAGAGAGAGAGAGAGAGAGAGAGAGAGAGAGAGAGAGAGAGTGTTATATAAACATATATAGTGACGAGTATACATAATATTGGTATATTGTTCTGGATTTCAAACGCCTACTTACGAAAATGTAAGCTTATTTATTATAAGGTCATTGGACAAACATTTCTACATACAATATGTACAGTAATGTATATTATTGTATGTACATTGTATGTATGTATATAATATGTCCATTTATAATCATTATATTGTTATTATTTTGTTAGTAGTATTGCTTTATATCATCGTGATCATTATTATATTGTTATCATCGTGATTATTATTATAAAGTGGTATGAATAAAGGTTATTTGAATTACTTTATGTTGTCATTAGAATTTCAGGAATTCAATATATATATGAGACAAAATATTAAAATAAATCCATACATTTTTATGATCAGCATCCAGAGAATCCCACATTGAAGCAACAATTTTTGAAACTTCACCAAAACTTGCATTCGGATTTTGTCCTTTGATAGCAGCTTGAGTATCTCGAAAAAACAAAGCATACGCCGAGACTGGCCTGGAAAATATTACATTTTATTAAATCATGCATATTTACTTATATATAAGATAGACTATATGTCACAGCTTCTTAGTGTTTTGTACACTATTATTTAAAATAGATTTACTTAAACAGCAGATTATGTATCTTTTAAATATTAATATTAAATAAAAAAATAAAATATTAAAATTACTGAGAAATCATAGAAGAACACTTGGTTTTATATACTATATAAAACTATACAAACAAAATTTGTATAGTTTTTAATCTTAGGTTATATAGAGTTTTAAATTTCTAGCCTTAGTCTGTTAAAATTTTTGTAAAAAAAATACCCTAAAGATGGTCCATGGAGACTGAAACGTCGGTGAATTGTTATTAAGTGTATATTCTGAACAATGAGTTTTAAAGATAAAACTTTTGGACAGTTATTAATTCATATCCCAGAAAACATCAAAACAATAATTAGAAAATTAGGAAAGTTAATAAGAAAAGAAAAAAAAAACAAAGGCGCAAAAGTTTTTAACGAAAGTTGTATGAATGAAAATCTGCTCCCTAATTATACAAATATATATATAATTCTATGTATATTCATATATAATTAATATATGTTAATATAATATATAATTTAAATAAGTTTGCTAAATTTATATCATATTATTGTTATCGAAATATTATATTATAATGAGTACAATTTTATTTTAAATGTTTGTAATAATTATTTTGTAAATTAGTTATATTTATTTGATAAATTAATTGGATTACAATATTTCATAAGCAAAAGAAGTCGTTTGCTATTCGATAAACAATATGGTGACCCTTGTCATTTTACTTTGAAAGTTTGACAGTTTCTAAATGAAAATTTGTGGCGCTTGTAAATTGTAATTGGCCTGGAAAACTTTCTTCCAAGTCTCAATACTAGAAAATTTTAGGATGGCAGGCAAGAAGCAATTTAGTTTGGAATAAAATCAACAAAACTCAGTCAAACTATTGTGACTTTCAAGTGCGCTAAAAATATTTGACCATGGAGTGAAGTCATTTCTCAATTGTTATACTAAACTTATTAAAATAAATATCAGAAAAAGAAAAAAAAATCATGTAATTATGAAATCCTTTGACATTGTTTTTATATATATTTTTATATATATATAAAATATTTTTATATATATATATTTTTATATATTTATAAAACTCTGATGTTCACGTTTAAATATTTGCACACGCTCTAAATTGAATAAAATATTAGAAAGTGGGAATCGAACCCCTATGACCTTAATATTGGAGAGCTAGCTGCCAATTACGCCAGAGGGACTTTTGTACAATAAGCTTCCAAACCCTGATATAAATGACGTCAAAAGATTAAATAGCAGTTTTCGACC
The DNA here is from genome assembly GCA_026182355.1 of Hermatobates lingyangjiaoensis. Classification (NCBI taxonomy): domain Eukaryota; kingdom Metazoa; phylum Arthropoda; class Insecta; order Hemiptera; family Hermatobatidae; genus Hermatobates; species Hermatobates lingyangjiaoensis. The sequence continues at coordinate 4,039,095 of JAPFBL010000085.1, forward strand.
TAAATTATAATGATTTAATTATAATTAATTTAGAAAGAGGAAATTTAATGAATAATTGATGAGAATATGAAATAATTATTTAATATATCAAGAAATGATATTTATTATAGTTAACAGAAGTTTTAGAAATTATCAAATTAATATAAGTAAAATATTAATAGCGCACATTTATGACCGTAATAAAAAAACACATTGCCATAATGCCTTTATTTTCTTTTTTTTGATATATCTATTTAAAAAAAAAATGATAGAGTAAGGCTATCGATGCATCGAAGGTACAGGAAAGTACTAAATAAATTAATTCTTTCTAAATTGAGGAGTTCAGGACTAATTGCATTGGCTGTAGCCTCTCAGGAATTCACAACTTCTAGTTGTCAAGAGAGGAACTGATGCTGATATCTATAATACTTGTGTAGTCTTACTTGTGGAGCAAATTTACTAAATTCCGTTTAACTCGCAATATGACAGTTTAAGAAGAAGATGAGGAATACTATAAATTTCTGAGAAATATTGGAGAAGATAGAGTTGAAAGGAATGAAAATAAAGAGATTATTACTGCCCGAAGACATGTTTATCCATGTATACAATGCTGATTAGTATATTGAATACATTTACTCTTCATTTGACAACCCACAAATATTGTTCACAGAAAATGCTATATATGTTCAATTTATACTCAGCGAAATTAATCATAGGTTCATTGAATAATTTCCTGGAGGAATTAAACCATATCTGTCATACAACTCGGTTTGTGTACGAACAGAACCCACACATTACCCTCAAGAATTTCTTGACTCACTAGAGTTTGTCTGGATTGCTCTAACATGACCTAGAACTCAAAAAGGAAGTTCCTGTCATGTGCATGTATAAGAAACAATGACCCACCGCGCTTATGTAATGGAACAAGACTAACAACTGAGGAGCTTTAAGTCCTTGTTTATAAAATTATCGCATAACGATGTCAAGGAGAAATATTTTTAATTCCAAAATTCAAAATTGTTTTATCTGAAGAGGACAAGATTCATTTTCTAAGGATTCAATTCAGTTAGCATATTTTGTTATAGTTGTTAGGCGGGTTTATTAACTCCTGATGACTATAAGTGTTGAAATACTTTTATGTTTGAGTAACTTGTGATATTTCAATTACTTTTGTGGTTCGTTTGGATCTCTCTTCTTTTTCTTCTTCTGGGCTTTAGGCTTCTTCTGAATCTTCATTAATCCATTGTCAGCTGGTTCAGGTGATGGTCTTTTCAGACCAGTAATCTGAAAAAAAAGGATAGTGATTTAATTATAATTTATTGTTGTATTTTTTTAATTAAGGAATTTATTTTAGAACAATATTGCGAGAAATACTCATGATAGGGACCAGGCTAGCCTAGTGGTATCGTGCTCGCCTTTGGACTGGTAGATATGGGGTTCAATACCCCGATTTATTCACGCAGATTGTTAAAAAAATCTGATCGCATCATCCCTAGCACCTGGACGAAGTCAACTTAAAGAGCCCTACTCTAAACATAGTTGTATCAGATAAAATATAGGGCTCCCAATGTAGAATGTTCACTGTGTGGTATTACAAAGGGCCAATAGTCATTCCATGGCGTTCTCAAAGTGGTAATCCCACTGCACCTATCCTACCTTAATACTGGTGATGTGATTACAAAAAACAAAAACAAAGTATTTAAAATAAATTAATTAGTCAGTAAATATATCTTGTTAAAACCTGAAACAAACTCTCTAACTCTATACACGATTAGAGTTATCATCAATCTTAACGAAACAAAGAAACTTGTGAGTTTGCTTTTAAGTCAACACTTATATCCTTCAGCACCAGTTTTCCTCTATAAATGGCAGTATAGCTCATTTGTCATGTTGTATCATTTTACCTGGGTGTATACATGGTTAGCCTAAAGTAGATGGACAGTAAATGATAACATTTGATTAGCTATATATCCAACTATGTGCAGTGACAAAATATCATATTAAACGAGGGTAACACGAAGATAGAAACAGATATAACTCACTTTTATGTTTCAAAGATCGTCGTAATCGGGAGGCGAAGAGTCCCGCAGGAAGATGGGGAGAAGACACAGCCTTCCTCCAGGACTCTTCACCTCCTGACGACGACGATCGTCGAAATATATAAGTTAGTTGTGCCTGTTGTTATCTCAGTGCCTGAGAATCGTTCGTGGACTCATTTCATGTAATTGGTAAATATATATATATATACAAAATTATCACAATAACACGCGATATAAATATTCAGGTAACTCACCACAAATGATTGAAGATAATTGCTCTGAGGGCTTTCGTTTATCACGTCGTCAGAGAACAAGTGATACAAGTATTCGCCCTCAGAGCGATTATCTTCAACCATTTGTGGTGAGTCACCTGAATTTATATATAGTTAAGTGTAGAAAAAGAAACAGAGAAATTAAAAACACTTATAGGCTCTAATTTTCGGTTTGAACCATCTTCAAACCGAAGCAATTACGGTCATTAGAGACTGTAAGTGCGACCTTTTAATTTCTCTATGCTTCTTTTTTTACATTGAACTATATTTGTCCGTTTCGGATCGTATTTCCAACGAAAAAGCGTATATATATATATATATATATATCACTTATGGTACATATAAAAAATAATGCCTATTCACCATATGTGAATGAGGAGTGGAGTCATCACTGTCCTCGCTTGTCGTTTCATGGGGCCCATGAGGCTGCGTAGGAGACGTAGCCTGATGGACAGTCGTGGGTGGACCCATGCTGTATCCTTGCTGCTGTAACATATGTAAAGCATTGTACCCATTCTGATGGGCTTGTTGATGTTGTTGTTGCTGCTGTTGGTGTTGTTGTTGCTGTTGGTGTTGTTGCTGCTGCTGCTGTTGTTGTTGCTGCTGTTGTTGTTGTTGCTGCTGCTGTTGCTGTTGTTGTTGCTGCTGCTGTTGTTGCTGTTGAGGTCCATAACCATTCCTTAAATAAAAACAACTATGTAAGCATACTAAACATGGTTATAAGAAATTACTAGAGAAGATATCGGAAAAACAATATATAAATAACTCTATGAAATTTTAAAATTACTCTAAGGTTTCATGACCCGTAGTCGTCATAAAGTCGTAATATTTACAAAAATAAAAATTGTATCTGACTTTTCAAAGGAGGATGAACTAAACTAATAAAAAATAGTCTCAATTTAAAATACCTTACTATAGTTACCATATTGGTTTATAATATACCATAGTAAACGGATTACACAAAAATTTACATCTAACTACAGTAAGAAACTGAGAGTAGAATCAGCATTTTTTGACCATGCAACGGTCCTTGTTTGGGTCACACATTTAATGACTGTGGTTTTTACATTCATTAATGATATAGTTCCAATAAAATAATTAGAAGTAAAATAAAATAAACTGATAATGACGAAAACTTGGAACTCAGAAATCCTAAAAGAAAATAAATTATCACGATTTTGAATATTTTTGGCAACGCTGTCTTCATAAGAAAATATTTTACTAAAAGTGGCAAAAAAACAAAGTTCTAACTAATGTTTTTAGTTTTTTTTTTAAATTCCACATTTTTATTTTCCGTTTTTACCACATAATAATCAGAATATTTAACACTTGCATTCCATCAATCTCTTTTTGTGTTTGTACAGATCATGAAAGGACTCGACCATTCAAATTCCTGTCTGGATCATTAGTGGTTTCGGCACTGTGACGATGAGTCAGGCAGTGGCTAACGGTTATTCTTCATATATTAGTGCAGACTAATGCTTCATTATTTGCTCATTCATGAAAAATAAAAACGTTATTTTCATAACGATAATATTAATAAAATGTTTTATTCAAAAAACAAGTGTGCTTATTTAATGTTGAAAGATTTCAGTATAATATTTTAACTAAATAATTTTAAATTCTCTTGAATCTGTCAACACTGGTCACTGGATGAAGAGTAATAGTGTTTATTAGAATACCATTGTCACTGGAACTATGAGAAGAAAACCATTATGGAAACATATCTTATTTTCTTTTGAAAAAAAAAAGTACCCCAATAACATGAAATTGAACATGTATTTGTGAAACTTTTGAACTTTGACTGGCAATAGTTCACCTGATTATAGCGTAAAAGGACTTAAACTACTTTGGTCCTTTTGGCATGAGAATAATTAGTTATATAATGTGCTGTAGTTGGCAGAAGGTAGAAGTATCGCTCCTATAGAAAAAAAGTAACCCATAACTTGACACTGCAGGGTTATTGGGAACTTTCAAAATTAGACTACCTAACTTGAATAGAGATTTGAAATATTAACATAATATTTCTTGAAAAAAGATGAGATCATATAGAAAGCTTTGAAGTAAGCTGAATATTAAAACTGAACCACCAACTTTAACAAAAATAACCAAACAGTACTGGTCTGAACAATATATGTTAGCTGAATAAGCTAAATCACAGCGTAGGTTCTAATTAAAATGAAAACGAAATCAATTTTTTTTAAAAAAAAAATTGTCGATGACTGTATTTTTAAAAGATATTTTCTGGATTCGACTAAGAGTCATTGTACGGAAATTACACTTCGTGATAGATCATTCCTATTGGATGTAATCTCCACCTTTATAAGTATACAGCAAGTTGCAAGTAATAACACACTCCTTCGGGAAGTTGGCTGGAAACAGATTGCGCCAGACTGGTTTTGTACTAGTCTTCTTCGCCCTCAGTCAATCTGCATCCAATTAGTTCAACTTTTTTTTTTTTTTTAATTCCATATTGTCATTTTTCTTCTTTTTTTCGTTTATTAAAAAAAAATATGTATACCTACATGATAAGAATCATCAGGTTGAGTATAAAAAGAAATCTTCCATCAACCAATCACTGATCATGATTAATTCAGTTATAAACAAATCATTTATAATCTCCACTCTATTAAGATGTCCCATTACTTTGACAAGCTTCAATTTGCTCTTTTAAATTTAATTTTTTTTTCTGTTTTTTTTTTACTCACTTCCTGTTTCACCTGCTTGTCTGTCAGGATGAAATATTGAATCATTTTTAACCCAATGTCTGGAAAATATTTTAGTTCAACTTGTGAACACTATAACATTCCAGAAAACAATAGGATATTTAGTCTTTTATTCAACTGAGAATACAAATAATAATAAATGAAATAATTTAAAAAAAAAAATTGATGATAAAATATGAAAAGGCAAGGAACTTTTAAACATTATCGCTTTTGATTGAGGCCAGGTGCACTGCGCGCACTTAATAGCTAAATCTCTATTTGTATTCTCAGTTTTATTTTATTCTATCATAGCTTAGTCCGTACTTTTATTTATGTATCAATTTCTCTGTTCGTTAATATGTATCAATTTCCCTTAATTTTTTCTTTTATTTATTGTTTTCATATTCCACTAATTTAATGTAATTATAAATTGATTCCTGTCTACCTTATTTTCTGTGACCGGGCGTGCATGCGGCAACACTGTTGGTCTCCAACCGTCTCTGAACCAGTGCGCTTGGTTTCCCTCTCTTATCTCTCCTGAAGACGGTTCAAACCGAAAATTAGAGACTGTAAGTGTGTTCTTTTGATTTCTCTATATTTCTTTGTTTATATTGAACTATATTTGTCCGTTTTGGATCGTATTTCCAACGAAAAAGTATATATATATAATCACTTAACAATTGGAAAGACGATCCAAAAAGGACACAATACGAGTTTAAAATCGAGAAGAATAATAAACAGAGTAAAGGAACACACAAACTCAAATTTTCGGGCAATCCGTCTTCAGGAGAAAAGAGAAAGGAAGACCTAGCAGGTTGTAGACGGAACGGCAAGTAACAACTAACTGTTGCATCTACAACGTGCTTGGTCTCCCTTTCTCATTTCTACTTAAGACAAATTGCCGAAAAATTTGACTTTGTAAGTGTGTTTCTTTACTCCGATTGTTACTCTTCTTCGATTTTGAAATTGCATTTATATATAAATGTTGATAAAAGTATCGACCGTGGAATACAAACAAAACTAAAGTTTATCAGGACCCGGTCAGTTCATCAGGTTCGAATTAAACTCTTAATTAAATTCTCAAATTAAAAGTTTAATTTGAACCTGAAGAACTGACCGAGTCCTGATAAACTTTAGTTTTGTATATATATAATGTGATTAGAAACGGGCAAATAAAGTTCTATGTAGATTAAGAAATATACATAAATTAAGAACATACACTAAGAGATGATTTCTCTAATTTTCGGTTTGACCGTCTTCGGGATAGATAAGAGAGGGAAACCAAGCGCGCTGGTACAGAGTCACCAGTGCCCTTCGTTTCCCTCTCTTATCTCTCCTAAAGGCAGTTCAACCGAAAATTAGAGACTGTAAGTGTGAATCTTCAGACTGAGAGATCGTAAATGCCGAGACTGAGGTTCACTTTAATGATAGATGTTCGAAAGAAGATCTGCTACCTATTTATACCAATATATATATTTAAATATCAGCAAAGATACAAACAAAGAAAGACTAACTCATACATCTCAAATTTTTAGCCTCAAAAGCATTCAAGAGCACGAGGATAAATAAGAGAGAGAGAGAGAGAGAGAGAGAGAGAGAGAGAGAGAGAGAGAGAGAGAGAGATATGACTTCCAACTGTCTCTGCATAAATGCACTTGGTCTTCTATTTATTCTTTTGAAACCGAGAATTTGCGACTACAAACGTTCGCCATTTCTTATTTTTGTATCTCTTCTCATATTGTAGTACTGGTATCTGGACTGTTGTATGCTTACTAAGTGTCATATAGAGTCAGTTCTTTCAATATGTTCTTTTTATTTATAGTCCTTGGCTTGTTGGAATGTTCCTTTATTTATGTTTATTTTAATTGAGGCTTTGTTGATGTTTTTCTTGTATCTAATTCTGTATGACTCAAAATGGGATGATATAGATAACAGAGAATCAATTAAATAAGATAGAAATCTTACGCAGCATGAGACAAAGAGTAAGAGTTTTTTTTCTAATTGGTATTATCTAACGAAGTCGAGACACGAGTCGACAGCGGTATTCCTTATCAAACTGAATACATCTCTTTCGCTTCATATTCCCTTTTGACCTTTCCCTGATGACCAATTGTTTTTCAAAATAACAATATAGTAAGTGTTTTGATATTTCTCTGTGATCAATGTAAGAGTAATTTGATACTCTTTTGACCTTTTATTGGAGATGAATTGTTGTTCGAAATATGAATCATAATGAAAGTTCTGATATTGACTCTGAACTCCATATGTTCTGATATTTGTGAAATCCACAAATGAGTTCTTGCAAATAAGAGCTGTTACGAAGGAGAAGCATTTTACATATGAGTCCTCACAAATAAGGGGGTTTACAAATGAGAACCATTAAAAAAAAACAGGGCTTACAAATAAGAACTCTTACAAATAAAATGACTTACAAATAAGTGATCTTACAAATAAGATATCTTAAAAATAAGAAATCTTACAAATAATAGGTTTCACAAATAAGAGAACTTATAAATAAAACCCATTCGAAATAAGACCCCTCATTAATAAGAGGTCTTTGGGATATTAGTCCTTACAAATAACAGCCCTTGTAATAAATCGATCTTACAAATGAAAGCACCTGGAAATTAGACTCCTTAAAGATAAGAGACCTTACATATATGATCATTTTAATTGTGTTGTGTAAAAGTACTTCTTAGTTTTCCAAACTAATTTTTTTAATAAATACAAACAGCTACGAAAAGAAAAGCTTATTTTTATCGTAATACGAATGCATGTTACACTGAATTAAAATAACAAACGATACTCAATTGATTAAAGTTCAATGGGGCTCTATGGGTGGCCTGCTTACCTTCTAACACTAACAATAAGTTTGCGATTCTTTTGAAAACACTACTGAATACTCAGTGCATACAGAATGGAGCATCATCTACATATGACTAGTGTTAAAGGGTTAAAAAAAACAGTTCACAGAAGTCCTTACGAATCAATTCATATTTTTAACACTATACACTTAATATGGCATTAGGGGTCAGGCTAGCTCAGTGGTTACGTGCTCGCCTCTGAACTGATAGGACCGGGGTTCGATCACCACCTGGCCCTCGATTTATTCACGCGGGAGGTGAATAAATCTGAGCACGTCATCCTTCGGAGAAGGACGTTAAACTGTCGGTCCCGAGTCTGTACGATGTCAGGTACTCGTTAAAGATCCCTACTCTAAATACAGTTGAGTTAGGCAAAATTTAGGACTACCATTGTAGAATCAATCTTCATTGTGTGGTATCACAAAGGGCCAATACTCGGCCTAAGTGTGTTCCCTTGTGGGACTGCCACTGCAACCTAACCTAATATGGCATTAGAAGAGAACAAATATGACCACTAAAGGTTTTACATACTATCAAGTGTAATAGTAAAAGCGATATTGCAGTCTACCTCATGTTACTCAAGGGATGGTCTTGTGCAGAGTTCATGCTGTACATGGACTGTGATGAATAGGCAGAAGAGTGGTCTCCAAGACTACTCAGTGAGTCTCTGACTGGACTAAGGCCCACAGTCTGCATCTGCGAACAAAACCCAAACTTAGCACATCCATAGCAATTGTTCAAACGGCTTCAAAACAATTTATTCTTCAATTGTCATATATATACATAATAAAAGTATGTTTTGAATGATGGTTATTCTTAAACAGAGTGGATGAAGTATGGCTTCTTTTTATCCTATTTTTGAACAATTCTTAGGTTTTTTTAAAATGCGTAGTTTATTCCATTCCCTTTTCCCAAACCTTTGATTTCACTTTCAACTTCTTAAACCTATTGCTCTTTAAAAGATCATAGTCCCAATTTATTTGCTATAAGGAACATATAAATGACAATAATAAATTTTAAGCTGGGAGTAATTTCTTTCGACCACCAACTACATAGCAGAGTCAAAAATGAATCGACCAAAACAAATCAGACATATGAGTAGAGAGTGAACTGAGGGTGTGGTTTGGTATATATATATATAAAACAATTAAAAGAAACGGTCCAACGTACTTTTTTAAATAAAATAAATTCAAAACGAAGGAAACACACAGAAAGACACAGACATAACTCACATCAATATTTCGACCATCGTCGTCATCAGGAGGTGTGAAGAGCGATCTTTTTTTGGATTTGATTCGTAGAAGTAAAACGACGCTAAAGAATCAGTGCAAAGTCGTAGTAATTGCATTAAAAGTGCTTCCAACATACTCAAGGAGGGGAAGGGACAAACAATAAAGTAACTAAAAATTAAAAAAAAACTGATAAAATCAAATTGAATAATTAAAAAAAAGTAATAGAATATAAAATAAAAAGGTAGGAGGTGAATTCAAAAGGCTTTAGCCTTTAAAAAAATTATCCATATTTTTAAAATAGAGATAAATAAAAATTAAATGATTTTTTTAAAAATTAAAAATAATTAGTTAAAAAAAATTAAATAGAGCATGACTTTGCAATAAACAAATGAATAAAAATTAACGTCTAAACAACAGTAAAAAATTAGTAATGAGCCGAAAATCTTCTGACCTCAATAACTTGTCCTCTTTGAGAAATCTCGTTTTAACTATTATGTTATTATTAAGATTGCACTATTGGATAATATTTACATATTTAACTGAACTCCAATAATATTTTCTCTTAAAAAAAATATTGATAACATGGAATTCAATTATGTTTACTCTTTTAAAAAAAAAAATTAAATCAGTTTTAAGAAAGTAAGCCATGTATGTTACCAAAAGAATGTAGAGTTAATTGTGGTTTTAAAGGAGTTGCGGCTAACCACTTGCACTTGTATGTACCTTTCTTTTTTCTTTTTTTAATAAAAGAGAGGATGAGGTAACAACTAAAAGCTAAAAGGAGTGGGGGGTATAAAGTGGTTTATATGTTTCTAGGTGGGATGAACATAGGCCAATTTGACAAGGTACAGGATAATGACCCCGACAGCCACCAGGAAACGTATCTTCTCAATTAGGAGTTATACCAAGAGATTTCCCATCATCACTAATGATGGCTTAGATTACACTTCATCTAGAACCTTGTTTTTTTTTTTTTTACTATCTATCTCCCTTACTCTCTTATAGCATATTTAGAAAGCTAAAGCAAAAAAAAAAGAAATATCAACTAGTTTCACTGTTTTGAGTAAAAGAAAGAAGATAGTGAAAATAAAACCAACATGCTGTATTCTTAACGGATGTAGTTCGGTTTCAGAGATATTTTGAGTTATTTGCTAAAACTACTGGAGTTTGAAGGATTCTAAGTGCAATAACAGCAGCATTTCTTCTTACAATCATCTCAAATTAGAGACGTTATTCGAAGTCCATATGCATTTGAAGATGATTGAACTGAACTTAGAGGTAGTGAAAGGGGAAATTACATACTTGGGTACCTGGTTTTTTTTCAAAGTTACAGTTGTTTCTGTTTTGCAATTTTTTTTTTTTGCTAAAACTCTTTTACCTAATTGGACTGAAATTTGTATCTATAAAGAAAACACTTTCTCACAAATAAAGATAGGGAGTCATACTTTTATGATAGGAATGCAAAAAAAGGCTTAGCACTAGTTAGGTTCTCAGTTGAGAGCTTCTGAAGGCAATGGACCCACCAAGGGTCACAATTAAAAAAAAAAAACGAAACTCTACGTGTCCCCGAAACACTTAAGGGTCTAACGTAGTGCAATCACTTATATGTGGTATTTACTCGTTGTCCTGTTTACTTAAACCTTTTACCCTACAACACTTAAGGGTCTAAGAAAATTTATATAAATGAATAACTAGATCATAAAAAAATATATGATAATAGCGACATAAACAACAGGGCCATCATACTGACCTAGATACTCGTATGCTTTATTAAAAGCATTGTATTAATATTTATTTTTTTCAAAATTAATCAGCATGAAATTCGGAAATTGTTAATAACGTTTTTTTTAAAAAAAAATTAAAAAGCAGGATCGGAATATATACTTATCATATAATGCATTTAAATACATTTATATGATTAGTATAAAACAAGTATAGTGCTGAAATTTACAAAACCTTATAACAGATATTCTGTAGTACAGGTAATTCATATCCGATTAGGCAATCATCTATACCAGATAATATATTTGGCTGGGACCATAATTGGCAATATCCTTGCAAAAAGCTATATCTGGCGGATTCAATATACTCTGGATCTTTAATCAAACATTTAAAGTTATTAGTGCTTATTTGTCTATTTCGAATTTAGAATTAATAATTTGTTATACTGTGAAAACAATTAAGTTCTGTAACATCAATTTCTAAATTAAAGATAATAATACGTATTAAAACAGTACAGTTGTGAATTCACAATGTGTCTAAAAAGAAAAAAAGAAAAAAATACTATAAAAAGGATACTGCAAATGGCTAGCAAGGGATTTCAAGTATTTCCGGTAGTATTTGAATTAGCGGCCGCACTTGGAAGAAGAATGTAGAATTCCAACAATTTACTTCATTCCCTTAAGGAATCCCAAATATTTATAAGTCAACCAACTTTATTAATTCTTGTTCATTGTTTTCATTAAAACAAACTATGCGTAATATTTAATTTAGTGGCAGGTGATGTATAGCTATTTGTGCACACACATATATATATATATAATATATATCGGTTGAGTAGCCATGAGAGGCCGGGCGACTGGTTGGGCTGTCTAGTATAGTCAACCAATCGCATGCGGTGTTTAATGCTTCTTCTATCAATGTCTCCGAAGAAATCAAGAAGAACGTCTCCATGCAAATATATATATATATATATATATATATATATATATATATAAACAAACCACAATATGAAATGAAAAAAAAAAGACTAAGGTCTTTCTTATAAAAGTTAAAATGCGAGCGAACAAGCTTTCGACCTTCACACAAGTCATCATCGGGTTGATGATATGGAAAACCACATCTATATAAAACAATATTGAAGAAAAACTCAATCCAATCAGAATGTGCAAATTAAAAATATGAGCCACTCAGATTGCAGGATTGGATCAACTAAATTCGCCATTTCAGACGTGATATGCTTGGTTGTCTGTACTAGTCAGCCTAACCAAACGTTCAGCTTCTCATGGCTGCTCAGCTGATTGATCACTGCTATTTTCCAACGCGGTTAATTCACTTATATCCATTACCAGTTTGTAGGAATTATCAAAATTCCTACAACTCGGGATAATGTTCATTTCACAAATTTGAGCTTTTAAAGTAGGATTTAAGTATTTTATATAGAGGGCTTCAAATATTCTTAATTTGTTACCATCATTATTCTTCTGTAGTATTATTGTACTTTTCTCTAACATTTTACGTGTTAAAGTCATATTGTGCGCCTCTCTTGCGTGATTCTTGGGGGCTCCATTTATTAGGGTGCATGGTTAAACGTCTTGATAGCTTTGTGGTTGTCATCCCAATATAATTTGAAGGCAGGGTTGCGCAGTCCTCTGTATTACAAGTATATTGATATATTAGTTGACATTTTTGTATATCAGACAAACTTTTCCTCTTAAGGTTTCGTAAGGGTTTGCTGCCATCATACACAAATATATATATACATATATATTTGTGTATGATATATATATAACAGTTGGAAGCAGTCCTTCATTTAAAGATATATTGTTAAACAACGCCCCATATTTAGCTTGTATCTGTTTCTTACATAATTTCTCCAATTTCCGGAATTCCTAACTCGTCTCTACATTAAAACTGTAAAGCGTATCACAAATATTACTAGTCGACATGTTTGGAATGTACCATATTCATCGTCAGGACAATAATGAGAATAATAGTGAGTTAGTCAGTTTATACATAGAAGGTGGATTAGTATAAGAATGTTTACAGGGCTAGTCCCAGACTTTCATCTTATTACATTACAGTAGAACCTTGCAGTACGAGATTAAGTCGTTCCCAAACCGAGCTTGAATTTCGATTTACTCGTGTTACGAAGCAATTTTTCAGATTGAAAATAACATGAAAATAAATAATCCTTTCCATCCTCAAAATACCGGGTTTTAAGTTTATTTTTTTAACAGAAAAGGTGCAAAAATAAACAATGCTGTACATATAATATGAATAATATTACTTGAACAATAAATACATGCAATAAATAATCATGTTTTATTAATCTACTAAACTTTAAACTTAAAACGGATACCATCTAGTCATGAGGATGTCGTTCCCTCGTACTACGAATTTTTACTCGTCATACCAGACAAAATTCTTTCGAATGGCTACTCGTAAAGCAAATTGCTCGTATAAGGAGGCACTCATGTGTTGTAATCGTATGCATATGCAATATCCATCAAAGAAAACCAAAAACTTTTCAAAACAAAAACGTATAATTCAAATCATAAAAAAATTGATAAATTAAATGTAAAAAAATAATTTCGGTATAAAATTTCAGATTTTTTGTTAGTTCTTTTTTTCTATTTTTACCCTCTCTTAATTCCTCCTCCCGGCATGTGCCACCCGGGGCGGATCACCCGTCCCTTTATATTGGTAAGGATCAACATTTAAACTTTCACTCTACTGTACAAAAGGCAAGCATACTGTCTCTTAACTACACTGGCCTCCACTAAATGACCAACATTTAAACTCGACTAAGATACAAACTGCCTTGAACACAATAGTTGTCTAAAGAGAAGAAGTTGATTGCTGGCAACAAATGATTAGAGCAAGTTAACTAGACCCTTCCACAGTTATTAAACAAATGGGCAATCCGTCACACCCATTTGTGGTTTAACATCCTTATAATTTATTACACGCTTTGCAAATTTATTACAGGGTTTCATAATTATCGGTTTTCTGTAATCCTTCATGCCAAGTAATTAAGAGAACAGGATTAATCACCACTTGTCCGCATAATTTATAGCTTCTCATTCTATTTACCTTTCTATGGATTCTTCAATTTTTTTTTATAATATATGGTTTCACTTTTCAAAATTATTAAAAAAAAAAATGGAATTTTGAATTTAATTAATACTAATGGATTTTACTTTCATGTTTTAATTTAAATAAAAGATCCATTATTATTTATTTAAATATTCTAAATTTAGTTTTTTTCGTGAGTGTTGAATAAATTTAAATTAATAATAAACTAAATGATTTCTAATTAGTTAGGGTCAGGTGGCATTTAGAGTTTAATGAATCCATGGAATGAGTAAATGTTTCCTGTAAGCACACAGGAACCTGTTCCGACAACAGGCTTGTACTATGCCAGTTACTCACAAAGGTCATATGAAAGGAAAAATCTAAAATTCCTCATGTTGAACATCAGTAAAAACAAACAGCAGATAAACACATTTCTTGTTGCATTAAAAAAAGCAACAAGATTGGCCTAGATTTAACTTTACTGTAGAACAGATGTTCCCAAAGTGGGTTCCTTAATCGACTGTCTGGGATTCCGTGAAAAACATTTGGTAAAAACATTTATCTAAAAAAATTTTTTTTGTGGGTTTGGATTTATTCTATATTTCTTGTGAATCATGAAACAGAATAATGTTTAAATCTACATATACCCATAAGTAGAAGTGGTCAACATTTTATTCATATTTAGGATGAATCACTCTTCAGTTTTTGGAACTGATTCCCGAATTTTCTGCTATTGCAAAAATAGCACTTCACACATCGCTGCCATTTCCCACTACCTACTTATGTGAAACTGGATTTCCCCTTTAAACTGCCATAGAAACCATATACCGAAGTAGACTTAATGCTGGGGCTAACTTGAGAATCAAACTCTCAACTATAAAAACAAAAATAATTACAAAACAAACTCTGTGTTAAAATTGCTAGTAATTCTGTTTTATCTCTTATGTACTTGTGAAAAATATGAAAATTAAAATCTTTTTGTTTTGAATTATTATTCGAAAAATACACACTGCAGTTATATTACTTTTTTAATTGTTTTTAAACATACATACTATTTAAAAAGGTATATTAAAATATTTATATTATGATTATATGAAATAATTAGAATCTGGTGTTCCTGGGAAAGTTACTGGAACCAAAAAGTGTTCCACGTGGAAAAAAGTTTGAAAAACTCTGCTCTAGAAAAACCGATTATCAGAAATAATGAACAATAAATTTAATTGATTGTTTTTTTCATAATTGGGCTTGTACACTTTGCTAATCATACTGACTATGCAATTGGGATGATGACTGTTTAGAACAGGGGGGTACTCACTCATATTTCACTTGCAATCTATATATATAAAGTTCGTGAGTTTGTTTGTTTGTTCACCCATTTTCCCTGGAGATAGATACCTTAAATTAAATATATATTATTTGTCACCCGAATAATGTTAAATAAAAGAAAATTATCCTTATATTCCCAAAATCGGAGCCAGGGTAGCAAGTCCCTTCCGTGCTCGCCGATGACAGTAGTAAAAATGTATTATATATAAATGTAACAAACAATTTTTTTTTAATTTCATATTTGCGTAATATAAACACTGGCAATAAACTAAAGGCATGGATCCAGGGTAGCCAGTCGCTTGCATGCTCGCCGATTACAGTAGTGAAAATGAATAACTATAAATAAATAATAATAATAATTAAATGTAACAAATATATAATAAATTACTACATTAGAGGTTAAAAATAAATAGTTTTAGAAACAAACTTGAACACAATTGTCAGATAAAATACGAAATTCTAAGGTAATATTAAAAAGACACATTCCTTTCATTAATGTTATTTTATGTTAGGTAAATAAATTAAATATTTCAATTTACAAGTTTTGTTTGTTTTAAATATATTTAATTTAGTATATAACATGAATTGATGTTTTATTTATTTATACGATAAAATAAATGATTTTTTTACTTTTAAATGATTTTTATGTTGTTAAATATACTTACTGTGTATATATCTTGAATCATGCTAAGAATACTGTATTAAAAGCTTGGACCATATAAGAATCTGTTTCCGTGCCTTAATAACAAGAAAGAACAATTCAAATTATCCGTGTTAATCATGTTCAGTGAATTATTTTCAATACCTATTGTTATAATTTCTGAGTGACACAAGGGTCACGGGTAGTCTTGTAATGAAATAAATAAGTCACAATGATCTACTACTCTATTAATTTAGAAATATATTCAGGATTCATACAATTTATGATGATGTGTGTAATATTTCATCGCGAAAAAACCTTTTCCTATTTCATATGAAAGTTATATTTTTTCTTCTTACCCGTTCAAGTCCCCCCCCCCCTCCCCAAATAATTTTTAATACCATTTCTTAATTTTAAAAGGAAAAAAATAAATGTAAAGTGTAAGAGACAACTAAATGACTAGCTTATTATCTTTACTGCACTTAATAACCATTTTTGCTTTTGCACAGTGACGTAACAAAAAAAAATTAGAATGCACGACCTGTGACATGCCATCTATGAATCATAACTTTGTGATTGGCTGTTAGATCACGATCGACGTATTGAGAACTCCTGGTTTAGAGCAGAGAATGAACCCGAGTCAATAACGAAAAGGAAGTGGTAATATTGATGCTAAGCATCAATTTAAATCTTATGATTAAGCAAATAAAATGTCCAATCATAAGATAAAACAAGAAACCATATAGAATAAGTAAGCTTGATAATCAAAATCAAATTGATTAATCAAAAGAAATTACTTAAATAAAGAAATTAATCATAATGGAATCTAATGAAAGGAATTAGTTATGTCATTGGAAGGATTCTTAATGGGTCCTTAAAACAACATAAGAATTAAAAAGAAAAATTATTTCAACCAATTTTTACTTAGTATAGTACATTCTTTTAAAATATTAGAATACTTTGTATTTTTTTGTAATTTATAACAGAAATTATTAATTATTTCAATTGACAATAGATTACTATTATCCAAATTCAGAGACCAGGGTAACCGAGTGGCTTGCTTGCTCTCTTCTAGACTGGTAGATTCAGAATTCAACACCCACTTTGCCGATCGATTTATCCACGCAGTGGGTGAAAAAAATATTTGAGCACGTCATTCCTCGAAGAGAGCCGTCGGTCCCGAGCCGGGTGATGTCAGATACTCTACTCTCTACTCTAAATACAACTGAGTTAGGTAAAATTTAGGACTAAATGTTCATTAATCCTAATAAGATTTCATAATAAACACGTGAAATAAAAATCAACTTAATTAAACTAATAATCAAACTGAGTAGGACCTAGGTTAGCAGTTCAACTCGTTTAAAAGTTCTTAAAAAATTGTCGGCATCACGAGGATGGGGAACCCATGCGGGTTTCCTTTGGTCCTAGATGGCTCGCCGTTGGTGTTGGATTCGTGGTGGCTGAGGTTCCTCACCCAGGAAGGGTAGGCTCTCTGGGGAGTCGCTGTGTTCGAAGCAGCATCTTCCCGTGGGGTTGCCTTCAGAGTAACAAGAGGAATAGATAGCTCCCTTACTATTGGTAAGGACCATCACTTGGCAGTTGGGCTTGGCAACTGGTACTGGCTAAGATGAGGCCTGGTCCCAGGTTAATAGGCACTTTCCTTCGGAGGGACGAATAAATCTTTATGGAACAGTGGTAGTTCTAAAAACCGATGACTAGTAGGAGTCAGCCCTGTAATCCCACTCAATTTTTACTATAGTCGAATAAAAACATATGAAAATGTGTTGCACATTCCTACTTGTTGGTATTTTGTGTTCTGAGTTGATATGATGAGATATAATTATGCTTCACTGATCCCACTACAATAAAAAAAATTCAAGAAAATCAACTTGTTAATCAAATCTGCAAGGAATTTAAAGAATTGTATTTCAAATCGCTTTTCTATCCTACCAAGTGATTTATTCAAATTGCTTAAGTCTTCCTTAATTCAGCACTATCTCACATCCATGGAAACTTAATCTCCTTGACGGACGCAATTAGACCAAACAATTGACTGTAATTACTACACAGTGGATTCAATGACCTTGAAGCATTCTTTTGGAGCTCATATTAGAGCTCTAGTGCATGTCATTTACAACCAATTATGATTTTTGCAAAAAACTTACGAAAACGATTTTTACTGTTTTAAAACAACCAACAATCTCCTCGGTGATTCATTTAATTAAGTAAATTCATTTAATTTAATCTCAGTCGGATATTAGTTTTTTATTATAGTTTCTACAGGAAACAAATACTATATTAATAACGGAACGACATAAATAAATAGAGATATATAGAACTAATGAACAATATATATATATCTGTTTATTTTGGGAGCAGACCTTCATTCAAACAATAACTTTAATTGCTTTATATCTTACCGGAAAGGTGGAAAGCCATATTCAGAAAGTTAGAAAAATACACTCGCAAAAGGACCAAAATAAAAATTGGCATAATTTTTAACAATACATACATGTATAAATAAATTAATAATCAACAATACCTCTTGATATAATATATGAATTAAACAACCACAATAAACAAATATATATTAGATACAATGCTCTAAGGCCTTTCGTTACAACATCATCAGAGAGCTAAATGAACTAAACAAAAAATATAATAACAAGTTAACCTGGTTGATTGAAGTCTTCAGGATTGCTGACATCCCTGTCTGAATTTAATGTTCCTAAAATTGAAGGAAAATGAAGTCCCGGACTATTGTTCATTAAATTTCCATATATTTAATGGAAATTATATTCCATAATGGAAATTATATATATATATTTCTCTTTACCGAAAGAAAACATGTCACCTATTCATCTTAAAAAAAAAAACTGACACAATTAGTAATTGTGTCTAACAAAATCTATATACATAAAAAAAGGTTTTGTCTGTACATTGTTTAGAACTGACTCATTTCACGTTATCTATACGTTTCATACATTAGAGAAATCGAATACACACTTAGAAAAATTTCTGTCTGTCGGTTTGTCCGCAAAATTTTGTTACAAGTAAACTCAGCCTCCATAAGACATAGTGAGCTGAAACTTTGACAGTAGATTTGGGTATGCTTCACTTAAAACCTTAGATTTAAATAGATTGAAAATTCAACGTAAAAGCGAAGTTATGAACTTTTAAGCTGTCTTTGACCAACTTTAAAGACCTGTTTTTTTTTTAAAAAATATACATGTATAGCAAGTAGGTATTGTTAGTTGATTTCAATTTCATTTGCATTTAAACTCTCAGCAAGAGATATTTGATAAAATGTTTCCCGAAGCTCAAGATCTGTCATCTATTCAGAATAACTGGCTTTGTGAACGAGCAATTCTCACCCCTACAAATAAGCAGGCAGGAAAAGTCTATAAACAAGTTCCTGCACTATATCAAGCTGAGGCTAGAGCTTACAAGTCAGTAAACAGAGTGATTAGTGATGAGGAAACAGTTCATTATCCAATTCAATTTCTTGACTCCGTGACTGCTCTTGGACTGTGTGCTCAAGAGTAAAAAATTATAGTAGGTGCACCAATCATGCTGCGATTTAGTAGCATGAAACTAAATTCCATAGTAAAGTAACAAATTCCATGTTACGAAACTTGAGTGCCTCAAAAAATTGCAACGGGACACGGCCCAGCACGATACGCCATACAGGCGGACATCAAGGCTGGGTGTGCTACAGGGGAGTCTGTGTGTATACCGCGTATACCATTGATCCCAAGCCACTATCCGTTTCTATTCATACGATTTCAATGTTCTGTCAGCGTCTGTTTGACAACAACGATAACTAAGTTGTAGGGTTAAACTCTATCTACCAAAGAAATTTAGGTGAGTGAGACCAAGTTTTTCTCACAAGGTCAACTATAGTTTGCTTGCTCAAGAGTCAGAGGTTCCAACTCTTCATTCTTCCATGAACCTGAAGGGCAGACAGCTAATGTGGAGAATACAGAGGCATTTACATAAAACTGTACTAATAATGATATTATCTACTACACTATAGTAGATATATATTCTAATAATATTTTGGAATACCACGTATCATCTCCAATTTTTTTGAAAAAGTACCCGTCAATGGCAGGTACACTTGCTACTCCCCAATAAAGAAATCCTGAATAACGAATCATATATTAATAAATCCCGAATGAAGGAATCCTATAGAAAAAAACACTTAATGACTGAATCTTACATGAAGAAATCCTGAATGATGAAATATTGTATGAGCAGGTTTGGAATGACGGAATTTTCATTAGAAATGATGCATTCTGAATAAATCCTAACTTGGTAAAACCTTGTTTGAATATATCTCATAGACGAATTTTGAATAAAGAAATTTCAAATGACAAAATATTCGTTGAGTAAATCTTAAATGGAAAATGATGATGCAGGATGATGGAACTTCAAAAGTCAAAATTCTCAAAATTGACCTTCTTGTTATAACTAAAAACAATGTGAATGAAAAAAATATTGAAGGAAAAATAATGTTAGACAACATACTAGCATATGATGAATATTATGCTTAGGTTAGGACGGTAATACCTTCAAGGAGGTTACACTACTCAATTTATAAGAACACTCAACTGCTTATATTGAGAGTTTTGAATTTCACCTTATAGGGAGTACTCGAGTTTACCAGTTAAGTATACGACTCGAGTTTACAAGTCAAGCTTCACTTAATCTTTTAAAGTCCTACAAGAATATCTTTCAAAAATTCTAAAGGACTACAATCAACTTTATTATAATTAACCTAATTATGATCCCATTAAAAACCAATTTAGTCATTTCGTTTTCTTTAATTGTACTATGAAGTAGATGAATTCTCAAACTTTATAGCAAAAGTATAATCAAAACCATTACAAGCTATTAAATGACTCAATTTATTTTATTACGGGATACATATATGTCAACTGCAGTGACAAGATATTGGTTGTTATTACACAAAGTTCCTGTAGTTGCAACATCAAGTAGTTTTTTTAAGTGTAATATTCTTTCTTTCAATATTCTAAATTTATAAAATATTATCATGCTAATTTATATCGAAACCACATTTAAAATGACATTTCAAAGATTCTTGATTTATATTGGTGCATGGAATAACAGTTGAAATCTATGAATGTTGAGCAAGTAACCTACACTTGATCTTGTGAGGTACACTTGATATCACTCACTTCAATACCTGTCGTAGGTAGAGTTTCTACTTGTGACTTACCGTCATTACGGAACAGTCACACACTCATTGCAATCATTTGGATGGAAACGGATAGTTGCTCGGAATCAACGGTATGCGTAGTAACTTACAGACTCCCCAGTACCACACCCAGTCATGATGTATCTGTTCTATGAAGCCAGTTATTCTGAATAGATGGCAAATGTTGAACTCCGGGAAACATATTGCCAATAAGCTATTGCTGGCAGCAAACAAAATTTAAATCAACTAACAATACCTACTTGCTATACCAGTATATTTTCAAAATAAAAATGTCTGTGTAGCCAGCCAAACCCTGTTCAAAAGTCCAAACTTTCCCTCTCACTGTGAATTTCCAATCCGTTCAAATGTTAGATTTTAAGTTAGACATACACAAAATCTACTGTCAAAGTTTCAGATCGTTGTGCCTTATGATGGCTGAGTTTACTTGTGACAAAATTTTGTGGACAAACAGATAACATTTATTTAAGGGTGGATTCAGTTCTCTAATGTATAAAACGTAAAGACAACTTAAAATGAGTCAGTAATAGGCAATATACAGAACACAACCTTTCTTTTATTTATATAGATTTATTTTTTCGTGATCTCTTCCTCTTTTATAATCTTATACAGATGTATTATAATATTTTATTCTAATATAGCTTGTCACTTGGCCAAGTTCTATATCGTTATCCCCTGATAGGAGATAATTATTTCATATGATTGAATCTTCAGTTGGATCGTGAATACTACGATTTGAATTATATATTATTATATATAATATATATATATATATATGATCAAACCACAATCAGAAATGGGAAAACAAGACTAAGATCTTTCAACCGTAACAAGCGGTCTTCGTCAGAGTCAAAAACCCAACTGACGAAACCAACTCTGACGAAGACCGCTTGTTACGGTTGAAAGATCTTAGTCTTGTTTTCCCATTTCTGATTGTGGTTTGATCATTGATTGTTGTTTCACGTGTTTATGTGAAATCTTTTTTTATATATATACATATATATATATATATTGAAATAAACTAGAACTTTCAAAAGAACACACAGAAAAGAAATCACTGAACTCACTACTATATTTCGATGTCCTGGTCGTCAGGAATAGATGTGAATCGCTCCAAAGGCTATAACGACTGGCTTGGCGTTCAAATTGAAGCACTCAAACAGTGTAGCCAACTTTCATATTTACATAAATAAATTAAATTAAAAAATAAATAAAGGAAGAATCAACGATTGAGGTTAAGCCCAGGAGCAGATCTACCGCCCAGAAGACTAATAAGTGCTTCTTCTATATTATATAGAATATATTGTATAGTATAAAATTTCTTTGTATATAGTATATATGTATTTGTATAGAATATCTTTGTATACTGAAATATATATATACATATAAAGTAGCAGGTCGTTAGGTCGAATTATCAAACGGTTAAGAGAAAAGGACAGAACAACAACAACAAAAATCACATCAATATTTCAACGAAGTCGTTATCAGGAGAAATGACAAACTCGTCTGAAAAACAGCACCTAAGTGTAAGTTTCTCCTAACCGTTTGATATTATTAATAAATAAGAAACCATCCCCGATGATATCACACAAAAATTACAAAGAATATAGCACATGAAATGAAACTGAATCTAATGATATATGGAGCAATATTTTTGTTTACCTGAGTATGCTGGTAAGACATGGCGTTTGACGTGGGGGGTGGTTGTGGAGTCGCTGAAGGAGCAGGAGGGTTGATTGGTGGAATATCGAAATCATCATCCCCAAAACTAGGGGTGTGAAACGTCTAAACAAAGAAAAAAAAAACAATTATTGGTCAGTCGGTAATAACAGTTGATATCAAACTGAATTTGTAAGAATCTTGTTTCTCTTCACTCAAATCATCAATAATAATTATATCAAATATCACATAATTTTTGAAATATTTGAATCTACTCCATGCAAGATTCTGTACTTTGCAGAACAATAACATGGAATTTCAAGAAAATCGTCAATTTTTTGTAAAAAAATTAATGTTTATCTATTAAAATCAAATATTTCATTTTTTAGTGGAAATAAAAAAAATCTAGACAATGGTTTTCTCCTTAATTCTTTATTTATAGGTATTTGCTAACTTCAGTCTAAAAGGTAAAGTGATTGACATTGGTGCTGAAGAATGGAGGTTAATAAGTTTGTAATGACCTTAGATTTTCATGTAGAGTATGAAAAATCTTGTGGAATGTTCCTCGAAGTACCAATCATTTAACCTTGAACCAGGGTCCCTACTCTGACAACTTCTTGTGAAGTAGAATTTAGGGCTTCCATTTTAATGGCTGGTCCAGCTAAAATGAGTGACAAATTTTAAACAAATGGATACACACGTTTCGCCCTTAAAGCAGCACTAAGAAATGTGCTTAGTGCACATTGAATACTACACTGTAACTATATTATTTTATAATTAGAAAATAATATACCTTATTTTTTAAGTGTTCTCCTTACTCAACCAATTTCGAACTGGAAATATGTTGTACAGAACACTTATACTAGTTTGTTTCAACCGTTTTTCTAATACAAGTTCTTTTGGATGGATAACTAAACTATTAAATATAGTTAATCATATTAAATTAAGAAACAGTAATTAACAATTGGATCATATTTTTAATAGACAATAAATTTCGATCATAATATGCAGATAAGTGTTTAATGTAAATACCTTTAATTCTAAAGATTAATCATTAATGGAAGCAAAGGTTTATTCCGTCCACAACTGGACAAGTAAGGAGAAGAACTATTCTGAATAAGTGGTTTATTTATGTCACCACTTGTAGTTTTGTCGACCCTAGGGAGGGATACAACCATTGCATAATCCACACTTAATCAAAAATACAAACATTGAAAATGAGAAGATAAGATTATCTGAAAAAAGATTTAAAATAACTGGCGGTCTAGGAGAGGAAATGAGAAACCTAGACGCACTTGTAAAAGATTTGAATACTAATTACGTGTTACTACATAGTATGATATTATACTCCCGTGGCTCTCTGTAATCCGATACCGTATATCTAATTTCAAAACTGCGTGTTCTATTCATTTACCAACCAACACCTGCTTATTTATTTACAGTAATTTCCAGTTACCTTCAAACCAGTTCGACATCTTTTCTATAATTAGGGTATAATTCATCCTTATATATTTTAAAAGTTACTCTTAGCTTTATATAATATAGCCATGCAGGGGACGAGTGTTTCAGTACACTAACTTATTTCGTTTAAGAAATTCCTCACATCCTTTCCATTATGGCATTCTTTTACTCTCCTGATGGCAAAATGTACACACAAAGAACTTCTATATTTTTAAACCTTAATGTATAATGAAAACATAGGGAGGAATCGAGAAACGAAAGATCACAGTTGAAGTATATGCAAAGTTAGAGATGGATTTTGTTATTGTTTCAGATATTGATATATATCGACGTAAATTACAGTATGTCAATAAGAAATGGATTAACAACTTTCGAACAACTGCTCCTGGTCGGAGTTAAATGCTGAATGAAAAGTTATTCCAACTATGATTAAACTCACCTGAGGCTCTGATATCTACTGGCTACTTAGCTTGATCACTGATTCTTCAAATACTAATCTATTTATTGATGATTTTGATCCAAAATTAATAGCTTTTGATTGCAAGTCGACGTTTCGACGAAATTTGTTCGGCATTCACAAAGCTAAAAAAATTCATTTGAAACAAAATTACTACTACTACAAAATACTCTGAAACAAATACCTCCACAGAATATCAACTAACAGAAAAGAAAAACACAATACGCAACAATACAAACAAAATGTACAATGTTATTGCCTTATAGAACAAAGTATTTTTCACATTATTATTATCAGGGCTAAAAAAAAATTATTAAGAATTCACTCTAGTAAAAGTAACATTTGAAAATTTACCTTCAATAACAAAAAATAAACAAACACAGGGCAAAACAAAAATTTATAGTTATTACCTTATTGAAGGAACTATTCAACGCGTTATTATCATCTCTTCTTTTTGTAATATATATTATCAAAAATGAACTGAATTAACATGGAAATTTGTTCTATTAACGATCTATTAACATAATATGTAGTAAACATCATCATAACCGATAGGACACACAGGGAGGTTATGTAACCATAATAACCACAAAGGGTCCCCCACCCTCCGAAACAATAGTACTTTATAATAAGTTTCAAAATAAAAGCAAATTAAGTAAAAGGAACAAAAAAAAATTAGGAACACTAAGTCAAGGAAATAATAATACATACTTGATTGCAGACTATTACAGGAGTTTAGAATAAACTAACAAGCTAGTCTTGGTCTAATTTACTCTAATCTAATTTCTTGAATATTCTATGGAGGTATCCTCTCAGAGTTATATTGCAGTATACCAATCATTTAAATTGTTTTTAGCTCTAATAATAATAAAAGTAATAGTACTAGAATCACATTCTGTCTATAAAAAAAACAGTCCATTTTGGTTTTCTATTAGTTTTTAGTGTTTGTCGCTTATTCTGTTTTGTTTTTTGTTATTTGATATTCTGTGGAAGTATTTGAATAAACACGTGACACTGTGTCACTACTTCTACTTCTACCATATATGGGATTTTCACGACATTTCGTGTGTCTTCTATTCGATGAAATATATTTCTTACGAGATTGGGAGTGTGTACTCTAGATTTAACCTTTTTTTTTTTACGAAATTCGGTGTGACTTTGAGAAGATTTAGTATTTTTTTTACAAAAGTTGTTGTGTTCCGTTAGATCTTATGAAATTATAGTATATCATGCGTCAGATAATTAATTTCCAAGTCTATTTAAAAATGAAAGTGGCATAACAATAATATCATTCTGTATAGATTTCAAAAATAACAACATAATAGATGTTCGAAGGCCAACAAGTTATTGTTTACAGAATATACAAGCAGTGTGACTTGAGGTTATTTGTTTATGCTCTGTCCAAGTCATATAAGAGGTTGACTGAGGGGTTATGAACCAGAATGGAGAATTCGTAAACAAAGTTAGTGATACATTAAAATGTTTTGCAAACTTCCTAACTAAAGGTAGTCTTTTTTTAATATTAAATAAAGATTTTACAGTTAAAACAAAGTAATTGAAAAGTTGCAAAGATATTCAATGTTGGAAGTGCCATATATTCGGCTCACGACGGTGACTTCTCAGTAGAGAAAACCTCCCCCCCCCGCACCCCCGCCACTCTCTCGTCTTCAAGACGGATGGCTGGCTTCAAACTAAACTATGTTTGCATAAGTCTCAGCGTGTAGTCATCCCCACCGTGCACACACAGACACACACAAACACACACCACACGCATACATCCTCCCAACATGTCACTCCCACCTCTAAACAAACTTTTACAAAACTCAAATTGGATCTTGTTACTTGAAAACTCTCTCAGTATTGACGTTTTCTGGCACCCCCACCTCCACTAGCACCCACCCTCTTTCTACCCCATACCACAATTCCACCTTCTTAACACAGTCAAGGGAGGCCACGATGAGGACTTGAATTCAATTTCCTTCCCATTATTATTTTCTCTTCGGAAAAGTTTAGAAGAGGAATATTTCATAAAGTGCTAATGTTATAGAGAGCCTTGTTGGAACATAGTAATTTACAAAATTAAAAGGAAAAAAAAACTTTGGCCTTTGTTCAGAAGAAAACCTTTTGCAAACAGACGACTGTGTGCACATCTATTCATAAAAACGTTAGTGCGACAGAGTTTAGGTATTCTACACTAAATAATCAGGGGTAAACATTCTTCTACCTCTTTACAAATATACACTTTTTCTTAAATTAAATTCATCTTATTTACTAACTAATGAAGTAAAGAAACTTTTATTATATTATATACTGTAGTAAAACTAGTTGTTGGCACAGATTTTTTGCTTCATCTTTTCTCTTGGAAAAGGTCCTATTTTTCTGGGTTTCCTTCTCTAGTGTCTCAATAGTTTGTGGCCTGCGGTTTGGGATTCAGATCGTTTTTATGTCTTCTTCTTGTCTCCATTAAGTTCTCAAATAGACATTATTACTGAAGCTACCATTTTTGTCTATTAATTTTGGGTGATTTTACTATAATTTTCGAATTAAAATTTTATGGTCTGAAAAAATATTTTTGGGACTAAAAAAAATTTTCAGAAAAAAATCAAAAACAAATCTGACATATCTTTTTTTTAAATATATTATTAAACAAGGACTGCTCTCAAATATTACAAATACACATATACCTCATTTCTATGTACCTGCCTTCAACAGATTTCGGATGCAACAGACGAAATGTGGGACTTTTGACTCATCCGGAAAGGCCAGACGTGGTGTTTTGTTTCTGCTGTTAACTGCCAGATGGCCTGTGGTCACTTTCTTTACAGCTGTACCAAAACAAGTGTAGCTGTTTTATCGGTGTTTTTCGACATTTTTGGCCCTGTTTTGTGTGTTGCTTGGGAAATGTTCAAAAATTTTTTCAACCATGGCCGCTTCAGAATAGGAAGTTTAGGTCAATTGGCAATTTTGGACAGAGGTCCCCCCTCCCTCCCCCAAAATTTAATTTGTAAAACCGCGGTATCAGTGTATATATAATTACTAGACTACCCGTGACTCTTTGTGTCACTCAGAAATTATAACAATAGGTATTGAAATTAATTCACTGAACATGATTGACAGGGACAATTTCAATTGTTGTTTCTTGTTATTAAAGCACGGAAACAGATTCTTATATGGCACAAGCTTTTGATATAGTATTATTAACATGATTCAAGATGTATACACAGTAATTATATTTAACGAAATAAAACATTCAAAAGTAAAAAAAGAAATCATTTTTAACATATAAATAAATAAAATATCAATTCAAGTTATATATACAATGAAATATATCCAAACTAAACAAAACTTGAAAATTGAAATATTCAATTTATTTACCTAACATAAAAACACATTAATGAAAGGAATGTGTCTTTATAATATTACCTTAGAACATTCGTATTTATCTGACAGTTGTGTTCAAGTTTGTTTGAAAAATTATTTATTTTTAACCTCATTTATTTTTAACTTATAATGTAGTAGTTTATTATATATTATTAATATATATATATATATATATATATATATATATATATATATATATGTTATATACATGCAAGCGACTGGCTACCTTGGCTATATGCCTTTACTTTATTACCAGTGTTTATATTACGGAAATAATAAAATAAAAAATTTTTTTTTGATTCTTTTATATATAATACATTTGCACTATTGTCATCGGCGAGTACGCAAGACAGTTGGCTCCAATTTTGGGAATATAATAATTTTCTTTTATTTACCATTTTTCAGGTAAAAAATAATTATATATTTAATTTCAGGTCTCTATCTCTATGGGAAATGGGTGAACAAAGAAGTAAACTCAGGAATCTTTATATATAGAGATAATGTAAACTAAATGGTTTGATTAGACAATAAACACAATAATATGGGTTAGTTGTCTTGATTCAGGTGGAACACATTTTCTCCTAGTATGAGATCTGTCAAGGTTTGAAGTAGGTTTAGGATGTAGCTACCTGTATTATCTTTATTATGATGTGGCAATGTAAGCAATATAGTTATAATTGTTTACAATCATACTATTTTCTATAAAGATGAAGTAAGATTAGAATACTAATTGATATAATGAATGGGAGATATATCTGATTGAAATGAAAAATATAGTTTGAGATAAAAGGAATCTGCTTTGGCATCAAATCATCCTTTAATGGTTGTTGGTAGTGAGAGAGATAAAAGAAATTCAAAATAAATGCAGTGCAATGAACTGGAGGATAATGGTCAATGACGGAGACGGCAACGGTATTTCACGGGCAGCAATAAAACTCCGTTACACTGCTGTTATTCTCTATTCCCTACCAATGTCCACTCGGATAAATTATTGAAATAGGAGTTATGCTTGAACCAGCCGCAGCCAAATAGAACATAAATAACAAACTTTGATATCATCGTTTCTCTTGCTTCTATCTATTAAAAAAAAAAAAACAAAAAAAACAATATAGGTATATCAGAATTAAAAAAATGAAAAATTACTTCATAAGATTAGATATGTCACACAGTGGTTACTAAATTTTTTTAGTTTATCAATACCCGAGATCAACACAATGTATACGATAAAATGAAAAAAATATATTTGAATGATTTCTTTAATTATTGTCATATGTGTTTATTGGAGCATTCAGTATATATAATATATATACGTTTCACGATATATCACAGACACAGGACAAAGGAACATACACACTTACTGTCTCTAATTTTCGGTTGAACCGTCATCAGGAGATTTAGGGACACCAAGCGCATTTGCAAAGCGACGATATACGTATATATATATATATATATATTGAGTAGCTTCAGCTACTCAAAGGGACTACTTCTACCCGATGACGACGACTGTCGAAATATCGTTGTGAGTCTTTTGTGTGTGTCTTTATTTGTTTTTTCTCTTTCCTGTGTGAAATATATATATATATATATATATATATATATAAATTTCACATAAACACATTAAACAACAATCAATGATCAAACCACAATATGAAATAGGAAAACAAGACTAAGATCTTTCAACCGTAACAAGCGGTCTTCGTCAGAGTCAAAAACCCAACTGATATATAATGATCAAACCACAATATGAAATAGGGAAAAAAGACTAAGATCTTTCAACCGTAACAAGCTGTCTTCGTCAGAGTCAAAAACCCAAAACTCAGTTGACCGCTTGTTACGGTTGAAAGATCTTAGTCATTTTTCCCTATTCCATATTGTGGTTTGATCATTGATTGTTATTTCACGTGTTTATGTAAAATCCTATTTTATATATATATATAAACAACAATCAATGATAAAACCACAATATGAAATGGGAAAACAAGACTAAGATTTTTCAACCATAACAAGCGGGTGTTCTTTTCTCTGTGTTAAAGTATATATATATATATATTCTCTATGTTAAAGTCTATATATATATATATATATATACTTAAACTGTGACACATAGAAAGAAACGTAACAAAGCACTTATTTTTCGACCGTTATGGCCGTCAAAATCTTGAAAAGTGAGTCTTTTGTTATGTTTCTTTCTATGCTTTACAGTTTATTTTAAGTGTTATCAGTCCTTCTGGATCGCATTTCCTTAAAACAGTTGTGTTTTTGACTCTGACAAAGACCGCTTGTAACAGTTGAAAGTTGAAAGTAACTGTCTTTTTTTTTCCTTTCACATATTGTGGTTTGATAATATAATTATATAGAAATCAAATAAAACGGTCCATCCAAAGATAGATACAGATATAACTCACTTCTATATTACGACAATTATTGTCATCAGGACAACTCTTCGCCTCCTGATGATGACAATTGTCGAAATATACAAATTATATCTGTGTTGATCTTTGTGTCACTTTTGTTATCATATATATTTATTTACATATGTGTATACCCATACGATGGATGTAAGCTCATAGGTTGTGAAACTACACAACCAACATTCAATATAACATGCGAAGCAATAGGTAATTTAAAAGAAAAACACAATGTCTGTAATTTTGATTAGATGCAAATATGATTATTTATTTATTTGTGTTCATTAGTGAGACCATGTAATGAAATAATTTTAATATAATAATTTTGTATTTGTTCTTACTCAATATTACTATGTACTATAGTATATCCAGAATTTTTTATGAAGGAATTGTTGACTTGTAATGGCGTAAACACTTAATTTTTACGTTCAAGCTCTGAGAATGCTGAGAAATGCAATTAATTATCATCGTCACGTATTTTACTTCCAAATTTCTACAAATAGTTATTACTTTCTACAGCAGCTTCTGCATGCACTAATTTCTTACCGGTCTCTTCAATCATCCTAGAGAGTTTTCTTCCTTTGGACAGACTGTGATGGGAGGGTAGATGTAGAAATAGGTTCAGGCGTTTATAGGCAATGGTTCAAGCGATGCTGCTGATCGGTCTAACAGTTTCGAAAAACCAAACGAATCAGAAACCCAAGAATCTTCAGAATTGATTGCCATGATAGGTTCAAGGCTCCAATTGGTTAGAATTACAAACATATCATAAACCTGAGAATTGATGGTTGAATTTTTAAGTTTGATATATAGGGCTTCTCAAATTTGATGTTTAGCAGGAATCTTCTCTTATTAATTATTCATGTGGCTGTTACTAGCATTTCAGTAGTCAGTCATATGTTGTGCATTTTTCGAGCGAACCAACGAGGTTTTCCGTGCAATGCTGCACATTGATGTCAGGCAGTTGAATGCCTCACCTGCTTGTCTGTTTGTACTGCTTTAATTGTTCAGGTCTGTCGGGTAAGTCGGTATGTTAGTTTCTGTCCTGTATTTGGTGAGTATGTCCAGTGTTCGTATGGTCATATGAGTCTAAAGTCGTCAGCTATCGTGAATTTGGTGATCTGATTAGTCGGAGGAGGATTGGTTTCAGGGAATCTAAGGTAAAAGTGGTCTTACTAGCAGGTTAGAGTGTACGGGAATTTTTGTGCCTTCATTGATAGACAAACGCCTAATGTAAGTTTCTATTGATTCCATCCTTAGATCAGGCTAGATATTGATATTTCTCGCATAAAAAGGAGCATTGACTATAAGGCGAGCACACTTATTCTGGAACATCTGGAGTCACTTTTTATTAGTTATCGCAGAGTTGTACCAGACAGAATATCCATAGGTCATGAATGTCTTTCAGACGACCTCCTTCACTGCATGAGGAGTATCCCTTAATTTAAGAATGGGGTACAAATGACAGCAACGTTATACACAGTTTGTGCTTGATTGCTAGATGGAATTTGAATGTTAGTCTGCTATCCAGAATAACTCCCAGATAGCGAACTTCTCTTTTAAATGGAATTCTAATTCCACCAATGAAGTCTCAAGCGAGATCTGTAGGCATTCTTATGTAAGCAGCTGCTAGGTTCTTAGCCCAATAGAATATATGTAAAGTCCTATTCAAGATAACTTCTCTGAAGTTCAGGAATATCTCTTTTCAATCATTTGATACCCCCACGCTACTAGTCTTCATATTTTTGTAGAAAATTATCAAGTTATTTGATTCTCAGGTTATCGTGCATCAGATGAAAGAAAGCTTCAAAACAAAATTGTATGCGAAGGAACTATACCTGTACTTTGGCTTGATAGTTCCTTTGAGTGTCCTAAGAAGAATAAGACGTCGACAGTCTCGTTATTTATATATGTGAGAAGAGCATTGACCCAGTGTAGTAGTTGGAAGACCATACATGATGAATTAAAGAAGAATTTGTTCAGTGACACTAGATCATTGACTAGGGTAGCCAACTATTGCTTACCCAAGTGCTCTGCTTCTTTTCTTAATAACGATCGTGTCGCAATAACCAAGCAAGTTTTATATCTTTCTGTATTCTTTTCTATATGTTATCGTGTTTGATCTAAAGGTACAGATAAGTATTGTAGATTGAGGTTGAAAACTTTAATCCAGTAAATTTCATGTCCAGAGCTAAAATAAAACTATCCACACACTCTCTCTTTCACTTTAATGTCTTATAATCTTCCATTGCTCTATCTCCATAAATATTCTTTTAGCATTACTAAAAAGAAAATGAACCGGATTAAACTTGATACAGATTCGATCATTGAAGGTTAAGAGTTGAAACAAGATTAAAAAAAAAATAAACGAAGAAGAAGTGAGAAACTGAGAGAGGTCCATTTAAGAATTGTGTTAATCTCCATTTAGTCAACCTTGAAAAATTGCTAACTTATGAATGTGTTAACGAAAGGATTTAACACTGGATAGAGAGTACAGGCAAGCAGTTGTCTATATGTGTGAGGAAGTGAGATATACTGAATATAAGAAGAAGAAGAAGAGGAAGAAAAAAAGGAGTAAACGGAGAGAAGGAAAGAGAAAGGGAATGATTGATATACGAGGGAATCGTGCTGTTATTAATGGTGGAATTTCAGTTAGTTGAACGTTCAACTTTCCAGCATAATAGAAGTATTCTTTAAGGCAGAAGAGAGAGGCTTCATTAGGTGGTGCATCAGGCCCAGGTTATTAAAAGTAATTTCAAGTTATCAGTCCCTCCTATACCATTAAACTAAATAAGAGTCCATCCAACCTTACATTTTTATTTTTTTTTTTTTGTTTTTTTGTTCATCTCTTTATACAGATTACATTGTCACAGAGATTACCTGGAACATATTAGAACTAGCAGTCATCTCCCATGAATTCCATTTATTACTGTTTTATAAGGCCTAATAATACATCGTGAAACGATAATTACCTTATTCGATTCACATAATTACAATTTAAAAAACAATTATTTTCTAATTGTAAATTATTCAATACATGTTTTTTGAAAAATTTAAATGCTTTGATTTTCACCGCAGACTAACAATTTTTTATATAATTTGATATAAGATTTTTTTTAAAAGGGAATGATAATGTGATAATTATTTTATTGGAATTAATATATGCTTCCTTTTTTTTTAAGTAATATCCTGTCATTTTCAAAAGAAAATAATTACATATAAGATTAAATCAATTTGAAATAGAACCTTGAGGAAGACTTACTTAGTCAAAGAGGTATTTAATTATTTCAATTAAAACGCTTATGAAAGCAGTAGTTACTTTGTTGATTTTAATCAATCATGTCCAGGGGTAGCTGCTCTTGGTTATCAATACCACTTTACTACAGAAAAACGACTAAAATTTAAGTTTGTGAGCCGGGAACCTACATTGCCTTTCTGGTTTAGGACTCCCATAGTGTTTATGTGAACTCGGTCGTCCCCCTCCAAGAGGGAAGCGTCTGTTACCCCGGGACCAGGGATTGCGCAAGTAAGTAATCAAAACCCCGTCGAGGGGTTATTGTGAGGAGTCGTAGTACGAAAGAAACGATTCTTGTGGAGAGATACAAATCTCCCGTTGGCTAAACGCCACCTGTATACTTGGTAAGGACAGACTCCAAGGTCTCCCAGTGGCTAAACGCCACTGTACTGCCAATGTGCTCAATGGATCTAATCGTCCTCTCGCTGACGCTGATCGTCAAGAGCCGACACTATCAGGCAAGTACCAGTTGTCCAGACCCATCAGCTGGGTTCAAGCTCCGTTCCCACTGGTAGGGGTGTGAGGTCTAGCTCCCCTTGGATGCTAAGCAGACACCCTCCCGAGAAGTTACTACTTCTCTCACAGCAATCACAAGGGTCTACCCAACCTGGGAGAGAACCAACTGCCACTGCGAGTCCAACCTCAGTTGGAGGAATGGAGAGGAACCATTCTATGGGCCCCCGTCGCCCGAAGTACCGAATTATTTTAAGAGTTTCGAATCAAATTCCGGACCAAAGATCCTACTGAACCTGCTCAGCTACAGGTACAGGGGTCTTATTTAGCACCTGGTTCAAAGAACCTATGACATAAACCAATGCAACATGTGGATAGCTGCATAGCGCCACTAGGGGAGGGTACTGAAATTTAAGTTAAGTAACACTATATCGGAAGCTGCTGTAATGCAATTAGGAAGAAATATGGTGTGAGATGGCACACTACTATGGTATATGTTAACTGGGGCCAGAGAAGCCTAATAACTTGCATGCTCACCTCTGGTTGGCAGAACCCTGGTTCATTCCTCATTTTGGCCTCCTTTACTCATCCGAGAGGTGAAAAAATCTGAGGATATTCTTACGAGAGGACGTTAACTTCCTACGTTCCAACTTCCTACGCAGTTGATTCCGAACCTGTACGATATAATGTACTATATTTATGATATATGACACATACGTACGTCATGTACGATATTTACAATATAAAAAATACGATCCAACTAGATCATAACTTGCAAATAACATCGGCTACAAAAACTTAGAAATTCAATATACGCTTAAGGTGATAGGTATATTGATATGCAGTTTTTCATAACGTTATAATTAAAAGATATGGCAAAGAGAGAGATTTAATTTAATTTTAATTAGTAAACATTTGACAGATTTATATAAAGTTAATTAATACAAAAATATCGTAAAACATCTAAAATATAAAATTCTGTTATATTTAGCTAAGCAAATAAAATTTCATGTTTTTTCAAACTATTTACATCTTTCTTCTAAAAAAACATTGAAGCTTAATGATTTTATTAAGGCTTCAAAGGTTTTTGTTGGGTGGAATAAATTCATTATTTGACTAACAAGGTTCTTTTCATCTTGTAAAACCAAAAGCAAAATGAGAAAAGTTTTTAATTCTATAACACTTTGCCTTTGAGAAAATTTTAAAGTTATGTTGATGAAAAAAAAAAAGAACGTATAATTTAATTTGAAAAACACTTTCTCTTGCAACTTTGATTTGATTAAAACTTTAATTAGTTCTTTTATAATATTAAAAATTAAATTGAAAATGGGAAAATATGGAATAAACAAAATATATAAAATGAATAAAATATATGTTCAGCTTTATTGGCTTAACTATGTTAAACTTTTAATGAGATAATTTAATAATAGACTAAGGTCTCCGAAGAATAAATGATTCTTGAATGAAAACGTTTTTCAAACTTACTCTTCATCGTTAGTATATGTCTAGAATATCATTTATGAAGAAAACATTTTATTTAAGATTAAGGAAAGTAAAGAACCTCATTTCACCAAACTAATATAAAGTTACAAAAATCACAAGGTGAGAGTTTAAGATTGATCCATTTTCGATGTGGGAGTGCAGTTCAGAAGTCAGAAGAATGGGAAAAGAGGAGAGTAAAGTTCATGTATATTTGCCTTTACATGTTCAACTTATGAAAAATGTGTATAAATACATCCATGTCCAACGACCAACGACCAACGAGAGTTTCCGTGCAATGCTGCACGTTGGAGTCAGGCAGTTCCAAGCCAGAGGCTTTCACCTGCTTGTCTATTAGTACTGCTTTAACTGTGCAGGTCTGTCAGGTAAGTCGGTATGTTAGTTTCTGTCCTGCCTAGGGTGAGTATGTTTCGTGGTCGGATGGTCTTTACAGTACTAGAGTCTGTTGTGAGTTTGGTGATCCAATTATTCAGAGGAGGATGGGTTCAAGGAAGTTGAGGTAAAAGTGCTCTTACTAGCAGGTTTGGGTGTACGGGAAGTTTTCTGTCTTCATTGATAGTCAGACGCCTAATGTAATCTTGTATTCGTACATCCATGTTCAATACTCATGAATGGATGCAGTAGGTGCATCCATACTGCATGTGCATAATCATATAAAACGGTAGGATTTTCTTCATACAAGGGTCAATATTCTAAAATCATATAAAACGGTAGGATTTTCTTCATACAAGCGTCAATATGCTAAAATCATATACAGATTTTCCAAAGATTAGGAATGTATATGATCGCTCCAACACAAAGTCGACCAACACTGATTACTAGAATTCAGGGACGTTTGTCTCAAGGTGTTCGACAGGGAGAGCTACAGTTGCATCCACAAGGGAGGAAACAGGAGGAGTGTCATCGTCAGCAGGTCAGCGGAGTTGGTGCCTCGACTGACAACCCTTCCGGCATAACTAGACGCTCGACTTCAGTCAATTCTCTCATATGTGACAATAAATAAATACACTATACATTAATGTATTTAAAAATTATTCTTTATATACAAAGTAAAGGTATTTACAAAACAGATTGTCACACTTTTTTGAACAAAACTGAATTTTTCTTGATTTAAAAGAAAAGAGAGCGGAAGTGAACAATAAAATAATTTATATAATATTTATACCATTATGTTTGCATTTTTTCTCACTGTTAACAGCTAATGAACAAAGCTAAGACGTAACGTTTTTTTGCAATTTTCTCTTTAAATAATTCCTGAATATAAGTTAAGATATTTTTCGGAAAGAAAAGAAAAACAAAATTTTGAGAAGACTTAGACATTTTTTTAATTGTTTACACATTGATAATAATGCAAGGTAATGTACTGTTTGTAAACTATTTCAAAGGATCCTTCCGATTTATTTTATAGCAAGAATCTAGACTTTTTGGGTTTTGGATGTTGAAGATGGAGGAAATTTAATGGTAAGAAGTGTAAGTTGGTGGCCCTGCTGTTCTAGCTAATCACCATTAATTTCCAATAAATAAACTTAATGGAATTCGTTTATAAACCTTATTTGCTAATTAGTATATAATCTCAAAAAATAATTCAATAATAAATACACACATATAAATTCATTTTTTTTTTATTTTTCACTAGTTTTGGCCCAGTTTATATGATTTTCAACAAAGGTTCCTATAAATTCTCAGGGTCATAAATACAAATCAAACATTGGCATAAGATGTGAAATTAATTGAAACTAGACCAAAATCTCAAAAGAAGAATAATGCCGAATAATAATAAAATTAATAAATAGAATGCTATGAATCATAGGGTCAGCCACCTGTAAATTACATATGTACTAAATCTTTTTTTTTGTAAAATAAAGAAAATTATTTCTTGTGGTCAAAACTTTATAAAAATACCTAAGGAGTTTTTTATGTAAAGGAAAGGAGAAGATATGTGTTAATTTGATTGAATGAATTCATAACTATGTTTTCAACGAATTTGCATTTACTGAGAAATGATGTTACATTTCGACTTCAATAAAACTTTCTCAGGGCCAACCTCAATCATCATGTAAAATTTCATTAAGATTGATAAGAACAAGCAGTAAAGAACAAAATAATAACAAACTATATAAACAAATAATGTTAATAAGATAAATAGACAAGTTGTACATCCAAATAACTTTTTTATTGATTTAATATTACTTTTTTACTGTAGCAATATTTTCCTGTTTTTCTTCCCTTTATTTTAACGTGGCACGTGTGGGTACACTCTTGTTTACTAACCGTTACTCCTCACGCGTGCTTATAGTCCTTATTTTTTTTTTTTTTATCTTGTCAACGGTTCATTCAACTAGAAGTGTCCTCTCTATTTTACAGTAACCACTAGGTTATTTCTTAACTTGTAATGCTTGTTTTTGGATCGTCCAACTGTTTACAATAGTTCTCCTAGATACCAACAACCAACTTAAGAACATTTGTAGATCAAACGACCGAATTGCAAACATTTATAGATCAAAACAATTGTTAAAACTTTAGCCTTCGTAGTTCAAAATACCTATTTAAGAACATTTGTGAATCAAACGACCGGCATACTAGCATTTCTAGATCAAACGACCGAATTACAAACATTTATAGATCAAAACAATTGTTAAAACTTTAGCCTTCCTAGTTCAAAATACCTATTTAAGAACATTTGTGAATCAAGCAACCGGCATACTAGCATTTCTAGATCAAACGACCGAATTACAAACATTTATAGATCAAAACAATTGTTAAAACTTTAGACTTCGTAGATTAAAATACCTACTTAAGAACATTTGTGAATCAAACAACCGACATACTAGAATTTATAGATCAAACGACCGACTTACAAACATTTATAGATCAAAACAATTGATTTACTTTGTTAACAAAATAAATTAAAGTTAAGTTTGTTAACTTTAGTATTCGTAGATCAAAAGACCACCTACTTAAGACATTGGTAAATCAAACAGCTGACTTACAAACATTCGTAGATCCCACAACCGACATGCTCATATTTATAAATAAAAAAATCAACTTAAATAATGCTGAGTTTAAACAAACGACTTATGAACATTCTTAGATCAAATAACCAACTTACGAAAATTCTGATATTAAACAACTTACTTATGAAGATTTGTAGATCACACAACCAACTTACGAAAATTCATAGATCAAAAAAACGACTTAAGAACATTCATACATCAAAAAAACCGACATACAAACATTCATTGATCGAACAGAAGCTGAGTCATGTCTAAAAATCTGTAAAATCCTGTAATACATTCCCATGTTTGTATTTTTTGAATTGAAAAATACACATTTAATGAATGTCTAGTAATGGTTTCTGATTAGCCTGTGAGAATAATACTTTCTAATAATATTTAGTTTAGTAATGACATTTAAATGACTTCAAATGGGAATTATAGATTGAATTACAACATATATAATCACTCAAGAACAATTCAGCTTTACAAAGAGCCTCTCAGAACCTATTGTGTTCGTAAGTTAGACACTTTCTCTATTCAAAAATAGATCAATGTTTTGCATTTTTAAGTACATAAATCATTTATTTTTTTCCTGGCCTATATGTAACCAATAGATTAGAATAGGTTTTTATATAATTTGATCTATCAAGTTATAAAGACTGGAGAGGAAAAAAAGATGGTTAAGTGTAACAACAGTATAACGACTACCAGGAATATACGAAAAAAAGTTGAAGGGTCTAAAATTAGGGGTAGAAATCACTGTTATAAAAAAAACTGAAGGATAATGATATTAAAATAACTAATTAATGCAGGTGTTTTTGTTTATCATTTCAGAGGTAGTTACTAATTGAAGTTATTTATTTGCCATAATAAAGAAATGGGAACTCACAGGGAAAAGTTTTAATAGAAAGCGATTAAAACTTTAAATATATATAAATTTTTAAAACCAAACGGAAAAGGTTCTGCGGAGCTTTATTTGAAGTTAATAATAAAAGGATCTGACACAACGTTTTGTTTGTAGACTGCCAATCGTTTATCTTATCATGTTTTTTAGTTTTTTGCCTCGTATCAACTGAGAGGGAAAGCCTAGCTAGCATCCTTTAATGCCCTACTGGTAAATGCACTTATGCTCTAGTCATTGGTTTTATTCTGTAGATGTCTACAGAGAAGACAACTGTGAAAAGTTGTATTTTAAATCTCTTTCTGTCACGACTTTGAGAAAGGTACCATAGTATGAGTAACTAGGAGGCAATGCGGGAGGTGAATAATCTGAGCACGTCATCCCTCATAGAAGGATGTTAAACCGTCGGTCCCGAGCCTGTACGATGTCAGGTACTTGTTAAAGATCCCTATTCTAAATACACTTGAGTA
The DNA here is from genome assembly GCA_026182355.1 of Hermatobates lingyangjiaoensis. Taxonomy (NCBI): domain Eukaryota; kingdom Metazoa; phylum Arthropoda; class Insecta; order Hemiptera; family Hermatobatidae; genus Hermatobates; species Hermatobates lingyangjiaoensis. Next base: position 4,079,169 of record JAPFBL010000085.1, read on the forward strand.
GGCGAAATTTAGGACTCCCTCTGTAGAATCAATCTTCATTGTTTGGTATCACAAAGAAACAATGCTCGGCCAACGTGTGTTCCCTTGTGGGACTACCACTGCAACCTAACCTAACCTAACCTAACCTAACCTAACCTAATTAAGAGGCGAAGGGTAAAGAAAGAGATGAGGTTCCAGTATCTCAATCATGTGTTATTAATGTGTTATGTTCATTTAGATTAATTCGGGGTGCACCAATCCCCTACTGAATCTAGAGGAGAAAGCAGTGACACAGACCGTAGTTTGGCTTACCATATGCAAAAGCCGTCGAAAATAGTTCAGTAAATAATTAAACTGTAAATAGTTCAGTAACACGAGTTGTACAAATAAGTAAGTATCTCTGATTCTTTTATCACCCCAAATTCTGATTCAGATGTTTAAATCCAACTTTTGTTGAATAGCGTATCACCAAATATGTGTATACGTATGTAATGTCCACTTTTAATTCACCCGGTCCTGTTTTAATTCACGGTATAGAGAAAATGATGAGACTCACTGATCCAGCCCGTACAACAATTCAGAACTTAGGTGCTTGAACTTTGATCAAGTGGTTTGAAAACTTGATCACATGTCAGTCATTCAAACTCTTCAAGATGTACCAAGCACACAAGAATACTTTACAATAACTTCTAATACCTACATTGAATGAATATATAACAAAAATTGTTTTTAAAAAAAAAAAATGTTTTAATTTTCTTTATGTTACGTTCATCATTTTTCTATTCAAACAGTTGAAAAATAGGGAACATTTTCAATGTTGAAACAATAAGTCGTAGAAGAACTTTTGAGTTCTGTTTTTAAACACTGTGGGAACCACTGGTGTAGATTGCCCCTTAGGGGGTCTCCTTAAGAAACTAACAAGAAAGATAGTTTTACCCTTTTTTAAGATTCGGAGGGACTTGAGAGAAAAATATTTTAAATAAATTTCCTATGGAATTACTTTGTAATCCAGTAAATGTTATATCATTTTCTCTAAAAGCATTTTTTTTTAAATATTTTTATTTTGAATATATTTTATTTTTTTTTAAATTTTATCACTTATTAATCCAACAGATTTCAAAGTAGACTCGATTTAAAAAGTCATCTACAAAGAGCTTTTGAAAATATAATTAGCAATACAACTGAGAGACGGAGTGAGAATACGTGTTACTGATAAAAAGAAACAAAAAAGCCGTGCATCTATGCATCAGAATTTTCCAAATTATTATTAAATAATTTTTTAGACTTGTTTACATTAAAATTAACTTAGTAAATTTTCCAGAATGTAAATCCCTCTTATTAAAATTGCATATTACTTGTGTTTTTTATACCGTTGAATTGGATTCATAAAACAGACTAAAGCCTTCCGTTTTTGTACGACTTCAGTGCCTTTAGGAGATGATCTATTCTACAGATACCCTGTATCCAAAAGAAAGTTAATCTAAAGGCTCCTAATTGACCTTTAAGCAAGTTAAACGTGGTCATAAAGTTGTAATTCACATTAATGAAATTTCATCGAAATAACTGTAATTTACGGTTATTCTTTTTGAAAACTTCAAAATACGTAAATCAGCTCACAATAAAATACATAACAATTTAATAGAAACATTTTAATCAATTCAAAGTTTTGCATTCTTGTTTTATCTGAAATGACAGACAATATATCTTGCGTTGGATTCAAGAACAAACGGTATTGAAGATAAAATGAATTGCTCAGCAGGTGAAATAGAAGATAAAGTGGTGGGTTGGAATATAACTTAGTAGCTTCATAGTATAAATCTGGGGATGTACACTGACAAGCGATTAACATGGAATCTACATGCAAGACTGAAACGACAGGACCTGATGAGACGATACAAGACGTTATCCCGACTTTTTGACAAAAGATCAAATTTGACTCTACAGAACAAAAAACTGACATACACTGCAATACTTAAACCGATCTTGACTTACGGACTAGAAAATGGAAATCAACCAAAGTTTAAATATTCAAAGAATCCAAACAGCTCAATACATAATCCTTCGAAAAATGGTACAAGCTTCCTTTTATGTTTCAAATGACACTATTCATAATGATCTGAAAATCCCTTGTATCCACCAAGAAATCCAATCCCGATACCGCAGATTCCATGAATCTTTACCCACCGATATAAACCCTTTTATTCAGGAATTATCCCACCAGATTCCCACTAACCCAATTAGAAGGCTGAAAAGATGTTGGCCTAGAGATCTACTCGTCAATAAATGACAACTGTCAAGAATAGTTGCAAGTGATCTGAACAATCTATGTATATGGAGTACTACCAATGGGTGGTTTCTCCACTCATGGATCTTAAATATATTATATGGATCTCATATTCATTTGAATATGAATCTAATACGGGTGAGTTCGTGGAATCCACATACAGAAACGCTTTAAAGAAGCACAGGGCTGCGTTTTTTAAATTCGTCTATGTTATAGGAAGATGCAAGAGGACAGCAGTATTGCCCCCAAGTTGTTTTCATGTTGGCTAAGGAACCGGTGTATCATGTTGAATACTTCGGTTCTCTAAGATCCAAGCATGAGAAACGTTAATGTTCTTGTTTTTCTTTTGTTTTCCTTTACATGGAAGCCTTTTTTTTTTCCGTTTTGTGGTATAAGACTCAGTGTTAGAAGTTATCAAGAAATATGCTTCTTTTTAAATTTTATTAAGAAGAATATTTTTTGTTTAGTGGAACCTTTTTGCTTTGCTTTTATTAAATTGTTATAAGATTATTATTTTTTTTTTGTGTGATGTAGGGTCGTGGAAGCTTGCCTCTGCGTGTTCCACCTCGGGTGTATCTCGGAGGTTTCGTTTGCCTCTATCCTAGGCTAGAGCTTGTAGCTCGCGAGATGCGGCAAAAGAGCTTTCACGTAAAAAAGGCATCAGTCTGTTTTGCTATTGTTTTCAGTGATATGGCTGAATAAGCTGGGAGCACTAAATAATACCAAAACAGGTTTCTTTTACCTCTTTTTTTATGTATCATGGATCAGTATTACTTGTTACCCCTCTAAGGGTAGTATAAGTAGGCCAAACAAAATAGGTTCTTATTTATTTTTATAACTGCTAGGGAAAATAACGGTTTCAGGTAAGGACCAGTCTTTAATATTAAAAACTGAAAGTGTTTTGTATTAAAGATGAAGGTTCATAAAATAATGCTTGATTCTAACGGTATCGACAGAAGGAGAAGCATTCACCTGTTCCCAGGGAAGCACGCTTCGGGTATCACAATGATTGCATCCATGATCCTCCCCGCTTAGCTCCATCTTTACCGCCTTCATATCCAATTTTGTTTTCTTTAATTATTATTCTTCAAAAATGAAAAAAAAACAAAATATGTATGTTAACAATTGAACTGAATATTAACTGGTTTATCATCCAATTTCTTAGAAAAAAACAAAAAGTGGAAATTTCCATTTACAGGAAAGAATACAGAATGGAACCATATTGTCTTTTGACTTCCTAGTAGCACAATACTAACTATATAATCATACAATGAATGATATGAAACATTACAATCAAAAAAACATAAAAACATTCGATAAAAATAAATAATATCATTAAGGTATTCCTTTACTGAAAAAAAGCTTTGCTTAATTCTTATGTTGTGGACGTAATTCAAGTTTTTTTATTAAAACCGGTTTCGGTTATTGCAAACAATTTCTAGAATAAAATTTCAGTTGCTACAGGATACAAGAATCTATAGATGAATTTTCCAATAGCCTTTCTACATACTAAATCAAACAATTTATTCAGATTACAAGATCTCAATAAATGATACAGTAGTACCTCTACTTATGAATTCAACTTATTCTGAGACCTACATCGTATATAGAAATGATCATGTGTTGACACTAATTTTACGATAAGAATACATTATAATTTGAATAATCTGTCCACATCCCAGAAACATACAATAAAATCTTAATAAATACTGCATATATACGATGTAAATACAATACACATAACATAGAAATAAAAATTTCAAAAAAAAAATTATAAATAAGAAATAAAGTATAGAACATTGCCTTATCTTAAAACTAGCAGATAAAGGTCGAAAGGAACGGAGGGTGTGAGGTTAGAGGAGGATAGGATGGGACATGGAGCTACCGTAACTTAACTCTAATTTACTATACGTAAAGTTTTATTTAACATAAGACAAAACCTACCTTATTTTGATACAAACAGAATTTCTTTTACTTTTTATAGTTTTCTTTTTGATTTTCGTCTTGGCCTTCTTAACTTTCTTTACTTTCATTCACTTCAGGTTTTTTTTTCTTTCCTTAACTTCCACTCGTTTCATTATGATTACTATGCAACGCTTCATCCTACGTCCTATCTCGGGTAAATCTTCGTACATCGAGACGAACGTCTACTAACGTTCTTGGTTTCTCTTTTGTCCTGATGACAGATTGCCCGAAAATTTGAATTTGTAATTGTGTTTTTTTGTTCTCTATGTTACTGTTCTTGAATTTTGAACTCATAAATTTATCTATATACCACTCCATATATAATTCTATGGATTGCAGTCAGTTAGTATATCGTATTTCCTCATGCTTTAAAATAATAGACGAACAGTTAGAACGCACAAGAAATACCAAAGTGTACCCAAAAAATACCAAAATAACAAAAACAAGAAAAATAGTAAACCAGATAAATTCAGACAGGTAGACCACAGAAAATAAAGCTTTCATCCATGTTTTGACATCTGCCATCATGACAAATGAAATTAAGGCACCTGGAGAGAAAGTGAATTGATATAGTTGTTAAGAATAACTGTTAAACTCTAATGGTAATAATGAATAAAGGTATTTTAAGCAAATTTTTTTTTACAATGAATTAAAAAAGAACATTACTGATTTCTTTCAAAAGGTTATACTAATATCTAAGATTATATTAATATTAACAATGCTTTTGCTAAAGGACATTTAACGCAATTACCTGTTCTGACATGTTGGTGTATCCATGAGTAGGGTATCCATTGGGTATTGATAAAGAGACGTCCAGATTTTCTGATCTCTGAAACATAACACCTTTATTACTTATTAAATTCGACCAAAATTGAACTCTATCCAAGAAGGTTCTAAACAAATAGTTAAACTTCACTCAAATAAAAATATAAACAATTCTATAAAAATAATGGAAATGAAGCAGTTTTTAAAATAACTGAAAAAAGATAAATATTTCAATCAACTTTGCAAATGTGTCACGCACCTCTTGGATATAAACAACATAAAAATCGTTCGAAGCTATTGATTTCAAGGAGATACTCGTAGTTTATCTGTTTCATTTTACTGTTTTCGTTTTCCAGTTCATTACAACCTTCTCATAGAAATATTCATTCTAGAGAAACAAATGGAAGGTTATTTTATTTCCTGTCTAAAGAAATTGTATAATCGGTTTCAGTTGTGATTACTAATATTTGGAAAATATAATATTAGATTATATCTGTCCAAATCTATAAGACAGATAATTTTTAACACGCAGAGTTTCTGCTTAACTGGTTTAATTTATGACATTAGTGGTAAATAATTACGATTATTTGAGGTGGTTATATTTACGTCACTAGTGGTAAGTAACTACGATGATTTAAGCTGGTATATATTTATGTTACTAGTGGTAAGTAACTGCGATGATTTGAGCTTGTTTATATTTATGTCACTAGTGGTAAGTAACTACGATGATTTGAGCTTGTTTATATTTATGTTACTAGTGGTAAGTAACTACGATGATTTGAGCTTGTTTATATTTATGTCACTAGTGGTAAGTAACTACGATGATTTGAGCTTGTTTATATTTATGTCACTAGTGGTAAGTAACTACGATGATTTGAGCTTGTTTATATTTATGTTACTAGTGGTAAGTAACTACGATGATTTAAGCTTGTTTATATTTATGTTACTAGTGGTAAGTAACTACGATGATTTAAGCTTGTTTAGTGGTAAGTAACTTTGATTATTTGAGCTTGTTTATATTTATGTGACTAGTGGTAAATAACTAAGATTATTTGAGCTTTTTTACATTTATATAATTAGTGGTAGATTAGGTTAGGTTGCAGTGGCAGTCCGAGAAGGGAACACATAAAGGCCGAACATTATCCCTTTGTGATGACACACAATGAAAATTGACTATACATTGGGCTTTCTAAATTTTGTATAACACAAGTGTATTTAGAGTAGGGATTTTTAGCCAATACCTGTGATCATACAAACTAGGGACTGACGGCTTAACATTCTTTCTGAAGCAAGATTTGCTCAGATTGATTTACCTCATACGTGAATAATTCGAGGACCAGAGTGAGTATTGAACCCCGGTCTTAACAGTCCAGATGCGCGACGTTGCTACTGGGCTAACCTGGTCCCCCCATCACTAGTGGTGACTACAGTTATTCCAATTTGTTTACATTTATGCCACTGGTGGTAAGTGAATACCATAGGGGCCAGGTTAGCTCAGAGTCAACGTACTCGCCTCTGTATTGGCAGATCCGTGGTTTGATGCCCACTCTAGCCCTCGATTCATTCACGTGGAAGGTGAATAAATTGACCACGTCGTCCCTAGGAGAGGATGTTAAACTGTCGGTCCTGAGCCTGTATGATGTCAGGTACTCGTTAACGATTCCTACTCTAAATACACTTTGTGTTAGCAAAATTTAGGGCTCTCAATGTAAAACCAATGGGACATACAAAATTCCAGCGACGAAGCAGCATTGGAGGGCTAACTTTGTCAGTCTCTCAGCCCTTTACTTAAAAAAAAAAGTGACTACCATTATTCTAACTTGTTTCTATTTATATAACGCTAGGGGTAAATGACCACGATTATTCGAACTTCTTTACATTTATATCATTTATTCAGTTGATAGCGTCAAAAAATAAATTTTATTTTTATTAACTACAGTAATATTTCTACAGTGAACGGTTCGAGAACCTGCCATGAAGATACCATCTAATGTGTATTTACAATAATAAGACTTGTAGATATTTTATTTCCAGTTTTGTTGATAAATTAATAAAACAAATTAAAGGTAAAGTTGAATAGTATTTAATTCAAGTTTTGTTTCTAATTAATTGACGGAATGATTAGCTCTCCGTGTTCCCCTACACAAGGTTGCATTACACGTAAACTTGTGATAACTTGATTTTCTCCTTGATAAGTGACTTTCCATTAAACAGCCCATGGTTACAAACCATTACTTTAACTTATTAATACATATTTCATATATGAGCAAAAATTAATTTCAAAACTTGATTACAGTTATTTCATAAGTTGAAATATATTGTTAACCTATATTTTTTCTAAACACATTATTAAAAAAAAAATAAGATTAAATACATTGCATGAGTACAAAATAAATGATAAATAGTTACGATAGAACAGTTAATAAATTTCACTTATATAATTTGTGTGTTTGACCTAATTGCTGCCTGTAACATTGTTGTTCTGTTGCTAGGGGGATTCATGGAAGCATTACTTCATCATGTCATGATTTCCTTACTATTGAACCATACAACATGCCATCCCATATCAAATAATAATACAATGACTGCATTATTCTATTTAAAACAACACTTTAGTCTTGTAGACTGGTAGTTTACAAATTTCCTTGACTCTTACTTCTGTTATTTGTTATTTTTTATAAGAGATACCCGGCTTATTTTTTAATGCATAAAGTTTCCAGTTAAAATTTACTAGTTATATAATTTGTAAAAAAATATATATATTTAAAAGAAAAAAAAATATATATATACGAGTTAAAAATTCAAGAAGAGTAACACACAGAATAAAGAAACACACTTACAAACTCAAATTTTCGGACAATCCGTCTTCAACGGATAAGTTGCCAAGCGTTTTACTTGTGCTTGGTCTCCTTTTCTCTTGAAGACGGATTGAGTTTGTAAAATTTGAGTTTGTAAGTGTATTTCTTTATTCTCTGTGTTACTCTTCTTGAATTTTGAATTCGTATTGCATACAGTTTGGATCATATTTCCGTTTATCAAGGAATATATATAAAGTATATAGAGTGTAAAATAAATAAGGTCTGGGTAAGATTTTGTGGTTTAAATATATATATATATATATACAATGTTAAAATAAATAAGGTCTGGGTAAGTTTTTGTGGTTTAAATATATATATGCATATAAAGTATATACAGTGTTAAAATAAATAAGGCCTGGGTAAGTTTTTGTGGTTTAAGTTCTCGAAATATCAAATGCTAACTTTTTATTTTGTCTCTCACTCTCTCTCTCTCTCTCTCTCTCTCTCTCTCTCTATATATATATATATATATATATATATATATATATATATATATATATATATATGAAGGCCTACTACAGTAAGTATGTGTGCACGTACCTAATGTTCTTAAAACATTTGCTACAGTCCAGTAAAATATTATTGTAGGCACATATTTTCACAATTCTAGATATGGCTTTCTTTTTATACTATATAGTTATACATGTATGCCATAATATTCGTACTTGGCATAATAATCATAATGTGACTGGTCCCTTATGACAGTTTATTTCGGCTTACAAAAATCTTTATACAAGCGGTTATTAGTCCCAAACCCAGACTAGTTCAATTTTGTTTATCTAATGCACTTATATGCTATCATAAGGGAAAAGTGGCGCTAATTTATGAGTTAACAGTCCTTAAAGGGTCAAAATGAACGTGGTGTCACCAATCCCAACAACAACCATGTACAATATTGCTTAACTGCAGTGATCCAATGCACATCTCTGTATTCAACACGGGTATCGCTGTAAGCGACATATCTTATCACAAAAAGTCTGCTAAACCCAGACTGAATATCACTCAGTCAGTCTAAAGATTAAAAATTGCTATCACAGTGAGAGACTAATGCCCACAATAAATAATCTGGAATAAACTAAAGTTTTTGCAATAAAATGAACATTCTGGTAATCATCACTAATAATCAGTTTAATTTGAAATAGTGAAATAAATTATATATACTGAATTAAATGAAACTTAATTACAACTCGTTTTTGTTAATTTCAACAGTTTAATGAAACCTAGGTCTGCTTTAATAAAAAATATTGACCAGCTTTAATTTAAAAGTTAATTTAATTGTACGTTTTATTTTAATTGATTTCTATTCATTTAATCCTTTTCATGAAACAAACTAAATGTTGGGAATTAAAAGGAGAGAGGAGTGTGAGTGTCAGAGTGAGTGAGAGAGAGAGAGAGAGAGAAAGGAGGCAACAGAGGTGAAATGAGAGAGGAAGGGGTTTAGAATAGAGAAAGAAAGAGGTAAGGAAAAGAGGAAAAAGTTACCCTTTTTCGCAAAAAAAAAAAGAGGAGAAAAAAGAAGAAAGTATAAAGAAAGTCCATATTTTGCACCATTCATGGAAAAACTAATTTAACTTTTTAATCAGTCTTAAGATTTGGAAATGAGTTTATACTAAAATTCTAAGAAAAAGAAGGTTGGGAAAAGCAGTGAAAGGAGTTTAATTCAAAGTGTATTTAACAAGTTTCTGCACGGCTGACAACTCAACCAAATATCCCACCCCGCACCCCCTACATCCCTCCCACCCCCTCTTGATTTCCATATATTTAATAAGTTATTCTCTTTGCTCCCCTACCACTCTGCACCCCTTTTTAATTATAAATTAATTGGATACAATAAAAAGGGAAAACATTAATTTACATTTATCAATTTTAAGAGGAGTGTTTTCTCATTAATAATTAAATCATTTCAAAGTTTTTCTTTAAAGTCATTTAATAAATGGAATTATTATCAACCACTAACTAGAATGTTTTGCAAGTTATTTATTAATATTTCCCTTACTGATTATATACAGGTATCTATCACTTTATTGATTATTTATACTTCACTATACTAATCATAGATGGATATTTCCAACATTTTTTTTTATGAAACAACTATAACTAAAGGTTTTACGCCATTTGTACAAGCTTGAATATGGGACTTAAAGAGAGCTACTCGTATTACAATACCACATGTATTTTCCATTTGGAAAATGAATTTCGCTAATACTATAAAATGTATTTATTGAACGGACCTCTTTACCTGACACCGTAAAGGCTCGAGGCGGACGGCTTAATGTCGTCCTCAATGAATAACGTTCTCAGATTTGTTCATTTTCTGCGTAAAAAATATATATAACCAGAGTGAAAATCAAATTGGTCTAGAGGCGAGCACACAAACCATTTAGCTACCTTGACTCAAAAAAATAAAAATATAAAGCTAATATCAACAGGCAGATTAAATAAATACTGTACATAAATAACAGGAAAAAAGCTATGCATCACTTTTTTCTAATAAAATTTATTTTCTGTTTATTTATTTATCTACTAGCACACCATTCGCACTATTTTTTGCCTCATTATACTGATGAAGGATTTTTGTCCGAAATTTTATAGGAAACTGGTACTTTGGTGTGTTTCCTATGAGTTATCTTAGCCTTTGCACCGTAATATTATTTAATACTTTAGTATAAAGGATGCAGAACTTGCACGTGTATTACAAGAGTAAACTGATTAGCCGTAGTTATAGTCATTCTTTAATATAGAGTGCTTGGACTACTAATGTGTCTCCCTCCTGTACAGTATTATTTTCAGACAAGTGCATTGTTTGTGTAATGAGGTAATTATGCAAACGAGACTATTACAGGGTGATTTGTATTTGTCAGATCTTGTTCATAAGCCTCTTTAAAGACATTGTTTTAAATGGAAATGGTAGACCTGAGCATTTATCTTTAAAAGATTTATTCTTAATCCCTAATAGGGTTAGTCAGTAGAAGGCTAATTTACTGTTACTGCAAGTCAGTTTCAATGTTAGATTTAATTAAAAAGATGTTAACTGGGGAGAATGTGTTGAATGAGTGAATTCTTTAGGTCTGTTACATCGCGAGCTAATGCCATGGTTTGGTACTTTGCCAAAATGCACCATCAGCCTTTTTCATTCCATTAACTTTCCCCTGGCATGTTTCACGTTCAGGTATCATTCTTAATGAATGCTGTCCACTGATTTAATGTAGTTATGTTGAAAAGAAGAAAAAAATATAATGAATAATATATTTTAATCTTTACTGCAGGATACAGTGTTCTACTTCAACCAATATGAAATAAAAAAAAAATTACGATTCTACATAAAAGTAACACAAACTTTTTGATGGGTACCAGTGTTTTATTTTAACATAAAACCTCACTGATTTGGTATTACAAAATAAAATCATTATTACTACCAGTTTATTATTATTTTTTTTAAAGCAATCGTTATGAAACTTGTTTTCTATCATTTAGCAGTTGCTTCCAAAAGCACATCAAAGAAAAAAACTCTAAGACTGGATAATATCATTAACTTGCATTATTTTTTATAATGAAGAAATTATTTCTATAAATAATACAAACAACATTAATTTTAGTTGTATTGGTTAATTTTTCTCATTGATTAATTGTTATTTTTACTCCGCCAGCCCTGTTAAATATATTAGTCTTCGCTGGATCACCGGTGTGGAGTATTGGACATCGGTATTCCAATTCTTTGGAATGTCACCTGGCATGGATAATGCTATAAAAGAATAAAAGGGCACTTTCAACAGGATATGGATAACACCACCTAAGAACATGGACAGCCCCTTCTGACCAAACAGAATTGCCAGACCATGGTTTATACTGGGTCGCAAGAAACCTAAAGGTTCAAGCCTGAAGGTGCTGTCGTAGTCGAACAACATTGGATCTTCAACAGCACAAAAAATGGTAAGTCGTTAAGTGCAGACTTGACAACAATAATTACTTTAACCATTTCTTATCTTTATGGTCTCAAATATTTTCTTCTATTTAACTTATGAACAGATACAACTCAGTTTTGCTATTTTGCTGAAATAATATATATACTGCGAGATTTGAATCCTTGGGCACAAATATTGTACGTTCGATATATCTATATTTGGAGTATTCATAGATGTCAGCCCAACCTAAGTGAAACGGATATTTTTCTGTGTGTTTATCAAGGAACGATTTATTGTGTATTAGAGAGAGGAAACCGAGCATAAACAATCAGACAACGAGCTATTCAAGAATTTGAAAACTGCATACAGAAATGCAAAATAATTACAACCCTGATTAGGTTAAAAATGTTTAGTTATTTTAGTTAATAGAGGAATCCCTTGGAACATCAGAACCTGTCCAAGCCGACCAACGACCAACGAATATTACCATGCACAACAGTGCATGTCGTAAATAGCAGTTCCGGACCAGAGGCCCACTACTGCTAGTTCCTCATCCTGCTGTTTTTTGTTGGGTCAGTAAACAATGTCAAGAATGGGGGAGTCAGTCAGTAAGGGAATATGTCGTCTTCGTGGTCGTTTGGTCTTCAGGCTTTGCATTCTCTGAGGTACTGTATAATTTTGGAGTCATGTGGTCATCATTTTTAGTTTAAGTAGGAAACTTTGAGGATCGTGGGATTAGGAAGGGTTGAGAGTAGGATTTAGTTCCCGAACAAGGAGATTTGGATGGGTGGAAAGTTTTTTGTCTTCATTACTGGCAAGTCGAGCAATGTAGGAATAGATAGATTCCAAACTCAAATCATGTTGAATATCAACATTTCTGGAGTACCATGGAGCCCTAGCTATAAGGCGGGCACATTTATTCTGTACTATTTGGATGCATTTCTTGTTTGTGGGCGCCGCTCCAAAACCAGACCTAGCATCCGTATGCCATAGTAGAACGTGTCCAAGACTGTGTAACCTCCCAGGCATTGTAATGTAAATCAACTCTTATTATGTTATTATACTTAATAATTTGAATGATTATAGTTTTCTTTGTATCTTTGTTAATCTATATTCTAGTCATTGCTTAAAGCTCACTGAAGATCGCATAAGTTACTAAAACATTGGAGCATTTCATTTTGTATGCTATATGATAGCATTCAGGTATTTTTGTAATCTGTATTAGCTTAATGGACTTCCGCAATAAATTGTTTCAAGAGTGTTGTACATATTACCTGAAAGGTGGAAAACCAGTTTTAGAAAGGTTGAAAAATTAACCAGAAAAAAAAACAAAAATGAAAACTAGCATACTATTTAATAATATATATATATAAAGATTTCAAATAACACGTGAAATAACAATCAATGATCAAACCACAATAAGAAATGTGAAAACAAGACTAAGATCTTTCAACCGTAACAAGCGGTCTTCGTCAGAGTCAAAAACCCAACTGCGAGTCAAGTTGGGTTTTTGACTCTGACGAAGACCGCTTGTTACGGTTGAAAGATCTTAGTCTTGTTTTCCCATTTCTTATTGTGGTTTGATCATTGATATATATATATATATATATATATATATATATATATATATATAACCGTTAGGATTTGACTCCTACGAAGACTGCTTGTTACGGTTGAAACATCTTAGTCTTGTTTTCCCATTTCTTATTGTGGTTTGATCATTGATATATATATATATATATATATATATAACCGTTAGGATTTGACTCCTACGAAGACTGCTTGTTACGGTTGAAAGATCTTAGTCTTGTTTTCCCATTTCTTATTGTGGTTTGATCATTGATATATATATAACCGTTAGGATTTGACTCCTACGAAGACCGCTTGTTACGGTAGAAAGATCTTAGTCTTGTTTTCCCATTTCTTATTGTGGTTTGATCATTGATATATATATAATATATATATAACCGTTAGGATTTGACTCCTACGAAGACCGCTTGTAACGGTTGAAAGATCTTAGTCTTGTTTTCCCATTTCTTATTGTGGTTTGATCATTGATATATATATATATAACCGTTAGGATTTGACTCCTACGAAGACCGCTTGTTACGGTTGAAAGATCTTAGTCTTGTTTTCCCATTTCTTATTGTGGTTTGATCATTGATATATATATATATATATATATATATATATATATATATATAACCGTTAGGATTTGACTCCTACGAAGACCGCTTGTTACGGTTGAAAGATCTTAGTCTTGTTTTCCCATTTCTTATTGTGGTTTGATCATTGATATATATATATATATAACCGTTAGGATTTGACTCCTACGAAGACCGCTTGTTACGGTTGAAAGATCTTAGTCTTGTTTTGCCATTTCTTATTGTGGTTTGATCATTGATATATATATATATATAACCGTTAGGATTTGACTCCTACGAAGACCGCTTGTTACGGTTGAAAGATCTTAGTCTTGTTTTCCCATTTCTTATTGTGGTTTGATCATTGATATATATATATATATATAACCGTTAGGATTTGACTCCTACGAAGATCGCTTGTTACGGTTGAAAGATCTTAGTCTTGTTTTCCCATTTCTTATTGTGGTTTGATCATTGATATATATATATAACCGTTAGGATTTGACTCCTACGAAGACCGCTTGTTACGGTTGAAAGATCTTAGTCTTGTTTTCCCATTTCTTATTGTGGTTTGATCATTGATATATATATATATATAACCGTTAGGATTTGACTCCTACGAAGACCGCTTGTTACGGTTGAAAGATCTTAGTCTTGTTTTCCCATTTCTTATTGTGGTTTGATCATTGATATATATATATATATATATAACCGTTAGGATTTGACTCCTACGAAGACCGCTTGTTACGGTTGAAAGATCTTAGTCTTGTTTTGCCATTTCTTATTGTGGTTTGATCATTGATATATATATATATATAACCGTTAGGATTTGACTCCTACGAAGACCGCTTGAATGATCTTAGTCTTTTTTCTCATTTCTTCTTGTAGTTTGAATGTTGACTGTTTTTCACGTATTTATTGTAAAATCTTGTTATATACAATTATATTTATTAGTAAGGAGTAAAAAAGAAAAAAACCTGACAGTTACTGCGAATAGTTCTTAGCTTGGAGCCGTCTTTAGAAGAAAAGGGGTAAATACAAGCTTTGTAATAATCAGCCTCACCAACTATACAATGTAAAACCGTTTCAAATAAACAAATAATAACAGAAGTCCGAAATAAAAAAGGAGAACGAAAGAAAGAGAGAATGAAATAATCATAAATTAAAGAAGTGAAGATTAGGAGGAAAAAAATTATTATGAAAAACCAAATAAACTTTTTTAATCAAAAAGCAAAATAAGAAGTAAATTTTAAAACTGGTAATATAAAAATACATTACAAAGTAGGGAAAACAGTTTCATAATAATAAAATCTAATTAGAAATATAATCATTATCTGGCTAAAATGATACCAGAGTCATTTCTAGCAGTCAATAGCCAAATAAGAGCTTTTTTAGAGCTCCTAAAATAGAGCCGGTGTCGTTATTTTCCCGTCTGTGTCACCCCTTTCAACTTTCATTATATACATTATATATATATATATATAAATATTGATAAAAGTATCGACCGTGGAATAGAAACAAAACTATAGTTTATCGGAACTCGGTAAGATAAATTGAAATCTGATTTCAATGTTCAATACACTTTGCTTAAACCGGTTTACCTTTTTCTGTTTCAAAATGTATACTTCTGCCTATGAAGAAAGTTTTAAATAAAAACCAAAACGTTGGCAATGAGAGTTTAATTTGAACCTGAAGAACTGACCGAGTCCCGATAAACCATAGTTTTGTATATATATATATATATATATATCTTTAGTTTTTAACTCAGCTTGTGTTCCTGTAGTGTCTAATATAGTTTGTTTAAATAGTTTTCTTTAAGGTTGTTTTTCTATTCTCGTTATGACATTAGGTAGATTAATTTATGAGCTATCTGGGGCTTATAAGAAAATTATAAGGCAAAAAGAACATCTTTCTAAGAAGATAATTAAAGCCGCTGTGCTTTACAATAATATTTGTTTAACAGAAGACTTACGGCCAGTATACACCAATATATAATATATATATATATATATATATATAGTTCAATGTACATAAAAGAACGTAGAGAAATTAAAAACACACACTTACAGTCTCTAATTTTCGGTTGAACCGTCTTCAGGAGAGATAAGAAAGGGAAACCAAGCGCACTGGTACAGAGACGGTTGGAGACCCAACCATTGCGCTTGGGTCTCCAACCGTCTCGAAATCTCCAAACGTAGAGATTTCTCTACGTTTCTTTATGTACATTGAACTGTATTTGTCCGTTTCGGATCGTATTTTCATCAAAAAAGTGTATATATATATATATATATTTTGATTATTAGGTTTGATCGTTGATTATTATTTCACGTGTTTAAGTGAAATAGTAATCAATGATCAAACCACAATATGAAATGGGAAAACAAGACTAAGATCTTTCAAGACTAAGACTAAGACTCTTCGTCAGAGTCAAAACCCAACTGGATATTTTGTATATATATATATATATATATATATGCATAACAGGATTTGATAATTAATACGTTAATCTTTGGGATTGACTATGACGAATACCGTTTGTTACTATTGAAAGATTTTACTCGTTTTGTCTTCATTTCTTATTGTGGTTTGGACGTTAATATATATGCATATTCCTCCAAATTAAATTATAAAAATAAAGTCTGAAAAAATGGAAGATCCCTCATCAAAGTAGCTAGTTCTCTTGTCCGTACAGTAGCTGCTTGGTGTAAGAGTATTAGGTTGAAGAATGGTTGTTCTGTTTCTCGTATTTTGATGTTGTAAGGTCATGCCTTTTAAAACATGTTTCCTATATTCATTTATATTGTTGAGTATTTTAATAAATAGAAGACTTAAACTACTACGCAGAATATAATCAAAGGAACAGTAAAATCTAAGTACTAAACAATTTGTTATGGAATCTGAATAAACAGATCAGAGTAATTTTCAATTTTAACAGAAATATGGAAAAGTATATTCTTTTCACCTTTTTTTCCTTTTATTATTAAATTAAATATTATATAGAATTGAGAATATATTGAAAAGTTTTAGCTGTATTAACTGAATAAAAGAGGAATCTGGCATTACGTTTACATATTTTGCAATTTTAGTTAGGTCACGTAAGTGAGTGAAAATGAATCCATAAACAAAAACAGAAGGGAGTGAGGCAGACTTCAATAAAAGGGACTTTTTTTTTTTTGTTTGTGTGTTCCCTTCCCTAATCCATACCCATGAAAGGGAGTTAATGAAATGTTTTCAAGCACTAACTTGTTCAAGAGCTTTAAAGGTTTCTCTCTTTTATTTCATAGAGGTTGTTTAATTTCACAATCCTGTACTCCTATTAAAAGCCATACACATGCCAAATAAAGTTTGAAAATTATTTTCACCAGCTATTGGTTACGTGAAGTGACGTGCTTGGCTTGGCTTGATATAACAGGAGGGGGGGGGAGTATTAAAGTTTTTTAATTAAAATGTTCCCTCAAAACTTTCAATCAAAATTCTGCTTTGTATTTTAGTTTTGATATAATATTTGCAAAATTAATTTACCTCTGAATTTATGAAACGAATAGTATTTTATCTAATTTTTTTATAAATATATTTTTTATTTAATTGTAGTTAGGGAACATTTATTCTGATGTTATTGCAAATAATTCTACTCTGTTTGGTTTACATAATTTTATATAGATTTCTTAAACTTTTATATTGGATATTACGCGTTATTATTAACTGTTTTTATGTTAATTAACAATTAATAAATTAATATAAAGCCCTTTTTGGAGGGAGAGAGAGAGAGAGAGAGCGATAGAATGAGAGGGAAATATCAGAGATAGTACATTTCTTATGAAACTAATAACACTAACACCAGAGTATCATTCACAACAGATTTTCTTAACAATGTTTTCCAGCCTGTGAAGGACGGTTGTCTAACAGAAGTTTGTAATCAATCTACAAGTCACAACCGTTATAACATTTCCTGGTGTGTTAGAAACAAACATTTTCCTTTGGTAGAATTTAAGCACGGACAAAGGAACAATTTGTCCTATATGACAAAAAACTCTAGTTTAGTAGCAGAAGGCACTCCTTTAGGTTGCAGTGGCTGCCCAAGAAGGGAACACACATAGGCCGAATATTGGGCTCCTTGTGATACCACACAATGAATATTGATTCTACATTAAAAGTCCTAAATTTTGCCTAACTCAAGCATATTCAAAGTAGGGATATTCAACGAGTACACCCTTTCTACATACAATCTAAAGAAGTTGTTAATTCAGTAATTAACAAAAAAAAGTGGTTTCGTAAAGTCAAATTAACATAATAAACAAAACATATATATGTATAACATGATAATAATGATTTTTATTTTGCTAAATATACTTGCTGTATATATATCTTGAATAATGTTAAGAATACTATATCAAAAACTTGGGTCATATAAGAATCTGTTTCCATACCTTAATAACAAGAAACAACAATTAAAATTATCCCTGTCAATCATGTTCAGTGAATTAATTTCAATAACTACTGTTATAATTTCTGAGTGATACAAAGGGTAGTCTAGTAATTAATAAGAACCTCCTGTTTCTGTCATTTTTTTAGAGGAGATGAGCGGAATATGGTAGCAAACTCTTCATTAGGAATTCAAATCTTCATTATCAGCGTATATTTTACTTCTGATGCAGACGGAAATCTGATGCACGTCACCCCTCTGTGATGATAAAGAGCAGGGCTGTACCCAGGAAGGTGCAGGACCCGGGGCAACTCATTATATAAAAAACTCAACCCCCTAAAATCATTATATAAAAAAAAATGGTTATATTGTGTAGCTATTAGAAATAATAATAAACAATTTGGCAGGAGTTAATCTGACTTGCCACCGGCATGAAAAATTAACCAGTGAACAGGTCATTTTGTCAGGGGTTACTACCGTCGTTCCGCGAGGCCCTCCTCAAACTGCGGAACCCCGGTGGGACGGGTCTGATAAAAGTTTTGAGTCCGTACGACGTAAGTCATCCATTAATTATTTCAGTTTTCATATTATTTTGTAGGGTTTTATTCAACACTATTGAGTGTGATCAATACTTTTGATTCCTCATAACTATTTATCATTACTTATAGTTCGAACGATCAAAAGACGATCCGAAATGGACACGAATAGTCTAGCACGAGTAAAAAGACACAAAAAAAAAGATTAGCCTATCACTTATAGTTTCAAATTTCTTATTTCAAATCATTTAGGGAATAAATAGATGGTGACCAAGCGAACGAATGTATTGACAGAATGCAGCAGGACAGCTACATGTATACTCAGTAGGTAGTGAGTAAAAGAAGCAGAAGAAAGAAGGTAGTATGCTCAAAAGAAAGTAAAAAAAAGTGAATTTTTAAGTGTTAGTCTATTCATATTTGTGTTTACTTACTCGTATTGCCATATTGTATTAAAGTAATCAAATAAAACGGTTCAGAGGACTTTTAAATAAAAACAAATTAAAAAGAGGATAGCGCACAGATAAACAAAGGAATAACTCACTTCTATATTTCGACCATTGTCGTCATCAGGAGGCGAAGAGTCTCACAGGAAGGTAGAGCGATGACACATATATAAATAAATACATATAATTAGGATAATAACTACATAAAAACTAGATTTCACTTTGCACTTCGTGCTATGATTTTTTTGTTAGCTTAGCTTAAACTAATCTGAGCCGTTTTATGTCATAGCGCCTTTGTCATGCAACACAATAACCGTTCTATTGTAGCCCATGTAAAATCCCACAGTCTTAGCTCTAATGACTGCTTCCGTGTTCAAATCCTCAATCAGATAGCCAAGTTTAATTCTCATGTTTCCTTAAGAGCTTCATAATAGGTATATATTTGACATGGCCCTGCTCATCTCCTAGACTCCATCTTTTTCAGTTGGACTCTGCGTGTTTTTCAATGTTATTGATATATATATATATATATATATATATATATAGACTTATTTGCTCATTATATTTATATTTTATTAATTTTGTTTTTAGTTACTTTATTCTCTATCCTTTCTTCCCTCTCAGCATACGTTGAGTAAGGTAAAGTGTGGTACAGTGTGGTTTAGCTTCTAAACAGGAACACTTTCCTTTCTTGATGACGTCGAAATATCGATGAGAGTTGTATCACTTCTTTTTATGTCTTCCTACCGTAATTTTATACATATATAATATATATTAAAAAATATATACAAACCTAAAATCAACTGTGACTCATAGAAAGAAACTTAACATTTAGGACTCACTTTTCAATATTTCAACCGTTATGGCGGTCGTCCTATAGAGAAGAGGTATATTGTTGAAGGGACGAGAATCAACTTAAGAACTGTTTGGTTTGAGGGCTAAAATAGTCTGCCGCGAAATAGAAAATAAAAAAAACAAAGAACCTAGGAGTCGAGACTGAAAGAAATTTAAAGAAGAATAAAAGGGGAGAACGCAGAAAATATACACAAATTATTAAAACATTAAAAAAGATTGAATTAAAAAATTATAAAAACAAACAGATAATAAAATAAAATATAATAAAAAAATTTCGAGGTCGAAAAATTGTGTTTTCTTTTATAATTTAGTTATGGTTAGTCCTTAATATATATATTATCAGTGATTGAACTGTATTATTGCCTAGAGTATGTCCCTGGGAAATTTGTTATTTTCATTGCCTTTGAAACACTGAAAAGTGATTAGAAAAAATAAGAATTGCTGAATAAATAGTGAATGCAAAATCTGCTCTGCTATTTAACAATACATGCTTACATGAAAACCTGCTGCCAGTTTAATATATATATATATGTAACCAATTAAATGAAAGGATTCTACAAACTAAATAAACTATTTTGACCAAAAGAACTCACAAGAATGAAACAGAAACTTACTACAATATTTCGATGGCCTCGTCATCAGGAAGATAGAAACAAGTTTGACCGGCAGTTGTGGTCAGCGTGCGAGCAATTCGTTTCTATCTTCCTGATGATGAGGGCATCGAAATAAAGTACTTAGTTTCTGTTTCATTTCTGCGTATTCTTTTTTGTCAATATAGTTTATATATATATATATATATATATATATGTAAACAGACCACAAATTGAAATAGAAAAAAAGACTAAGATCCTTCAACCGTAACAAGTGGTCTCGGTTGAAAGATCTTATTCTTTTTTCCCCATCATTTGTGGTTTGATCATTGATTGTATATCACGTGTTTATGTAAAATCTTATATATATATATATATATATAATATATATAAAGATTTCACATAAACACGTGAAATAACAATCAATGATCAAACCACAAAAAAACTGGGAAAACAATACTAAGATCTTTCAACCGTAACAAGCGGTCTTCGTCAGAGTCAAAAACCCAACTTGACTCGCAGTTGGGTTTTTGACTCTGACGAAGACCGCTTGTTACGGTTGAAAGATCTTAGTCTTGTTTTCCCATTTCTTATTGTGGTTTGATCATTGATATATATATATATATATATATTGATAACAGTATCGACCGTGGAATAGAAACAAAACTAAAGTTTATCGGGACTCGGTCAGTTCTTCAGGTTCAAATTAAACTCTCGTTGCCAACGCTTCGGTCTTTATTTTAAAACCTTTTTCATAGGCAGAAGTATGAATTTTTCTGTTTCAAAATTCATACTTCTGCCTATGAAAAAGGTTTTAAAATAAAGACCAAAACGTTGGCAATGAGAGTTTAATTTGAACCTGAAGAACTGACCGAGTCCCGATAAACTTTAGTTTTGTATATATATAATATATATATATATATATATATAAAGATACAGATGGAAGGGGGCCTCAGGTCTATGATTCCATTAGCAAGGGAGGTGACGTAATTGTCGTGCTTTGCAGGATTGCATATATGATTTGTAATAGCTATCCCCGGTGGAGCGGTGAACCGGGGTGCTTACTCTCTTCCCACCCCAACATTACCTCAATCGCACTCTCTCTCTCTCTTTCTCTCTCTCAATCTCTCTCTTTCAATAAACAACTGGTTGGCTTAATTAAAGTTACCAACACGTGGCTGAGCTCTCACAAATGATGCTCGAGTCATAATATCAAATCAATACCTTGCTGCAGACATCAGTGGAATACATAATTGTTTAGGAAAACCTATTAATGTTCTGGAACAGATAAAATCATTTTACAACTAAAACGGAAAAAAACAATTAGTAATAAATATTTATTATTATTATTATTAAAAATCTAATCAAACTAATAAAATATATTAGAAAATTAAAATAAAGTAAGATTGTGCATAATAATAAGTCATTTTCTCCAATCAAATGTCATTTTGAAATAAAGAATGAAATAAGATAATAATTAAATGATAATATCAGATAATTAAAATAAGTTATTACAAATCATTCTGGAATTTGTAAACTATGAAGAAATTATTATATTACAAATAAACTTACTTGGCCCTTTTCTGGTGGAGTTAATCACACCATGTGAATTAATACAGCTTTTACAAACTTAATTGCTAAAGAAACTTCGTAATAATAGCTGTAATCTCTTTCATTGAGTTAATAACTATTGTGATGGATATATGCATGTTCGATGAACTTAACCGTAGAACAAATAAATTTACTCCGAAATGTTAGTTGTTATTGTATTCACTTCAATACGTAAACATACTCAGAAATAATGTTCACTATAGCATTTTTTGAGATAGTCACAATCTATTGATTTTAATTTCACACATTAAAAATGTATTTAGAAAAATACGTATAAAAAAATTACATTATAATAAAAAAATATATTTTTTTTAACATATCAAGTTGAAATATTGTAGACAAATAAAAAAAGATCTTAAATAAAGGATTATTTATTATTATAATAAAGCCTAACCTTCAGCTCTATGTGTATAAAGAGATTTCGGTCAGCTGTAAGTGAAATAGATTTTTAAAAGAAATCTAAATAAATAATAAATATCACATGAAAAATATATCATCTAATTTATCTGATCAGGATATTAAAAAAATATAAATATATTATTTTTACGATTTATCTCTTACAAATATATACAATAATAAACAGTGGTTTATATAAATATATATCACTTTTAAACTACCATAAGAAATTCAAGAATTATTAAAAATCTTTCAATTAAAACAAGTGGTTAAAAGTCATTTGTTTTTACGCAAAATACATATATTTTTTTAGTGAAAAATTGGTAGTTCCTTCACCTATTAGCTGGAGCTGTATATGGATATGTATCCATATGATACATATGGAGAATGAACATGATATCAGTGGGTCGAGAAAAACTCTAGTGAAAGGAATTCTACGGTTATTGGAATTAATAATAATTGAATATATTGGAAGCTTCGCTTATTAAGGAAAAATGCCTTTACATAAATAGTCAGATTAGTGACATGTTTTTTATCACTAGTACTAGATCTTAAATTTAAATTTAATAAACATGATACTGTTTGTTTACCTAACTTTCCTTTCCATTTATCTGACTGAAAAAAATCTACAAAGCACAATAAGTTTTACTTTATTAAAATAAAATGAAAAAAATAATATAAAATATAAGCACTTAAGCATTTTCTAGCTCTAGGTAAGTTACTGATTGAATCGTCGTTACCATCTTTATCAAAATTATATTAAAAATATATAGAATGACTTTAGGAAAACTTAATGGTACTAAATTGGTTTCTAGAGAGATACAGTTTCTAATATCAATGATTAAATAAATTAAAAATCTAGCTAATATTTGTTTCTTAGATAAAATCTAATAATGGTGGCATAATACATTAAATATAATTACCTCTTCCTGAAATGATTGTTATACAATCATTATCTGTTTTTCAAGTTTTTTTTTTAATCATTTAATAAATTAAAATTCTACTCGGCAGAACTACACTTATCTACCCACAACTCTAGCATTATGCTGCCGTGTTCTACGCGATGTAGTAGCCTTAAGTACAGGTCTGGTAATTGTTTTCGTTAGTCTAGTTTTCATATTAGCTGAACTGAAGAGATTGTCAGTTTCCGTAATTGTGTTTAAATTAATGAAAGAAAATATCGCTCTTTTTAATACACCAAATATATGTAGCAATTTTATACTTACAGATAATGAAAAGAAAACACGTATCACGATATTTAATTTACGTTATATGAGTTGTGAATACTTTACAAGAGACGTAAATGTATGGAAAAGAGTCATGATGCCTCTTATGAAATTAATGTGAAAGGAAGAAAGGAGCTTGGAGAAAAAAGTGTTAAGGATAGAAGTTTCAAACTTCAAAAAAAGTGACGTAGGAATTCCCAGTATTGTTGTCTTCAAGAATAATTTATTTGGGGTTCAGCTAGGATTCTATGACCTGGAACTCCTAATTTGTCGTTATCAGCTACGTAACCTCAAAAATCTCGGTCAAATGTTGAAGACGAAAGTGATGAAGCTGTTACTTCACGCATGGGAGGAAAAAAATGCCAGTATTGATGGAATTGATGGACTGCTTTCATGTTACCTCGAAAAACATGTTACCTCAAAAAGGAAGATGAGGGACAAAAAAATGTCTAAAACGAAAGGTCTGTCTCTTCACTGAGAGAACAGAGCGATTTCCAGTATTGACTGTTGCATGAGTAATCACTAGAATGTAGCCACGTTACCTCAAAAATCCAGGTGAAAGGAAAATGAGAGTAAGGAGAATATTGAAGACGAAAGGTCTGTCTCTTCACTGAGAGAACAGAGCGATTTCCAGTATTGACTGTTGCATGAGTAATCACTAGAATGTAGCCACGTTACCTCAAAAATCCAGGTGAAAGGAAAATGAGAGTAAGGAGAATATTGAAGACGAAAGGTCTGTCTCTTCACTGAGAGAACAGAGCGATTTCCAGTATTGACTGTTGCATGAGTAATCACTAAATTAGCCACGTTACCTCAAAAATCCAGGTGAAAGGAAAATGAGGATAAGGGGAATATTGAAGACGAAAGTGAGGTCTGTCTCTTCACTGAAATTACAAGAAAAATGCTTTTTTCCTCATCTTCTTTTTCGAGGTAACATGAAAGCAGTCCATCAATTCCATCAATACTGGTAGTTTTTTCTCTCATGCATGCAGAGACAGATCTCACTTCCGTCTTCTATATTGACCTAGAAGATAAAGGTCTTAGAAAAATTAGGATAAGGAGAATGTTGATAATGAAAGTAAGGCCAATCTTTGTAATGAAGAGGCAAGGAATTGACAATAATGATATCATGCGGAGAAACTGAATCGAATACAGCCTTTTTATCTTCAAAATGTTGGTCAAAACAGAGAAGAAGTAAGAAAAATTAGTACTGAAAACGAAGTAAGGTTAGTGCTTTTTCTGTATAGAGATAGAAGTATATCAATTACTGAGGTCATCACGAGCAACATACTCTCTTAAAACTAAAGAAACTATGGTGCAAGTGAGGTGAAGGAAACAGTAATATTGACATCCTCAGAAATAGAATGGGTTGATGAATTACAAATAATGTCATTCTCAATCCAAGCATTCAAGTCGATGGAATGTCCCAATGTTACTTCTAAATTATAGGTCAAAACGCGTAAGAGGTAAGAAAAAAGTAATGTGAGAAACTGAAGAAAGGTCAGCGTCTTCTCTGAAAAGAAAAAGATATTTACTGAGGTCATCGCCAGTAACATGCTATCCCAATACTTCAAAAACGAAGGTCAAACTAAGATGAGAGAAAAAGTAATCTTGATGACCTCAACAAGATATACCTTCTTATAGAATGAATAAGACGAAATAATTACCAACACTGATGTCATGCTGATGGAATGTTGTCATGGCACATTCTAAATCACAGTCTAATAAAGAAAGAAGAGGAAAAAATATTCATATTGAAACAGTCATTAAGCTTGTTTGTCTTTTCAACATTTCTGGTTCTAAATCAACAAAATTTTTGTTAAAATATACATGTAAACTTTTCAATGTTTCATTGTTTAGCAAGGGCATTATTTTATTTCATCAATAATTATTTGACTTGATAAATATATGCAAACAAAAGAAATATAAATGAATAAAAACAGAATTAGAGATTAATAAAATTAAAAGTTGGTTCAAAGCAAACTTTGCAATATTCAGTTGAGGTAACTAAATAAATTTGCCGCTTTGTTTAATACAAGCAGACAAACTACTTTGTAGGAGTCATTCCTTCTCCCTACTCAGAAAAAGAAGTTAGCTTTAACTTCATTATTACTAATGGAGGCCTTTTTTACCCAAAATTTACGTGAATTGTTTTTTTTTCCGAGTTGAACCCTTTTTTTTTGGCATTTAAATATGTAGAATCACTATTGAAACAAAAAGTAGGTAAACGGCTGACGTCATCACCCGCCATGGGATCGATTTAAACAATAAAAAAAAATATAGTAAAGTTGAGTGTAAGCCACTATAGACTTTTGTTATCATTTTTAGTTGTTTATATTTATGCTTTCATTTATTTTAGTTTTAATTATATGTAATCTATTTATTTATTACTCATTTAGTCCTCCCTTGTCCACAGCGGTCAGACTAATGATCAGTACTCGTGGCTGACATTTCAACATTTCCTTCTAATGATGACTTATGTTGAAATATTGAGGAAATCGTTATCGGTGTTTACTTATGATTTTGTAGAATAAATGTCAAAATACTCCAAATGAACCGAACATATATTAAATCTTCCTCACTCCCATCCTTCAGAATCTTAATTAATTACAGTATAAGAAATATATTGCACTATAAAAACAAATAGATATGCTACAATTGAACATTTGGTCAGTAATATGACAATTATCTCAATTTTTTTCGGTCTAATTCATTTTTAACCATATTTCCGAAGGAAATAAATAGAAGTGGTTTTCTTTTAAAGGTTTTTCAAATACTAACCTTTTAAAAGTTGATTAGAGCAATTATTCTTACCCATTTACTCCAAATTGAAAGAGAAAATTCTAAAAGCATTTTAAAAATAAAAACATGAGGCCAAGACTTTAGCATTTTAGTTACAATAGATGAAGTCGTTTTTTTTTTTTGATAATTTAAAAAAAAGACTGATGGGCATATTAGTTTGTACTTTATGTTCGATATTAGTCTAAATTAAATCACAACTAATGAGATTTTGTGTTTTGCTTGGAGCTGAAAACAAACTGAAACATGTAAATTTCAATTTATATTTGAATAATTCTCCTTAAACTATTCTTGGTTATTCCAATTTTGAAGTTATAGGTGGGCGGGGGGGGGGAGGGGTTTAATTTGTGAGATTTGGCATTGAAATGGCCCGAGGCAGGCAAGCTTGCAATTATTGACTCAGTTAGGCCTGCTTTGACGGTGTTAAACCATTTAGAATTGCTTCATCTGCCCTGTTCCCCTTCTTGATCCACCACATCGCTCCATCTCCACCCTCAACACCACTTGGGGAGGCGGTACCTCTTTCATCTTGCAAAGGTTTCATCTCTTACCCACAACTAAAACCAATTCCCAGCTAGATTGTGAACCACCTTAGCTTAACCTGTTAAATGTTGACTTCCTCTATTGCTTTTCCTATAGGCAAACTAATTCCACTGATTCCCTTGAGATATCCTATTAAAAGATAAATAACTCATCATATATTCAAACTTACAAAGCATACAGCCCAATCAATCTCACATATGACTGAAGATTTTTAATCGATTCGACTACAATTTTCTGATCTTTTCTTCAAACAATAATCTTATTATAACTTAAGCAAAAGCCATTCTATTCTTCTGATGACTTTGAAATTTTATTATCGTCAACAAGTTCTCTAAAATCATATTGCTTGGTAAAGACGACTATGTCCCAGATGAGAAAACACAAAATTATTCAATATTTAAGTTGATTAGTACATAAATGTTTAACGAAAAAGTGACATTACAGTGCTCAGAATGGTTGACACTTGGTCCTTCCAACAGAGAGAGATAATAATCAATATAACAAGATTTTGCAATAAACACGTGGAATAAAAATCAACGTCCAAACACAGTAAAAAATAAGAAAAAAGTATTCGATTTTTTAAATCGTAAAATGAATATTCGTCAGAATAAACTTTAGATTTGACTCTGACGAAGATAGGTTGTTATAGTTAAAAGATCTTAGTCCTATTTCTGATTTTATACTGTAGTTTGGACGTTTAATATATAATATATGCATATGCACAAACACTGACACATACATAGACACAAACACGCGCACACATTCACAAACACACAAAATTATAAAAAAAAAAGTCACAGATGGCTATTTCTGGACTACATTAATTTCAACTTAGAGTTGAAACTCAGTTGGGTTTTTGACTCTGACGAAACTGCTTGACGGTTGAAAACTTATTTTTTTCCCATTTCTTATTGTGGGACAGATTGTTTTTCACTGTTTAATCTGAAACTTTATAAAAAATTAATATATATTAAATAGTGGGGTAATATAAATCTTTTGTTTAATGTTTATGGAAAACTTTTAGGAATACTTCTCTGATTAACAAATGTATTCATGAACAAAACGGCAATTAAATCAATAAATTTCAGTTCTATTCACGTAATGATCTTTTACGTATAATTAAAACATAAGAAGGTAATGAGCAAAGACACTGGGGATTTTGATGACTCTAGTGGATTATTACAAGATTGCATACAATGTTTGTCATTCAGCCTTCGGTTATCTAATATGAAATTACTTCTGATATTTTTTTTCAATTATTTTCCTCCGTTTGAAATATTGGACAAAGAATGTGTGTAGTTTCTCTAATTATGTAATGCATGCAAATTTATTTACAAGGGAAGGAGAATTAGCACAGTTGTGTAATTCCTTTATGAGAACATTTCATAATATTTCATAACTAGTTTCTTTTTTTTTTTTTTTGTTTGAATTGATGAGACTTTTATTGCAAAATATTACATTGTATTAATGTGTCAATAGTTCTAATAACTGAAATAATGCAAAATTAGCAATTCAGTAATGATTTATTACAAAACATACTTAGGACCAGTTTGAACATTTATTTATTTCGGACATTTGTATCGAAGACTAAATGTAGGAGTTTACGTCTAAGACTACGCTTAGTCTTAGAGCAAATGTAAAGGCTCAGCCTAACCTTTAGGAAAAAGAAATAACAATGAAATGTACCTGCCTTCTGATATGAAACAGATGTACCCCATACCCTCACCCACGTCCATCCTATTCCCAGTCAGTTGTACCACAGATACTCACCCTTAGTATTATCTTCCTTATTTTATTTTATTTTTATTTTGTATTATAATTACTTGATACTATAGATAATTATCTGGTGTCATTGTATTTTTTAGTTAATGCCTGAGGAAGAACACTACGTGTTCGAAACGCGTTGCTTATACCATTAAATGTTACGTATGGAGCCATTTCATTAGCTTTTTCCCTACAATGAGTAAATACCACATAATAACTGATTGTACTACGTTAGAATTAATCCATCATTGATATAGCTTTTTTTTAAAATCACATTTATTATCGGGAGAGAATAGGATAATAATCCATCTCTCCAATATTCCATCACGTCCTTGATATATTAATGTATTAAATGAACTGGCACCCACTATATATTATCTGGTACAATATAGTGTATGTTCGTCATCAGGAATGGACCGTTGGAGACTAAACAGAGCAAAGATTCAACCAATCATAGGTTTTGCCAGGCGAAGGGAGAAAGAGGGAAGTACCAACAATAAATTATAAAAAACAAGAATGAAACGAAATAAAGTGAGAAAGAAAAAAAGAAGGTATAACAGCAGACTCATAAGATATATAATTGAAAAACTCTATCAAAAAAATAGGAAATAAAGAATACAAAATATTTTTAAAATATTTTGTAGGAATAAATAAAGAAGCAAAGGCAAAAAGATTGCTAACATATATTCAAATTTAGAGCTGTCATAACAACCACAACGTCACTTTTCAATTAAATATATTTAACCAAAAATCAATGCAAAAAGGGAAAATTCCTGTGGCATCAATATGTTTGTTGTCAAAGAACTGAGAAATTTCTCAATTACTGTTTTATATTTTTTTTGTTGTTTTTGCAAATTAGTGTATGATTCATTTAATAAAGCTGAGGAAAGCTTTCACCAATCTCGTTAAGTAAACGAAAACTTTCTCAAAGCGAAATGTCAAACGTCATGAAGAAAAGAGATTTCAACCTTTAAAAGGCTCACATTAGCCAAGAGAAAGGAAAATACCAGGATGTCATCGATTGTTAAATCCAACTGGGTTTCCTCAAATACGGCTGCATATTGTTTAATCAACATTATTTTTTTTTTTATTTTTGAAATTAATTTATTTGTTACCTGTTTACAAAATTTATTATTTATTGTAATGGTTAAACAATAGGCCTTTAGTATTTCATCCAATATCCATTTCTTTGAAATTCCCTGATTTAATTCTTTGACAAAAGACAAAAGGGTTGTGTCTGCTGTTTGTTTGTATAACTGTGAGGATTAATTCCATGTATATGGGTATAAACCCCTCACCAAATGTTTCTGCATCTAGGGAGTTGGGTTTTCCAAAGGTTGGGTTTTTGGGACTTTTTTCTTGACCGGAAAAAAAAAGACCCGGGCCTTGTTTTAAACGGTTTTTTAAAAAAAGATTTTTTTTTTTTTTTTCCCCTTTTAAAGGTAATTTTTTTCCCCCAAATTTCCTTAAAAAATTGGGTGGGTTTTTTAAATTTTTCAATTTTTTTTGAAAAGATTTATAAAATTTTAAATTTTAAATTTTTTATCAATTTTAAATTCGTAAAAGGGGGGCAAAAATTTTTAAAATGTTTTCATCCAAGGGAGAGGCAAACCAAGTAAAATTTGGGACAAATAAAATTGAAAAGGGGGCTTAAAAAAAAACCGAAAAATAAATAATTTGGTCCCTTGTGGGTTTTTCTTTTCCCCTTATTTTTTTTCCTCGTGGCCTTTTAACCTTTCAAAATTTACCCGTAATTAATTATTTAATTTTTAATCCAAGTTTTCCCCAAAAACAAAAAAACCCGGGGGAAAAGGGAAAAAAATTTTTTTTAAAAAAAGAAAGAACACCTTTCAAACCTTCAAAAATTTTTTTTTTATTTGTCCGCTTCCAGGGAAAAAGGTTTTGGGGCAAGCAGGGTTTCCCCCCGTTGGTTTTCCGGGGCTTGGTCGCCCTTCCTCTTCCTTTTCTCCTGAAGGACGGCCATTCCAAAAATTTGAGTTTTGTTGTGTTTCTTTTTTGTGTTACTTTCTTTTTTAATTGATTTGGTCCTTTGGGAGTTTTTGTTTTTCAATTTTATATATATATATATATATATATTATTTTCTGAAAAAAAACAACACATAAATAACGAGAAGAGTTACTGATTCAATATTTCGAACCAAAGTTTGTAATCAGGAAGAGATTAGAAGGGAAGAAGAAGAGGTACGTGATGTATATTTTTATATACTCGTATATACATATATAAGATACATTTGACCGTCTTATAATGTACATCGTATAGAATTTTCAAATTAAAAATTAAAAATGATTTTGCATTTTTTAAGTTCATTATGGCATAGGTTTTTAATAAGATTCTGCCATGAAACCATCCCCAATTCGATAAATTTTGGTCTTCTCTAATGGACTCTTCTACTACTACAACACTTTTAATGCTAACCGGAATGTAATATGAGCAGAATGAGACATTAAATTACTGACCAGACAAGACACCACAGATATTGACATACGGACCCACAAAAGTTAATTCAATAGGAGTAGGTTTGTGACTCGGAACTGCTAATTAAAATGAGCAGGTAAGCCATCTATCCCAGTGGCTTATATGCTTGCCGTACAACTGGTACATTACATGGTTCGAACCCACTCTGGCCCTGTATTTCACGCGGGAGGTGGAACAAATCTGAGCGCGTCATACCTAGGAGAAGGCATTAAGTCGTCACGAGTTCGTTATCAATCCCTACTCTAAATATTTTAGCCGGCAAAATGTATGATTGCAAATGTTGAATGTTTATTGTGTGACATCACAAAAGGGTAAATATTTGCCATATGTGCGTTGTTCCTAGTAAGAAGGCCACTGTAACCAATAATAATCATGTATGATTTGTCAGTAGCCAATTGGTTCAAAGGACAAAACATACAATTTTACATTTTAGAAATAAGGAATCTAGCTTCATTACTGAAAGTCGAACATCGAGTGTGTTTCTCGAAATACGACGTTTCTGAAGCGATATACAGTGAATGTAATGAAACGAATAGAAGTGAAACAAAGAATAAAAAAATCTCAAAGTAAAGTGGAAAATGTCAAGGAAAGTGGAAAGTGGAAAACGTCAAGGTGAAAATTAGAAAAACAAGAAAAATATGCTAAGTTACATAGTCTAATTACTGGATAAGTTACGGTACACTCCACTCCCATCTTATCTTTCTTTATCTCCACACCCTCTCGCTGGAGGAGAATTAGACACTGGATGATAATACCCCTCCGACTATTATCATCCAGTGTCTAAAGTAAGGCACTGATCCATCCTTCATTTATTTATGATTTGTCTGTTTTAAATCTACAAATTTAACTGATTTCTATTTACATGGATGAGAAATTATATTTATATCCATATTGATGCAGAATCATTGAAGATTTATCATAGCTTTTTCGGTTGTGGCACAGATTAATCGAATTATAAAGTATTATTATGGGAAAAATAGCCTTGACAGAAAACTATTTTGATATACGACAATCAATCTCCCAACGAATTAAATTAATTTAATTAAATTAAATGGAGTTTTTAAATTTAATTAAATTAATCCATAGTTGAGATAACCATTTATTTCAAAAATGATAAAAATTATTATAAACGCGACAATTGTTATAAATTAGTATTTAAAAATGGAAAAATAACAGTTTTACAAATGCCATTTTTTAAGCTAAATATTTCAACCAACTTAAACATGATTTTACAAATTTCATATGCTATTTACTAGAAATTGTGAAAGTTTTATTTTGAAAATGGTAGAATGTATGAAGTACACAGTTAAGTATTCCAGGAACAAAAATCATATTGTTTTGTAATTTTCTTATATAGAGTTCCTCAAATTGAAGAGCTATACCCAAAAATTAAAAATAAATGAAAACAGTGAAGATTAATGGCAAAGTCTTTAAAGAGCGTGATTTAGTGAACACCACTTAATTCTAGATCGGAAATTAAAGTCATAGACAGTAAAACTAAAGCTGTTATTGAACATTTTCCATTTTGTGTTTCTTTTCGATCTAACTGAAGCTAGTTATAATTGATTTATCTCTTTCAAGTATTTGTAAAGGAAATAATTTAGAAAGG
Organism: Hermatobates lingyangjiaoensis; assembly: GCA_026182355.1. Taxonomy (NCBI): domain Eukaryota; kingdom Metazoa; phylum Arthropoda; class Insecta; order Hemiptera; family Hermatobatidae; genus Hermatobates; species Hermatobates lingyangjiaoensis. The sequence continues at coordinate 4,112,358 of JAPFBL010000085.1, forward strand.
TTGTTGGATTCCTCTTTAGAGAGGAGGGAGGGATAGGTCCAAGGTTAAACTCAAGTTCACTGACTTAGTCAAGGCCAACATTATCTTGGGAATTACTTGTAAATAATTATCAAGCACCACATGGTGTCGGCATCAAAGACTAAATTCGTATAATCAAAAGTTGATTTATATTTCAGGGAATAAACCACTTGTCCTTTCAACCCCCGACACTCACTCCTCCTACAATAACTGTACAATTATATCACCGTAATATAAAATAAACAACAAATGAAACAGTCTATAACATTTTACATGAAAATGTAACTTACTTTATCATAAAAAATGTATTTCTTTCACTGTAGTATATATATATATATAAAGATTTTACATAAACACGTGAAATAACAATCAATGATCAAACCACAATAAGAAAATGGGAAAAAAAGACTAAGATCTTTCAAACGTAACAAGCGGTCTTCCTCAGAGTCAAAAACCCAACTCAGTTTTTGACTCTGACGAAAACCGCTTGTTACAGTTGAAAGATCTTAGTCTTGTTTTCCCATTTTCTTACATATATATATATAATTTAGGTGTGTTCTCTAATCGGGACTCCGTTAATTTTCTAGGATAAAAAATCCAACTCTCGTTGCAAATGTTTCGATTTTATGTAAAATCTTTTTCATAGGCAGAAGTAAGAATTTTTTAACTAAGAAAATGAAATTTACATGGTTCTTCCTTAAATAAAATAAATTTCATTTTCTTAGTTAAAAAATTCTTACTTCTGCCCCATGAAAAAGGTTTTTAAATAAAAACCGAAACATCGGCAACGAGAGTTTGATTCTTTATACTAGAAAATTTACCTACTGCCGATTAGAGAACACACATATTCTATCTAACGGTCGATATATTATTGATATAAAATAAATTCAAAACGAAGGAAACACACAGAAAGACACACACATAACTCACATCGATATTCCGACGCTGAACTGAAATAACCAAGCAAGGTAACCAAATTTCACCAGACAACCAAAAAGACACTAACACTATTTTTCATCTATCAACAATCTTTAACTTAACACACCCGAATAAATACTATTTAAATTTGAAATGTCACTTCTATAATTAATGGATGACTGAACAAAAATGAAATGTGTACAAAACAGACTAAGAATGTGTAAATGAAATGGGAAAAACAGACTAAGATCTTTCAACCGTAACAAGCGGTCTTCGTCAGAGTCAGTTGGGTTTTTCACTCTGACGAAGACCGCTTGTTACGGTTAAATGATCTTAGACAGTTGGGTTTTGACCCCGACGAAGACCGCTTGTTACTAATGTTTTGATCATTGATTGTTATTTCACGTGTTTATGTGAAAAATTTATATAAAAAAAAAATTTATATATATAAATATATATATCAAATTGTACCAATAATAATATATATTATTGAATCAATTCAATAAAAAATTCCTATATCCTAATAAACGAATGATATTTTATTTTTGTAGGAAAAGACGAAGTCAATGAAATAATATCTTCATTGACTTTATTATTTTGCTAAGTACTTTTATTTTTTCAATATTCAAACGATTTATCAGACAGATCGCTCTAGTCTTTTCATTTTAATTCATATAACTAATAAGCATAATCTTTGATTAGTTCTTCACCTTGAAATGTTAATACCTTGTTATCTTCTAACCTTATACAAAATTTAATATAGTGTCTAGTAATCACAGGTTAGACTATCAAAATAAAAAAAATATTTTCAAATATATCACATTGCTTGCAGTTCGTGATATGACAATTAACATAGTTACATTAAGTTTCTCTTATATTGAACTAGAAAAAGGTAAAAGACAATTTAGAAAAAAAAAGATTTGTTTTTTATTAATAGAGATAAGAAGGTCAATTGTAAGCGTGATTATTAGCTTGATTTGAAACCTGTTAAAGCTGAACCTTGAAAATATTCTAAAAATAGTCCTTTAATGATTGACATTATTCTTTCGGAAAGCGAAATATCAGTATTTGACATTTATAGAACCAACTCTTTATCGAAAAGTTATTGAAGTGTTAGAATATTTATAGAATTTAATACAATTTACTACTTTGATTATTAATCTGTATTGAAAAATCTCATAGTTTTAATTTTCTTAGATTTAATATTTAACAGTTTTTTTCTAACGTTTTATTTTGTTTGCAATGCCCACACTTAAGACTTTTACCTGCTTGTTCTATTCTGGAGGTGTAAAGTGTGTCTTATTTATTATTTGACACTCATTTGAGCGTTGAGCCTGTCACATTACCTGGTTGATTCAATATTAAAAGTTCTAGACTTTGTCTAACTCGAGTGTGTTTTGAGTTGAGATCGTAAAGGAAAGATGTTCTTAATTTTTTTTCACCAAATGCATGAAGAAATCAAGGCGAAAGTTAGAATTGAACTCGGGATTTATCAGTCCTCAGAGGCGAGCACACAAGACACTGAGCTAATTAACTGAGTTAATGTAATGTATGTTGTTTGTCATGTCACTGATGTAATGATTAATGGTTACTGCTTACCTCCAGGGTTACAAAACCTTATAGTTCCCAAGTTTGTTATTGTAGGGCATGAAAAAGATTACACACTCTGTCCTTCAAAGAGTGGACAAAAACGCCAGAAATGGACCAGTTCGATATCAGGAATTAAACAAAAAACCCCCTGTAATAAACTTGGGTAGGGTAAAATTTAGAACTTCGAACTTATGTGGCTCCTCTAAAGCTAAGATCAGAGGAATTATCAAATATCTACATTTTAAACTTCTATGACAACAGTAAAAATGATATCTGAAAGTGTGTTCCAAATATTATTTTTATGATAATTGAAAAATATCATAATTCTCAATAAATTTAATAATTGAAAATTTCAATTATATACATGTATATTACATTTAAATTACTAATAAATAATTTTGATGGCTTATTGCCTGTTAATTGCTCATTATTTAAACAATCTGACAATTTCACAAGTGTGTGCTCTTCTTCTTAGAAGTATTTTGGTGCTCTACAACGTTATTTTCACATCGTAGTCACTTTTTTTTTTACTATTCTAAACCGATGAAAGGTGAAAGCCCGAAATAAAGCCTATTAAGTATGGCGTTAGCATTTTTAAATGGGACCAAAATTTTTTTTACTTACAAAACTTACTTATGTGATATATTAAATATCAAAATATAACTATTAACTCTAGAAATTAATAATTTCAATGATTGAATTAATAATTAAATACACGAAACTGTAAATGGATCTATCAGTGAAAGGAAAACTAATTCAAGAACCTACAGCATAATTCTAAACTAAATTGAATACAAAATTAATGGGACAGTATTGAGAAAAGCATGCTTACTCTATATACATCTTTGGAAGTAAGAAGAAATGAAATTTAGTCTGGGACCTTTTGTAATTGACAAAGGCTTGGAAGTAAAATTATAATTTAATTTAAGTTAAGAGGCATGGACAGGGTGGGAGGGGGATGCAGGGGGATTGGGGGGATGGGGGGGGGAGGGAGAGAGTTGGGGAGGAGTGAAGTTCGTATTGATTCAAGGTACCTCCCATTTAATATATTCCCCTAACTTACCCATTTAAACTTTCTTACCAGTAATATATTATTGTGTCATATCTAGTGTAGGAGTATGCCTGATAACTAACTTTAACCTTACATAATACTCTTCATAATTGCTTCCATAGATTACACTGAAATTCAGTTTATAATGCAAACAATTTTGCGTTTAATATACGTTCAACGTAAATCATTTATCATTAGATCAGAAATATTTCCAAACTATAATCAAGACTTAATTTTGCTTATTCAAAGGATTGTGTTTCTTAGTTATAAGTGGAGCTTTAGTTTTATCTATGTAGAATTCTAAAATAAAATTGACAAAGTAAAATGATAACTTATATGCGTTATTAAAACCTCGGGCGTATCTCGGAGGTTTTGTTTGCCTCTGTCCTAGGCTAGAGTTTGTAGCTCCCGAGATGCGGCAAAAGAGCTTTCACGTAAAAAAAGGCATCAGTCTGTTTTGTTGTTGTTTTCAGCGATATGGCTGAATAAGCTGGGAGCGCTAAATAATACCAAAACAGGTATAGTTTGATGCATTTGGGCGCATCCGTGGCTCGTCACAGCCCTTCTAATATAGGAGGGTTGTAATAGGCTTGCTGATGCGGCTAAAGGGTCTGACATTAAAAAAGCATCGATCTGTTGTGTTTTACTCATGAAATGGCTGAAAGGTTGTGAGACATGATGATAAATCAAAACAGGTATAGTTTGAAGATTATTGGTGAAAGATCATGGTGATGTCTGTTGCTTAATGCAGAGAAGTGAAGAAATCTGAGTATCGTTGGTAAAGACATGTTTACACAAAATAAGATTACCTATTTGTGCATTTAGTATTGATCTAGCCACTAGTTCCCATTTTGGGCTTAACTATGAAGATAAGTGGTCACTCTGCAACGCGGAATCCTCAGTAAGACTTGTGTGAAAAGATTCGAAGCACCAATGGACATGGTCTTTCTCTCACATTGGTACTCAAAATAAGAACATTCGAAAGATACATGCTACTGAAGACCAGTATGTAAATCTAGTTGTAAGGGTAGTGATTCTGCAAACGTTAGTTGCTTTTTGCCAACCGAGCAGAACTCATCTTCTTCCTCTCAAAAGGAAGAAAATTTTATATATATATCAGCTCAAAAACGAAGAAAAGCAACACACAGAGAAAGAGACACACTTACAAACTCAAACTTCCGGATGAAAGGGCAACCAAGCACGCTGGAAACACAACGGTCGGAAACCGTCCCGGCTTTGAATTTGTAAGTGTGTCTCTCTCTCTCTCTGTTGCTTTTCTTCGTTTTTGAGTTGATTTGAGTCCAGTTTGGATCGTTTTTTCGAATTTTGAGTGTATATATATATATAAAGATTTCACATAAACATGTGAAATAACAATCAATGATCAAACCATAATAAGAAAATGGGAAAACAAGACTAAGATCTTTCAACCGTAACAAGCGGTCTTCGTCAGAGTCAAAGAGCCAACTCAATTGTCATATATATATATATATATATATATATAGAGAGAGAGAGAGAGAGAGAGAGAGAGAGAACTGATTGACATAACATTTATAAAATAAAAGAGTAACAGACTTGAGCTCGTAATAATTAACAGTTCTTTATCACGTCCCACTTAATAAAGTGCCCATTATTTTTCCAACGTAGTTATTTGTAAAAGAAAAACTTTTCAAGTACGACCGCTTTAGTTTAAACGATTATAAACCAATAGTTCATAGAAAAGTACAGAAATAATACTTACAATTTTTTAGAAACATTGACAAATAATTCTCTTATTAATAAGAAATGTTCAAAAGATTGCTATCAAACAGTATTTTTGATAAAACAGCCAAATGAAACAGAAACAAACGTTATATGATAATAGTTCAATTTACAAAAATATTCCAAGTAATCTTATGTTTATTCTGAGTCAACTATTCCTTTTTTTCTGAGATCATGTCATTATTTCTATAGAAAAGCAAATTTCATATTGCAGAAACACAAAATAAATTTATCTTTCAACATTAATTTATATTAAAAAAAAGTTAAATTAAAATACTAATGATTTTTTCACAAAACTTTGTAAATTAAAATAAGGAAAATTGACTTTTAACTTGAATAACTTTTTTTTTCCTTTAAAAATTGATTATTCTTTTTTTTTCAAATGGAAATTTTTAATTTATTAAAAAGATTTTTTTAAAAGCATTTTATAGGACAAAGAACCTGTTTTATAAAGTTATTGCTTTTTTTTTCCCTTCATATTTTTACCCTCGAGTTTTGTAATTATCTGTGAAGCACGCAACTTCAAAGGTCATGCGTTTAAAAGTCAACTTTAATGGTACTATATATTTTACCTTTCAAATGATTAGACATTTATTTTTATTTTCTTTTTAGTTTTATCTTTATTTAAGGTAAAAAAAAAATAACATTCATTTGTTAGGAAATAAGTACTGAAAAGGAAAAAAAATTCAACATATTGAATAGCACAGGAAAAGACTTAAAACTTAGGGGAGTAATTGTTGAGTCAGAGTTGTCAAAATTACTAAAGTTAAAAAAAAAGAACCGTGCGGAATTTGTACACAATTTTTAAAAGAATTACATTTTGTTTAAAAATGTTTCATCTATGTCAACAATCTGTTTTGAACACATAGGTTTTTATTAGATCACAGAAGTTAAAGAACATTCGGTATGATAGTTCAATAATCATGGGGATTTGACATGTCGATGTAAGAGAACAGTGTTGTAAGTATGTATCACGTGTATGTGCGTGTCACATTTCAGTAATATGTAAGAGAATCGCAAGGTGTTAAAAAAAATAAGGCTTTTATCTTTTTGGTGTCCCCATTTATTTAAAATATTTTTTTCTGTAATTGTTGCAGACCAAGGTAGCCCAGTGCCAACTTGCTCTTTTAATTCTTTTCAATCTTTACAGGATCATTTTTTAAAAAGTGTATAAAAGCAGCAAAAGTTTATTTATTAATATAAAATTGAAGACAAATTAATGTAAAAAAAAAAACAAACAAAATGTAGACTGTAGACAACAAGTAAACTCGAAATATATTGCTTATAAAATTCCGGAATTGAGAAACTAAAATATCGTTATTTTATCCATATTTTATTGTTAAAAATATATATATTTACAAAAATGAAATCTATTTCATTAATAATAAACTTTTAATGAAAGAAATAAATTTGAAGAATATAAAACAAATCCATGGAAAAATTTAATCAATTACTAATAATCCAGAAAGGGAAGGAACACGTGGCAATTGATTAAACTGGACTCTATTGAATGGTTTTTTGTTTAATTAAAACAAACTTCGACTTCAGCTATCCGCAAAATTAATATTTTGAATTTTACTTTATTGTTTTTAATTAAAGGTTGTTCAATTTATAAACTTGGATTTTTTTTCATTTAAATATTCTTAAGTAATTATATATATATATAAATATGGTATTTAGATTTTGTGAACTGGTTTATTTATTAATGAAGAAATATATATTGTTTAGTCAATGAATTGTATCTGGAATCATTAAATTTGGCTTATTTTTTCAGATGTTTTGTAAAAATAACAGAAACACAATTTTGAAATATGATTATTTCATCGAATTGTTTAATATCAAATATGGAGTCAGGTTAGCTGAGTGGTTAACGTACTTGCCTATGAACTAATAGGACCGTGGTTCGATACCACCTGGCCCTCAATTTATTCATGTGGGAGGTGAATAAATCTGAGCATGTCGTCCCTCAGACCATCAAACCATCGGTCTCAAGCCTGTACGATGTCAGGTACTCGTTAAAGATCCCTACTCTAAATACACTTGAGTTAGGCAAAATTTTGGAGTCCCACTGTAGAATCAATCTTCATTGTGTGGTGTCACAAAGGGCCAATGCTCGGCCTACGTGTGTTCCCTTGTGGGGCTGCCACTGCGACCTAACCTAACCTAACCTTAATATCAAATGTACTTTTTTGTCTAACTATTTATGTGTTAATGAAATATGACGCAAGGTCTTTTCATGTGGAAGAAGAAAACTTCAATGCGGGACTTGTTTTTCTCACAAAGGACTTATAACTGTCTGATATTTGGAATATTACAAAAATGCACCCTGATAAGTGAGACATATAAGCCTTTATGAAATGAAAAATGAAAATCTATTTCATTAATAATAAACTTTTAATGAAAGAAATAAATTTGAAGAATATAAAACAAATCCATGGAAAAATTTAATCAATTACTAATAATCCAGAAAGGGAAGGAACACGTGGCAATTGATTAAACTGGACTCTATTGAATGGTTTTTTGTTTAATTAAAACAAACTTCGACTTCAGCTATCCGCAAAATTAATATTTTGAATTTTATCTTTATTGTTTTTAATTAAAGGTTGTTCAATTATAAACTTGGATTTTTTTTCATTTAAATATTCTTAAGTAATTATATATATATATATATATGGTATTTATGATTTTGTGAACTGGTTTATTTATTAATGAAGAAATATATATTGTTTAGTCAATGAATTGTATCTGGAATCATTAATTTGGCTTATTTTTTCAGATGTTTTGTTAAAAATAACAGAAACACAATTTTGAAATATGATTATTTCATCGAATTGTTTAATATCAAATAAGGAGTCAGGTTAGCTGAGTGGTTAACGTACTTGCCTATGAACTAATAGGACCGTGGTTCGATACCCACCTGGCCCTCAATTTATTCATGTGGGAGGTGAATAAATCTGAGCATGTCGTCCCTCAGACCATCAAACCATCGGTCTCAAGCCTGTACGATGTCAGGTACTCGTTAAAGATCCCTACTCTAAATACACTTGAGTTAGGCAAAATTTTGGAGTCCCACTGTAGAATCAATCTTCATTGTGTGGTGTCACAAAGGGCCAATGCTCGGCCTACGTGTGTTCCCTTGTGGGGCTGCCACTGCGACCTAACCTAACCTAACCTTAATATCAAATGTACTTTTTTGTCTAACTATTTATGTGTTAATGAAATATGACGCAAGGTCTTTTCATGTGGAAGAAGAAAACTTCAATGCGGGACTTGTTTTTCTCACAAAGGACTTATAACTGTCTGATATTTGGAATATTACAAAAATGCACCCTGATAAGTGAGACATATAAGCCTTTATTCTTAAGACAATGATATTATTCAGTTAGAGACTACAGGTAAAAATATTAGAGTAGAGTAAAATTGAGACTCCCGTTTTAAAAATCAACTAGGTTGAGTGTCATTTAGAGACGGGCAAAAATGCCTATTGGAGGGAAAGTCTGGCCTATGATATAGCCATCATGATGATGAAAATATCTACGCTCAATATCGCTGCCTTAAATCTACCATTTATAATTTCCATAACAGAGACAAATAACTGTTACGGCATTTGAAGTAGCGCCTCTGAGGTCAAGATATCTATCTGATCTTTCCAACGGAGCTACCTAATAACTCAGAACACTTGGTATATAAATCACAATATCATATTCCATATAATAAACTACGCATAAGGGAACTTATTTGTTCTTGAACAAAGTTTCAAAATAGAGTGTTACTAATGACATATTTAATTACAAGTAACTTACATAGCTCTTAGTTTTTTTCTATTTCTCTACCACAACATATATACTTATAGACAGTTGAATTTATCACATATACATATAATTAAAATTTCCCATAAACACGTGAAATAACTATCAATGATCAAACCACAATATGAAATGGGAAAAAAGACTAATATATATATATATTAGTCTGCACTGCGTGTCGTTGTATCGTTGTTTGTATCGGTCAGTGGACGCATTTACGTCTCCGTTCCTTCATTCCTTCTCCTTTTTATTTTCTTTTTCTCTTCTGAAGACGGCAAGACGCCGAAATGATCGAGATTCGTGAGTGTTAGTCCTCTTTCTTGTGTTCTCTAGCTGTAACTTTAATTATATATATATATATACTTTAACAAATGGGATAGAAACACAGAAAGTCACTACAGAAACTCACTTCGATATTTCGACATTCGTTATCATCAGGAAGAAGAGTACGAAGTACTGGCGTTGAGAAGCAAACCGCATATATATATATATATATATATATATATATTATTAAAGTAGACGGCAGCTTCCGCATTTACAAGAGAATCTGCTGCCAATATACACTAATATATATATATATCAATGATCAAATCACAATTTGAAATGAGAAAAAAAAAGACTAAGATCTTTCAACCGTAACAAGCGGTCTTCGTTAGAGTCAAAACCCAACCGAGGAAGCTAAATTGGGTCAACAAAAGAAAAATTGTCAAAAAGGTATTAAATGGCATGTTAAAAACACACTAAAGGAGTTACAAAGAATCAGATTTATGTTACAGATTGTAAAGATTGTAAGCTAAACTATGGATGGATAAGCGGTTTTATGAAGGAATGATTATATCAACATTCTTTTTCAATAAGTTCAAACAAAAGTAATAGAAACTGCTTCTACATCTAACGCATAAACAGAACAGCCCATTTTTGACTATCAGAACACGCTTGTTGTAAATAAAGAATTCGACAAACATAAAAGAACAAACAGGGAATGTTCTTGAATAAAAAGAATCAAATATATAGACCTTGAATGATATTTTCAGGTGTAGTAAATATATTTTTTTAATAGATTTTATTTCATAAATGTTGTTAAGTTGAATTAAAGTTGTTTGATTTTTCCACAGGTATTTTAGTGTGTCCAGGCAGTATTTTTTTTTCATAATATTCGGCTATAAGTCACTTAACGCACCTATCTACTGTCTACAGTGTCAACATGAAAGAATTCAGTTTAGCCCTGAATAGATCATTGAATTTTCTATTTCCACTTAAAAAAAAAAGAAAGAATAAAATATTTCCTGAAATAATTCTCAAATAATAATAGTTATAAAAAATGATTTTATCAACATTTCTACCTTTAGTAATATAATTTATTGCTGGTTCTTTTTTATTTGTCCTAGTAAAAATGATTCTTTCAATATATCACTTGCGTGAAAAGAAATAAAGGCAGAAATATTTCAATCATTGTTTTCTTTGAACAGACAATGGTTAGAGATTGTGGACTACAAAACTGTATGACTATTGTGGCAGAAAGATGATCGATGCAAGCCTATCGGAATGAGAATAATACCAACCTTTCATGTTTACAGAACAATGAACTCTCTCTCCCACTCGCACATCCTACTAATCGATTCAACCCAATGTTATCATTGTCTCTTTTCAATATAAATTTCTATGTTCTTGTTTTTTGTTGTTTTTTATTCTGTCAATTCATCTAGAGAATACAACTTAAAAGAACAAAATAAACATGTGTGACAGGTAATTTACAATCACAATGAATAAGAATGATAGTATTTGTTTTTTGATTATATTGTTAGCAGGACATATACCCCTTCATTATAGCAGTGGCATTACAACATATTAATACCACTACTGGATTCAACTGGGTCTATTGCAGAAACAGTTGATTTTCTTAAATTTCGCATCATCAGATCCACATTTTAACCAATTATTATATAGTCAAATTAAACTTACATATACCTTGTTTGTTTGTAATGTGCAAACGGTTTTCCGTGTCGGGTATTGCCAGGAAATAGGATGTGGTTTTTTAGTGGGTCGAGACCCCCAACCCCACATACCCTAAGCAAGACGTCTTGCTAAGGGATCTGATGAACAGATTTTTCCACATCCTACGACGAAAAAATAACACCTTGTTTGTTTTCCAACGGCTTATAGTACATCACTATAACGCTTTCATATTTGAGAACTGTATTAGGGACGGAAAGTTTGTAATGGGCGAGCCATATTACCTATTGTTCTACATTGTAAGTCCTAAATTTTGCTAAAATGAAGTATATTTAGGGTATGGATCTTTAACAAGTACCTGTCATCGTATAGGATCGGAACCGACTGTTTAACGACCTCTCTAAGAGAGGTCGTACTTAGATTTATTCACTTGCGGCACGAATAAATTGAGGGCCACGTAAGGGTCGAACTACGGTCCTACTAGTTCAGAGGCAAGTAAGTTAAACACTGAACTAACCTGGCACTCGCACACCAATATCTTGAGATCCACCATATATAAATTTATTATTATGAGAAGTTGAACTTGAATGGATTTATAGATGTACATCTCAATCATCATGTGGTGACCTTAAATCTCAGTTACCCTCTTTGGCCAATTATACTCGTACAATGTGTTTCCACATAAAGTTGTCTTATCGAAAAAAACAACAAGTTTTCAACATGTAAAAGGAAAAATTGTTTACAGGCCATGTTGAATTTTTAATAAATCTACTTTATGTGGTGGCTTTTTCCATTTCAATTCTCAATTATAATGGAAAACTGAAGTTAACTTCATAGATTTTAAAGCCCGCACTTCGCTTTCAGTGGTGTTTTAGAGTCAAGATCGGATGTCTTATTTTGAAGAATTATTTATTATGAGAGCTGCCTAGCTTAGTTAATCATAAATCGGGTATTCTATAAATTATCAAACTCATACCTTACTCTAAATCTTAACTAAATTCCTGATCTGCACATAAATTGATATCTGTCAGGAAATAATACGAATTGAAAAATTTTTGTTGCACTTTTTTATAGTAGAAAAAGTACACCCGGTGAGTACTATAACCGCTACAGTGACTAAATTCAAGGTGACATTGAAAAAACAGCATAAGTTAATAGAAAAATTCCATTCATTCTCAGTTATAATTGTCAAGACGCTGTACTCACCATTGACTTTTATCTGATATTCAATAAGTTTGAAGAACATCAAATTTACACTCTAACATATACACAGATCAGAATAGTGTTGTATCATGGACGAGAGCAATAAAAAAAAATAGATCTATCTTGGACAACGCACAACATTGCTAAAAAAAATCATATGGCTAAGACGCCATTCAACTTTCATAAAATCCTTTTAAAACAGCAGCTGATTAATTACACAAGTGAAATTTGTACAATGCTTGAGCTGTTCGTACTATTGGTACATATTATTTTCCAACAAATTTGATTTCTTTAAAATGATTTTCCATTTCAATCGTTCTGCAATATTGATATACATAGATTCACTATCTTGTGTTTAATATCTGTATGAATGTAAATGCAAACAAAAAAGATATTGAAAGTTCATTTATCATAATAAAGTAACAGGTTTTGATGTTTTGATTCTGAAGTATTGGACGCACTACGCAATAGTTACTTCTGCGCAGAGCATCCAATGTATTTATATATATATATATATATATATATATATATATATACACTTAAAATAAGCAGTGACACATAGACTGAAACATAACAAAAGACTCACTTTTCAATATTTCGACCACCCTTACGGTCGAAATATTGAAAAGTGAGTCTTTTGTTATGTTTCAGTCTATGTGACACTGTATATTTTAAGTGTTATCTGTCCTACTAGACCGTTTTTCGTTTATCATGGTATATATATATATATATATATATATATATATATAAATAAATTCAAAAACGAAAAAAACACACAGAAAGACACAGACATAACTCACATCAATATTTTGACCATCGTCGTCATCAGAAGGTGTGAAGAGCGAAGAGTCCCGCAGGAAGGCAGGGCGGTGACTCTTCCTGCGGGACTCTTCGCTCTTCACACCTCCTGATGACGACGATGGTCGAAATATCGATGTGAGTTATGTCTGTGTCTTTCTGTGTGTTTTTTTCGTTTTGAATTTATTTTATTTAAAAAAGTCCGCTGGACCGTTTCTTTTAATTATATATATATACTTGTCTCCCCTCCCTCCGAAAGTTGGCTACACTGTTTAAGTTCTTCTGTTTGAACGCCAAGCTAGTCTTTATCAGCCTTTGGAGCGATTCACATGTATTCCTGACGACAGGGACATCGAAATGTAGTAGTAAGTTCCAGTGATTTCTTTTCTAGGTGTTCTTTTTGAAAATTCTTCTAGTTTATTCAGTTCGAAGAATCGTTTTATCTAATTGGTTATTATATATATAAATTTTTTGATGAAAATACGATCCCAGACGGACAAATACAGTTCAATGTACATAAAGAAACCTAGAGAAATTAAAAACTCACATTGAACTATATATAGTACTATATAGTATACTATATAGTACATTGAACTCTATATAATATATATATATATATATATATACAACTTAATAGCTAGAATCACAGTAATTTTAATCAAAATAGTGTCGATAGATATTTTGAAATATCACCAAAACGATGAAACTCATAGAAAATACGCATAGAAAAGGAAAAATACACTATAAAAAAGCTTGCTCTTTCGCCTTAAGAATAGCTGAAAAATAAAATATGTAATTTTAAGGCAAAAAGCCTTTTCATTATAGAAAAATCCGAATCACATGCACAGACTAAATTGAATTGTTATAGTATTGGACTTATAGAACATGAAAACGTATATTTTCTTTGAAAACTCAATGAGAAAATGAAACCACAATGCAATAAATTAATTTCTCTGTATCAATAAAAAGTAAATGAACGTATAAATTGACTTCAAAAGAAGTACTAAATACCAAAATGTTCAATTATCATTGCAACATACTTTAATATATATATTTAAATTTTATAAATAATAATTTTATATAAACACAAAAGCTACTAAAATATAATATTTATTAAATAATAAATCTGTTATAGAAGATAATTAGGAAAGGGGTGATAATGGTTATTAATTAAAAAGCGATTAAATCAGAGCTTCATTTAATGAATGCTGTGATTAAACAAGCTTTAATTCAGACTTAACAAGATAGATATTTCACAGCAGATAATATCTTTTGCCAGTAACAATTCCCTTTTAGCTATAGGCTCCAAACGCAAGCCCAACATTAAACTTAATAAATATTATATTTACATAATAATGGAAACTGGATAGTATTGAATACATGAATACATTACTAAAAGTAAGGTTTGCCGAATAAATGCATACATTTCAATTGACAAAAAGAAAAGAGCCACTGAATGCATAAATAATTTTTTTTTTTTACGAATAACATTAAACTTTCTATTTGGAAATAACTTGTCTCATAATTTTGTTATATAATTTTTAATTGACTTCTAGCAAAAAAAAAACAACATTTTAATCAAATAATATTAAAAGATGCGAATGACTTAATCTGCATTTTGAATTTCTTTGAAAAGATAAAAGGAGCGAAATGAATATTGCAGATTTACTTCTAATCTCATCTCTAATTACAAGTTGAAATACCCTTTGAATTCAATCTAAATAGAATATAATTTAAAATAACTTTTAAAGAAGGAATTTTAACTACAATTTAAAAACTGAATCATAATTAATTTAAATTAAACAAAATATCAAATAAACCCTACTTGATATAAATTTAGAGTAAATTCAGAGAAAAAAACTTAATATAAAAGAGATCACAAAAACTCACTATTATACAGGGTGTCCATAAAGTCCATGTGCAGTTTAAAAAAATTATAACTTTATTCGTATTTACGGTAGAAATACTCTGTAAAAAAGATTAGAAGGGAGTAAACCTACATTTTTAAGGTTTTATTGTAAAATTAATTCTTATTTTCCATAGTCCTCCATTATTAGCAATATAATGAGTAATACAGCTTTGCTGTTTACGAAAAACATGCGCCAACTGATTTACAGTAATCCGTAAAATCTTATTAGTTATTTTAGATTTCAAATCTTCAAATGAACAAGATTTAGATGCATGCACAGTTGTTTTCACATACCCCTATAAGAAAAATCTAATGGAGTCAAGTCTGGCGTGAAGATAAATGAAATGGTTCACCTCTTCCGATTTATCTGTTAGGAAATTCGTGATTTATCTGTATGGAAAAGGTTACCACATGATGGAGGTTAAGTTGATAAAATTTCAATAAAACTTTAAAAAATATAGATTTACTTCTTTCTAATCCTTTTTACAGATCATTTCTATCCCAGCTACAAATAAGGGTATATTTTTTTTAAAACGCACACGGACTTTATGGACACCCTGTATTTCGACGGTAGTCATCAGATAAGATGTAAATTGCTTCAAAGTCTCTGACTTATTGTTCTTGCTTCTATTTAAAGAAGCATAACGAAATTAAAACTACACACATACAGTCTATAAATTTCGGTTGGAACTGTCATTAGGAGAGATAAGAGAGGAAACCAAGCACACTGGTGCTGAGATGGTTGGAAACCAACAATGTCAACGCTTGCGTACCCGGTCATAGAGAATAAGTTAGACAAGAATGAATGTAACATTAAATCTAGGATTGGAAATAGGAAAAAAGTAATTAACAAAAGGGAAAAATTGGGATGAACAAAGAATATTATACTTAAATAAAGTAAAGGGACTAAGCCTAAATAAAAATTACAAAAAAAATAAAACAAATTATATTATTAATTAAAATAATTTAATAAATAAAAAAATTGATGATAAAAACTTAAATAATAAAAAAAATAAATGCAAAGACAATAGACTAATTAATTAATTACAGTAATATGTTTTTGAATTAAGGCCAAGTGTACTACGCGCACTGAGTAGCCAAATATGGGTTTCTTTGGAGTTATTTCCAATTACTCTTTCCAATTTCCTTATAAAAGATTTCTATCTCCCTGGGTACATCATAAATCATTTCCCCAAAAAATTACTTTTTTATATTCCATTTACAAAATATATCTAAAGTTTCCAAAGTTTCAGTCAACAGAGAGAGTAAAATATCATTAATAATATCCTAAAATTATTTCAAATAACCAAAAACTAATTATAACCAGTATCAACTCTTCGTCAACATTATACATTAACTTAAACAGATATTTTATCTGTGTGGGAGGTTACACTTAACTAATTAGTTTAGTTTAGAACAGGTTTCCTATTAACTATCTCTAATTATACAACTACTAACAAAATACTTTAAAACTTTGTTGTTATTTTGCTAGCAGCAGCGTAATTAGAAATAGTTAATAGAAAACTTGTTCTAAACTAAACTAATGCAGTAAAGTACAACCTTCCACAGAGAAAAAAAGTCTGATTTAGTACATGTATAATGCTGTCGACTGATTTTTACTGTTAGAATTGGATTTTGGTTATTTTGAAAAATCCTAGTTATGTATTACTCCTTGAAGAAAGTCTGTGTTACTGAAATGTTGCAACGAGATATATTTCGAAAAAATGGATCCCCCAAAACAAATCTCTTGGGAAAATGATTTATATTATACCAGAGAAATGGAAAACATGTATGAGAAATTCGGAAAAGATATGTAGGAACCATACCAGATTGAGAAGAATTAAGGCATTTAATCTATATATCTAAATGATAGTCTACTTCCAAATATATATATTTATATATATTTCTCTTAATTAAACGAAACACGATCCAAACTGGGCACAATACGAGTTCAAAATTCAAGAAGAGTAACACACAGAGTAAGGAAACACACTTACAGACTCAAATTTTCGGGTAATACGTCTTCAGGAGATAAGAGAAAGGGAGACCAAGCACGTTACAGTTGTAGGGTTAAATAATTCTTACTTCTACCTATGAAAAAGGTTTTAAATAAAACCGAAACGTTGGCAACGAGAGTTTGATTTTTTATCCTAGAAAATTGACCTAATCCGAAGAATCCCGATTAGAGAACATACCTATTCTATCAAACGGTCGTTATATTATTGAATCTGTTATATATATATAAGTAAGGCATTCACAGAAATGACTCAACAAATGAAATAACTGGTCTGCGAAACAAATTAATGGAAGGCATAATGCAGAAGATATAATGCTAGCATACGTAGTACTATATGTGACATGATCATTACTTTCATTTTTCTTTCTTATTTTTTTACTTCTTCTTTAAAGAAACTATTGATGAATGTACATCAATTAACCTAAATAGAATAGAAGACGTGATGGAATTTTGCTAACTAGAAAGGTAGGAGTTTTAAACCGACCTGAATTGAGGTTAGCTTTCAGTGAAACTCGAGATAATTTTAGGTTTTGTGATTATTTTCATTCGTTTTTTTTTCCTGACTGAATTTGAAACAGGTATTATTTTTTGCATGTAATAAAAAAAAAGAGAGTAACATAAATTATATCAGATTCATTTTCAAATTTCAAATATTATTAATAAGAAATAATATGTTCTTTCTAAATCAATGAGATATTTTTAAAATTATGACTTAAGACACAAAAATTTTATTAATTAGAATTGAAATAAATAATTTTCGTGAAAGTGAAGATTAAAATACTCATGTTTCTTAAAACTTAAAACAAATGAAGAAGTCGTTATATCTCAATAGCTGATAGAATTGGTAAATTGAAGCGTCTCCAAAAACAAAATAAGAGAAAGAAAATAAAGTAGACCATATAATGTGAAGAAAACACTATTTAAAATATAAAAATCCGTGAAAGACTTAAAACTGTCTTAAAGTTAGATGGCACATCTGTAATTACAAGAACATTACATTTATGTGATTTCACATTGGTTACTGAGAGGTTTCTGTTTTTATGCATCAACTCAGGGTCGTCTGTTATATTTTATTCAACTATTAAGGAGTTTTCAAGATTTCTGCATCTTAATGGCGTCATTTCTTGGATATAAAAATTCTCGTAAACTCAGATACAGACAAAATAATTCAAATATAATATTACACACTGAACGATAGAAGCATACATTTTAATAATTATAAGAACAATAAACCATGTGTTTAGTGAATTCTTTTTTTTATTACAATTTTTATAATTTTTTATATTTCACTCGATGATAAAACCTTCTATAGTATTATGTAATAAGTGATATAATAAACAGTAAAATACAACCAATTTTTTAATGTCACAGAGGTTCGTAAACATCATATTATAAAAATCCATCACACCTTGTAAATCGGTGTTGTAGCCACCCGACCGGTTTCGCATAATTTTCATCATCAAGTAGGACTGTTGGCTGTCGAAGGGTTTTCGGTATAAATACCTATTAAACAAGTAGTTCAAATATATGCCCAATTTTCCATTATTATTTCAGTTTCATTTTACTTATTATCTGATTTATTCTTTACAAATAAAATCGTCGTTGTCAAATCCGTCCAGTTGTCTTTTCAATTTTATTAATGGTTTACATCACTGATTCCCAAAGTGGATCACAGGGACCCCCAGGGGTCCATAGAGATTACTCCGGCTCCATGAGAAAAATTAGCATTTTATGGTCTATGACAAACGGTTTGCACTCCATGGTAACTAAAAACACATCAAAACATATCAAGCAGGCAGTTAGAATATTCAAACATTGCAAAACGAAAGGTAGAATATTTTCATCAGTTTGTTATAATCATCCAATGTTTTAAAATTATCTATTACATTTTTTTTTGTTATATTCAAAACTGATACTTTTACAATTTATTTCACCATACTTTATAAAATATTAATAAATCAATTTTGTTTATTGTTTTAAAATGATTTTTGTATTTTGACATCACTTTGTAAATGTAATAAATTTAATTCATTGTTTTACTTTTCATTTACTTGAAAACCAATATTTATTTGAAAATTTACAAGGGCATTATAGTGTTTTTAAGTACCCAGGAGGGGGGGGGGGGGCACAGATGGTAATATAGTTCTCAAGGTGTCCACAAGCAAACAAAGATTGAGAAACCCTTGTTTAAATAGTATATGTAATCCATGATTAATCAAGTCATTTACTGAATTATATTGTGTTAATGCTAATATATTTTAGATTCCTCTATTATATTTAATATTTGTCCTTTTTGTAAGTTTTTATTAAATGAATTGAATTTTTATACTGTCAGCATCAAGTTCATAACGTTGTCACTTAAACAGCTATTTTCATTATTATGAAGCAATTTAAGCATATACAGTAGTACCTCGAGATACGAATTTAATTGGTTCCAGAACCCCCGTCGTATCTTAAAAAATTCGTATCACGAACATATAATTACTATAAGAATTAATGGGAAAAAAATCAATTGGTTCCACGGCTCAAAACCAGTATATAATTTCCTATTTTGGGTTATAAAACTAACAAAAGTACACTAAAAAACAAGCATTTAACCATAAAAATACAAAAGAATTGAATAAATAATGAATTAATATGTAAAAACAGAGTTTCAGGTGCATGATTTTGGTACGTGGGTGGTTTTCAGGTGCAAGATTTTGGTACGCGGGTGTCTCCCGCTAGCGTACGTAAACGTACGGTAGTGTAGGTCACGTCTGGTGCTTCATTTTGTCGTGCAGAGTTTACCATGTTTGTTTACCAATCCTAGTACGGGCTAGCCTACCGGAATGAAATTTTTTCGTGCAGAGTTTGCCAGGTTTCATTTGACCAATTTTTCGTGTTGAGTCTGCCATGTTTTGGGTCGTTCCTGCCATGAACACATTGGGTCGTTCCTGCAACACACACGACTGACTGTCCCGAACTGTCTCAGAAGCTTCTAGAAGGTTCTGGAAGTTTCGAGAAAATTCTTTCTCGGCGCCTCAGATTAACCGTTGTAAGATGAACATTACGTCGTATTTAGAACAGGATTTTCACGGAATTTTCGGCCTTATCTCGAATAATTCGTAAGAAGAAGCAGTCGTATCTCGAGGTACTACTGTATTGGCACTACTTGTTTAATAGATAATTATACTCAGGATCCTTCGAACATTATTAGTCCACTTGAAGCTTTAACGCGGGGAGAGGTCATGTGACTAAAGATTTATTCATAAGTATGATGGACTTATAATATGTGGAGTACATGCATTACTTACTTTGAACAATAGATAATTTTAAAATAGAAAATTTTATGTGTAAGATTTTTTTTTATACAAAATAAACAATAACTTGTGTAATTTACAATGATTACTGTACACATTAATTGTTATAATTACTATTAATTATAATAACTTATAATATATAATATAATAAATTATAATAATTGTGAAATTGATTTGCATAATCTAGTTATTAAGTAGTGAAAAAAAAAATATAATTCAAATAATTTTTCTTTAATATTATAGGTTATTGTATTTATGCTAACTTTTGATTTGCGTATCAAAGATTTCGCACAGAATCTGGAAGCGTAAACGACCTAGGGTTAAAGAACTCTAGGCACACACCTCTCTGTGGTTGAGTCTACTAAATAACCTTTCCTTCAAGGACTCTTTACTGTTATTACTCTTCAAAATGAACAAGAGCAAACCAAAAAGAAAATATTTTACAACCAAGAAATATTATATTAAACAACTGATTGCTTTTTTTTTTTTATTTTAAAGCAGTAAATATTTTTATTATTTTTATAGATTTCATTACATAATCCTAATTTTTTTTTTTAAAATGCTTAAGAAAGTAATTTGTTTTTATGGTTTTGACTATAATAAGGTAATTTATAATAACATTTATAGTAGAACTTTTCATTTAGAAACTCTATTACGTAAAGAATAAACAAATAGGGATTAAGTAATTTATAATAAAAAAATAATTACTTAAAGGATAGATTAGTACTTCTATAAAAAATGCAATAAAAATTTCTTGAGAAAAAAACTCTTAAGATTTAAATTTTATACTGAAAAAAAGTTTTATATTATTTCCGGTATGTAGCAGTTTTATTAATCAGAAACCCAAGTATTTTACCTCCTAAGTGATATAACTGTTTTATTAAAATTTTGGTATTCTATAGATCTTGATGACCATACCGAAAGATACTTTTTTTATAGTAAACAGGAAATCATATCTTGTAAAGTAAGGTTCCATTCTGCAAGTTGCCACGAGCCTGGCAGGTTACATATACTGGAGGCTCTGTATTAAAGAATGTAACCCCAGGCTAAATGTCCAGAGCAATGATTTCAACTCTGTGCTGCTAGAGCAATCTTTCAATGTTTGTTGATGACAATACTTCAGTCAAGCTGTAAGGTGAGAGATGGGAGTGTGAACGAACCACAGGTAGTTCTGGCCGACCTGTCGCCATGCATACTCCCTTCCCTCACTCCACCTTAGATCACTTCCTGTAGTACAGTAATTTTTTAGACATTGTTCAAGTATTTATTTTATTCTAACTATAGTGCTTTAGACTTTATTAATTTTAGTTTATACCTGAAGATGGCCAATGAGAGCCGAAAGCTTGTACGCATTTTTATTTAGTTTGTTTATTTAGTGTTAATACAGTGATTAAGATTTAGTTTTTCGTGTTTGACCTATGTTTATTGTGTGTGTTAATGTCTTTTGCTAACCTTCTTTGGAAGCTACCAGAGTCTCACCGCAAAGTGATACGAAAAGTATAGAGAGTGTCAACAAGAAACTGGTCAATGCAGAAGCTGCTGCTTATTTTAATAACATATGCTTAAGGGAAAGACCTGCTGCCTTTGTACACAAATATATATATATATATATATATATACATACTCGTTATACTTATATATATATATATATATATATATTTATATTATATATTATTATATATATAAATGAAAAAAGACAACAAATAGAGAAGCGAGAAAACTTACTGGGTCGATATTTCGAACTGAAGTTCGTCGTCAGGGAGAAGAAGGGAAGAAGAAGGGAAGAGGAAGAGGCACGTGCGTCCACTCGTACAAGCAGAGGGCTACTGGGGGCTCCAGGCGGCGGTCACCAGTTGTAGTATCTCGAGGCGCTGCAGGCTAATCCCCCGTGAACGACACCATTCCACCACGAGCGAACACGCGTACCGTATAAGTCGGAAAAAGGTAGAAAAGGAGGACAGAAGTGGCGAAGAGGAAGAGGAGAAAAGAGAGTGAGGGGGAAAAAAATATATATATAAATAGCAATAAATTAAAATAAAAAAAAAAAAAATAAAAAAAATAAAAAAAATAATAATAAAAAAAAAAAAACAAACACAAACTTTAACGTTTGAGATTGAGGCCAGGTGGGAGCGGGCATTAAGTAACCAAATGTGAGCCTCTCAGAGGCTCTCAAAGTTAACCTTTTCTCATCTTTTGCAACTACTTTGAGAATTTTGTACTGTGAAGCAGTCATTAAAATTAAGGCCATGGCTATTCGCGTGGATAGCAACAGGCAGGTTGCTGCGTCGTCTGACTGAATCTCTGTGTCCAGTCATGCGGATGCTAAGCATGTTGGAGGAAAAGGCCAACATAGAAAGCACCGCACTGGACACATTCCAAGCGATAGACGCAGTTAGTGCTGGTGCACGAGGTGTTGGGGGGGACTTGAAAACTATTGCTGAGATTGGAGAAGAGAGGTTCAGGGTTAATGATGGGGCAGGTGAGGCAGCGGGGTCGGCACATCGTTGAGTACCTCCGCGATCACTACAAGCCTGGGGGTGTGGTCAGTTCTATGGGAGAAAGGTTGCCTAAGTTGCGGGGCTTTTTGAAGGAGAGACGGGGGATGTGTTGAAAGACAGACGAGGTTGAGGAAGAAGAAGAGAGCAGATGAAAAATTTCTTTTATGGCTGTCCTGAGTTTGTGGACGCCTGGAAAGAATGTAGTGATGAGGAGAGGAGATGGAGTTGGGGTTTTAGGCTGGGGTTGGTAGTTGGTGGTGGGAGGTATCAGGCGTCTGTCAACAAACCTGGGAGAGTAGCCCCGTTCAATGAACTTCTTTCTGAGTTTGTCGACATGGAGCTATCGTTGTTGGAGGCTATTGCAAATATAGCTATTGCGTTGTATAGCCTCCAACAACGACAGCTCATGTCGACAAACTCAGAAAGAAGTTCATTGAACGGGGCTACTCTCCCAGGTTTGTTGACAGACGCCTGATACCTCCCACCACCAACTACCAACCCCAGCCTAAAACCCCAACTCCATCTCCTCTCCTCATCACTACATTCTTTCCAGGCGTCCACAAACTCAGGACAGCCATAAAAGAAATTTTTCATCTGCTCTCTTCTTCTTCCTCAACCTGTCTGTCTTTCAACACATCCCCCGTCTCTCCTTCAAAAAGCCCCGCAACTTAGGCAACCTTTTCTCCCATAGAACTGACCACCCCCAGGCTTGTAGGTGATCGCGGAGGTACTCAACGATGTGGCCGACCCGCTGCCTCACCTGCCCCATCATTAACCTGAACCTCTCTTCTCCAATCTCAGCAATAGTTTTCAAGTCCCCCCCAACACCTCGTGCACCAGCACTAACTGCGTCTATCGCTTGGAATGTGTCCAGTGCGGTGCTTTCTATGTTGGCCTTTCCTCCAACATGCTTAGCATCCGCATGACTGGACACAGAGATTCAGTCAGACGACGCAGCAACCTGCCTGTTGCTATCCACGCGAATAGCCATGGCCTTAATTTTAATGACTGCTTCACAGTACAAATTCTCAAAGTAGTTGCAAAAGATGAGAAAAGGTTAACTTTGAGAGCCTCTGAGGAGGCTCACATTTGGTTACTTAATGCCCGCTCCCCACCTGGCCTCAATCTCAAACGTTAAAGTTGTGTGTTTTTTTTTTTTTTTATTATTATTTTTTTTATTTTTTTTATTTTTTTTTTTTTTATTTTTAATTTATTGCTATTTATATATATATTTTTTCCCCCTCACTCTCTTTCTCCTCTTCCTCTTCGCCACTTCTGTCCTCCTTTCTACCTTTTTCCGACTTATACGGTACGCGTGTTCGCTCGTGGTGGAATGGTGTCGTTCACGGGGGATTAGCCTGCAGCGCCTCGAGATACTACAACTGGTGACCGCCGCCCTGGAGCCCCAGTAGCCCTCTGCTTGTACGAGTGGACGCACGTGCCTCTTCCTCTTCCCTTCTTCTTCCTTCTTCTCCCTGACGACGAACTTCAGTTCGAAATATCGACCCAGTAAGTTTTCTCGCTTCTTCTATTTGTTGTCTTTTTTCATTTATTATATCTGTCCGGTTTGGACCGTTTTAATATTTTGATTTTATATATATATATATATTTATATATATATATATTGGGGGTAAATGGAGATAAATCAAAGTCTCCACACATGAAAAAGAAGCTTTAAGAAGAAAAGTAAAGCTTTAAGTAGTTTAAAAGTATTTAAGCTTTAGAGAAGAACTCTACGCATTTCCAACACTTCGTATTCATCATCAGGTAAACTTACAAATGAGTTAGTAGAAGACCGACGAGGGAATAGGGAATTTATATATATCAAAAATCAATATTGTTTATAATCTTTATCAAGTGATTTTCAATCATTATTTTTTTAATATTAAAATTATAGTAATCCGTCTTACCTCGTACCCTGCTGCTGAAGTTCTTATACCGGTTTCGGGCGTCACCCATCTTCAACAAGAACTGATCAACTAAAACTACGGAGTAGTTGATCAGTTCTTGTTGAAGATGGGTGACGCCGAAACCAGTCTAAGAACTTCAGCAGCAGGGTACGAGGTAAGACGGATTACTACAATTTTAATATTAATGATACTAACCTCTGTGGTAATGAAAAAATGCATTATTTTCTTGTTGTTGTTTTTTTTTTTTTTTTAGTTTAAAATGTTGTCGATGCAAAAGGGTCGATGTTTGTTGAAGGGTTACACTAGTAAGGGGGGGGGGGGGGGGGGGCTCTAAATAATATCCTCGCAATACAGAGGGTAGTGATAAACTGAAGGGAGTCACAACAGGAAACTAAGATTTATATTGTGAATTTATTGAGGCAATAAAAATACATGGAATGTGAATAGAGATATGGACTTGATGTACGAGCTAGGGAACGTATATCACGAGTTGCTGAATGGGATACGGTCATATACAGAGATTGTTAATATTGTGCTCATTTTAAAGGGAAATCATAACTAACCAACTCTCTTTTTAGCATTAACTTTGATATTGAAATCAACATGAAATTTTATTTAATTCCTATGGACTACTCTTTAATTAAATTTGAAGTAATACACGCAAAATGCTATCTTTGCAAAGATGAAATGATACAAGAGTTGGAATATGTAACATCTCTATATGTCACTGATGTTGCGCAGAGCGTTTTCTACTGATAGGGAGCTACAATAATAAATATTAAACATATTTTTAATCTATATTTATATATACTTTGTCATAATAAAAATGTGATAAGTTCAAGTTGTTATGATTTCATGTAATAGAGAAAAAGAATAACGTGTAAAAACAAATATGCAAAAGAGTTGAAGATTTGTGTTTAAACTACAGTAACATGCCTGAATATTGGTATATTATAGGACTAATCGAAGGTATAGTATCATAGATTACAATTTACAAGTAACTAATAATTTTGATTTAATATTAAGTTGCATGCCTAAATATAAGTATATTATGGTAGCAATGGAATGTATTGTATAACTGATAACGATTTACGAAAAGGCAATAACTCTGGTTTAATATACAGTGTTGTACCTAAGTATTGGTATACTATAGTAACAATGGAAGGTATAGTATAACAGATAACGTTTTACGAAGAGGAAGTGACTCTGGCTTAATATACAGTAGCATGCCTAAATCTTACTATATTATACTAACAATGAAAGGTATATTTTATATATGACAATCCTTGACAAAAACTATTTAATAAACAAATTTGAGTTTTCAAGTTTAATCGAACTTAGTACTTTCAGTGCAGTTGTACAGACATGCCTTGTCTGTTTCAAGGCACTATATAACAACCAAAACACCGACTTTTTGTTATAACGTAAAAAAAGTAATAAAATAGTCTTCACATTTAGAGGTTTATTAATATAAACAACGTTTTTCGAACACGTAGCGTCCTTCATCAGGCATCAAACCAAGGATGAGTGTCTCTGGCACACAAAATTGTACTATAGACACTCATCTACAAATACTTTTGAACTACTTGTTCGAAATGCGTTCTTTATATTATTAAACTTCTATATGTGGAAACAATTTCTTTAACTTTTTTACCCACAATAAGTAAATTCAACTTATTGTAGGGTAAAAACCTAATAAAATGGTCTCCACATATAAAAATTTTAATGATATAAACAACGCGTTTCGAACACGTAGTGTTCTTCCTCAGGCATTAACTAAAAATCAACTAAACAGTTTCAAAAACTAAAAAATTAACTAAAAAATTTTTTAGTTAATGCCTGAGGAAGAACACTATGTGTTCGAAACGCGTTGTTTATATCATTAAAATTTTTATATGTGGAGACCATTTCATTAGATTTTTACCCTACAATGAGTAAATACCACATAATAACTGATTGCACTACATTAGAAATTCAACTTAATAACTGATTTCTCTACCTTAGGATAATCATTTTTCATTTATAATTCAACAACATCGAAAGAATAGAAACTGTTATTATTTAAAACAACTAAAAAAATTACCAAAATACTGAAAAATAATTAAGATAAACTATGAATTTCTATCAAGATCATAACATCTATATTGTTGGAAACATTAAGCTGTTATTTATTTAAAGACAGAAAAGGGGAGTGGAAGTAATTTTGAGAAGGGCACTGAACAGGAAAGAGAATATTCCCTTTATATTGGCATAGCTTTATTAGCTTCCCTTATTACGAATTTCTATAATATGGAAATAACTTGCACGATATTTCATTATAATATACAAGCAGTTGATTAGTTAGTGGTGAGGCAAATTTGTTCTCAAACAAAATATCACTTTCAATTTTAATTATTTAATTATAAGTAAATGTAAAGCAATAATGAGTACAATTTATAATGTAAATATATGTATCACGATATACATATAATATACATGTATATATATGTATCACAAAAATGTGCAAGATTCTAGGCATCTACACCTATATATATATATATATATATATATATATAGTGTATATTGGCAGCAGATTCTCTTGTAAACATATTTTATTAAAGAATACGGCAGCTTCCGCATTTACGACTTTTTTGCTCGTGTTTTCTAGTTTTCGAATTAGTTTTTTCTGGTAGGGAGTGATTTCGTGGAGAAGTTGTCCCAAAGACATCAAAGAAATAATTTTGTAGCTTAATCAACAATATTATATTTTTATACTTACAAGCTTTCGATTTTCCGGAAATCATCATCAGGTATATAGATCTGTTTAACCTTTGTATAATGTCTGTTTAACCTTTTGAAAAATTATTATTGAGTTAATTTAATTTCATGTTTGATAATGATCTATATACCTGATGATGATTTCCGGAAAATCGAAAGCTTGTAAGTATAAAAATATAATATTGTTGATTAAGCTACAAAATTATTTCTTTGATGTCTCTCCACGAAATCACTCCCTACCAGAAAAAACTAGTTCGAAAACTAGAAAACACGAGCAAAAAAGTCGTAAATGCGGAAGCTGCCGTATACTTTAATAATATATATATATATATATATATATACTTTTTCGATGAAAATACGATCTGAAATGGACAAATACAGTTCAATGTACATAAAGAAACATAGAGAAATTAAAAACACAAACTTACAGTCTCTAATTTTCGGTTGAACCGTCTTCAGGAGGGATAAAGAAGGGAAGCCAAGCTCACTGGTACAATACGTACCAGTACCAGAGACTCCACCGTCTCTGTACCAGTGCGCTTGGTTTCCCTTCTTTATCTCTCCTGAAGACGGTTCAACCGAAAATTAGAGACTGTAAGTTTGTGTTTTTAATTTCTCTATGTTTCTTTATGTACATTGAGACTGTATATATATATATATATATATATATATATTATCCAAGAGATTAATTAATAAAACAATAGGCAGACAATTTAATCTCATATGTACCATTATTATATATTATATATATATATATATTATATATTATTATATATATATATATATAAAGAGAGCAGATTAAAAGAGATCACAAATACTCACTACTTACTCAGTTCTCAGACACAGAATTAAAAACTCAAATTTTCTTGCAATTCGTATTCAGGAGAAAAGAGAGGGTGACCAAGAACGCAATAAACGCAACGGCAAGTAATCCGTTACTTTACTCTGTGTATTATTCTTCTTCTATTCTGGATTGGTATTATGTCCAGTTTGGATCGTGTTTTATATTGAATTCCTATATTATTGAATATATATATATATAAACTTTTTCTTCTTTTCGGAATTTGGTCAGGGTTAACATACGGAATCACCTCATTGCCAACATTTCGTCTTTATTTTAAAGACATCCTCAGCGCTATAAACTAACAAAAAACAATGGACAAATAAACTAAGTTTTTTGTTAGTTTATAGCCCTGAGGATCTCTTAAAATAAACACGAAACGTTGGAAAAAAGGTGATTCCGTATATTAACCCTGACCAAATTCCAAGAAGAAGAAAAAAGTGTTTGTTATTAATTTGTCGTCAAGACAATTATATATATATATACTATATATTACAAGACTTATTATATATATATATATATATATATATATATATATATATATATATGATTAAACCACAATAAGAATGGGAAACAAGACTAAGATCTTTCAACCGTAACAAGCGGTCTTCGTCAGAGTCAAAAACCCAACTGACTCTGACTTGTTACGGTTGAAAGATCTTAGTCTTGTTTCCCATTCTTATTGTGGTTTAATCATTGATTGTTGTTTCACGTGTTTATGTGAAATCTTTATATATATATATGTTAGGCTATAAACTAACAAAAAACTTAGTTTATTTGTCCATTTTTTTTTTAGTTTATAGCCCTGAGGATGTCTTTAAATAAAGACGAAACGTTGGCAAAAAGGTGACTCCGTATGTCAACCCTGACCAAATTCCGAGAAGAAGAAAATGTTTATATATATGTATATATATTCAATAATATAGGAATTCAATATAAAACACGATGCAAATTGGACATAATAATACCAATCCATAATAGAAGAAGTCCGCTGGACCGTTTCTTTTAATTGTGTATATATATATATATTTAAAAAAAATACCGGAGGTCCAGATGAGGTACACTTGGGTGTGTTGGGTGTGAATGACACGAGAGGACTGAAGCCAAAGCATCTGATGACCCTGAGGTCAACTCGCTTGACCTTTACTGCATTAAATCTTTAATTTCATTCAGCCTTCAATCCTTGCTCTCCTGTCTCCCTCGCCATCATTAATTATGCATGCGATTATCTATTGCATTCCTTTTACATATATCACATTTATCTTTCTTATTAAATCATTTTAAATTTTTAGAAGAAAAAAAAAATAATGTATTAGTTTCTCACGTTAATTTAAACAAGGAATTAAAAAGAATGAAATATCGGTTACATCATTTCATAGGGACATTCAAATATATTATTGTTTAGACATAATAATAAGTTTAAACTGACATTAAAATTGTATTATTTTGGGCGAAACTGGTCGGCTGGATCAATCAATTACAGTCTTGATAGAGGAAAGACAATCATCTGAGTAGCAAAACTGCTTTTGCATATGCGTTCTTTACGGCACACAGTAAATAAATATATTTATATTAGAAATAGGTAAAACCGTGATACCTCGTAAGATGATCATGGAGTCGTTGGAGCGCTTTCGGACGTTGTCCATCAAAAAACAAGGTTTGTTGCAATCGAAGATGGACAATCTTACAAGGTATGACGGTTTTACCTATTTCTAATATAAATCATGCTAACCTCAGTGGTATTAACAATATGCATGTATTCAAATAAATATATGACAGCTTTTAAGATTCTGTGTCAAGTGCTCATTTAACCTAGATAGTTCTTGTTGAATTTCGCAAATTGTTTTCTCTTTTTATAATAAAAAGAACTTTAATGTAATAATTCAGTTTATTTGTGCCAAAATTTTATACCCCTGCTTATGAAAAAGGTTTTAACTAAAAACCAAAACGTTGACAATGATAAATTAACATGAGCCCGAGGAACTGACCGAGTCCTAATAAATTTCATATGATTTATACTTCACGATCGATACTTTTATCAATATATATACAAAGATTTCACATAAACACGTGAAATAACAATCAACGATCAAACCACAATATGAAATAAGAAAACAAGACTAAAATCTTTTATAATACTGCATTAGACGGTGTTTACATAGAATTCAAGCTTTTGAAATGTTAATAGCACATTTGTACAATGGTTCGTCAAAAATACTTAAGAGTGATACAAAAACTGTTTTTGATATTCTTTGTGATTTCAATTGGCAAACAAAAAGTTTGTAATAAAGTGAAACCTGAGAAGGCATATGACATTGGTATGTAATTGACAAACCCTTTTTCAAGAGGGTTTATGAATACTGACTGTTTCCTCTTAGCAAACGAGCCCTTCCCTTCCACTTTAGCCCTTTACAATAGGTGCTTGTGACCTACAATGGTCTATGGTTATCCTTTCAAGTTCTTTTCAAAACAACCCTTTCCATAGACGTCAGCTGGCGGAAAACCAAAGAAAAGCTAAAATAAATAATAATAATATAATCCATGAAAACAAACTAATTTTCTTACAGTTTTATCAACAATTTTTCAAAGACGTTGATATTTTAAAATGCAGTAATAAAAAAACATGCCCAAATAGAAAAAAATGAATTTGACTTTCAAGCCAAATTGCGGTTTTCGCACTACTGGGTGAAAAAAAATAATCTTAATAGTGAAAAATGAGGTATTTGGTTTTTAATTACACTTCATGGTTTGTCAAAGTGCTTCTAACTAATTATGACATCATGGTGTTAGTTAATCCATCTTATTTTCCATAACCTGAAATCATGTTCGTTCTAGCAGTTTTTCAAGATCAAATTTGAATTAAAAGTAAAAAAATTGTTTGAGAGTAGAAGCATAAGAAAAATTGGCAAAGTCATGAAATAGATCACAGATGAGTACTTACAGCACCGTTATAAGAAACGGAAATGGACTGAGAACTGTGTCGGTATAGAGAGAGGGAGAGGAAAATAAAGCAAAAAATAGGTGCATATGTATAACATATACCATAAAATGTTTTACAGCCCCAGTCATGCTATTTCATAGCTACAACTTGTGTTTTATCTACGAGAGCATCATCTGTCTCGCAGATTAGGTGTTTTTCATTCCACAGTGAATGTATACATGGAATGTGAATACTTATAACTGAGAATTTTTGATGTAATAACTTTCTTACAAATTGTTTTAAATAATAACAAAGCATGAATTATTATATATATATATATATATATATATAAACTTTAACACATAGGAAAGAACACAGAAAGACAGAACAGAGCTCACTTCAATATTTCGACATCCGTCGTCATCGGGAAGAAGTGCGAAGTACACGCGTTGAGAAGCAAACTGCTACTCTCTATATAAAGATTTCACATAAACATGTGAAATAACAATCAATGATCAAACAACAATAAGAAGTCAACAGAGTCAGAGTCAAACACCCAACTGAGACTGTGAAACCCATTTGGGTTTTTGACTCTGACGAAGACCGCTTGTTACGGTTGAAAGATCTTAGTCTTGTTTTCCCATTTCTTATTGTGGTTTGATCATTGATTGTTGTTTCACGTGTTTATGTGAAATCTTTTTATATAAACTCCTTCCTAGGCCGACGTTTCGATGTATTTGTACATCGAAAAATTTGAGTCTGTAAGTGTGTTACCTTACTCTGTGTTACTCTTCTTGAATTCTGAACTCGTATATATATATATAGAATAGAGTATATACAGTACAGGACAGGACAGTACAGTACAGAACCGGTCTATATATTGAGTTGACTGTCGTCCCTCCGTCAATTCACTTCTTCTCCTGAAGACGACCGCCATTAAGGTCGAAATATTGAAAAGTGAGTCTTTCTGTTATGTTTTTGTCTATGTGTCACAGTTTATTTTAAGTTTGTATATATATATATATATATATTATATAATCACTATAAACTCGGAATGATATAACTGGACATACACAAGTCCAAAATCGATGAATAATAGAAAGGTACACAATAAACAAACACCCATACTAACCCAATTTTAGAGGGACCTATGAAGATGCAATTAGGTTCATTAGAGATTATTAAGTTCAATAATTTATTCAGAAATTGCAGTATATATTTCTTCCTAAATAGACGTAAGAAAGATGAAATAAAATTGAACGCTAATGAAGTAAGAAATAATTCACTAATTGATCATAAAAAAACAGGAGAAAACAATTCAATTCATCAACACTGAATTTTACACAATCAGTTAAGATAACAAACATTGATTAATGAACAAAAAATATATTAACAATACCAAAGTTAGGACTTTCTCTTTTAATAACTTTTAGAAATTAATAATTCTATTGTTCTCTTATAAAATTCAATTAATATTCATCAAAGAGGTAATGGAGAAAGTTGAGATTTCAATTTATTTTACTCGTTCATTTAAAATTGGAAAAAAAATAAACGAGAAAAGATTAAACTTTCAGAATGAAATATACCATTTAGTCAAATAATGAAATTAAGAATACATTGAAATCAATTGAATTAATTAAAGTCAATACAGAGAAATATGATAATCATTCATGAATAGGAAAAGCGAATTATATAGTATTTATTTAGCGTGAAATCAATTTCAACTTTTCATCAAAGAAATAAATTGATAGAAGATTACAAATAATTCACTTATAATGAAGTAAATGAGTAACATCTGATAAATAATAGGCATTAAACAACTACAAACTGCTGATTAATTACATTAAGTATTACTACAGTCTTATTAATATATATCAATTATATATATAAATACTGATAAAAGTATCGACCGTGGAATAGAAACAAAACTAAAGTCTATTGGGACTCGGTCAGTTCTTCAGGTTCAAATCAAACTCTCATTGCCAACGTTTTGGTCTTTATTTAAAACCCTTTTCATAGGAAGAAGTATAAATTTTGAAACAAAAAGCTAAGTATTACATTACAAATTGTTTTACAAAGAAAAATAGTATGTGGATTTTTCTTTGTAAAATAATTTGTAATGTAATACTTAGTTTTTCTGTTTCAAAATGTATACTTCTGCTTATGCAAAAGGTTTTAAATAAAGACCGAAACGTTGTCAATGAGAGTTTAATTTGAGCCTGAAAAACTGACCAAGTCCCGATAGACTTTAGTTTTGTTTATACATATATATATATATAGTAGAAGTTTGGAGTAGTTAGGAGTAGCAGTTTGCTTCTCAACGCGAGTGCTTTGCACTTCTTCCTGTTGACGATGAAAGTCGAAATATGGAAGTGAGTTCTGTAGTGACTTTCTGTGTTCTTTCCTATTTGTTAAAGTTTAATATATATATATATCTGCTGAAAAGCAAGAATGGTCACCCATTATCTTTTCTCCTGAAGACGGATCATCCGAAAATTTGAGTTTGTAAGTGTGTCTCTTTCTCTGTGTTTTGCTGTTCTTCGTTTTTGAGCTGATTTGCATCCAATTTGGATCGTTTTTTTCGAATTTTGAGTGATATATATGTATGATATAATTTTTTTGAAGTTTGTGGTCTAATGATTTGAATCTAGTCCTTGTGCCGACTTGTCGATATATATTTATGTCATCTTCAATATTGGGTCAAGAAAACAAATCATGATATAGGTATATAAAAATAAAGTTTATCGGGACTCGATCAGTTCTTCAGGTTCAAATTAAACCTCAATGTGAACGTTTCGGTTTTTATTTAAAACCTTTTTCATAGGCAGAATTATAAATTCCGATGATTGATTCGGAATTTCTTATTGAATGCCTTCTTTTTATTTTTACTTTTTCAAAGCTACATACATATTTTAAGTAAGTTTTATTTAATGTTATGCATTGTGATTACAGATATATAGTGATTAATTTTTAATTACCTGAGGAAGAAATACGAAAAACACTTGTTTGATGTCATAATATCCTTATTGATTTCGCAACATCACATCGCTGCTATTTGATTATATCATCAAACTTTTGTTTTCCTTTTACAACTTTTTAAAATTTTAACAACCTATTACAATAATTAAAAAAGAACATGCAACTCAGTGCAACAAGAGATATTATATATATATATATATATAATGTATATATACATGTTGATAAAAGTATCGACCGTGAAGTAGAAACAAAACAAAAGTTTATCAGGACTCTGTCAATTCTTCAGGTTCAAATTAAACTCTCATTGCCAAAGTTTGGTTTTTATTGAAAACTGTTTCATAGGTCTACAAAAGAGATGAAATATAAGAAATAATACAATCACCCAAAAACCATACATACATAAAAAGCGCAAAAAGATACAAATAAGAAAATACAATAGATATTTTTCTATTTCTATTTTTCCAAGAAAATAGAATATGTTCTCCCACTAACCTATTATTTAGTATTATAGTTTTTAGAATTATAGCTTTTAGTATATAGTTCTTAGTATTATAGAAAAACGGAATTAATTTCTATTGTATTTTCTTATTTGTAACTTTTTGCGCTATTTATGTATGTTTGGTTTTTAAATGATTGTATTATTTCTTATATTTCCTCTCTTTTGTAGGCCTATGAAGAAGGTTTTCAAAAAAAAGCCGAAACGTTGGCAATGAGAGTTTAATTTGAACCTGAAGAATTGACGGAGTTCTGATAAACTTTTATTTTGCATATATATATATATATATATATATATATATATATTATTGAAAATGATCGCAGTTTCTGCGTTACCGACCTTTTTCTTAACTGATTCTAACCTCCTGGCTAGTCTCCTTATTGTAGTAGGTAAACTATAAATCAGGTTCGCCCTGATTTATAGTTTACCTACTACAATAAGGCCTGATTTATAGTTTACCTACTACAATAAGGTGGCGAACCTGATTTATAGTTTACCTACTACAATAAGGAGAATAGCAAGGAGGTTAGAATCAGTTAACAAAAAGGTCGTTAACGCAGAAACTGCGATCAGTTTCAATAAAATATGTTTGAGAGAAGATCTACTGCCAATATATACCAATATATATATATAAAGTTTTAGAATATATAACACAATACCTTATTTTATAATAAGATAAATGCTAAGTTATGTAATATGTCTAGAAATAATATAAAATTAACTATGTTATTTTCCTTTAATTTTTGCTGCAATGAAGAGTTTGTGAAAAAAATGTTTAAAGGGAAGTGTTTTCTTTTTATTGGTAACAAATAACCAGTAAAAAGTCGACATTATTGACTCCTACTCTAAACTCCTGTACCTACCTACTGTAGCACTAAAATGCTACTTAAATTAGCTCTGTGAAGTACCAAACTACACTATCTTGACTTGCGAGTCATGAACTTATAATACTTGCAAACGATTAATAAGATTAATTCTAAAATTACAGAATTGAGCTATATTAATCTCTGCTACTGTAGTAGAGCTATGAACAATGTCGCTTACGTTCAACTTACTCAACTGATTTATTTTAAATTGATCGCATAAATCTATTTTTAAACTATATTCTAAAACTCCAAAAATTGTTATTGACCTCTTCTTTTCTATTCTATGTTTTGTTATTGAGGGCTAGGTCAAATAAAAGAAAATAAACTCCTTCCTAGGCCGACGTTTCCATGTATTTGTACATCAACTTCAGGGCTAAAATTAGAGTAAGAACTATAATACATTTACCAAAACAATCTTGGTAAAAAAAAAAGGTCTCAAAAATTTGTGTTAGTTCTCTATGTGAGTTGTAGATTGTTTTGGTAAATGTATTATAGTTCTTACTCTAATTTTAGCCCTGAAGATGATGTACAAATACATCGAAACGTCGGCCTAGGAAGGAGTTTATTTTCTTTTATTTGACCTAGCCCTCAATAACAAAACATAGAATATATTCTAAAAGTTATAATAAAATCACATATAATAATTTAAATGACATCAATTCTTTTAACTCGGCTATATCCATCTTTCAACAAAAACGAGATTGTTATGTTTAGATCGCAATCTAACAGTTCCTTGAAGATACAACCTAACACTTATTTTTTTAAGTGTAATATTCCATATGTCCATTATCTTTATTAGGAAAATTTATTATTTAAATTAAATTTAATAATATATCTGAAATTTCTGGTATATCCAGAAGAAGCAGTTGTATTTAGTATTTGTTTCAACATAGAAAACAGTAAGTCCCTGTCAATTGTTTGAATACCGTCGAAAATAATAAGGAAATTCAACTTTATCACAGACTTGTTTGACTTAAGATGGTGTCAGCTTAAGATTACAAAGTGCTGTTTACAATCTGGTAAAGGTCAACTTAAGACTGTCGTTTTGAGCTGACAGATAAAGGTAATTATTGCTGTTATAAATGTTGTTAAATTTCAACTTTACTATCGTCTTAAGACGGTATCAACTTAAGATAACAAACTGCTGCTTTCAATTTGGTAAAGGTCAACTTAAGACTGTCGTTTTAATATGATATAACCTTTAGAAGGCAGATAAGGGCTAATTACTGCTTTTATAAAGTTTAGTAAAGCTCAACTCAAGACTACCGTCTTAAGATGGTATCGATTTGAGCTGACAAATAAAGCTAATTACTGCTGTTTTAAATTGTGTTAAATTTCAACTTAACTATCATTTTAAGACGGTATCAACTTAAGATAGCATGTAAAGTCTATCTACTGTTGTTATAAACTAATATAGTTTAACTAACATGTTGTTATAAATCTATCTAACAAGCCTCCATTAAGAACTAAAACATACTACTCGTAAACACCTCTAGAACATCACTAAAGACTAAAGTTTTTTCTCTAAAAAAAAGTCTTTTTACTAACAACCAAAAGAATCAAGGTATAAAGAATAAATCCAAAATAATCAAGACCTCTTGGTATTTATAAAAGAAGATAACTTAGCTCATTTTTGATTTAGCATCTATTTGAAGCCATGATACCCCGATTACTAGCACCAATCAAGTACGAATCACACAAAATATAGCATAACTTGGTCAACCTAATTGCAACTGGTATTTTACTGAGGGTTATCACTGGTGAGTAATACAAGTACAGGAGATGAAAAGAAATAAAATAATTTTTAAAAAGAAAGTTATTTTGTGGGGAAAAAACTGCCTGATTGTTAGTAAGTACTGTAGATATGGTACATCTGATGCAAAAGATTGTTGCTTTTCTCTGTACCATATCTACATTGTCTTTAAGAAGATAGCAGGCGGATGTACACAGGAGTACCAAATGTTCAATATTCAAATCTAGCAGTAATCCTACAATTTTTTCATAAAGAAACATGGAGACGCCATTCATTGAAAACCCTTATTAAATCCTGAGTATTAGAGTTATTAGTAATAATGTCCATCAAAGCTCGTAAAGTTTCTGTAGAGCTCGAACGGTTTCGGGCCCGTCTGATCCATTCCAGTCTGTTTACTCTATTAACATTCAAACGAAGACACAAAAAACTGGAAATATATAATGAAATAAGAAATAAAAGAAAATAATGTAACAATTAAACAAACATGCAAACCAAAATTCAACTATACAGACAACAGTGATTCCACAATGTAGATAACAAGTTTAGATAGGTTGCAAGAAAAAATAAAATACAGTCAGTTGCTCTTGAAGATGGAAACCAGACGGACCCGAAACCGGTCGAGCTCTACAGAAACTCTACAAGGTATGACGGAGATTATTACTAATAATTCTAATATTACACTAACATCAGTGGAACTAACCCAATAACTATATTCAAATCCTGAGTACTTTGCACCAGTCAAGTTGGTCCTTAAGGATAAAACAAACACAAGGGTCAAGACTGGTTTAAACAGTCACTATCTTATCCAGAAGTGATATGTATTTTGAAAAGAGATCGAATAATTTCTAAAAAAAAAAAATTATAAATAAATAATTATTTTTATAAATATTAAAATAACTTATCAAATAATTTAGAAGTATTTAAGTAATTTTGAATGAAATTAATGATCAATTTTAAAATTATACAACATGAAAATTCATTCAATATAATGATTATAATTAGATTGGCTAAAGCAAACAACAAGAATTGGCAATTAAAATAGACCAGTCATTCAAAGGGAGTGTAATTTATTCACGTCAGTATATGACTAATGGATATTTCAAAGCCCATTACAGCCTTGCATTATAAACTCTATTTTCAAACACTTCTAACATTATTTGCAAAATACATTATTTTATTATTTATTTAAAAAAAAATTGAAATTTAATTTTCTAGAAATATTGATGTAAGGATTGTATGTATTGCTTGTAGAATATTATTAAGTATATTTTTCTTTTCATAGGGTAAAAAAAGAAAATAAATGGAGTTAATTTAAATATGAAATTCAATTTAAATAAATAAATATTAATAAGGTTCAATTTTGCATGAATTTAAATATTTTCTGTTTAAATGGAAAAATGAAGTTGATATGATGTTTCTAAATAGAAGGTGCATTTACTTATATATAACAACAATAATTAATTAAGCAAAATAAAACATAGAGCGATATATAACGGCAAGCAGTGCAATTATTAATTGACATTAGTGAAATGAGATGTGTTGTATCGCACACTACATCAATCAATGAATTGATGAATAGATTTATAGATGAATATATAGGGATTTACTGAACCGTATATATTTCCTGTGTTGGATTTTACATTACCTGTACTGTCAGGCACTGTGTTATATATATTCATAATGGAAAACTAAAGAAACTGGTCTCAAACAGAACCTGTACGCCTCATAGCTTCCTAATAAGTAAATGTAACTTGATGAAGGTCACATAGGTCGAAAGTTAATTGATTTTTCAAAACAAATTATTTTTGTTCATATTAATTTTCCTGTTATGTTTTTTGTGTTATTGTTGCCCCCTGCTATTTTACATGTTTCTAAAGTTTAAATAATGTGAATAAGTTAATTGAATGCTTCTTATCCTAAACGCACGTAAATCTCTGCAATATAATAATTTAGAAAAAGGAAAGGGTTTCATTGGGGTGAAAATTTATGAAATAGAGTTTTGAATAGAAATATATGTTTTGATAGTTCAAATAAAATAGGTTTTTGTAAATTGGTCTGGCTATCTATGCATGTATAATGTGTGTATGGGTAAGAGTGTATGTGTACGTGTGTGCATGTGTGTGTTACAGCGAGTGAATGTATATGTGTTGTGTGTGTATGTGCGCTATTGAGTGTATATGTGTGCGTGTTGAGAATGTATGTGTGTGCTGTGTATGTTCGCTAAAGGGTGTTTATGAGTGCTTGTTGCGAATGTATGTGTATGCTGTGTATGTGTGTATATGCGCTGTGAGTGTGTCTGTATGCGTGTTGTTGTTGCATGTGAGTGCAATGTATGTTCTCTGTTCACTGTGTAAGTGTGCGTGTTGTGTATGTATGTGTGTATGTTCGCTATTGAGTGTTCATGTGTGCGTGTTGCGAATGTATGTGTGTACTGTGTATGTGTGTATGTTCACTATTGGGTGTTTATGTGTGCGTGTTGCGAATGTATGTGTATGCTGTGTATGTGTCTATATGCGCTGTGAGTGTGTCTGTATGCGTGTTGTTGTTACATGTGAGTGCAATGTATGTGCTCTGTTCACTGTGTATGTGTGCGTGTTGTGTATGTATGTGTGTATGTTCGCTATTGAGTGTTCATGTGTGCGTGTTGCGAATGTATGTGTGTGCTGTGTATGTGTGTATATGCGCTGTGAGTGTGTCTGTATGCGTGTTGTCGTTGCATGTGAGTGCAATGTATGTGCTCTGTTCACTGTGTATGTGTGCGTGTTGTGTATGTATGTGTGTATGTTCGCTATTGAGTGTTCATGTGTGCGCGTTGCGAATGTATGTGTGTGCTGTGTATGTGTGTATGTTCACTATTGGGTGTTTATGTGTGCGTGTTGCGAATGTATATGTATGCTGTGTATGTGTCTATATGCGCTTCTACATTATATTTACAAAAAAGTGAGTGTGTCTGTATGCGTGTTGTTGTTGCATGTGAGTGCAATGTATGTGCTCTGTTCACTGTGTATGTGTGCGTGTTGTGTATGTATGTGTGTGCTGTGTATGTGTCTCTGTGCGCTTCTACATTATATTTACAAAAAAAATATTATACCATATTATCTTTTATACCACATTGAAACAAGAAAGGAAATCCATATATACGAGTAAGATTTTATCATATCTGAAGAGGAAAACAACTCCAATACCAAAATTTCTTTTTTTGGGGATAAAAAAACATTTTTTTTGCTAAAAATCTGTTCACACAATATTGGTTAAAATATTTGTGATTTTGGCTTTTTACTTAATATTTAACAT
Organism: Hermatobates lingyangjiaoensis; assembly: GCA_026182355.1. NCBI lineage: Eukaryota > Metazoa > Arthropoda > Insecta > Hemiptera > Hermatobatidae > Hermatobates > Hermatobates lingyangjiaoensis. The sequence goes on from JAPFBL010000085.1 coordinate 4,152,995, forward strand.
TCATGGGATATATTATGTCAGATTTAGGACAGAAATTGTCTTTATGGGTCAAAAGTTTAAAAAACTGTATCTAATATGGGATAGCCAAAGTTGCAAAGGATTTACATTGATACAGATATTAACTAGAAGACAGTAAAATGAGCATACTAATAGTAAATTAGATTATTGATGAAACAGGGACAGAGAGAGAGAGTGAGAGGAGGGAGAGAGAGAGAGAGAGGAAGAGAGAGAGGAGAAAAGAAAGAACATTTGTTTGCAAATAGTATCAACTATTTAATAGTATCAAATAATATCAAAAGTATAAACAGCACTACTGTGTGTGATACTGTGTGTGTGTGTGTGTGTGTGATACAACAATTGCGGTATGTAGCGTCAAACACTAGATTTTATTACAAAAACAACAAAATTTTTCCCTATTTTTAAAAATATAATAAGGTTATTTTTCAAATAAAAAGTGTAAAATAATTGTAAAAAAATATTTTGGAAAATCTAAAGAGAAGGTAGTTTGTTAGACCAATAGTTCTCATCAGGGTCTCAATAAACAGTAACTGGTCCTATGTATCTCTTTTTGTTATGTGTCGCCCAGGCCTCATGGTCCACTTTACGCCACTTCCACCCTTTTCATTTACCTAGCTTTTCTCCAGCGTCTATTATACTTTTTCCGACAATCTATTCTTCCCTTGTAAACTAGTATACTTTAATGCAGACGGAAACGGTATTTTACAGGTTTTATTTTCTTTAGGTTTTTTTTGTATATACCCATATAGTTTATTTTACTTTCAATATTTGCATCTTAAGAAGACGATTTCATGATTAATAACATGCAAATTCCATTCCCCATTTTATTTTGATACTCGTACATCCCGAATATTACATGATACAATATACATTCTTGTCGAGCCATGAGTAATGTAGACAAAAACACAAGCTACTGACAGGCATGCATTTTTCATGATGCTGTAAAAAGCAAGATTATGAAAAGTTAGGTTAAGTTAGGTTGCAGTAGCTGTCTCAAAAGAAAACACACAGAGGCCAGCTATTGAAACCTCACAATTAAGATTGATTCAACTTTGGGGTCCTAACTCAACTATATTTAGAGCAGGGATGCTAAACGAGTACCTGAAATCATCAAACCTCAAGACTGACGACTTAATATTTTCTCCGAGGGCCAACGTGCCCAGATTTACCATATTCACCTCTTATGTGAATAAATCGACTGCCGGAGTTGATAGTGAACCCAGCACCTACCAGTCCAGAGGCGAGCACTTCGCCACTGAGCTAATCTGGCCCTTTTCATGATATTACTTTCTCTGGGTTGTTGTTTATCATTTAATTTTAGTCAGTGAGGGTCATTGTAACTCCTTTGAAAGTTACAGTCACATTTTCAGCTTCAAAGAACTTACCTGCTTAGTGCTTTACCCTAAACACCCTAAATTCAAACATATTTTTTGCAACTTTTCTGACCCTCTTCTGTTGACGGGTTGAAATATCAATCAAAGAAAGCTTGTTATTCTGTTTTAAACTCTGTACAATTTCAATATTATTAATTTCTATGTAAATGACGTTGTTTGTTCGTTCGTTTTGTTATCCTACGCCCAAACTTATAAGGCTTTCACCTTTTAGTGCTGTGTGCAAAAATTGCTGTTCATTTATTATTTGGCACCCATTTTTATAATTTGCGAGTCACATTACATGGCTGATTCCTAATTAGGAGTCCTAAATTTTTGCCCACTTAAGTGTATTTATTGACGGGTAACTGATATACCATAGTACAGGCTTGGGCCGACCGTTTAACGTCCTCTCCGAGGGACGACGTGCTCAAATTTATTTACCTCCCACATGAATAAATCAAAGTCCAGATGGATTTCGACCCCTCATCTACCAGTTCAAAGATGAGTACTTTAACCACTGAGCTAACCTGACTCCCCATGTAAACAAGTTTATATTTTGAAAGATACTTGCAAACAAACTTTAATTAAACTCTACTTCAAAACCATTAATAGCCCTAATTATAACGAAATATTTGAATAAGGAAGTTTTCTGAATCTTTTTACAAATTTAGCAAATCTTTCTTGATTATAATTCCTATTTTTTGTAAAACAGATCAACGTGACTTTTTAACGATAGTTCATAATGAATATGGGAAATACACGATAATTTTCTACTATGTAAATTATCTTGCTTCTAATATTCTTATTATAATACTTCGGTATAAATTTGATTAAAATTTCATTATATTTAATGCAATATAACGTGTTTATTTAAATTAACAATGATATTTCATTGTGTATCTTAATATACGTTTGTTTGAATTGCACGATATATATTTGTTGTAATGATCCGTATGGTCTGTTTGTTTTTATAACTGACAGTGATTAAAAGCAAAGGCAAGGCAAAGGTGAGTTGTAATTGAGGCTGTGCTGGCTGGAGAGGCCGGCTATAGTAAGATGATGTTACGGTCATTAAGATCGGTAGGATTAGTGTGTAGAGGGGATAGGGAGACGCATTCCTTCAGGCAGTTCCCACGCTCAAACCCAAAAGATAATTACAAACAATCTTATAAACACGTTCACACCTACACACAAGCCCTTACTCCTAAACGCATCCCATTCAACACCAATCAAACAAAATTAACATTACTTTTGCCAAAAAAAAAAAAATTAAAAAGATAAAAAAATGAATTAAATTTTACCAAGTTTATTATTATAATTTTATAATAATCTGATAAAATTCCTTTCTTAGAGAAAAAAAAACTGGTTTATAAACAACCGTGGAGAATGATAATATGAATATTGATTGCTTGGTTTCATTAATAACGATTTTGGCATTACAGAAAACGTTAATTTCGTGGAAAAAAAAAGTTATAGAAAATTAAAATCTCCAGGGGAACATAAACAGGTTGTGTAGTAGACTAAAATGATCCAGGAATAAAACTGCGCATTAATTATAACGCAATTTTAAGTATTTTCATTTGAGTAATTATAAGAAGTTGTGTGGACGGCGAGTTTGCCTTGTAAGTTCTACTTTTAATTCTTTTAATGTGTTCTATTATAAATTCTCATTTCTCTTTTATTCACATAAACATACACCTAGCTTCCCATTTATATCATATGAAGATACCCAACCCCAAAACTGGAATTCTATGGTAAGGGAGGATGAATGTAGAGCAACTGCAACATGTTCGTCCAAGAGGATATATGCCAAGGAATTGGTCTGTGCTTGTGAGCTTTGCCAAGTCTTAAACAGAAAAGAGAGGGAGGCGTTGGGCAATAAGGAGTACAGTAAGGACTGCACAATACTGACCTGTGTACACTGGTGAAATAAGCCTTGATTAATGTTAAGATAGCAATAATAGTATCCTTATTATTTTAGTCTACATCAAACTCTCTTCTGTTCTTACATTTCAATGGTTGCCATCTTCACATTGATAAATCTGTCCCTAGATCTCTTTTTCTCTCTCTCTCTCTCTCTCTATTCAAATTCACCATATTTCTTCAATAGATTATATGCGAGAGATATGTCTTTTCATTCATGTGATAGTAAAACTCTTCAATCAAGGTGATTTAAGAAAAATATGGTGAATTATATGGTATACTTGTTCTTATATGGTGTCAGTATTCTCTTACAATACTGACAATGAAACTGGTTTCATTGTGATTATTTCTTCCTCACACATTTGGTGTCACCATCTTATAGCGACCCAATTCCCAGACATTGGAATTTCACAATCCTACAACCACCAGAAAAAGAAGCGTTCTTCCATTTTGTCTTTATTACCATCATTTCTCTTATCTTACCAAAACCTTGTCTTAATTCTACGTATATCCTTTTGTTTTAGTAATTTATAACCTCATAGAAATATTTCTTCAACGAATGACATCTACTAGTCTAAGGAAATGAAGTTGTGTGGACGGCGAGTTTGCCTTGTAAGCTCTACTTTTAATGTGTTCTATTATAAATTCTCATTTCTCTTTTATTCACATAAACATTCCAATGTTTCATACTACTTTTCTTCTGCTCGAAACTAACATATTCTCCAAACATAACCTATCCATCCTCCCAACTGGTTGGAGTGTACCAAATGAAATTTTTCCTATGAACAGCAGGTATTTAGAATGCTTAGTCACCTAATGATCCGTCATAGAGCTTCTGTTTGTAACCATTCTAAATTTTCCCTCCTTTTCAACAGTAACGACTATGATCTCCTACTTCAAAATTGCTGTTGGTTGATGATTTTGCAACAGATTCACTAGAATATGAAAAGTACTCCAGGTATAAATTCAAAAATATGAGCCTTTTAAAATTCTTTTCTGGTATTCATTTAATTATTTTTATATACTTTATTTCATTAAAAGTTAGTTTTTTTTTTGTTTACAACATGAAGACATTGCTTCTTTCTTAGCATTTGAACTTTTGCTTATAACAGTTTCCTTATTGATATCTCATTTTCTCCTTCTGTCTTCAAACAATAATAAATATAATTTTCCCTTTTGTTTTCTTTTTTAGTTACGGTAATACTGCTGGTTTCTAAATCTCTGCTCTGCTGGTTTGTTTTCTCTCCCAATCTTCTCTCTCCTGATGATGTTGGAACAAAACATTTGACACAGTAACTGTGCGTATGTGTTTCTCGTTTACTCATAGATTCATTTCTCTATGACTTCTATTGTCTCTCTTGGATCGTTTTAGATGTTGGATTAATTAGAAAAGATGTTCAGAAGAGAGAGACAGAGAAAATATTGAGTCCGTGAAGTTTGACCCCTGATCAGCTTTAACCTTCCATTTTGATTATATCTGTCCTGTCATACTCATGTTTACTTCAAATATGGATATTAATAAGTTCTTTTATAATTTCCATGTAATTTCCGTCTTGTAAAAACCATATGGCTAATTGAATTCCATATTTGAAAAAAAATGAAAATATATTTACAAAATTATTACAAAAATTCATGTAGAGGTTTTGCAATGAATATTTAAGATTCATTACAATTAAATTTACTCAGTCATTTAACAACAAGGTACTTCGAATGGCCTTAAATATTTACCATTTTATTAAATTTGATGAAATTTTTTATAAATAGAGAGATTTCATATTAGACAAGTTAAATTAAATTCAACATTTAAACTATAGTGGTAATTAAAGATGAAATTAAAATAATCTCACTAATTAATAGCCTTTTCAGTCATACGATACATCAAATGGAACGATCGATTGATTCATTAATTTGATAAATCCTTTGACGAGAAACATTTCTTTGGTCGAAAAACTTAATTTGATTTCTAAATTTCTCACTGATTTTTACATTGATATGCAAATATACAGGAAATCTACATATAGCTTAGTGTACTCAACGTCGAAACTAGTTAAAATACTACTATTCCATTAAGGCTTCCAATTTCTGTCAAAATATGAAACATATAGTTATATACATTTCGTAAGGATGAACTAGATATTTTAATTAAAAGTTCTGTTTTCGTGATAAGATAAATAAAAGCAACTTATGCAATCTTTATGTCTCAGTTTGGAGAGTAATCTACCAAACACAACATCAACTCTACTCCTTCCACAAAACTTTCTTCAACTCTAACTAGCCCCATATCATACTCTTTTCCATTGTCACTGAATATAAACTAACATCTGCAAACTAGTTTCTTTAATTCCATATACTAGTCAACTAGATACAACACTGAGTTAAATAAATCATTGTTCCTGCCTCGCAAATTACTTGTTTATGGCCACAAGTTATAGAAAAATAACATCCAAGTTTTCATGAAGTCAATGTTTATTAGAATATTATTACAGCTATCTACTTCAAGGATATGAGGTCGTTTCCGTACTGACTAAGATTTGTGAAAGTCATAATCATAGTAATTTTGTTCTACATATTTGATATTTTACTTGTTAAGACTAAAAGACAAGTTATATTATTAATTCAGATATGATCTTATTTCCTATTGTATTATTTTTTGAAACCGGAGCTTTATTATAACAATTAATTCTGTCAATCTACTGGTATCTGTTGCCTAGCCCTCACCTTGAGAACTAGTTGTATTTTTAATATCTGAAGTTATGACAAAGACTCATTAGCAAAACTTACAGGCAATTAAAATATTTACGAGGTGTGTAAATAAAGTAGTGAGACTGGCAACGTCGCTTTCGATCTGGCAACGCTGGAGACGCGTGGCCTTGAGTAGCGTCAGGTGCACGTGTGATGCGCCTCCAGTATGAATCTGAACTCGCCACAGTCATTTGTTTGTCCGTAGCGTTGGTTTTCGTGAAATGGTTTTTTCTTGAGCGTTTTAAAAATGAGTGACCTCAAAGTTGAGCAGCGGTGTGCAATCAAATTTTGCTTCAGACTTGGACATAATGCAACCGAAACTTTTGAAAAACTTCAGGAGGCCTATGGAGAACGTGTTTTATCAAGGGCACAGGTTTTTCGGTGGTTTAAGGAATTTTCAGAAGGAAGAGAGTCGATTGAAGATGAACCACGAAGCGGAAGGCCTTCAAGTGCAAACACCGATGAAAATGTCAACAGAGTACGGAACCTTGTGCGTTCAGATCGACGCTTGACAGTCAGAATCATCGGACTTCGAAAAAGAGTCCTTCGTGTGGGGCCAAACATCAAAGACAAGTGGGTGTTGCATCACGACAACGCACCCTGTCACACTGCCATCTCAGTAAACGAGTTTTTGGCCAGTAAAAACATTCCTGTTGCTCCTCAGCCTCCTTATTCACCAGACTTGAGTCCTTGTGACTTTTTCCTCTTCCCGAGATTGAAAAATCACCTCAAGGGAACTCATTTCGGGACACTACAAAACATACAAACTGCTGTAACCGACCAGCTGAAGGCCATTCCAGAATCCGAGTTCCAGCAATGCTACAATGATTGGAAGGACCGTCTCCAGCGCTGTGTGGCTTCCGAAGGGAACTATTTTGAAGGTGACAATATCACATTGTAATTATATTTGAATAGAAAATTTAAAAAAAATCAGTCTCACTACTTTATTTTCACACCTCGTATACTAAAGGAATAATTTACGCATGGTTATATATTTAGTACCACATAAGTGTTAGTGGTACTAACTATAAGTGTCTTTATAATAAGACACACAACATATTGCCACTTACGTTCTTTTCAGCACTTGACATTTATCAGATGCAGTAACTTGTACGAGTAGGATTTTCGATATATAATGAGTAAAACTCCATATTTCAAATCACGTTCTCTTCATCACTTGACTTATGTAGGATGTAGTATATGGCATCTATAGAGTGTAGACAGTTTTACAGAAATATTAGTTTTATAATCTTATAATCTGCAAGAGTAAAAACTACAATTTTTTTAAATATTATTTATAATACTCTACAATAATGCAGGGCCAGGATAGCTCAGTGGTTAACGTACTCGTCTCTGGACTGGCAGTCCGGGGTTCGATCCCCACCTGGTCGCAGATTTCTTTAAGTGGAAAGTGAATAAATCTGAGCACAATGTCCCTATGTGTATCTTGTGACCAGTATGAAGAGATGGTAGTGGCATTATGGAGTTCTGCTGGTTATATAACAAGAACCTAGTCATACTAAAGATACTATGTCCATATTGGACCAGTAATGAAGAGATTGTGAGTGTATTATAGAGTTTTACTGATTATATAACAAAAACCCTAAATATACTATGTCCATCTCGGGACCAGTAATGAACAGATCGAGAGCGGTATTATGGAGTTTTACTGATTATATAACAAAAACCCTAAATATACTATGTCCATCTCGGGACAGTAATGAAGAGATCGTGAGCGGTATTATAGAGTTTTACTGATTATATAATAAAAACCCTAGACATTGACTAAGACAAATAGACTAGTAAAAAAAATGATTGACTCAATAATAGCATAAATGAAAGTTAACACCAAGTAGACTTTAACTTCTGATGACGGGCAACGTTCCAAACCGGTAAAATTATGAAGAGAACGTACGTTGCAAAAAAAAAGTGTATTTTTCTAATGGGGATAATTTAGATTCCATGTTCTTGATATTCCCAGTTTATTTTTCTTAAACCGATTACATCTAGCAAATGTATTTTAAAAACAACAAATTACTGTTAATATATTACATATTGGATGAAAAATATCATATTAAAAATCAAATATACCGTAAAAATTTAATCTCTGAATATCTATTAAATATGAGCAGATAAATTGTCTGACAACATGAGATTAGCAATCGATTTTACTGGCTCATAAAAGCCATCGTGAATGTTATATCGTAACTCTTCCTTTATTCATTCAAAAGATAACAAATAAACAATTTAATATTTTAATAATTACTCGATATTTTTAAAAATAATTTAACTAAAGGAATGAAATTAATATTTTTAAATGTATTTAATATCTAATCCTATTTGCACTTAATTTGTTAACACTAAGTAAAACTTACTTTCTAATCTACTAAATAGTTTCCTCTTAAACGATGTTTTATTACTTTTTAATGATGTTTTAAAGGCATATCTCATGAATATACTTCTTGCTTGGAATTTATCTCCAATATGAAATATAATATTGGAAAAACTTTGCAGATTCAAATGAACTACTAACACAATAGGTTAAAAAAGCAAATCTAACAAACTATTAAGTTTGTTCTGTTTAACATCGAATTATAAATTTTATAAATAAGTGATTAAACAGAGAAGTACATATATATTTTATGACATGCTTACTTCAAATTGTATAAATACTAGAAGGATTGAGTACAAAGGAGTATTTAGTTATTGTTTTAACTACAAACAAATGAGCAAATAGTAACGACCATATTACCAGCATGTTTAGGATATTGGTCTAAAACCATATGACATAGGGTAGTGGTAGTGCAACATAGGTTCTAGTGGTAGTCTCACAAGAGTACACATTGGCCCTTTTTGATAACACTCAATGAACTTTCTACAGTGCTAACCTAAATGGAGAGTATTTAGGGTATTTAGAGTAGCAATCTTTAATGATTACCTGACATCTTAAAGCCTCGAGATAGATGGCTTAACGTCGTCTCTGAGGGCAATGTGCTTATTTATTCACGTGAAAAAATCGACGGCCAGAATGGGTATTGGATACCGGATCTATCAGTTCAGAGGCGAATGCTTTGCCACTGGGCTAACCTGGCCCTTTTTGGCATGTCTAAGCCCTTAAATCGGAAACAAACGGTTCGACTCATTAACAAAAAAACAATTTAGTTTTAGTAATTTGTAAACATAAATGATGCGATTGAAAAAGTTTTAATTTAAAGAGTTACCATCGGCAGTAATTATAGCAAGTTCATCATTTATGAAATGGTTGAAGCAGGCACATGAATGCTCAAACAAACATATACCTACCTAAAAACCGTAATCGTAACATTATTACAGAGTCGATGTTTACCAGTCGAACATATTACATCTTTTTCGTCTTTTTCAACTCTCGATGACAATATCAAACATTGAAGTCAGCTTTAATGTTCTGTGCTGTATTCTTTCTCTTTCAACTGTTTGATGTATATGTCAGCATCTAAACCCCAGCGATAAAATCAGACAAATTACTAAGATCTTTCAACCAGGTTAAAGTCCAATTATTGGACTTGGACGAAGATCACTTGTTTTTGTTAAAAGATCTTAGTCATTTTTCTGATTTTTCTTTTAGACGTTAATTATTCTTTGAAATCCTTTACTATATGTATACATAAGAGTTCAAAACCGAAGAATAGTAACACACTGAGTAAAGAAACACACTTACAAACACACATTTTCGGGCAGTCGGTCTTCAGGAGAAAAGAGAAAGAGAGACTAAGCACGTTGTAGACGCAACGGAAATTAACCAACCCGGCAACTACCAGTGCTACCCCTGGCGCCCGGTCTTGAAGTAATAGAATTACGAGAAGGCATAAACAGAAATTGAAATAAGTAATACAAGTTGAGTAAATATAATTTAAGTTTGTAAGTGTGTTTATTTACTCTGTGTATTACTCTTCTTCGATTTTAAACTCGTATTGTGTCCAGTTTGGATCATCTTTTCCTTATTATCACAAAAAAGCTATGATTTTCAAATAAAATTCACTACATCACTTCGATATCTGTGGAAAACAATATAAAATGAATGTCAAAATAACACAGCGTTTTTGCGTTTTCTTTTTGTGAGTTATATATGTTCTGTAAAAAAAAGGGAAAAATTAACGCAAACATAAAAGTTAAATTAAAATAAATAAATTATTGGATCACAGAGAATAGGCAAGGACACTTATAGTTTCAAATTTGTGGTGAAATGGTTATCAGGAACAGAATGAAAAAGGAAATGTAGACAGTTGGAGAATCAATGTTTGACAACATTTTGCACTCTTTGCATCAGAATGAAAAAAAAAATATTGCTCTCTCTCCCCCCCCCCCCCCTTCTCTACCCTCAATATTAGGAATTGTTTCTGTCTCAGACAATGATTCTAGGTTTTTCAATAATTTTATTATCCTTTATAAATGGTAAAACAAAAAATTCTTTTTCAATAGTTTATGAAATTGGCATTTCTACTTGAATAACCTCTTTAAAGATGAAGAGATATTGTTACTCCTGGACCTATTGAACTGGTAGAAACAATTCAAACGATTGCTCACAATTAACACGTAACAACAGAGGAGAACTAAATAAATCGGATTTAAAGAGAGTTTGTTTTAAATGAAAACATTCATTTTTAAATGTATTATATCAACAAAAAGAAATATAAATTCTAGTATTAAAGGATCATTATTTTCAAATGATTTATGAACGCATACATGGCGATTATTTATGAAAAAAAAACACAGTGTTATGTTTTAAAAGTTTTCTCATTGGGAAGTTTTTATGACTTGGAACGAAATTTGTTTTAGGTTAAAAGTAATAAGGGTTTAAGTTTGAAAAAGTAAACAGTCGATAAATTTATGTAAAACCGGTAATATATCACAGGGAATATCAATTTGATTCAGTTCTTGAAGTATTATGAGTTAGTGGATACTGCTAGCTGTGTAAATAGAGCGGAGGACCATTATCATAAAATACTGTGAGGAAGGGAGGGGGGAAATTATATCGGAGGGGAAAGTTTCTCTGCTGGATATATATATAAGAGAAAGAACTAACTTTTCACACTCAACCTGCAAATAAGCGAGAGGAAGGAGTAAAGAGCATAAATTAGACCATTATAGCTCTCCTTATGGTTTGGAGTAATGTGTAGCTTTAAACACTTTGAATGAAAACCCTTTCTATTGCTTTTAATAAACAACATGGAAAATATCTTAATCTCTTTATTGTTGAAGTTAAAAGTATATATGCGCTTTTTACTGTTTAAAACGCAGTCAATCTAAAGTACATAAGGATAAGAACAGTAAAATGACCTTGATTTTATAAGGCTGGAGGCACTAGTGTAGTCATTGTATATTCTAAAGCAAAATGTTAATTTGTTACATTTGTATAAATAGAATGCATATATAGGTAATTTTTTCTATAGGTGGCAACACTAAACCAAGTAGCCATTATAGCATACTCGCACAAATTATATTACCCTTAGTGCAACAGTAGTTGTAACACAAATAAAAAAGTGTTTATATATTTAAAGAACGATACCAGGTACTAATTAAAGATCTCTACTCTAAATTCACTTGAGTTGAAAAAATTTAAGACTTCCTATATAGAATATTCATTGTGTTGTATCACAAAGGGTCGATGTACGCCCGACCTTTGTTCTCTTGTGGGACACTGCCAGTGCAACCTAGCCTAACCTAACCTATTGAGTATGGGTAATAAGAAACGACTCCTTCTGTTTTAATAAATCACAACTGTTATGGTAACTTGATTATTTCGTATGTTCTTATAAAACGTACACTAGTTTCCAAACTCGTCCATAATTAAATATAAATTGAACGCTATTCTGTTTTTGAAGAACAACATATGAAGACAACTTTCAAATTTTCAGCAAACTGAATGCTGTATAATGTTTGTACGAGTAGACGAAAACCAATATTCAATGAATAATTTCAACTAAAAACCATTAATGATTTCACAGTTTTTCCTGCTATAATAGTAGGCAAAAATCTATAGACAATACCAAAACCAAGATTCAGAGAGAAGATATTGAAAGTATTTCCTTTCGTTTAACTAACTAGATTGAATTAGATTATGTTGGACTGTTAGTACTACAAGAAAATACACATTGACCAAAGATTGCCTATTCTATTCCTATATATTGAGAGTCATAAACTCTTTCTAACTGAAGTATTTCATGAGTACCTGACATCGTTCAGGACCGGGAACAATCACTAAACATCTTTTCCGAAGGACGGCGTGTTCAGATTTTTTTTTTTTCACCTCCCGCATGAAGAAAACGAGTGCCACAGAATGTACCGAACAGAGGACCTACCAGTCCAAAGGTCTACTATGGGCCCTCTTGTTCAACTGATAATCGTACAAGTCGGAGAATATGTTTTGATAACCTCAAAATAATCAATAAACAAACCAAACAATGTTATGAAGTATGGAATATTAATCGTAGATATTAAGTTATTCTTGACAAAAAAAAAACTGTTAACTGTTAATGCATATCACAACCGTGAAGTGACTAGAACAGTGATAAGCACTTTGAGGGAAGCATTGTACTTAAAGTAATCAACCTCAGAAAGCAGTGATAACACTTTGAGGGAAGCATTGTTCTGAAAGTAATCAACCTCAGAGAACAGTGATAACACTTTGAGGGAAGCATTGTACTGAAAGAAATCAACCTCAGAGAACAGTGATACGAGGTGTGTAAATAAAGTAGTGAGACTGGCAACGTCGCTTTCGATCTGGCAACGCTGGAGACGCGTGGCCTTGAGTAGCGTCAGGTGCACGTGTGATGCGCCTCCAGTATGAATCTGAACTCGCCACAGTCATTTGTTTGTCCGTAGCGTTGGTTTTCGTGAAATGGTTTTTTCTTGAGCGTTTTAAAAATGAGTGACCTCAAAGTTGAGCAGCGGTGTGCAATCAAATTTTGCTTCAGATAATGCAACCGAAACTTTTGAAAACTTCAGGAGGCCTATGGAGAACGTGTTTTATCAAGGCCACAGGTTTTTTCGGTGGTTTAAGGAATTTTCAGAAGGAAGAGAGTCGATTGAAGATGAACCACGAAGCGGAAGGCCTTCAAGTGCAAACACCGATGAAAATGTCAACAGAGTACGGAACCTTGTGCGTTCAGATCGACGCTTGACAGTCAGAATGATCGGGGAACAGTTGAATTTGAATCACACCTCCGTTCATCACATTTTGACCAATGAATTGGAGATGAGAAAAATTTGTGCGAAAATGGTTCCGAAAAACCTTTCCCAAGACCAAAAAGATCTCAGAAAGTTTTTGGTTTTTGGCCAGTAAAAACATTCCTGTTGCTCCTCAGCCTCCTTATTTACCAGACTTGAGTCCTTGTGACTTTTTCCTCTTCCCGAGATTGAAAAATCACCTCAAGGGAACTCATTTCGGGACACTACAAAACATACAAACTGCTGTAACCGACCAGCTGAAGGCCATTCCAGAATCCGAGTTCCAGCAATGCTACAATGATTGGAAGGACCGTCTCCAGCGCTGTGTAGCTTCCGAAGGGAGATATTTTGAAGGTGACATTTATCACATTGTAATTATATTTGAATAGAAAATTAAAAAAAAATCAGTCTCACTACTTTATTTACACACCTCGTAACACTTTGAGGGAAGCATTGTACTGAAAGTAATCAACCTCAGAGACCAGTGATAACACTTTGAGGGAAGCATTGTACTGAAAGTAATCAACCTCAGAGAACAGTGATAACACTTTGAGGGAAGCATTGTACTGAAAGAAATCAACCTCAGAGAACAGTGATAACACTTTGAGGGAAGCATTGTACTGAAAGTAATCAACCTCAGAGAACAGTGATAACACTTTGAGGGAAGCATTGTACTGAAAGTAATCAACCTCAGAGAACAGTGATAACACTTTGAGGGAAGCATTGTACTGAAAGAAATCAACCTCAGAGACCAGTGATAACACTTTGAGGGAAGCATTGTACTGAAAGTAATCAACCTCAGAGAACAGTGATAACACTTTGAGGGAAGCATTGTACTGAAAGTAATCAACCTCAGAGAACAGTGATAACACTTTGAGGGAAACAATAATCAGTAGTGATTATATCACTACACACAACTCGGTAGATGAATATATCTGAGTACGTCATCCCTCGGAGAGGACGTGAAGCCTAACCTGTACGACATCAGGTACTAGCTAAAGATTCCTGCTTTAATTAAGTTAGGCAAAAATTAACTTCCCATGTAGAATCTTCATTGTGTGTTGGAAGAACGGGCCGATGTATATCCTATCATTGTTCTCTTGTAGGACTGCCACTGCAACCTAAACTATCCAACGACCAACGAATATATCCGCGCACTATAGTGCACGTCGTAACTAGCAGTTCCAGACTAGAGGCCTTCTACTGCTTGCTTACTGTGCTACTATAACTTGGAATGTCAGTAATTCATGTCGGATACTTAAGCTATGAAGTACCGGTAATGTGAAACAAGTCTATTTCTTTTATTGAATCAGACCTGTTATTAATAAATACCCATTCAATAACTCTAAATTAAGTAACACTATAGTTGAGCAATGATTTAAAAAAAAGTGACTATTTAATAAATGCATCACTTAAATTTATAATCTATTGTGTTACTTATAACATTTTAATATCATATATCGCTTGGCTTAAAACAAATAATATTAATCTTTAGTTAATCTGTAATGTCGTTAATGAACTTTACTTATATATTTAAACTATATATATTATTTTTGAATACTTTATAAATAATTCACAAATAAAGTTATCTAAACAAAAAAAAAAACTCTAATTTAAATGATGTTAAACAAACAATAAATAATAAAAGCGACTTGCGGGGGAATAATTTAAGTTGATGCTATACAAAGTTATACTGAATAAATAATTAAGTAGAGAAAGTTTTTGAAACAAATGATTTAATCTTATAAGGGAAGGGGGATGCATCAACTGAAGCGTGTGCTTTGACTTCAACTTAATGCACCTCATTATCTAACTCCGAAATTGGCAAAAAGTTTTAATCAAAGATAACTAGGTTATGGGGAGGGAACTTACAACATATCATTCTATTATGAAAACCCAGCACAGAACTCAACTATACTTAGTTCTTGTTCAATAACAATTTCATATAACTTCATTATTGTTTTTATTAAAATATTAATTAAATATATTATTTGAAATAAACTTTTTATATAAAATTTAATACTATTTCATAACTCTTTTCATAAATTCATAATTATTAATTAATTTGTTATTTATCTTACATTAGTTTTTCATGAATAAATTCGACTGATTTGCCAAACCCGGCGATAAGCTTAAGTCAAGCTCTTTCTATACCCAGCCTATATTCTAACAGAGTTTTTTACCTTCAATGTGTTTAAATAATGTAACGTATGGCTTATTTGATAGTAGCTATTTCAGTAACGAAGGAGTTATGCTAGTTTACCAAGTATAACCATGACTGGTATAGCCATGAGGTAATATTTTTTCATTTCCATTAGTTTAGTGATGTTCATAAACATCTAATTGTTATGAAGAATTATTTTCCATACTTTCTTTTTATTCTTCTACTTCCATTTAATTTCTGAAGCTCCCTAGTGATATTGTTAAAAGGCTTTTTCCTATTAACATTACTAATTCTCCATATGTGTAATAATTCATAGGATTTTTTTGAGATGAGGTTTTATGGTGGTGTTGTACTTTGTTCTCTCTAACTCCATTATCCAAGTGGTCGTAAAATTTTTGAGGTCTTGTTCGTCTTCAAATCCTCCCCTCCCCCTCCAAAGCTTCTTCCAATTTTGTAGAAAGATAGTAACTGTTGGGGGTTAAGACAGGGCTGTGAGGAGGGTGTGAAAAAAAGTCCTCCTTACACAATCCTTTTCTGTATCTGCTCAAACGTAAGAATTTTTGCTACCCAACAAGGGCAATGGATCCTGTAATTAACTACTTCGGAGACGACTTCGTGCAGAAAAGGTCGAGAAACAACTGGACACTTGTCAAAAAGTTCGTCGAGAGTCAAAAGATGGTCTTAAAAGATAAATTGTTCGACTTTTTTGAAAACATTGTCGGTCATAACAACAGACGGTGAACCGCTCCTCTTCTCATCGTACACACTCCTCATTCCATCCCTAACTCATTTGGCGACGTTTTAGCTCTTCATAAACGTCTCATCCACATGCCTGGGCAAGTCGACGATAGATTTCTGTAAAAAATCTCTCCTTCTTGGATCATACTTCTCACTTCACACTCTGAATATACAGTGACTCAGTCATCCTGAAACCTTCTCTCAAACATTTCAACGTACCAAAACGATTTTCATCTTGATTTGATCATTATATTCCCCCTTCCCCCTCCCCTTCTAAATCACAGGTGTGCCAACATTAAAAAAAATTCCCACGGAAGTCAGAGGCCTTGTATCTCGTCCCTCTTCGTTGGGCGTGCACCACTCCATATTTTCTCATTTTGTTATTGTTATTTTCTGTTAAGGCTCACTGTTCCTTCACGGTTGTTTACATTATGCTTTGACCCGTCATCCGACGCAACTTTACTGTTAGTGCTCAAGAATTGCTGAACAGGTGCAGTAATGTAGATGCACTTCTTTTCTCCTGATGACGGTACGACCAAAAAATTAAAAATTGTCAGTATGTTTTCATTTATTTCTAAGTCTCATTTTATGTCGAAGTTCTACTGTCTGTTTGAGACAATTTTTCCATCATTTAGGGCTATAAGTTTATCTAAAGCATAGATTAACATAAAAGGAATACAAATCTCTACGATCGCAACGTTTCAATCCCTTAATTTGTCCTAGGATTGGACTCTTGCTCTGAGCTTCAGGACTGTTGTTCCAAGTGCTAGATGTTGCACAGTTGTTTGTCTGTCTTTTATAAATTTTAGGACTGTTTTTGAACTATCCTTTATCCTTTTCAAGTATGATGTATTATTCAAGTGCCTTATTACATTATTAATACATCTCAAATACAATAATGTTATAAACAGTTTGACATTAAAGATCAATCTATAGAGTCTATACATCAGCATTGTAATAATTTTCAAACACACAAGATTGAGTCTGCCATTGAGATAAGGGATTCGGTATATAAATAGTAATGCATAGCAGGAAGGAAAAGCAGACAACATTGGTCACTTCAAATTACCAATTATCAAATCCAATCTCGGCCTGGGCTGATAACGGATCCAATCAAGCCTTCAGCATTCAACCATTTGCACACTGGTTTTGTTTCATAAATGTTTAAACTTTCAACTATTTATCATTTTAATTTGTTTTTTTTTATTTTATTTTGGTAGGTTAATCAAATGGAATTTTATTATGTAATTCGTATTTAGAAAGATTGATTATAATTTAACTAGTTTTTTTAAATCATTAGTTGTGCAATCCGTAATTGTGTGGTATTTACTCATTCTGAGGTAAAATAGATAAACCGAACAAAAGTCTCCACACAAATGAAGTTTTATTCAACGCGTTTCGAACACTTTGTGTTCATCATCAGGAAGCACACTATAATAAAAATTATATCTAATCAGTTACAAAATTAGAGTGAAATAATAAAATTCAATTAAGAGAATTCAAGACATACCAAGGATGTGGTACTGAAGGGTTGGTCCAGTGAAAACAACTAGTAGGAAACAGATCCGTTTCGAAAGAGTGGGGATAGGCATTTAAGAGATAAGGTGACAACGGCGTCGGATATGCTTGAAAACCGTTAACTGAAATACAGAAGGCCGGAACCACTAATTTAGAGGAAAGAAACTTTTTTTTTTATTTATTTTTTAATTTATTCTTTGTTCATTCTAGGAACAGTTTAAGAAATTTTGGACACCCTGGAATTTGATCATTAAGACATAGAGAGGCAGAAGGATTATTAATGACGGCTTTGTTTATTTCAAAAGCTTCCAAATTACAAATTTCTTTAAACTTTCTATTCGCATGTAGGATGGTAAGGTTCAAGTTTGGATCAAAGCTATGATTTTGTGTGACAAGGTGTTTCGCAAAATGTAAACAAAATTCTTTATTATTTTTATTGTAATTTTTCTTTTGCAAGTATTCATTAAAATGTTCCCGGGCTTCTATTTTCAAAGGAGCGCACATTTTTTACATTGACATGACTGTGTTATTCAAGAACAAGTAGTATGTATTCGATAAAATAATACAATTTCAGAGAATTTCAGCATTATGAGAAACCAATTCCAATCTATCCAAAAATGTGGATGCAAATATTCTACAATTAGTTACCAAATTTTGTGCAGGTATACCCTTTTAAACCTAGAAAGAAGTTGATTCTTCTTATGCTTATTATGGGTGACATCAACAGCAGGACTTTAGAAAGACAAACCAGCAGAACGGGGCTCTCCTACTAGTTTGATCGACACTTGTGTTTTACCATAAGAGGTGCCAGTTTTCCCAGTCTCAATCTAACAAAACACTTTTCCTGGGGACGACAGATGTCGAAATATCGAAAGTAGTTCAAAAATACATAAATACAACTTTCTATTTAGGTATATAAATGACTAAGTATTACGTAGAATACAAAATAATGTTTCAGTTTATCCACTTTTTTTTGTATTTCTGACTTATTTTTAATGATTATATTTATGAACAGACTTAAAGATAAAAATATTACACTGATCAATAAGAAATCACTTCAAGCTTACCTAAATAAATAAGTAGCTCAAATATATAACAAATTGAGAAAAAATGTCAGGTTTTTTTTGTAATAATAAGTTTATTTATAGAAATAAAAGTTTTCTAATAGTAATAAGTTTACTGTTATTAAAGGTTATACTTACTTTGGAGTAGATGTCATTTGTACCTGGCATTCAAATAGTGGGCTAGAATAAGTAATAAAAATAATATCTAACATGCATTATATCTAAAAGGAAAAGTCTATTTACGTTTAGCAAATCAGAATAATCTTATAAAAGAACAACAAAAGGAACACAACAACTGGATAGAATTCCATTTCTCTCTTTTTAAAGGTATCAATAATATTTTAGGATAGGGTAAGGAGAAAAAAAAAGAAAAAAAGCTTGGACCAAGTAGCAGAGAATTAACAAAAAAAAAACACTAAACGAAATCTAATTCTGTAAGAAGAACTTCGTCAAAATCAAAAGAACCAGGTGATAAGAGCAACAAACAGATTATCTTGGATTACCTTTTCCTAAGCAGTAAATTTTTTTCCTAAGAATGAAGAGTGTTGAAATATATATAGGGGTTTGGCCGATGGTTTTTCTTTGATTATTCATCAAAATAAGAATTAAGATATAAATGTAAGAAAGCAATGGAAAACTAAAGGCAAATATAAATTGTAAAACATATCCAGTGAAGAGCACTGCATTCATACTAAACTATTTCTGATACTACAATAAATAGGAGAAAAGGGATCATATATGAACAAATCAGAAGCAGAGATTTTCTCTGCCATGGTCTTGTCCTTCCACTAATGTTAGTTTTTGAAATGTTAAGAGTTCTTTGTCTTTAATCATTGTATTTTGTGTATTACTTTGTATATTAGCACATATATTAAATAAATACAAGTGAAATCTGTTTTTTTGAAGGATAAAAAACTAGTTTTAAGAAAAAATAAAACAAAAATAAGAAAATATCACTTATAATATACCAGTATCTTCAGATTCTTCATCAGAATCAAACCAAATAGAGATCGAAGAAAGGTCATGTAGTAAGTCTTCAAAACAACGTTGCAACAATTCAGGAATATACACTAATTTCTAATTATATTATTTAGTTAACTGTTGACTATTGTTTGTTTGATATAATCTGAGTAAGGTTTATGGTCACCTCAAAACTGATAATTTGCTTCGAAGTAAGGTTTACACAATCAGATTTGATTTAATTTTCTTATACTAATAATATGGACAACATTACTTGATGTCATATGAAGAAATAAAATATTGTCAATAATAGTAAATGAAGAGAGAGGAAAGTCATCTAAAGAAAGGAAGGTCTCATCTTCAAATGTATGCCAATTAGTTATATGTTGTTGGATAGAGTAAGTATTTTGGCTAATATTTTTCAAGGTTTGCAGATTAAATATGGCGATGATGTAATATTAGGTCAACTGGGAAATATAAAAACTTGTGCAGGCTTAAATGGGGAAGAGTGGATGAAACAGTCTCTCAAATGCAATTTCAATAATGACTACTGGTTAAAGATGTCTACCCTGATAAAATTTAGGTAGGAAAACATGTTGGTCTCCAGAATAAGGATAAAGGTTCTGTGATTGCTTTTAGGCCTGTAAGAAGAGTTATTTCTTCTAATCAATCATTAATTTGCTTTGATTACTCAGTAGTGTCTTCTTTTATTTTCTCAGCATACTCGTATAATCTTTTTTCTTTTCTTATCAATAATATTGTAATAATAAATTCTTTTTTCTGGTATCACAAAGGGCCAACTTACGTACGGCCTATGTGTGTTCTCTCTCAGGAAGGCCACTGTAATGTAACCTAACCTAACCTAACCTACCAATAATATACACGCTTCGATAAAGCATGGCGTGTATATGTCATATCACTTATATACACGTTTTGATAGCACTTTGGGTCTATTTGTCTCATCATTGACAGACACGCATTGATAGTGGACAGCTTCTCTTTCTGTTATCATTGATTTGCACATATTTATAGTGAAATAGACTTTCTTTTTCTTATCATTAACATACCCGCTTATTAAGAACAATAGAATTTGTTTGTATATCATGGATATACAGGGATTAATAGTATAATAGATTTTTTTTCTTATCATTGATACACATGGTTTGATAGAGCAATAGTGTTTTCTTTATCATTTGTATATACAATTTGATAATGCAATAAACTTTCTTCGTCGTATCATTGATATAAGTAATTTGATAAAGCATTAAGTTCTATTTATCTAATCAATGACATAGATGCTTTGATTAAGCTATAGTGTTTATTATTCTTATCAATGGTCTACACGTTCGATTATGTATATGTCCTATTTGTCTCACCAATAATATACATGCTTTGATTACACTATATGGCTCATTTTTCTTATCAATGATATACATGCTTTGATTACACTATAGGGATCATTTGTCTTATCAATGATATATATGCTTTGATTACACTATAGGGCTCATTTGTCTTATCAATGATATATATGCTTTGATTACACTATAGGGCGCATTTGTCTTATCAATGATATACATGCTTTGATTACACTATATGGCTCATTTGTCTTATCAATGATATACATGCATTGATTACACTATAGGGCTCATTTGTCTTATCAATGATATACATGCATTGATTACACTATATGGCTCATTTGTCTTATCAATGATATATATGCTTTGATTACATTAGGGCTCATTTGTCTTATCAATGATATACATGCATTGATTACACTATATGGCTCATTTGTCTTATCAATGATATATATGCTTTGATTACACTATAGGGCTCATTTGTCTTATCAATGATATACATGCTTTGATTACACTATAGGGCTCATTTGTCTTATCAATGATATATAAACTCTACAGCGCAATAAAGTCTCTCTGTTTTAAGAGTTTTACAAGGGAGTTTTCTTATCCTTGACAGCAATATAGTGTCCATTTATGTTATCAATGATTGACACGCTTTGTTATCACAATAAAATCTGTCAATCTTAACAGTAATCTGTCATCCTAACAGTGACACTGAACGGGGAAGTTTTTCTGATCAGTGATATACACACTTTGATATCACGAAAGGTTTATTTATCCTATCAATAGTATTCACTCTTTCATAACGCAATAGGGTTTTTTGTATTATCAATAATAACACGACTTTCTAGGACTTGATCACTCATAACCTAAAGGAATTGACATAGACACAGCCCTAATATGTTTCTCCTTACAATTCAAAAAGGCCTAGAATGATAGTAACAATTACAAATCTGATAAAAATATACAAAAAGCAGTAATTATTTAAACGTTCAGAATTTCTAATTAATCCAGTTTTATAACATTTAAAAATTTAAAAAAAATTTAAAAGAAACTATATTTTATTGAAACAAAACCTAAGCAAAATAAAACAAACATAAGAAAATATAACATATCAAAAGAAACTTTACATTTTTTTTATAAAATCAATGATGAGAGATAAAATTTTCATTCTTCAATTGAGAAACTTTACTGAAGTATTGACAGGATGTATAAAGTTAAACATATTTGAGAGAGATGGAGACAGACAGATAGAAAAGGTGAAAAGATAGATATGTGAGACAATGGAAAAGATAAGGCAGTATTGATATAATGAGATGGAAAGCCCTCCGGCAAACATTTATGCTTTTAAAACTTTCTCTTTAAATTACAACAATATATAGTCAAGTTTAAATTATAAAATATGTATTAAAGATAAAAACTCAGTAAACAGTGATATAATTATTAAGATTTTAAATTGGTTATTAATATATTGAAAAATAAATGAATTTAAAATGTTAGTTACACGAAAGTATTGTAAGCCAATTAAACTAAAAGTAATACTATCTTTGTCAATTATTTATTTTAAATTGAAATTTATAACAATACTGGTTAAATAGCTGATACTGATCTATTAAGGTTGACGGCTTGTGTTTCAGAATATTCTGTCGGTTATTATTACTGTTAAGTATTTTTAGTTCATTTGTGACTACCCTAACAGCCTTCGATAACAGGGTGGAGTGATAATGTCAAGTACATGTCTCTGGACAACAGATATTTGGAATTCCCGTCCACCTAGGGACAAGTACTTAAATACTAAATAACAAATTGAGCATGGTCAGTAAAAAAACTACTTCACGAAAAATCTACGCTGAATTCCAATGATATATATATATATAAAGATTTCACCACATTGTGGTTTGTGAATATATTGTGGTTTGATCATATATATTATATACATAGGTGTGCTCTCTAATCGGGATTCGGTCAATTTTCTAGGATAAAAAATCAAACTCTCGGTGCCAACGTTTCAGTTTTATTTAAAACCTTTTTCATAGGCAGAAGTAAGAATTTTTTAACTAAGAAAATTCTTACTTCTGCCTATGAAAAAGGTTCTGAATAAAACCGAAACGTTGGCACCGAGAGTTCGATTTTTTATCCTAGAAAATTGACCGAATCCCGATTAGAGAGCACACCTATTCTATCAAACGGTCGATATATTATTGAATCTGCTATATATTATATACATTTATATCAATTATCAAACCACAATATGAAATAGGAAAAAAAACTAACTTCTTCCAACCATAACCAACTCATAACAAAAACCCAACTGAAACCCAGTAAAACTGAAAACTGAAAACCTAATTGAAAAACCCATCTGGGTTTTTGGCTCTGACGAAGACCGCTTGTTACAGTTGAAAGATCTTAGTCTTTTTTTTCCCATTTCATATTGTGGTGTAACCATTGATTGTTATTTCACGTGCTTATGCGAAACCTTTTATATATGTACGAGTATATATATCATTTTAATAATTAATATCACATTAAATATAAATCTATGATAAATTGATAAATATGTATTGTGTTATTGTATTTTATATACATATATTCTTTGTAACATTATAAACGTATATAAACTATTTTAAAATATAAAAAACTGTTTTAATGTAATATAAAATAGATGCATAAATATTTCAATATTCGTCGTCATCAGGAGGGTGAAGTAGGTCTTAAGAAGATAACCCAAGTGCCTTAACTTTCGGGTTATGGTTTTCCTTTTGAATATCTCACCAGACCATGATTACAAAGGAAGACGAGATCAATGCCATGGAAGTCGTAATGAGCTCTTGGGAGGGAAATAAAGAGCTAAAAGTCAAGAGTCTTGGGTTGTCTACTGAAGAAGTTAAATCACTATCCTGATGACGACGACTGTCGAATATACCAAATAAAATAAAATAACAAACTACTACTGCTACTCTGAAATAACAAACACATGGCATATACAAATAAACAACTTACACAACACAGTGAAGAGTCAATGTTTTTAAATTCTAATCAGACCTTTATTTTTGGATGAAAAAATGAGACTTAGACTTAAAGTACAGTGCCACAATCCTTTTGACATATCATTAAGTTCGCCATCTATCTCAATACGCTATTCAATGTACTAGTTAAATAAAATAAATATCCCAATGGAGCCCACAAATCAGAGTCCATATAAAAATAATTTTAAAATCATGCTATTAAAAACCAATTTACTTGAAATATAATAAAACATTCCACAAATCAGTTATAAAAAAGTTGTAAACGAAAGTTAAGAGATTTAATTAAACAAAATACACCAACCTGAGTAGTGATGGCCAATAAAGAGAGAGACATTTCAACAATTGAATTCATTCAGCACTCACCTGAAAAAGAAGGAATGAATTAGTTTATACTACCACCTGCGTGACAGTACCTTAAAACCTTGTAGGACATACATTGAATGGATTAATATCCTTCCTTAGGGAGGACATATCTGATTTATTTGTACAATTAACTTGTAGTGAAGTTAATGTGTAAAGTTTTATCTTAAGGATTTAATTAAAAGATATAAAAATATTATAATATTTATAATATTCTTATTATACCATTTATTATATTATATTAGAATATTATATTTAGCGTTATAGAATACCAATCTCAAAATTCACCCCATGACATCAAGAGGTATAGTGAAACTATACATTAATAGTTTTAATGTTACATTACAACTGTTTATTACATGAGGTACAAATGTTACCCATGCTTCCAAGAGGAAGAGCAAACATTACGTTATATACAATCATTATTATATACTTGATACAATGTCTGTAAAGACCAAGAGTATGTATATATAATATCAAATGAAACAATACATAAGAGTTTACATAAAAATTATTACAAAAGCAACACTAAGATAGGCACAGACAACTCATCCCTATATTTCAACAATTACGATATCAGGAAGTAAAGTCCTGCAAAGTTATTGCTTTGACTATCTGAGGGCATACTTTGCCTTTTGATGGCAGCTATTGTCAAAATAATGAAGTGAGTAATGTTTATGTCTATCTCTGTGTGTTCCTTTCATTATAATATATATATATAACAGTTCAAAATTTAAGATAGGTAGCACAAAAAGTAAAGAAACACACTTAGAGATTCAAATTTCCGACCAATCCTCTAGTAACCCACCGGGTTACTAGCCGTTGCGCCTACAACGTTATTGGTCTTCCTTTCTGTTTTCTCCTGAAGACGGATTGCCCGAAAATTTGAGTCTGTAAGTGTGTTTCTTTATTTTCTGTGCTAACTATCTTCAATTTTGAACTGTTACTCGTATGTGTCCAGTTTGGATCGCCTTTCCGTTTTTCAAGTGAATATATATATACATACATATACTTTTTCGATGAAAATACGATCCGAAATGGACAAATACACTTCAATGTACATAAAGAAACATAGAGAAATTTCTCTGTTTCTTTATATATATATATATTTAAGAAAGATATGTCCACATTTTCTTTACTAGTTATTTTTTGAATTTCTCGAGTCTTGAAAACACTTCCTACGTTCAAGGTTCTTCAATTCATAAAGGAGTCCACCATAGGTTTTTTAATTTCCTTTATTCTTAACTATCAACATGTTTCGGTGTTTGCTCACCATCATGATGATAAAATTAACATTAAGGCTATAAAAATGGTGGACTCCTTTATGAATTAAAGAAGCTTGAACTTAGGAAGTGTTTTCGAAGCCTCGAGAAATTCAAAAAAACAACTAGTGAAGAATAATGGGGGCATATCTTTCTTAAGAATATGCATACAAGAAGGGCTGCTTCCAGCTTTTACTAATATATATATATTGAAAATCTACATGAGGTGTCTGTTCTGATATCTGATTTGGTTGATGCGGGACCAAATAAGCTTGACTCATTTTTTCTGAGGGAGTGCGAGCCCTTATACTATTTGCTGTGTCGGCGGAGATGACTCCATGGAAGAGAAGAACCGCTGTACGTGACTTCGATCAGAGCTAGAAGCCTTCAACTTGGAAAAAATGAGTCAAGCTTCTCTGGTCCCGCATCAACCAAATCATATATATATATATATATATATATATATATTGAAAAAGACGAGCCAATCCCTGTTACGTATTACTTTGGGCACTTCTTATTGGTTGTGGGTGTTTTTTCGTTAAACACGTTTCTCCATATATATATATATGATCAAACAAATCACAATAAGAAATGGGAAAACAAGGCTAAGATCTTACAACCATAACAAGCGGTCTTCGTCAGAGTAAAAAACCGAACTGACTCTGGGTCAGTTATATATATATATATATATATAAACTAAAATTAGTGGGCAATCCGTCTTCAGGAGAAAAGAGAAAGAGATACCAACGGCAAGAAACCCATGCTGTAAAATTTGAGTTTGTAAGTGTATTTCTTTACTCTATGTGTTATTCTTCTAAAAGTTTGAGCTCATATTGTACCCAGTTTGCATCGTCTTTTCGTGCAGAGAAGAGCCAATACCCATGATGTAAAAAAACCCTCAGTTGGGTTTTTGATTCTGAGAGAGACCGCCTGTTACAGTTGAAAGATCTTCGTTTTTTTCCCCCATTTCATAGTGTGGTTTGATCATTGATTGTTATTTCAAGAGTTTGTTTGAAATCTTTATTGCTAAATCTTGACCAAGACTTGGTATAGTGAAGACACCAAGTATTTTAAATAAGCATTAGTCTTAATCAAAAAGGTAACTGAAAGATAGAGCAAATTACAGCAGTTTTTTTTTTCAGAATTAGCATATACGAGGTGTGTAAATAAAGTAGTGAGACTGATTTTTTTAAATTTTCTATTCAAATATAATTACAATGTGATATTGTCACCTTCAAAATAGTTCCCTTCGGAAGCTACACAGCGCTGGAGACGGTCCTTCCAATCATTGTAGCATTGCTGGAACTCGGATTCTGGAATGGCCTTCAGCTGGTCGGTTACAGCAGTTTGTATGTTTTGTAGTGTCCCGAAATGAGTTCCCTTGAGGTGATTTTTCAATCTCGGTAACAGGAAAAAGTGATAAAGACTCAAGTCTGGTGAATAAGGAGGCTGAGGAGTAACAGGAATGTTTTTACTGGCCAAAAACTCGTTTTCTTTTCGGAACCATTTTCGCACAAATTTTTCTCATCTCCAATTCATTGGTCAAAATGTGATGAACGAAGTGTATTCAAATTCAACTGTTCCCCGATCATTCTGACTGTCAGACGTCGATCTGAACGCACAAGGTTCCGTACTCTGTTACATTTTCATCGTGTTTGCACTTGAAGGCCTTCCGCTTCGTGGTTCATCTTCAATCGACTCTCTTCCTTCTGAAAATTCCTTAAACCACCGAAAATCCTGTGCCCTTGTAAAACACGTTCTCCATAGCCGGTTTCGGTTGCATTATGTCCAAGTCTGAAGCAAAATTTGATTGCACACCGCTGCTCAATTTGAGGTCAATTTTTTAAAATCGCTCAAGAAAAAACCTTTCACGAAAACCAACGCTACGGACAAACAATGACTGTGGAGATTTCAGTTTACATACTGGAGGCGCATCACACGTGCAACTGACGCTACTCAAGGCCACGCGTCTCCAGCGTTGCCAGATCGAAAGCGACGTTGCCAGTCACTACTTTTTTTTTTATACCTCGTAATTCTTTAACTATAATAACAAATCAGTAATTCACTTAAATATTTGTAAAAATATAAATATTTTAAAAAATAAATAAATAATAATTTGTTTAATGTAGTTATTATAATTCATATAAAATCAAGTTTAGATTTAAATGAAGTTAATTCATTTTTTCGATGTTTATTGCAATTTTTAGATTTGCAATTCACCATTTAAATTTGAATATTATTTTTATAAGAAAAAAAAAAACATCTAAATTAAAATGACTAGCAAGTAATAAAGAGCAGATACAAAAAGGGAAAACGAACATCTATTAAGGGTTCCATTTGCATTTCCTTTCACAGCATTATCATATCTAAGAATAGGTTATTAAAACTTTTATTTTGCTCATTGAAATGAATAACATTTGCTTGAATTACAAATGGAAGTTTTTAACAGTCCAAGTGGAACAGTCATAGGGTGGGGAAGGGAGGTGGTGGGAGGCATTTACATAATTCATGGTTGCCAAGTTTTAAAGAAACCACTGAAGTTGAAAAATTGTTTCCCTTAATTTGATTCTCAGTCAAAAAAAAAAAAAGTTTTCTTTTTTAAAAAAAAAAAAACTTTTTCTTTAACTTCAACTTTACCCATTTCTAATTTTTATCGTTGTCTCATGAATCTTTAATTTGGCTATTTCTTGTTCGAGGATTTTACGTATCTTGGGGACAATTATACAATGGGAAATTATCATTTACTTAAAATTGTTGGAAATTGTTAACAGTATTAGATCTTCTTGTTTCAGGAAATAAAAATATTTACTTGATTTAATTTCTCTTTTATTGAATGTTTTTATGCTAAATTTCTTTTCAAATTGTGAAATATACATAGAGTAAAACTAGTTTAATATATATATATATATAATATATATATATATATATATAATTAAAGTTACAGCTAGAGAACACAAGAAAAAGAACGAACACTCACGAATCTCGATAATTTCGCCGTCTTCGTGAGTGTTCGTCCTTTTTCTTGTGTTCTCTAGCTGTAACTTTAATTATTTGTCCGTTTGGACCGTCTGATTTCAATTCAAAGTGTATACAGTGGATTCCGCTTAATTGGGACAGCCGCTTATTTGGGACAAATCTCAAAGAACGGAAACCAAACTATGAACTACAATTGTAAATTTGTATGTTTAATTGGGACAACATTTCGCTTAATTGGGATAGTAAATTTAAGATTTTAGTACAGTAGAGTCCTGATTAACCGAGTATGTTTTAACTGAGTTCCTGTTTAACCGAGCCGGTGCAGCGGCAAAACAAACACCACCCCCTTCTAAATCCCGGGAAAGCCAGAAAGGCGGCTCCTTTCTCAACCCGATACCCGTGTTTTAAAAATCCGCAGCTGCCTCATGTTCACATTTGCTTCTTTTCCATCCGAGCCAGTGCAGCGGCAAAACAACAAACAGAGGAGTTCGACCTCACTTAGACAACCTACGAAGTATACAGCTGGAATTTCTGGAAAGCTGTTTTCGTATAAAATAAAATTATTAAACAAAATATGCATTGTTTAATTTTGTGTGTGACTGGTTAATGGCATTGTTCCTAAAACCAATCAAATGAATTTCCAAAAAAAAAGTGAGATTCGTTTAATTGGGACAGCCGCTTAATTGGGACAAAACGCCTCGGTCCCG
Source organism: Hermatobates lingyangjiaoensis (assembly GCA_026182355.1). Taxonomy (NCBI): domain Eukaryota; kingdom Metazoa; phylum Arthropoda; class Insecta; order Hemiptera; family Hermatobatidae; genus Hermatobates; species Hermatobates lingyangjiaoensis. The sequence continues at coordinate 4,182,387 of JAPFBL010000085.1, forward strand.
ATGTATCCCAATTAACCGGAATCGACTGTAATATATATATATATATATATAGTTCAATGTACATAAAGAAACGTAGAGAAATTAAAAACACACACTTACAGTCTCTAATTTTCGGTTGAACCGTCTTCAGGAGAGATAAGAAAGGGAAACCAAGCGCACTGGTACAGAGACGGTTGGAGACCCAACCGTCTCTGTACCAGTACGCTTGGTTTCCCTTTCTTATCTCTCCTGAAGACGGTTCAACCGAAAATTAGAGACTGTAAGTGTGTGTTTTTAATTTCTCTACGTTTCTTTATGTACATTAAACTGTATTTGTCCATTTCGGATCGTATTTTCATCAAAAAAGTATATATATATATAAAACTAAAATTTATCGGGACTCGGTCAGTTCTTCAGGTTCAAATTAAACCCTCATTGCCAATGAGAGTTCTCATTGCCATTGAATACATGTTCTCATGTATACTATTCTATACTATTCTCATGTTATCTCAAGTAAAAAAAATACATAATTTTAGTTTTAATAAATTGTTTAATTAGGTTCTTTATTATATATTAATGTTAGAAGAAAGCAGTAATAGATCAAGGGAAATTCAATCATAACTTGCGCCTTAAACCATATACATAAAGCTCCTAACTAACATAATGCTTCAACCTTGCTCAGAGTAGCTTCTTGTTTTATGATAATAAACGATTCGACAATATGTACGTAGGCTCAAATAACGATGTCTAGACTGGCCGTAAAACTGTGTCTTCTACGAACAGTGCTCTCGCACCTTGAACGCCATATCCTTTTGTTCGCCATCATTATTCCTTCTTAAATATTTCACTTTATTGCTACAACCATATTCACTTATAAACCATTAAAAGATATTTTACAAGTAAATTTGTCTCTTCATTCATTCAACAAAATAAATAAAAATGTTTATAACATTCACAATTTATGGCAAAAGAAGGACATACATTTTATAATAATTTATGAAGAATAAAATATAACTTCATAGAATGATTAATAAGTAATAAATTTAAACTATTTCAACCAATATTATAATATTCAAAATGAAAAAAAAAATACGATTTATCCCTACTCGAAATGCACTTGAGTTAGGTAAAATTTAGTACTGCCAATGTATAATCTGCAGAATCACGGATCAAACAAAAAGCCGGTAAACGGCTGACGTTATCCAGCTAGGGGATCGGTTTAAACAATAAAAAAAACCCCAACGTATTACATATTTTTGAATACATTTTGATATTGAAAAGCCATTAATTGTTGTAAAATAATAATAGACATTCAAAATATCCATGATACTGAATTAGTTGAAAGACATATTATTAAATAATAAATTTAAACTCAAAATAATATGTATGTATATATATTGGTGTAAATCGGCAGCAAATCTTCTTGTATGCAAATATTGTTAAAAGTAGTAGCAGCTTCTGCTCTCACAATTTTTGAGCTGGTGGCCTCGATCTTGCGAAAGGCACAAAGTTGGTCAATTTGTAATTTCCTTTTTAAGCTTATTTCCTCATTTAGTAGATTGACACAAGACAATTGCTAAAACATCAGATTTTAATAAAAGATAGCATTTAATAAAGATAGCATACATTATAAATCATAACAAACTGTCCAACAGATAGAAATAATCTACTTACCTAAAACATCAGAATTGAATCTGTGTCAAAATGTCCATGAATTTAACAGTTTGTCACCTGCACAGTAGTACCAAACTCATAGATAAAACATCACCAATGAATATGTCATTGTGTTTTACATATATACAAATGTTGTTGAAAACCATAGCGGCTTCAGTATTAACGATCTTTTTAAGTAAATGCTCCTTTTTCCTGAACACTTTGCGATGTTGTTGAAAACCATAGCGGCTTCAATATTAATGATCTTTTTAAGTAAATGCTCCTTTTTCCTGAACAGTTTGCGATGTTGTACAGTTAATTGGTGGAGTAACTCTCCCAAGGACATTTTATAACTTCACTGTTTTAAAATACCTTTTATTATCTATATAGAGCTTTCGGCCTCACTGGCCATCTTCGGGATTATAAGTAAAACAATATATAACACTAAAGTAAACTAAAATGAAATAAAATGAGAATGAAAAGTATCTGATAAACAAGACTACAAATAACAGGTGATACAAGGAAGGTTACAACTCGCTAGCGCCCCAAGCGCTCAGTAGTTGAATGTACAGTTAATTGGTGGAGTAACTCTCCTAGGGACATTTTATAACTTCACTGTTTTAAAATACCTTTAATTATCTATATCGAGCTTTCGGCCTCACTGGCCATCTTCGGGATTATAAGTAAAACAATATATAACACTAAAGAAGCCGCTATGGTTTTCAACAACATTTGTATAGAAGAAGATTTGCTACCTATTTATACGAATATATATATCAATTAAAATCGTACACATTCTAATTAAAATCTATTTTTGATTTACCTACTTAATTTTTTTTTGAAAATCAACTGCATCTAAATATTTATATCAATAAAAAAAAGAAAACAAAACAAAAATAGCAAATTAATTCGTACTTGATAAAATATTTAAATCCGAAAGAATATAATATTACATAATTATTCATTTATTCAAATTCATGAATTTTTGAATATAAGGAATGGCACATATATATAGTTGATGTTTGCTACAAATGAGGAGAATTAGAATTTAAATTATCCTCGTTGTTGGTCTCGTTTGGGAATAGCCGAAAAAAATGAGCCATGAATGCCTAACAGTTGCCCTTCAAACTCTGCTATAATAGTATTGAGAACAACATACTACTACTACTACTACTACTACTACTATTACTACTACTAGTACTACTACTATTACTACTACTAGTACACCTACTACTATTATTACTACTAATGATCCGGAGTTCTGGGGCATGGAATATGGTAGATGGCCTAGTCAGAACAATATTGACGACGAAAAAGCGATACTTGGAAGAGCTAGAAGGACAATAAAGCAAGTATGCCTCACCTAAGGTAAGCTACGACCAAGCCTGAAGTAATGTGGAAAACAGTTCCAGGCTAGGTCCTAGGTGAAAAAGGGGGTGTTTTAGTTGGTAGTCTGGTTTATACTGGGAGCCCAGCACTATGTCCGTAAATGCATTTTACCTCCTTACCCAAAAAAAAAAAAAACTATTATTACTACTACTACACCTACTTCTACTACTACTACTACTACTCCTACTTCTACTACTACTACTCCTACTTATACTACTACTACTCCTACTACTACTACTACTACTATACCAACTACAACTATTACTATTACTACTACTAGTACACCTACTACTATTATTACTACTACTACACCTACTTCTACTACTACTACTCCTACTTCTACTACTACTACACCTACTACTACTACTACTATACCAACTACAACTATTACTATTACTACTACTACCATTCTACTTTTACTAATGCTGCCAATCATTGTTAAACACAAAAACGAATCTGTACGAATCAAGTTAGCAGGAAACGTAATTTTAGCCATTACAACCAAGTAGACCATCCGCCTATAATCCAATACCACCAAGATAATTATAGTTTTTATATCAATTTATCTAATTTCAACCTTTCAACCACTAACTCGATCATCTTCAACATTTATAGCGGTTTAACTTTTACGAACCTTAATAATAAACATTTTCAATATTATTATAACAATTACTACGGTATAAAAACAAGATTTTAAAGCAGTTTCAACATTCAATAGGTAATAACTTAAACCAGTAATTTGGTTTTAAAGTTGTTGAAGGAAGTTTTATCATAATGGAAACGGTTAAGAAATTGGTAAAACTGAATCTAGATTTTTAAAAAATAAAAATATATATTGGTTAACCCGTAACATATTTGTAAAATGATTCGTGCGGTATTCCTAATCACGACATCTCTTGTTATAAGTTTATACATGTATATAACTTTTCCTCTGACATATCGGTCCTTCTTGTCCAATAGATGCAGCGATTTACAGTTCGGCTAATGATCACATACTCTTGGGATGGTAATTGCAAAATACCCACTTTCTTCCATCATCTGAATTCACTCTGTGCGAAATAACTATCATGAATTAGTTGCACCATTCAACCTACTGGCTGACGATCAGGAAACATTTGCTGTACAGAGGTAGGTGCTTCGCGACAGTCAACAAAAAACATAGAAAAACTTTTACCGCTGGAACCAGCAAAAGTGCTCAGCTTCTTGGAGGCTCTGAAGCTAACTGCTGGGGTACTTTAGTACAAAAGAGGGGAAGTACAATAGTTTGTAAGACGCAGTGCTATAGTCACCCCAAATAATAATAATAATAATAACTATCATGAATGCTGGTAATATAATCACATGTATCTCGTATAGGGCCAGAAAAGAAACAACCAAAATAAAGTACTAAGTGACAGTCTTTCTATTGTCTTTCAAGTTTTTGTTGTTTTTCTCTGCTTATTTTTTTGGTTTTCATATTTCTTGTTTAGAGTTTAACCATGTAAATTCATATATTTAACAATATACGAAGAAAACCAGATAAAAAAAAAATACCAAAAAGGCTCACTTCAATTTTTTGACTTCCGACATTATTGGAAGATGTTTTATCACGAATAGTAAACTAACAGATAAATATTTAGACTAACAAACCGTCGTCTGATTGACGTTAGTTCGACGAAAAATAATAAAGCTCAAGATAAACATAACAAAATAGAAAAAAAACCCTCTGAAATTTATATTTACAACAGGGTTTCACATCAGGAGAAAATGAGAGGAAAAATGAAGTAAAAGAAATGTTTTCAAACTTCTATTACGAATCAAAGCGAGGTATTGAAGAAATACCATTAGGAGAACACAATCGCTTAAACCTAATCTAACATTAAATATGTTAAAATTACATCAAATTCGGATAAAAGATGTAAATAAAAGAAAAAATAATTTACTCTAAATCCATTTATATTCATAAAAAACAAATAAAAATAATAAAAGTATAAATGTTCAGAAGTGAAAAATAAAAATTATCCTTGCAAACTTATTGCGAGAATAATTTTGATAAGTTCTTTTTTTTTAAATTATTGTAAGAATAGCGATAACTAGTTTATTGTGTGTAAAGCCCCAGGAAAACTTTTAAATTTTGAGTTTGGATATTTTTGAGTGGTCTATCGATCATTTTTCTAAACATGTGTTTAAGATTATTTTCCTGAGAAGAAGCAAATAGTTTTTGTTAACCTTACAAAACTGTCAAATCCTTATACCTTCTGTTATATTAGAATTAGTAATAATACAATCCGTCATACCTCGTAAAGTCTCAGAAAACCTCGACCGGTTTCGGGTCCGTCTGGATCCCATCTTCAAGAGCACCTAACTGACTGTGAATGTTATTTTCCTATAACCTACCTATATATATCATCTACATTGTGTAATCAGTGTTATCTGTGTAGTTAATTTTTTTTTCATATTTCTTTAATTGCTATGTTTTTTCCTTTTATTTCTTATTTCATTATCTATTTCCAGTTCCTTGTGTCGTCTTTTAAATGTTATTAGTGGTTTTGTTAACATGTCGGTTTAGTGGTTTGTTTGTTCATTGATATGACCTTTGATCGTCCTGGATGCATTTTATTTTAAATAAATTGATTTTAAATAAATTTTAACATCTGGGATGTGATGCCTCATTAAAAATTAACCTCATGAGGCTATCTAAAAGATACATGTGTTCATATTCGCTTTTTTTTTTTTTATTTCTAGAAGAATTTACTGAAAGTATATTGATATTTAATAAATGTTACAATCATTTCAACACTTCAAAGCAAGTTTCCCACTCATTTCTACACACGGGATTAAGCGACTGGCGAGAGGATTGTGAGACTAATTTTGAATCGGCAGTCACAAGCCAGACCTTAACCTTCAGTGCAAATAGCCTCAGAGTCATTTCAAAACTTAAGGAAACTAACCAGTAACAGCTGACCAGTTTCTAAGGGCAACATTAACTTCTTACTGCTCTCCAAGAAAAGCACACGTTTAATGGATATTATATCAAATATATTATTTAGAACAAAGAAAAAAAATTATAACTACCACATTAATGGGATATTCTTGAACGCAATAAACAAGTTGTTGCCAAAATTTCTTTAAATTTTTGCAGAAAATGAAAAAATCAAACTTATCAAGCACAGAATATTTCTATAAATTCACACATCTAATAGTAATTGTCGTTTCTCAAAACCATCTCATCTGTCATTTAGTAGGGCGAATTTATTAAGTATACAGTAAAAAGTTCACTTATTTTACTTATACTTGAATAATATTTAATATTCATGTCGCTTTTGTAAAGTTTTGAAATTCCAGTCAGTGAATCTCCTGTACTTTAGTATTTTGTATAAAATCAGTGTTTATTTTTAACACGGTGTTTCCTATCCCCATCTCATTGAATAGTTGGATTTTTAGTATATTGTCATCGGATGTAAGGGAGAGAAAGGAAGCTTCTCCTATTTTTTCTTTAAGAAGAGGAAGGCACTGAATGGGCTATAATGAGTGGTTGGTAGGATGGCCTAACAGTACTTCTGGTTGAACAGCAATCTGGAGTCCCGGAACAAACAGCTGACGCCTATTGTATAACCAAACCTCTTAAAACAAACTTTTATTTTTTGAACTGCTTTGAACAATTAAACAACAAAACTAACTACTGTTCAGTAGAGAAGCATAACAGATTGTATCTCAACTACTTGGAGACCATATGGTTAAAAGATAGCTTTATGAGAAACATTGACAACAAGTCAATTCTACGAGGAACCATTAAACTCTACTTTTAACTCGAAATATTGAAAACCATTGCAACTCTCTCTAAACCATTTCATTAATTGTTTCGCAATGTAAAGTATTTAGTCACAACTACAATCTAACAACGAAAAGCTGTAACAATCTTTCCCACAAATTGATTAAATGATTTCCAACGCCCACACTTATAAGACTTCTACCTTTAAGTGCTGTTCTAGGGGTAGAACTTCTTACATTGGCAGTACTAAATTTTATCTTACTCAAGTGTATTTAGAGTAGGGCTTTTTAACGAGTACCTGATTTACAAAGTGCTGGAACTAGACTGACGGTTAAATTTCCACTCCCTAGGGACAACGCGATCAGATTTATTTAACTCCCACGTGAATAAATCAGGGGTCAGGTAGGTATCGAATCCCGGACTTAATAGTTCAGAGACGAGTAAGATAACCACTGAGCTAACTGGACTCATATTACTCATTATTACTATAGTAACAACTTGGAAATAAGAATGACAAAAATCTTACTTAAAAGAAAAAGTTTAAAAGAAACTAGGTAAATAAGTAAAGAGTATCTAAAGAGAGATTATATGATCAAACCACAATAAGAAATGAGAAAACAAGACTAAGATCTTTCAACCGTAACAAGCGGTCTTCGACAGAGTCAAAAACCTAACTGAGTTTTTCAGCTGGGTTTTTGACTCTGACGAAGACCACTTATTACGGTTGAAAGATCTTAGTCTTGTCTTCCCATTTTCTTATTGTGGTTTGATCATTGATTGTTATATATATATATATATATATATATATATCGACCATCGTCATCATCAGGAGGCGAAGAGTCCCGCAGGAAGGCAGAGCGGGAACGGCGAAGTGTCGCCGTTCTGCCTTCCTGCGGGACTCTTCGCATCCTGATGACGACGATGGTCGAAATATAGAAGTGAGTTATTCCTGTGTCTATCTGTGTGCTTTCTTTTTTAATTGGTTTTTATTAAAAAGTCCGTTGGACCGTTTCATTTAATATATATATATATATATAGATGTGTTATTTTGATCGGGATTCGGTCAAATTTTCTAGGTTCAGAAATCAAACTCTCATTGCCTACAAGAATCGAAATGTAGAACTTCTCCGGGCTTTCATATAAAATTTTCTCATCATCAGCACATAGCTGATTATTTCTTTTATGATTGCATATAAAATTATTAGCAATAATTATTTATATAATTATATGAGAAAATATGTAAACAAATAATAATGTTTCAAGAATGCCTGGAAATACATCGTATCACCATCCATAGACTCTCATAATGGTTTTATCATATAGAAAAAATATGTTGTGAAGTTATACTCAATCTGTAACCATCTGAAGGTTACAGAAAACTGTTCAAATTTGGTTTTCTGTTGCTTTTTTGTTTTATGTTCTTTTCCAAGTGTGTTTCGATCAGGTAATTTTCTTTTTGATGAGGGTTTTGACGAAATTAAACAACGTTGTCTAGGATAAGATTTGGGTGGATTGACACTATTGAAAGTTGGTTCATTCTGTAACGAGATAAGACCACCTTTCCTTCACTATTCCATTATACTTGGATAATTAGATAGGATATATCATTTAAATGTGAGTATTCTATTAAAATAAATACTCTCCTTTTATTATTATACAATAGGGTAGGCTATAAACAAATGTATTTTGTATAAAACAATATGATGTGATGTTAGTTATGTGTAGCATGTGTCAATAGTGTAAACGCTACCTTCCAATATAGTTAACCTACATATCAGTATGACAATGTAACAAATATTTAGGTTCATCGGAGCACTTATAAAGCATAAGTAATCAAATAAGATCCATGTAGTAATTTTGTAAAGAGAGAGAAACAAGCAGTTCGTTTCTCCATTATGCTTTCTCTACATAATACAGAAGAGAAAGTTAGATTAGGCGTGTGGTGATATGAATGGCCTAGAAAAAAAACTGATCATTACTCGAAACCAAGTCTGATTCCTTTGACCTGTTTAATAGCAATAAACAACTCTATACCGTTACCAGCTATCTGAGTAATCAGCGTCAAGGGGTCCATCCGCTGGCTTCTATTTAACAGCTTGACCTTTAACTAACAATTTATATATATTCTATAATTTCTAATTTAGAAAACTCTAAATTATTTCTGTACATTAACTATCTACTTTGGAATTAATCTGACCGTTCGTATGTATTTTGTTTATATATCTATAACAGTTCAAAATTGAAGACCTGGTAGCAAAAAAAAGTAAAAGAAACACACTTACAGACTCAAGTTTTCGGGTAATCCGTTTTTCTCCTCAAGACGGATTACCCGAAAATTTGAGTCTGTAAGTGTGTTTCTTTTACTTTCTGTGCTACCTATCTTCAATTTTGAACTGTTATTGTGTCCAGTTTGGATCGTCTTTCCGTTTATCAAGTGAAATATATATATACTTTTTCGTTGGCAATACGATCCGAAACGGACAAATATAGTTCAATGTAGAAAAATAAACATGGAGAAATCAAAAGCACACACTTACAGTCTCTAATTTTCTGTTTGAAAATTGAAAATTGGAGGGTCTCCAACCGTCTCTGAACCACTGCGCATGGTTTCCCTCTGTTATCTCTCCTGAGACGGTTCATACCAAAAATTAGAAACTGTAAGTGTGTGCTTTTGATTTCATTATGTTTTGTTTTCTACACTGAACTATATATATATATATATATAAATATATATATATATATATATATATATATATAAAACTATAGTTTATCGGGACTCGGTCAGTTCTTCAGGTTCAAATTAAACTCTCATTGCCACGATTCGGTCTTTATTTAAAACCTTTTTCATAGGCAGAAGTATACATTTTGAAACAGAAAAACTAAGTATTACATTACAAATTATTTTACAAAGAAAAATAGTATGTGGATTTTAACAATAACTTGTAGTCTGAATGAACACGTGACACTGAACAGTGTCATATATATATATATATATATATACTGTTATATATTACTGTAATCTACATAAGTAGTCTGGATCTGACATTTCATTTCATTGTCTATTCCATGAAGAATTTAATTTATTGTCTTATTTTTATTCTGTGGAGTCATGGGTCTTTAAAGTTCTATTCTTTCCGGTCTCAATGGAATTTATTTTTTACGTAATTTAAGAGATCATAAAATGTTGTTAAAAGAAATTATTTTTTCAAAGATAAATAAATAGAATTAGTTTATTTTACACCGTAAAACAAATGTGTTACATTTTCGTAATAGAAGAAGGATATAATATTAAATAATGGCAGAATGTTATAAAAGAAAACCACTACAATAACCTTATATAATCAAAATCTGGATCAACCTTCTTTTTTTTTTGATATTTCCTATAAAGGAAAAGAATTCCATAAAATTATATTTATATTATCTAAATTATTTCCCGTCGTCTAATTATGGAAATAAGATTTATGATGCAATTAGAATCTCATGCATTTTATAACGAGAGAAATATAACTACGAAACCATAAAATCACGATTAATGGCATAATGAATATTCATCCCTAAACAAGTGAACAGAGTTTAAATTAGGTTTTGGATCATTATTCTCTCGTTCATTATTCATCATTACGACCTAGTTTTATTAATATTTCTTATTAAAGGGCATAGCTAACATGAATGTAATTTAGAGAGGAAACTCTAATCGAGACTAATTCAATGCTTAATGGATATTATCATGTAAATCTATAAGGTATTTATCATACCCTGGAGGTATATATGTATTACATTGTGATTTCAGTATTTACAGCTGACTTACAATATCAATTAATGAAAATTAATTCATTCTTAGAGAACATCTACAGACACATGTCATGTAGACACCCTAGAGAAATACGACTGATAGGAATGTAGAATACTTTAAACAAGTGGTTGATAGAAATATTTTATGATGAATTATATTAATTATTATACTTTGGGAAATAATAAATACAATTCTTCAAGTTCAAGTTCCAAAAGTCAACCTGTGTAAAATGAAAAAAAAAAAATAACACGAAACCAGGTATCTAGACACACATGTATACATTGAAGGAACGAGTTAATGGTATACCTGTGGTTTACACTGTTTAACCTAAATTAAGTTTCCAATCTTCCAATTTATGCTGATAATTTATGAAATATACTAAACATAAAATAATATTTATCAGTGGTAAACAACAAAATAACAGATAGGGAAAAATAGGGCAGACTGTCTGAATTTAATTAAAGAATAAAACAAGGTTGCAAAACACAAGCCTGAACAGTATGATGAATCCTCATTTATAGTTTATATTCATAACATACAGGAACTAGTTCCCGAATAAAAAGAGAATTCTATGGAAAATAGAATACAAAATTCTACATGATTGGTACAATAGTATGACAAAATAATTCTTTAAAAAGTTAGTAAGCAAAGTTTAGAAAATGTTGTGTTGTTCTTCAGGGTACACAAGCTGTTTAGGATGAGAAGATAGGAGTTAATTGTCATTTTGTGCAGCTGATGTAACCAGAGAAAGAACTCGCCGCAGGCAATGGGAAACATCAATCACTGTTCTATTAATCTAGAGGAAGGTAAAATAAAGGACTCCCAATGTGGGGTAGGTTTATACTTGTTCTCCTATATTAACTGAAAGTATTGTACCAATAAATGTCACTTTTAAATAGGGGCACCATTCCACGAGTGCACTATGCGGAAAATGCTTAATATGGCTTAATATGGTGTAAGTATAGTTGTGCTTATTCTTCAGAATACCCATTGTTGACTGTATCAGTTCCTTTATCTGCGGTTAGATAACAAGACGTGTTATTTCAAACGACGGATTGATGTATTATAATTCATTTTACATAATGAACCTTTCACCACATTGTGAAATAACCTTCCTGCAATATTTTGCAATTGTCCATACGTAAATGATAAAAATATAACCTTAAATTAATTCTATATAGAAAATGCGCATTTTTGTTGCATAAGTACAATTAATATATTAACGCTGGTATTCATTGGAATTATAAATTTCTCCTTACTATGTCTGAAAGGCATTAGTAATGGTCACCTAACAAAGTACAGCCAACGGAGGATTGAAGGTTTATTGATTATTGAAGTCATCTCAGAGGGATGGCATTCATAAATTCTATTTGCATAGTTCAAAAATTGAATCATTGCTCATTTTGAACCCAGAAGATTTGATTCTAGTAAGAACCACTCGCGTTAAACAATAAATACTAATCATCATTCATTTTAAATGCAAAGGACACGGAAAAGAATAATATTTAGGCATATACAGCAGTGACTGAAGAATCATTCACGGTTGTAGATCACAGAGAGTGCATGTTTTCATTAGGTTTGCCTTAATATACTTGATCCCGGCCAAGGTACCAAGCAAGCTTAGTACCGTCAAGGAATGATTCCCTAAAGAAGCAAAGGTGCAAATCCCTAGGATTCTGATAAGAAGAGACGTTTTCTATAGAATCACTACCTATCCTGCGTGCGTGCGAACTAAACCATCAGAAGTCAAATACTAAATAATGCTACACAAACTCACTGAGTCAAGAGATTACCTCCATGACACTAAATGACACTTGTGTCACAAATTCTATAGTATGGTAGAGAATTAGTCATACTACAATATCGTATCGAAGTTGGTTAAAAACAGGGTTGTGTACGCTAATCTGTTTTAGTGTTATTTCCCACGACGAAGCTGGTTCAGCAATATCGCGGATAGCAACAAAAGAGACTGATGCCTTTTGACATGAAAGCTCTTTTGCCGCATCTCGGAGGCAACAAGCCCTAACCAAAGATAGAGCCGAACCAAAGCCTTCGAGATACACCGGAGGTGGACCACGCGGAGTCGAGCTTCCATAACCTTACACCATTTTAGGGAGTCAGGCTAGCTCAGTGGTTACGTGCTCGTCTCTGAACTGATAGGACCGGGGTTCGATCCCCACCTGTCCCTCGATTTATTCATGCGGGAGGTGAATAAATATGAGTACGTCGTCCCTCGGAGAAGGACGTTAAACTGTCGGTCCCGAGCCTGTACGATGTCAGGTACTTGTTAAAGATCCGTACTCTAAATACACTTGAGTTAGGCAAAAATTAGGACTCCCACTGTAGAATCAATCTTCATTGTGTGGTATCACAAAGGGCCAATGCTCGGCCTAAGTGTGTTCCTTTGTGGAACTGCCACTGCAACATAACCTACACTATTTAAAATAAAAAAGATAAAATAGCACCAATGAAAAGCAAATTAACTTCTGTTAATTTTTGTACGTAATCATGAAAATATTATAATCAAGTTTTTGATTAAAAACAATTACAGTAAAATATTTTGTTTTACATATTAAAACAAGCCCATTCTCTAAGCACTAATTGATTTATGAAAATAAAGCTTCCAGTACACATAGTGTTCCTCATCACAATGTTCACAACACTTGATATAACCTGAAGAACAAAACTGGTTCAAACCGGTTGTTTATATAATTTCAGATTAGCTTATTTTTTACCATGAGTACTGATTACATAATAAACTTAATGATTACATAACTTTTGAATTAAGTAGTTTATTATCTTAAGAATGAAATAGCATTTCAATAATCATATTTCGCAAAAAAATGACACCATTATTAATTCCAAGTTTAAAACTTCAATACGGACTGTCAATCAATGAAATGTATAATATTTTCATAAAATATTGCAGACACATACAAATACGATTACAAAATAAGCTTTTGAAAATCCATTAAGTTGAATATGATTACTATTTTTCAATTGATATATTTTACTATTAAAATTTAAGTAATAAACGAAAAAAAAATTTTTAATTTAAAATCCCATCAATGGTAACCAATTTAAATTAAGTTATGATATACAAAAAAAAAACTTATAAATGTTGGCTCGTTGGAATTCATTTTCTTCATTTTAACTGACTTTAGACCAAAACTATATTGTTATTGTTCCTCCAAGGACGAAAGCATAAATCGCTTTGCGTGATATGCTGGATGATTCAGGTCTTTGATTTACACAGGGACATATATTGCTTTGTGAAAGAGAGGCCTCTGTCAGGGCAAAGCTCTTTCATAAATCCAAACCCCCCCCCCCCCCCTCACAAAACAGCCCAAATTCCTTCAACTCACATTCATCCAACTTATTGCCCCCCCCCAACAACCGCAATTTACTGACTCCTATTAACTACAATTTCTTTTTTTTTTACACTTCTCTTTCATTTACTTATTACATTTCTCTTTTTGTATCCAACTAATTTATATGATAATTTCAATCTTTCATTCATATTAACTTCTTCTTTATTGCTTTTTTTTTAAAAATAAAGTGACTGTTGTAATAGATTTTAACTTAAGGTATTAACCCTATTATTTTTACTTTGAGTTTTGCTGGTTATGTGTTAGCTACTATTAAAGCAAACAACAAATGACTATTTACTGTACACCTGAACTAAATAGCTCATGTGTACTGTATTCTAAATACTGTAAATATTAATTATATTAATATTTCTTTCCATTAAATCTGTTCGTGCAAGGTTACGAAAATTGCTACTTAATATTAACTGTTAATAGTTAGATTCCTAAAATAACAATTTTGTTAGACAAAATTATCCACACGACTTTCAATTAACCCATGATAAATATGTATTTGAGTGATTAAGAAATGAAGGCGTAGCTCAAGCTGTACTTCTAGATTTTATATAAATATATATATATATATGAATAATAATCAAAATAACACTTGATATAATAGATGGATTAATTTACCACAATGAAAAACAATTTTTTGAAAACAAAATTTTTTTCAAAAAATTGTTTTTCATTGTGGTAAATTAATCCATATATATATATACATATATATTGATAAATGCATCGACCGTGGAATAGAAACAAAACTAAAGTTTATCGGGACTCGGTCAGTTCTTCAGGTTCAAATTCAACTCTCATTGCCAACGTTTCGTTCTTTATTTAAAACCTTTTTCATAGACAGAAGTATGAATTTTGAAACAGAAAAACTAAGTATTACATTACAAATTATTTTACAAAGAAAAGTAATATATGGATTTTAACAACAACTGTAGTCTGAATGAACACGTGACACTTTTCTGTTTCAAAATTCATACTTTTGCCTATGAAAAAGGTTTTAAATAAAGACCGAAACGTTGGCAATGAGAGTTTAATTTGAACCTGAAGAACTAACCGAGTCCCGATAAACTTTACTTTTGTATATATATATAGTTCAATGTACAAAAAAAACATAGAGAAATTAAAAACACACACTTACGTCTCTAATTTTTAGTTTGAACAGTTTTCAGGAGAGATAAGAGAAGGAAACCAAGCGCACTAATTCAGAGACGGTTGGAGATTCAAGTGTATGTGCTTTTAATTTATCTATGTTTCTTTTTGTACATTTAACTGTGTTTGTCCGTTTTGGATCGTGTTGGTCGTTGACCGTTCTGGTCGTGGATGTATACGAAAAAGTATATATATATATCAATGATCAAACCACAATAAGAAATGGGGAAAACAAGACTAAGATCTTTCAACCGGAACAAGCGGTCTTCGTCAGAGTCAAAAACTCAACTGATCAGTTGGGTTTTTGACTCTGACGAAGACCGCTTGTTCCGGTTGAAAGATCTTAGTCTTGTTTTCCCATTTCTTATTGTGGTTTGATCAGCGATTGTTATTTCACGTGTTTATGTGAAATCTTTTTGTATATATATATATTTATATATATATATATAAATGAAAAAAGACAACAAATAGAAGAAGCGAGAAAACTTACTGGATCGATATTTCGAACTGAAGTTCGTCGTCAGGGAGAGAGTAGAAGGGAAGAAGAATTCTATATATATATATACTTGTATATACATTATAAAAGTTTTAAATCAATTTTTTTTATGATAATAGGTACTCGTGAAAGATCCCTACTCTAAATATATTTGAGTTAGACAAAATTTAGGACTCCCAATATAGAATCAATCTCATGTGTGGTATCACAAAGGGCCAATGTTCGGCCTACGTGTGTTCTCTTGCAGAACTGCCACTGCAACCTAACCTACACACAGAATGAAGATGTCTGAGTTCCAACCCTGATTTACCGAAAATAGATGAAGTGCATAACGTCATAAATAAATTGCAACTATACCTCATAAAATAGAGTAATATTTGTCATTTTAATCAAAATTACTTAAAAAAACCTGTATATATCTTTGTTTCAATTTGCTTTTTTATCCAAAATGTACAGGTATAATTATTACACTTGTTTGTCTATTATTGAAAACAAAAGTTAATGATTAATTCTGCTCATTAATTCAGCGCCCATTAACAATGGGTCGTTACATTATCGACCATCCAACGGCCAATCACGTCCAGTGTTGCTTAACTTTCAAGTGAAAACCAATCTATCCAACATGGTTACTACCAATACAAAAAACTTTGTATTAAAGATATTTTAAAATAAAAAATAAAAATATTAAACAAAAGAGTGTTTGATTAATTGACTTTTAATTAGTAATTTAATTCCCAATGAATCAACAGCAAACAGTGTTTATCTGTGCAAATCAATAAAACTTCCCCATATTTTAAATTGTTTTGCACAATAAATCTTCAACAGAAAACGATGTAATTTATTTCAGCAAGATTTGGTTCAATACAAGTTATTTATTAAAGTCAAATTTCAGTTGAATTCTATTCATATATTTCTTCTTATGTCAAACGAATTTTTTTCATTTTATCAGTTATTCAAGTTTCTTTCTCCAAACAAAATTTAAAATTAATTTATAGAGTCTTTTATTAAAATGTTTTTCTTTCTTATTTTTCATTAGTAAAATCACATTTTTAATTTAGTAGTTGCTTTTTTTTTAATTGAATATTTTAAAATGTTTTTGTTTCAAATATGCTGATATATTCATAAAATCTTTATCTTTAATGTATAGTTTATATATAAAAATACTTCAATTCCGCAAATATACAATTTTACAAGTTTTTCAAATGTCAAAGATGAAAATATACGAGTAAAAGGACTATCTAATATAAAAATAAATAATAGACTATATATTATATAAAAGACTATTAGAAGATGACTATCAAATTACGTACTTTTCTCTTTGTTTAACATTAAGTTTTCGTGATTTAAAAATCGGCACACATTATTCTTTAAACTGTTTTAACTACCGATACATTTAGTAATTTGGTGGTTAAAATATAGTTCTTATAAAATCGGGAATTTGAGGATTGAAGCATATTCGGTTTAAATACATGCAAATTGTTAGTACTAAGCAGGTTATTTAATATTGTATTATTACAAAAGTCTGTCTTGGCCCGTGTATCAATGTAGTAGTAGCTACCCATTTGGATTTGCACGTTCTGCATCTTCAAGTGAGACTGATAATTCTTGAATAATCCTGTGCTGTTAAAGCTGTAGTCTGAATAATACTCAGAATTATTCGACTATTATCAATGCCATTTGAAGATGATCAACTTGTTGGATGGCTATAACACTATTCATTTTATTGAAAGTGTTTCTTCATATAAAATTTAATATTGATGAATTAAGTTGTTTTGGTTATATATAACAAACAGGAAAGCTATCTCACAGTATCACACAGACTCCTTGAGATTTGATCTTCAATTGGAGCAAAGAGAGACCAAACTATATGAGAGGCACGTGCATATATGTGCACTTCTAGCACTTAGAAATGTATTCAGGTGATACACAAGTCCGTAGATACTCTAATATATTACCTATATTGTTGTGGTGCATAATCAAGTGGGGTCATATCCGTGTCTGGGACACTGTTAGCACTTAGAAGTGTATTCAGGCGATACACAAGTCCGTAGATACTCTACTATATTACCTATATTGTTGTGGTGCATAATCAAGTAGAGTCATATCCGTGTCTGGGACACTGTTAGCACTTAGAAGTGTATTCAGGTGATACACAAGTCCGTAGATACTCTACTATATTACCTATATTATTGTGGTGCATAATCAAGTAGAGTCATATCCGTGTCTGGGACACTGTTAGCACTTAGAAGTGTATTCAGGTGATACACAAGTCCGTAGATACTCTACTATATTACCTATATTGTTGTGGTGCATAATCAAGTAGAGTCATATCCGTGTCTGGGACACTGTTAGCACTTAGAAGTGTATTCAGGTGATACACAAGTCCTGATCTACTATCTACTATATTACCTATATTGTTGTGGTGCATAATCAAGTGGGGTCATATCCGTGTCTGGGACACTGTTAGCACTTAGAAGTGTATTCAGGTGATACACAAGTCCGTAGATACTCTACTATATTACCTATATTGTTGTGGTGCATAATCAAGTAGAGTCATATCCGTGTCTGGGACACTGTTAGCACTTAGACGTGTATTCAGGTGATACACAAGTCCGTAGATACTCTACTATATTACCTATATTGTTGTGGTGCATAATCAAGTGGGGTCATATCCGTGTCTGGGACACTGTTAGCACTTAGAAGTGTATTCAGGTGATACACAAGTCCGTAGATACTCTACTATATTACCTATATTGTTGTGGTGCATAATCAAGTGGGGTCATATCCGTGTCTGGGACACTGTTAGCACTTAGAAGTGTACTCAGGTGATGCACAAGTCCGTAGATACTCTACTATATTACCTATAGTATAGTATATATACTATAGTACTACATAACTATAGTATAGTATTGTCAAGCTCATTGTTATGATATAGCTTGACAATCATATCACACTCTGTTCATTTGCCAAGCGGAACTTCTTTGTGCAAAGCTCTCCTAAGCTCAGGAGGGCCTCGCAAAAAGACTACCACAGCAGGGTACCATCCGACCCTGGTAGCAGTCAATCAAACTACTGTAACTGATATACAGTAGGTAAGCAGTTGGTACAGCTAGATAGCTGCTACTATTAAGACAAAGCCCACTTTGTCTTATACACAACTTGGTCATAGCAGGCAGTCATTTGAAATTCAGAAGACATTTTCAACACTTTCTGAAAACCAAAAATCCTCTTTTTCATGACACGGATTGGGAATAGCAGACCATTTGAAAGTCAGAAGGCTCTTTCTACACTTACTGAAAATTGGAATACCCTCTGAACCCTAGGACAAAAACATGTTGATATTTATCAATGTACTGACTCTGTTAAATCATTATGCAATTCGTCTTTAACGAAAGTGAATGCAAATTAGATATTAAGCAACGATCATTACAATGAGAAAACAGCACAGAAATCAACGCCAATAGCAGCATATATTCAAAGCAATAAATATACACGATAATTTGTCTGACTTATTGAGTATTTAGAGGTAAGAGCTCTGACAAACTGATTTGGAATTTTTGTACTTAATAATAGTACAATAGAGTACAATTACCTCGCAAAGTACTCTAATAGAGTAAACTATTATTAAGTATTAATAATACTTAATATTAGTGACCAATTATTTCTCTATAAACTTTGATCATATTAAATAGCAATTATTATATGGTATAAACTAGCCAGAAGTGTAAGCTTATTTATTACAATAATTTGATGTTTTATATGAGACTGAGCATTCAAAACACCATGGCAAATAGTATTGCCACAGCGTAGACAAATCATTAGATCCCACCAACAGAACCCTTCTCTAATGATTGATATCATTTGATTATAGGAAGTCAGTCTACTTTGGTTTAGTTCATCCATTGACGTAGGGACGCTGACGGAGTGTAGCCTATATCATAACATTTCTATCCTCAGTTAGGTATCTAACGAGTATCCCAGTAGTTTTGGAACACAAGTTCGATTTCTCCCACAATACTTATAACTTCTTGTTTCCAAGCTCACTTAAAACTTTGGAAGTCTTAATTGCAAATGATAAAATTCAAAGCAGATTTCCTTTCTTCAATTATAAAAGTTGAAGGAAATTTCCTCTAAAATAGAATGGCATTTTGAAATTTTCTGAAACAATCAGGTTGGTTTACTCACTATGGCCACTATAGCCCCAGTCAATCAGAACTAAGAACGATAGGCAGTTCGTAAATACGCCTTGTGCAGTTCCCCATCTGATAGAAGTAAGCAAATCTTTATTTTTTTTGGTTTATTAATGTGTTTGTAATACAGATGATTTTTAACTTAGAAACACACCTAGATACTTAGGTCATTTTTGCTGGTTTAGAGTTGTTCTTTTAGGGCTTAGGTGAATTTTTGTTATTTTGCTGATAGCGTAAAGATACATGTTCTTCAATATTCATAATCATCACGGTTTTTTTTAAACCATCTTCAAATCGCCACCAATCTGTCGTTCATCGTTTCATTTAGCTTCCTTTTTGGATGACAGAGTGAGAGGGATGGAGAGACAGAGAGAGAGAGAGAATGGGAGCGTGAAAGAGGAAATAAGATAACAGGTTAAGTTACCTTAGGTTAGAGTGGCAGTCCTACAAGAGAACACACAAAGGCCGAACATTGGCTCTTTGTGATACAAAGAAGATATTGTAAACAAAGAAGATTTATTCTAACATTGGGAGTTCAAAATTTTGGATAACAAATTTTGACTAACAATTGTATTTATTTAGAGTAGAGATCTTTAACGAGTACCTGACATCGTATAGGCTCAAGGACAGATGCTTAACGTCCTCTCCGAGGGATGACGTGTTCAGATTTTTTCACCTTCCACATGAATAAATCAAAGGCCAGAGTAAGTTGAACCACGTACTTACCAGTCCAGAGGCAAGCACGTTCCTTCTGAGCTAACCTGACCCACAAGAAACGAGATCATGAGTTGAGAATAAGACAGGAATAAAAATTTAATGGAAAGATTAAGAGGCTTATGGAAAAGAAGAAAAAAACTGGAGGAAAAAAGCAAAAAGGAAGGAAGATAAATATATTTTAAAATAAAGAATTAAGAGATAATTAGAAAGAAGGTGAGAAGAGCATGTGTGTGTATGAGAGAGAGTATATCTCCAAAGAGAGCGTTATGAGAGAAATATGAATAATAACAGAGTAATATAGTACAAAGAAGAAAGGAGATAGTGGATACAATAGAGGGTGTAGGCGTAAAGATGAAGGAGAGTTTGGCAAGAAGAAGAGAGATGAAAAAGAAAGACATGAGGATGATATAATGAAAGCGAGTTTGTTAATGAATTGAGAGATATTGTT
Source organism: Hermatobates lingyangjiaoensis (assembly GCA_026182355.1). Taxonomy (NCBI): domain Eukaryota; kingdom Metazoa; phylum Arthropoda; class Insecta; order Hemiptera; family Hermatobatidae; genus Hermatobates; species Hermatobates lingyangjiaoensis. The sequence goes on from JAPFBL010000085.1 coordinate 4,203,329, forward strand.
AAAATGAGTAGGAAGAGAAAGTGAGTGAGAAAGATTGATGAGGGACAAGAAGTGTTCTATCTGAAATTCCAAGCTACAAATTAAAAATTCCTTCATTCCTGAAGCGTTAATGCTTCTATATTAAATTAATTGTTATTCGAGAGAAATATTTTAAATAAACTTGATGAATTGTCTATTTATTTGATTAGGCAGTTTTAAAGTTTAATGATACAGAGGGCATTGACTGTAATTAATTGGAGATTATTCCCTGGATAAGAGATGGGACCAGTAGGAGCATAGCTTGTATCTTCTGCAAGGCGACTGGTAATAAGTACCAAACAGGATAGCGTCGATTACGCTTGTTTCAGCAACAAGGCTACCAGATAAGGTAACTTAATGGTAAGGAACATGGTGAAATATTAAACATAGTTCGGAGTTAACTTTTAAGGTGATTACTAAATGGTTCAACTCGGAAACAAGTTTGAATTAAAGCTTAATAAATTAGATACGTATCTTTGACTTAGCTAAGTAGACAACTCAAATTATCAGAAAAGCGTTATTTATCTAAGTTTAACAAAGAGTTATTCCATTCTAATGAAACATTTCTTTTATTATTTAATGAATTCCATCTTAATTAAAAATTCTTATTTGCCATATATTCACTTTCTTAAAAAAAATGCGAATTTCAAAGGATTTCCATGTATTAATGACCCCAAGACATGTTTTTCGGTATATAACCACTATTTTGGTATTTTATTTTTTTTACAATAATGTTTTCACACAAAAAATTAAGAATTAACAAAAAAATATAGAAAAATTCTAAAATGGTGGCAAAAAAATACTAGTTCTCCCTTTTCGATCAATGACTGTACTTCTTAGAACCACAAAATGAATTAAATCCATCAGTTTGTGAGAAATTTCTTATTTTCATTGCATTTCACACAAAGGCTGATACATATTTATATATATGAGACATATATACTCTTACAGTTTCCCTCCCAAGGCTGTTTGTTCTTCATTTCTTTCACAAATCCTACAAAGTGTTGTTATTTCATGAAATATTATTGTAAGGTCAAATTTTTTTTACAAATTAGTCAATTCACAATTCAGATCAGTTAATTCTAGTCAGTACAATATTTGTTTCTTTCTATGTTTCAACATAACATTGAATTATCAACATTCGACCTCATAGTAAACATGATTTGGTTTATACTTTTATTTGGGATCATACTTCTCTTCAGATTGTATTAAATTTTAGAATAATACGAAGGAAAACAATATATATTTGGTTGTATACAATGTTCGTATGTTGATCATTTATTTTTTTCTTAGTCAGGAGAATCTATTTTTTATTGAAGTATATATATGTATGGATAAATTCGCAAACGACTAAAGAAAAAAAACAGACAATCAATAACAATATATCTGAGTGTCTTTGGAATGACTGACTTTTTTATCTCTCTACCTGATCAAGATGTGGACGAACTATGACATCATGTTAGCAAAGTTACTGGTATATAGATACGTCTTGATTATAACATTTGTATGGTTCTTTTTTTTAGATTTAAGGCAGTATAATTCTTTAGTTTTCAAATATACATACATAAAAAACCATAAAAACATCACAATTAATACAAAGTTGTGCAAATAGCGTTGACAGTAGAATTTGTATTAAGTATTCCATATGTTATTTTTGTTTATAAGAAATACTAAAAACAAAAAAAAAAAGATAGCGTATAGACAAATTATTTGAGTAACTGCATTATAATTTAATAACTAATAATTTATAGTAAATATATCACAATAATGTAACAAATGAACATAGTCATTTAGACTGTGTTAAACTTATTCTTAAGCCGCTATATAAAAGAAATAACGAATAGAGAAGGTATAATCATCGGGTTTTTAAACTAAACAAAAAAGTCCTATTTAATTATAATTTCGTATAATAAATAATTTAGTTTTCATTTTTATGAAACATTAAAAACTTTACTTTTTAGTATACTTTATTTTTAGAGAAAACATTTTTAATTATAAAATGTTTTCTAGTAGGATATCTAGTAGCTCACAAGATATTTGATTGATTAAATCGAAAAATTTTAAATTATATGTAAGAAAACAAAAATAAAACAATGGCATTATTGGATTAAATATGTGAGTGGCATGTAATTATTCCTGAGAAGCCCTTAGGAATGTCTAAGCAAAGGTAATCTCCATATGAATGCAAGATGGTTCGTTCATACATATATATATATAAACTAGAATTTAAAAAAGAACACATAGAAAGGAAACCACTGAACTCACTACTATATTTCGAGGTCCTCGTCTTCAGGAAAAGAAGTGAATCGCTCCAAAGGCTGATAACGACTGACTTGGCGTTCAAACTGAAGCACTCAAACAGTGTAGCCAACTTTTGGAGGAAAGGTAGACAGGGAAGATAAAGAGATAAAAGCCAAATAAAAAATTAAAAAATGAAAACATTTAACTAAAATAAAATTAAAAGCTGATAACAATTTAAAAAAAAAATAAAATAATAAAAAAAAAAATCAACGATTGAGGTTAAGCCCAGGAGCCGATCTACCGACCAGAAGACTAATAAGTGCTTCTTCTGAAGCTCTCAGAGTAACTTTTGAATTAGTCTGATCATATATATATATATATAATTTTAAATTACACAAAGCACGATACAGAAAAGAGAATACAAAGAAAACTTACAGAATTCAATATTTCGAACTGTTGTTCGTCATCAGGAGAGTAGAATAGAAGAGAGGACGAAGTGAGAGAGATCTCCCCACGTCGAAGAACGGAGCGCGAATCATATATTTATATATATATATATATATATATCATACATAATATAATCATATATAAATATAATTATATATATATATATATATTTATTTAAATAAAATAAATTCAAAACGAAGGAAACACACAGGAAGACACAGACTGTCTTCCTGTTGTCTTTTTGTTTTGTTGTATTTTTGTTGTTAGCGGACTTTTTTAAATAAAATAAATTCAAAACGAAGGAAACACACAGAAAGACACAGACATAACTCACATCGATATTTCGACCATCGTCGTCATCAGGAGGTGTGAAGAGCGAAGAGTCCCGCAGGTAGGCAGGGCGGTGACAGTCACCACCCTGCCTACCTGCGGGACTCTTCGCACCTCCTGATGACGACGATGGTCGAAATATCGATGTGAGTTATGTCTGTGTCTTTCTGTGTGTTTCCTTCGTTTTGAATTTATTTTATTTAAAAAAGTCCGCTGGACCGTTTTTTTAAATTGTGTATATATTTATTTATGTATATCATGTATATATATAATTTATATATATATAGTTGTAGCGAGTTGACAGTCTGCATTATACAAGCGACATCACGGTCGCATGATCATTTCTGTTAGCAGTTTGGGGAGCAGGCCCTTTAGGAATGGGTAAAGTTTTCTCATTACAAGGGCAATCATTTGTGGAAGGGAAATGGAAGTCGGGGCTCGGGAAATTTCAATGCACTCTTCCTCTGGTACTAAATCTTACAGTCCTATTGCCTCTCTACTCTAAACACTGTTAGCTTTCATTTCCTTCTTCCTTGACACTATTTAAATATTCCTCTCATCCAAGTCTTTCCTCAACATTCTGCCAATTTCATTTATATTGAATGTAAGTTTTAAAATATTAAAAAAAGCATAAGAAATATATTATTATCAATAATAGTGAATGATTAACTTGAAAAATTATTACAAAAGAAAAAACAAAAAGCTTCTTATATTAACTATCTCCACATAAAACGCAACATGTTAACCTACATAACAATTTTAACAAAGATTGGCCAAGTTAAAGTATAAAAGTTTTTTATTTAAGACAGATATAGATTTTTTCATCACAATTTCTATCATTTTGTTTAAAAAAAACTCAGTTCTTTACGTAAAAAAATTGGCCTTAACTTATTAACTTTTAGCTTCTCATTCAATTTGATTTCAAATTTTTCGTAGTAGTCTTATTTATTCCAGAATACAGTTAAGATTTGGTTTATCAGATTCAGTAATTTTAATGGCATCATTAAAATTATTAGACTCACTATCAAGCATTTTTGTAATGTTGACATAAATAAGTTTTTTTTTAATTATGGTAATAATGTAAGTAATTTATTCATTCAAGCTTTCCCAGAGAACTGGAAAATAGTGGTATTTACAAAAATTCTGTATAAATGTTGTTACAAATATCTAACATTTACAGAGTTTACAAGGATTTAAATGCTTGCAATATAAATATATTCGTAAAAGTTGGAAGCAGTTCTTCTTGATTACATATATTTGAAAACGTCATGTTCGATTACACTTTATTTAACTGTGTTGAATGTTTTTCCAAACTTCTAAACTTTTTTTTTTAATTCAAGGTTATTCAAATCAAAGATTAGATCACCGTAATTTTTCAAATTTGTATTTGACATGTTTCGGCACTTCTTACAACATCTTCAGAATTATCAATTTTACTATACTTAACAACAAAAAAATTAAATTGCACTAATTAAGTAAACATCATAAGCAGGTTACAAAGTCAGGTATAAAGTAACAGTGTTGATATCAGTTTGTGTTTGTCCTGAGATCCCTGGGAGGTCTGATGCTTCATCCACTGCAGAGCTTGAACATCGCTGGTTCGTCTTAATTTCGTCCCGGCATCCAGTCTCCCACTAAATTGTGGGAGGGACTCATACCTTTGTTGAGGGTTCTAAAGGTATGGTGATCTAATCTTTGATTTAAATAACCTTGAATTGAAGAAAAAGTTTCGAAATTTCGAAAAACTTTCAACAAAGTTAAATAAAGTGAAATCATATATAACGTTTTTAAATAAATACCAAGATAGGAGGTTAGGTTAGGTTGCAGTAGCAGTTCTACAAGGGAACACACGTAGGCCGAGCATTGGCCCTTTGCGATACCACACAATGAAGATTGATTCTACAGTGCAAGTACTAAATATTGCCTAACTCAAGTGTATTTAGAATAGGGATCTTTAGCGAGTACCTGACATCTTATAGGCTCGGGACCAACGGTTTAACATCCTTCTCGGAGGGACGACGTGCTCAGATTTATTCTGAATAAATTGAGGGCCAGATGGGTATCGAACCCCAGTCCAATCAGTTCAAAGGCGAGTACATTAACCATTCAGCTAACCTGGCACGCTATAAAGATAGTAAATCACAAAGACTGTGTAACAAACAACAACAGTAATTCGAAGTTAGAGATAAAAAGGTAATGCCTTCTTATTGCCCACAATGAAAATCATGATTTAATAAGACAGATGATAAAATTAGAAGTATAACTGTTGTTATCAAATATTCACAAGGCATCATGAATTAAATTCAACATATCAAATAGTATAAACATTAGTAATAGTTTATTCAAATTAGAGTCAGTATTAAGGAGTGATATACTCTTATCTAACAGAGATAACCGCTAGCAGATAGTGAACTACATATTTCATCCTCAACTTTTTTTGTTTACTTTACCTTATGTTTACATTGTTTTTTTTTCTTTATATTTCAAGCCTTTGAATCTACCTCTTATATCCCCTTCTACTCTCATTTCTGCACCACATGTTCAGATTACACTTGTTTCAGGGGGCCAGGCTAGCTCAGTGGTTACGTGCTCGCCTCTGAACTGATAGGATCGGGGTTCGATCCCCATCTGGCCCTTGATTTATTCACGCGGGAGGTGAATAAATCTGAGCACGTCGTCCCTCGGAGAAGGACGTTAAACTGTCGGTCCCGAGCCTGTACGATGTACAGGTACTCGTTAAGATCCCTACTCTAAATACACTTGAGTTAGGCAAAATTTAGGACTCCCACTGTAGAATCAATGTTCATTGTGTGGTATCACAAAGGGCCAATGCTCGGCCTAAGTGTTTTCCCTTGTGGGACTGCCACTGCAACCTAACATACACTTGTTTCATCTGAAATACGACTCTAGCGCTGACCCGTTGATTTGATTAAAAGATAACTTAATCTAAAGTGACGACATTTTCATTGAGACAAAGCAGGACAAATAGGATTAAATGAGAATTACAATCGAGTTATATCTATTTTGTTGTGTTCGTTCAAATACTTGGACAAAAATCTATTTATTATTAATTAAATGGTAACTATAAAAATATTTGTCAAAAATAATAATTCTACATCATGATTTTTAATCAAATTAAATTTTTTATTTAAACAAAAATAACCATAATAAATTTTATTACTAAAGTAACTAGAGGCAATCAAAATCAAGTAGTTAGTTTTTGTGATCTGATTTCTGTGTGTTCTTTCTATGAATTTACTTATTCCTGGAATCGTTCCGTTTATTTACTTATATTTATATATTTAAAAGTATTACGTGCAACCAAATCAGAAAGAATAATGGCCTCACTCGGCATAGTCTTTAGTTATGTACCCGTACAAGAGAGAGTGAATTTCATATTTCTGTTAAATTTGTGTCAATCTTCATCAATTGGTAGTTTAATAAACAAAGAGACTGGATTAGCTTTCTGAAACTGCTTTAATTATAGAACACTATCTAAATATAATACTATTTAATGATGTAATTAGGTAGTGATATTTCAAAAACAGTTTAATATTCTAAACTGTATTATAATCTCACAAGATCATGGCATTTAATAAAGCAATTTATTCTATCAGAGTTCAATTTTAGAGCTATTTTTCTCTGGAAATATTTAAATAAACATTAATTTCAAAATAAAGATTATACATTATTTAAATAATTGGAAAATTAAACTATATCTGAACTGGTTTTCTTGAGCGTAATTTAATTCTCATATAACGATTGCAAATTAGTTTCAATTATAAAATAAGATTATTTTCAATTGCAATTATTATATTTCAGAAATTGACAATGAGTTAAAATACTTAACTCATTAAATAAAAAAATAGTAACTTGCAAATAAAAGGAAAATTAGTTCTAATAGAAGTAGAAGCTGGTAGAATAGTTAACCTGCTTGCATTTACAAAAACAACTATGCACATAAGAAACTAAATTCCAAATTCAATAGTTTTTCTAAATTCGGAAGACAAAGAAGAATACGGAAACCAGTTAACGTAAAATAAATGCCTTAAAAAGGAACATATATATATAAACTAGATTTTTCAAAAGAATATACAGAAATGAAATCACTGAAATTCAGTACTATATGGCTTTATTTGGCTTTTATTTCTTTATCTGTCCTGTCTCCCCTCCCTCTGGAAGTTGACTACACTGTTTGAGTGCTTCTTTTTGAACGTAAGCCAGTTTTTATAAGCCTTTGGAGCGATTCACATCTATTTTCCTGATGACGAGGCCATCGAAATGTAGTAGCGAGTTTTAGTGATTTCATTTCTGTGTTTTTTTTTTGAAAAATTATATTTTATATACATACTGTTTAAGTTTATAACATGCGACGAGTACATGGGAAATAGATTACCATCTCATCTTTTCAAACAAATTAATGAAACATTTAAAAACATTACAAATTATGAAATCACTAAAACTCGCTACTACATTTCGATGGCCTCGTCATCAGGAAAATAGATGTGAATCGCTCCAAAGGCTTATAAAAACTGGCTTACGTTCAAAAAGAAGCACTCAAACAGTGTAGCCAACTTCCAGAGGGAGGGGAGACAGGACAGATAAAGAAATAAAAGCCAAATAAAGCCATATAGTACTGAATTTCAGTGATTTCATTTCTGAATGTTCTTTTGAAAAATCTAGTTTATATATATGTTCCTTGTTAAGCCACTTATTTGACGTTGACTGGTTTCTATTTTCTTCTTTTCCTTCCAAATTTGGAAAAACTATTGAATTTGGAATTTTGTTTCTTATGTGCATAGTTGTTTTTGGTAATGCAATTAAGTTAACTATTCTTTCAAACGAAACATTTAATGAAAAATAACCAACACTGAAATAATTAAAAACTTTCTACTGAAAATTGACATTTCATTGCTTTCTCTTAAGTTTTTTAACAAAAATACTTCAAATAAGTATCATTCACATATTAAGTTTAGAATACCGAAACTTTGGATTATGTTATCCAAAACTTTTCTTTACTTCTTACTAATGAAGAATCTCCGTATGTACCATCACTGTAAATAAAGTCTACCAACGACCAACGACCAACGACCAACGAATATAACCGCGCACTATAGTGCACGTCGTAACAAGCAGTTCCAGACCAGAGGCCTTCTACTGCTTGATTACTGTGCTACTATAACTTGGAATGTCAGTAATTCATGTCGGATATTAAGTTAGTCTGTACAGTAATGATGTCGTATTCCCGGTCATGTGGTCTTGTTAGTCATAGTTTTCAATGCTTTTAGTCATGAACTGGAAAGGTAGTCAGATAGTCACTGGATGAAGTAATTATTCAGTGAGGTTGAGGAAGGAATAAAATCTATTTTACGTCAAATAGATTGGGACGTTATATTAATCCAATGAGTGCCGATAGTGAGTTCTTCTTCAACATTGGCTTGTCTTTCGAGCGGCTGTCTTCTTCTCCTGATAACAAGAGGTACGAAATATCGTAGAAAGTTTTTTTATCTTTTTATGTGTTTTTTTATTTAATTTATATTTATTGTTTCTATATATACATGATTAAACCAAAATATGAAATGGGAAAACAAAACTAAGATGTTTTAATCGTAGCAAGCGGTCTTCGTGACAAAACCTAACTGAATGTTGAGTTGAATTCTTATACTTATTGAATTCTACCTAATACTTTAAACAAATGAGAATAATTATTTTAAGAAAACTAGTTGATGTTTAATTAGTTAGTGGGGGAACAAAGCAATTCAGTTTTGGAGAGTTATGTAAAAGAGAAACGAGAGAGTGAAATAGAGAGAGGGAGAGAGAGAATATTAATGTACTAACATAAGTCTGTTCGTGACGAGAACTACTAAATCAACCTGTTTCATTAGTTTTGTATATTCTTATGGGCTAGTCGAACTTGTGGTCATTTAAGCCTTAAATGTACTTCACCTGTCTACCAATTCACCGACTAGGCTTCATTTGTTATTCACTTATTGCTTACAATGACTGTCTACAAAGCCATTCATTATCACATCTTGTCCATTTCGAATGTCCAGTGTATAGACATTGCTGACAGTTATTGGTTAGAAAAAAAAATTTTGTTTAATGAATGATACTGCAAATCACTTCAGTTTGTGTTTTTAACATTCTGTTCAAAATGTTTACATGTAACAAAAACTTTTTGACTTCATAAAATTATTTTCATGTTTACAACTAAAATATGTTATGTATATCGTATCTATAAAATTTAAATATAAGTAATATTATTCGAATATATATATATACGTATATTTGGGGAACAGTCCTTCATTTATACATGTGAGATTAAATTTTCTGCCTACTTTTGTTTTGGAAAAGAAAAACCAAATTTCTTTCCAAAATAGATTTGGTAAAGAAATCCAAAAAACTGATCAAGACAAAAGTAGGCAGAAAATTTAATCTCATATATCTATATATATATATATATATATATATATATAATATATATATATATAATATATATATATATATATATTGGTATACTTTGGGAGCAGACCTTCTTTTAAACATACCTCATTAAAGATCTTGCCAACATTAAGTTTAGTATGTTTCCTACATACCTTTTCAAGGTTTCGAATGCTACCTTTCCATCTCTGTGGTACCATATAAATTAACTCACCGATTTTTTTATCTTTCATTGTATTTTTCATATTACATTTCCGACGTTTCGGTCTACGTTGACCATTTTCAAGGATTCTATATACAAGGTTTTTTTTAAACAATTCTAATAAATACTTATTTACAATGACAATTACATCACTTCTATCAAACATAACTAATAATAAAATATACTTTTAAAAAACACTACCTTAATAAACATGAGTAACAGGTTTGCTACAAAATTCCTGATCAGTCCTGTTGTTTTTCCAGAATTTTAAAGTTACATTCGTGAAAAATAACTATATAGTGATTTAAATAATGTTGTGTAAATGTTCATGTAGGGAATTTTGTAGCAAACCTGTTACTCATGTTTATTAAGGTAGTGTTTTTTAAAAGTATATTTTATTATTAGTTATGTTTGATAGAAGTGATGTAATTGTCATTGTAAATAAGTATTTATTAGAATTGTTTAAAAAAACCTTGTATATAGAATCCTTGAAAATGGTCAACGTAGACCGAAACGTCGGAAATGTAATATGAAAAATACAATGAAAGATAAAAAAATCGGTGAGTTAATTTATATGGTACCACAGAGATGGAAAGGTAGCATTCGAAACCTTGAAAAGGTATGTAGGAAACATACTAAACTTAATAATAGATAGATAATATATAGATAAGATAGACAATAGACAATATATATATATATATATGTATAACAAATTCAATAATATATCAACCGTTGGATAGAATAGGTGTATAATGTAATCGGGATTCGGTCAATTTTCATGGTGTTCCTATCTCTACTCTCCTGATGACTGTTCAACCGATGAGTAGAGACTGTAATTTTGCTCATATCTTTATTCAGTGTCTATACTTTATTGTAAAATAAAGAAATTGTCCAAAATAGACAAATAAGTAATTAATAAAAAATAGCAACACAAAAGGTACGAAAAGGCTAACTAGATTCAATATGTCGAACCGCAGTTGGAAATATTGATTGTGACCATGCTGATTGTTCTTGGTCATTCTAACCAATATTATTGACTGTTTTTAGTTAAAAACAACTTTATCAATGAATGTTACACTCTATCACTGCAGCTTGTATCACTACTACAGAGGGACTTTAAAGAGATGTCTAACAGGTTACAATAAATTTTCTCTAGATAATATAAAAAGTTTACACTTGAGTAGATTTCATTAGAAAAAAATATAAAAAACAAATAAAAATATTTCTTTTAAATTAATAGTTTCACGATAATTATCAAGTTGAAACAACAATAAAAAGAGAAACTTTATTTATACAACAAATATAAACAAACATAAATTATTACTAGTTTAGCATTTTAATTTAATGTTAGAATTAATCCAGTTTATATAGAGTTTTATTAACTATAAAGTATAAAAATAGGGCATATAGTGATTGTATCTTTTGATAAGTAGTATTTATTATGTTTGGCACGCAAGCTGCTGGATTGTTTAAACTGATTTCATGCTTTTCTATTTGACCCAGATATCTCTTGTTCATGGCACTTGCATAAAATTGTATAAACAACTTCATTATAATGTATTAATAGCAAAAATATTTTACACGTTAAATTGAAAATCAAACATATTCAAACAGAAACTACTTTAACCCATAAAACGATCTAAACAGCACAATATATATAAATGAAATTACTAAACAGTCCAAACCAGACAATTAAATGACTGAAAAACACAACACATAAAGAATGAAAACACTTACTGGATCAATATTTCGAACCAAAGTTCGTCTTCAGGTAGATAATGGAAGGGAAGATGATGAGGTACGTGCGTTCAAGACTGCGGGTGGAAGGCGACTCCACTCGAACCCATGTACCTCTTCTTCTACCCTTTTACTCTATTTCTGAAGACAAACTTTGGTTAGAAGTATTGACTGAGTAAGTGTTCTCGCTTTTTATATTTTTTTTCAGTGATATATATATATATATATATATATATATATATATATATGATGTAATTTGTTTTGAGGTTTGAGGTCCAATGAATAAAACTAGTCCTTTTGCCGACGTTTCGACATATATTGATGTCATCTTCAGGGCTACAACATGATTGTTTTACAATTAGCACTACTATTACTACTATTTGGTAATTTATTACATTTTAATATGTACAGTAACAAAGAGGAATTTATTGATAAATCAGTTATTACGACTATGGATTATTTTGTTATACATTAACATAAGGATATTGTTATAATTATTCTATTGCTTTAGAATTATTGCATAAGTATAGAGATCACTATTTGATTACCTTCTAAAGCAATAGAATAATTATAACAATAACCTTATGTTAATGTATAACAAAATAATCCATAGTCGTAATAACTGATTTATCAATAAATTCCTCTTTGTTACTGTACATATTAAAATGTAATAAATTACCAAATAGTAGTAATAGTAGTGCTAATTGTAAAACAATCATGTTGTAGCCCTGAAGATGACATTAATATATGTCGAAACGTCGGCAAAAGGACTAGTTTTATTCATTGGACCTCAAGCCTCAAAACAAATTACATCATATAAATATTGGGTCAAGAAAACAAATCATTATGTATATATATATAGTTCAATGTAGAGAATGAAACATAGAGAAATTAAAAGCACACACTTACAGTCTCTAAGTTTCGATTTGAACCGCCCTTAGGAGACATAACAGAAGAAAACTAAATACCCAAGCTAACATAGAAACAAGTAATTTTTTTAGTCTCATTATTTTTTTTAATCTATTTTTGTTATTAATTATTTTATTCTTTCTTGCCTCTCTTCATTCCATTAGTTGGTTGCATTGATTGAGGGACTCTTGATGAAGATAGATTTCAGTACACACTTGTCTTCAAAGTGGTTTACATCTTTCTACTTGTTCAAGTTGCAATTTTTGTGATATCTTGATGTTTTCTTTCTGTAGATTTAGTTTATATATATATGCTGGGTGCAGTTATCAGGGAGTTTTCCCCTATACTTCTTCAGGCACCTTCCATTTCCTATCGCAAACCTGCTAATCTTCAATCTACCTTTTCTCACATCTCTTCTCCTATGCCTCCTAAAACTGCTGGTGGCATGGTACAATAAGGACGTCGTTGATGTCTTACTTGTCCTATCATCAATCCTGTTCCTTCCTTTACCTCTTTCCATAGTAAATGCACCTACCCTATCTCTCACAAGACCTCTTGTACCTCTGGTAACTGCGTTTATCGTTTGGATTGATCCCAGTGTGATTCCTTTTATATGGTTTTAGCTTCCACCAAGCTAAGCCTGCGTATGAATAACCACAGGTCGTCCGTTGGCAAACGCAGTGACCTTCCCGTTGCTACTCATGCCAGTTCTCACGGACTCAGTTTCAATGACTGTTTCCGTGTACAGGTCCTGAGGCAGATTGATAAGACTAATTCGAAAGTAACTCTGAGAGCTTCAGAAGAAGACCTTATTAGTCTTCTGGGCGGCAGATCTGCTCCTGGGCTTAACCTCAATCGTTAACTGTTCCTTTATTTTTTAATTTATTTTATTTATTTTTTCTATAAGTTGCTATTAGCTTTTAATTTTATTTTAGTTAAATGTTTTCATTCATTTAATTTTTATTTGGCTTTTATTTCTTTATCTTCCTTATCTCCCTTTCCTCTGAAAGTTGGCTACACTGTTTGAGTGCTGCAGTTTAAACGCCAAGCCAGTCGTTATCAGCCTTTGGAGCGATTCACATCTATTCCTGACGACGAGGACATCAAAATATAGTAGTGAGTTCAGTGATTTCTTTTCTATGTGTTCTTTTGAAAATTCTAGTTTATATATATATATATATATATAATAATGAGTCGTTATCAGCCTTTGGAGCGATTAACTTCTTTTCCTGAAGACGAGGACATCGAAATATAGTAGTGAGTTCAGTGGTTTCCTTTCTATGTGTTCTTTTTTAAATTCTAGTTTATATATATATATATATATATATATATATATATATAATTGTTCAAACCACCATAAGAAATTAGAAAAAAGACTAAGAACTTTCAACTGTAACAACCGGTCTTCGTCAGATTCAAATCTTATCTTCAGTTGAGATTTAACTCTGACGAAGACCGCCTGTTAGGGTTAAAAGTCTTTTTTCACATTTCTTAATGGTTTGAACATTGATTATTTTTTCAGGTTCTTATTAAGAAACATTGTTATATATATATTTATATTGTATATTATTTATTAGCGAATTCTTATAAATAATTAGAATTATTTATAAGAAAATATAATTATTAGAGATGTCCACTTAGCGTGAACATCTTAAGTGTATTATTGATGTCGACTAATAACATCCCTTCAGTTCGGCTTGCCATCGGAGCGACTCACATCGAATCACTACAGAATTAGAAAGCAATGAAAATATAGTAGTGAGTTTTTACGATATCTTTTGTGATGATACTTCACTGTGAAGAAATCAGAATAGACTGATGATGTATCTGTTTTTGTATAAAGATAAAACAAAAATTACTGAGAGACATCAAAAATATTAGCCCATTGAACCAAACAATCTGAAAACTAATAAAACATGGAAATGTAAATATAATTTTTAATAATACATTTTTTTTTGTGAAAGCAATAAAGGTTTGTTCATTTAGTTTCATTCAATTCACTCCTCTCTCTGTCTAACTCTCTGTCTCCTCCCTCTCTCTCACTCACTCTTTCTCTTTACTAATAAGTTTTCCTGAAACATCCAAGCAAAAAGCAATTGAAACATGATGAACGTTTTTGTTTCCCAGTTTTTTCTTTTCTTTTTTTTAATTAAATATCCACTAGAATATAAAATAGGTCAACTAAATTATGGACCCAGAATTGTTTTTAGTGGAGGAATGCTGGGAGGAATGCAAATTTTCACATTGCATTCTGATAGGCCTTGTCTAATTACTGACTTGATATACGACTTTAGCCGTCCACTGTTTACTGTCTCACTTCAACCAACATTCCAACACAGTCTCTCACACACAAACAGAGCTCACCTCTTATCTTTACACTACAAAATTAATAGTACCCAATAATTCATTAGGTTTGCAAATATCTTCCTTTATCGCTTTTGTTTAAATAGCAATTTGTTTTATTAATGACACTTAGTTCCAATTTAACTAAAAGCATACATTACTATATATTCACTAAACCATTTAAAATGAATTGCATTTCATATATATATACAACACTAAATTGAATAAACGGTCCACACGGACATAGGACATTTAAATAGTTTAATCAAAACTATTTAAATATAGTTTTATTTAAAAACTTTAAACTAGACAAAACACGACATAGGAGAGAGAATAAAAAGCACACTTACTATATTCTCAATATTTTGAACTGTTGTTCGTCATCAGGAGTAGACTAGAAGAGAGGAAGAAGTGAGAGAGATCTTCACACGTCGAAGAGCAAATCACGAATTTCTGGGAAAATCAAATACAACGAATACTGGAAGTTGTTAGCACTTGAATTGGTAAAAGTAAATTCTGTTAATGTGACTCACAAATGGAATAAGTTGGCAATTAATCTTTGCTCGGTCACTCCAAGGAAGAGTAAATCTATTGAGTGTAGAGAAGAAATAAAGAGAAATACTCGTATTCCGATAAACCAACCAGTTCTCCTATATAAATCATCACCTACCCTACGCACGTACGGTTAGGTTACAGTGGCAGCCTCACAAGGGAACACAGATTGGCCCTTTGTGATACCCCACAAAGAACATGATTCTACATTGGGAGTCTTAAATTTTGTCTAACTGAAGTGTATTTAGAGTAGGGATATCATTAACGAATACCTGACATCGTACAGGCTTGCGGCCGACGGCTTTACGTCTTCCATCATCTCCCTACATTACCTGGGCTTTAGCTTGTCTATTACTTGTGGCCTAGGTACCGTTTTGCGGAGTAACTGTCAGAATTCGTGCTTAGCATTGCGTTGCCCGCCCTCGGGAGGTCCACCTCGGGCACCTCCATGGTTTCAATGGAGGTGGCTAAAGGGCAACTTGTCAACAAGGCGGCCTGGCTTGACTAAGCGGTTATGACACAAAATGTCGAGGAATGTGAAGATCAAAACATGCTTTACCAATACATGAACTCTGAAGTACGACATGCCCACATTTATTCACCCTACATGTAAATAAATTGAAGGCCAGAGTGGGTATTGACCCTGATCAGCTTACCTGATCCCCTTAATAAGGGAGGTAACTATCTATATAAGTGTACTTAAGGGTAAAAGAGTTCAAATGTACTTTCTCATTCCTTACCAACATAAGGAAGTTACATTTCGAACATGGCAAGCAATTCCTATGACAAAGCATGGCTCAATTTTAAATGTTTAATATCAAATACAGCTATATTTCCCAGGATAATATAATAAACATTGATAATAAAACATGATAAAACTCTTGAAATTGTGGCATCTGACAATTGTATTAAAAAAGCTTCTATAAAGCAAACTAAATTAGTTTTAAAATTATCAATAAATATGGAATCAGAATAATGAAAGAAAATGAGACTTTTCATTATATTAAAAAAAAAAGAAGCCATTATAGCATCATAGAAGTTATAATAACATGGTTATGGGAGTAGTTATAAGACTAAATTACACAAGATAGGATCAAAATCATTGTGTTTATCTCGAATGGTTTGCACTCAGTCATATTAAACCTTTTTGTGCAATGAAATAATTTTTACGATCCTATTTGAATGTTTTATTCTAATTAGATTCCGTTATCTTGAAGTCATTTAATATAATATACAACTTCAAATTATGTTTATGTTCTTAATTTATAGCCTTTCTTGCTTGTAGTTTTTACGAGTATATTCCGAACAATTTAAAAAATTACCTTATATGTATGCTAAATCAAAGGTTTTAAATATTCCGATCACATATTTTTTACACTATTTTTTGTACCAATTGCATGTTTAGTGTCCCAATTCCTTCTCTACTGATGATAATTAAACCGAAAAATAAAGACTGTAAGTGTTTTTCGTTTTACTGTGTACTTGTAGTTAACTCTGAAACGTATATAGATGTATGATCAAGGCTAAGACGTTCAAGACTAAGATTTTCAACAACACCAAGCTGTCTTCGTCAGAGTCAAAAACCCAACTGACATTTCATATTATGGCTTTATCATTGATTATTATATGCGAAATCTTTTTATTTATGCGACATGTTTATGCGAAATCTTTTTTTTATACATATATAAAGTAGAAACAGATGGGTTTTTGACTCTGATGAAGACCGCTTGTTACGGTTGAAAGATCTTGGTCTTTTTCCCCTTTTCATATTGTGGTTTGATCATTGATTGTTATTTCACGTGTTTATGTGAAATCTTTTTATATATATATATTTGTCTTTCTTTTGAGAATTGTTTATTCACGTATCACCAATTTGAACAAAGTGTTAGACCAGAAGATGACCTATGATGGTCGAAAGCTTGTCTGTTTTTGAACATTCGAGTATTTTATTAAAGTCGTTTTTCTACATGCTTTCTTAACAGTTTTGTTTGTTACGTTGAACAAGATGTTCAAAAATGGGACTGAGATATTTCGTAGAAAAACTCGTCAGATTTATTCAATAACATAAATAGATTGATAACATAACACTTCCAGATTTACTTCATCTGGAAGTATTAATTTTATCTGACTTATGTTGAGAGAATTTTTTTTTCATTCTTCTTTCTTTTTAATGCCATTATTTGTAAAGTCATATATTACCCATTGTTTTCTTTAAAATAACTACTAAAAGTTATTTTAGTAGTATATTTAATTTTATTTAATAATTCTGTTAAAGAAAATTATGTGATTATTATAAAAAATCATCATAGCTCGTGCTTCGGTGTTGTAACTACCCGACTGTTTTGGCACTTCCATCATCTTTAAGAGAGATGGCAAGTCCCACTTGCTGCACGACATGCGAAACCGGTCGGGTGGCTACGACACGTTTCACGAGGTATGGCAGATTTTTATAATAATATGATGTTTACAAACTACTTTAACACTAAAAATTCGCGTGCATTTAAAACAATTATATTTATGTTTTTCAAAAATTGTTTTCTTTTTAGACGCAATAATTTTTTTTTTGGGCAAGATGTAAAATAATGGAGGTTATTATAATCTAGTCATTTTAAATGTTGTACACCATTCATATCATTGATAACACAACTGAGTGAGACAGTAGGAAATTTTGATACTTTGAATACTTTTGGAAAAAGATTTCATAGACAAAAGGAAAAGTAATTCTAAAACAAAAAAAAAGTTAGAAGAAGTAGAGATAACTAAAATAATATAAATGACAAATCAAAGCGGTAAAAGATAAAAAGAATGCAGAAAGAGTAGATAAAAAGAATGATAAAAAGTGATGGAGAGAGAGAGAGTGAGAGAGAGAGAGAGTGAGAGAGAGAGAGTGAGAGAGAGAGTGAGAGAGAGTGAGAAATCATTTTATTAGACAGAGTTAGCTCGGTATATTGACTTGTTGACACTTAGAAGCTTAAAGTGGAATAACTAGTGTCGGTAGAACTATAAAGGGCTGAGATTAGCTCGGATATCGGATATTCCTGATGGAGGTTTGAAGGAGAAGCGGAGCCAGAAGCTGTCAGAAATCACTCCCTGCTCCAATTTCTAAAGGGGTCGGCACAAGGGCGCTAGACGTTTATACTCCTCTATTCTACACTTACGGTTCTCATACATCAACAACACCCAAGGACAAGGATAGCTTTTCTAAATATATCTTTAACTGAAGGGCATACACAAAAGGAAACACTTACTAGGGAATATATCGACAGCTGGAAATGATGAGCGAATACTTGTTATAAATCCAGTCTGACATTAAAAAATAAACTCCGTACATCTATAGTAAATAATTTATTCTGTTTATTATTTTGTGCGTTCTTTAGATTTATTAAATATTGTTGGATAATATTTTTTTATATGTCTAATTTTTTTTCTGTATTTTTGGATATATCGACTACAATTTCCATGTATTTAGAAGTAATTTTGTTTCAGGGTTACTCCTTTAGCTTTTTAACTTTGTAGCGGAATATAGCCTAATTTATGACAAAATTTTACATTGAACGCGTAAAATGAAAATTAACAACATCTCAAGTAAAGTACGAAAACATTAAATTGACAAAGGTTTTTGATCCACAAATCGTCAGAGTCCAACTGATCAGTATCAGACGAAGATAAATCTGATTGGTGAAGCTCTAACGAAGATAGCTTGTTTCAGTAGAAAAAGTCTTAGTCAATTTTCTGATTTATTACTGTGATTTAGACGTTGAGCTAAACTATATAACAAGATAACACGTGTTTAATGTGAAATCATTGGAAAATCTTAGCCTGATTTCTGAATTTTTTAATACAGTTGAAATTCGGTCTCCAACTACTGCTTCGCAGGTGCACTTCATGTATCTATCTTTTCTCTCCTGATGACAGTTAACCAAAAATTAGAAAACATAACTGTGCATTTCTATTTACTGTGCACCTATAGTTTACTTGAAACGTTTAGACTCGACCAGATCAAATTAAACTTTCAAATAATAATATTATACATTTAATAAATAATTTATTTATTAATAAATTATTCATTTATTAATTTATTTATTAATAAATAAATTTATTAATAATAATAAATAAATACATTTCAACTGTTTATATAAATTACATAAAATGTCATTTGAAAAATCATAAAAAAATTAAACAATGATCAATACCATAATTATTCATAAAACAACAAAATGATCAATTCGTAACATGCCAAAAAAATAGTAAAAATTATTTAAATATAATTTTGATTCTCTGATTAATACCAACCCTGGTTAGTTCGAATCAGATGAATTAGTTGATAACGTTGTGCAACAGATGTCTTAATGGTTTTCCTTGTGTAACGCTCCTATTACATTCTACGTGATTCAAAGTTATCTTAACTATAACCCAGAGGAGACACCCCAATCTCCTAGACACTTGGTGTATGAGTGCTGTTTGAGGGAACCACAAAGACTGGCTGTCATACGTAAGGTCTTTGTTTGTGGAAAGGAGTGGCCCGTTAGGCCTTCCTCATTAATTAAAGAACGAAATTATAAAGAATTTGTAAAATTTTTGTACAGTATAGACATTTAAGAAAAAGATATTATAATGTTGAATTATGAATGAATGTAAAATAAGTTAAAATAAGTATTTTGTGGTGTTAATGAAAGAAGTATTGTATACAATTTGACGATGATGCATGTAATACACAGTGGAACATGCTGGAATAAAATACAAAATAAAAAAAAATAAAATAAGTTAAAATAAGTATTTTGTAATGTTAATGAAAGAAGTATTGTGTACAATTTGACGATGAATAAAAAAAAAACTATAACCCATGTTTACCCATAACCATTTTTTTGTTCTATTTCTACTTTTTGTCTGTTTTTTATTATTGTCAATAATAAGCCAAAAAGAAAGGACTGTTGTGTATACAGGATACCATGTACTAACTGTGAAATGTCTTACATTGGACAGACGATCAAAGGTCTTCTGACAAGGATAAAACAACACAAATATTCCATCAGAAGAGAAGACGAAAAGAGTGCCTTGTTCATGCACATAAGAAACAGTAATCATGTGATTAACTGGAATGAAGCAAATGAATTAATATATGTGTCTTCAGAAAGAAGAAATATCGTGGAAAGTGCGCTCATAAAGAACTTTTATGAGAAGTTGATGAACAATAGCCTAGGACTCTACAAATTAGATGACGTTTTGATTAGCAGGATAATTAAACAGATGAAGACTTCATCATTAAACACATTCAGGGTTGCCATCAATTCTGGAAATTTCAATCAGCCAAGTTAACAAGTATTTATTGTTTTTTTAGTTCACTTGCTCTCTGACGATGTGTTAACGAAAGGCCTTAGAGCATTGTTTCAAAAATTGTTTTCATTGTGGTAAATTAATCCATCTATTATATCAAGTGTTATTTTGATTATTATTCATATATATATATATATTTCTATGAGTTGTCCGGGGAAAGGAAACATGTCGCAAATACCACCACCAGGTCAACAGTGCAGAACTTTTCATCATCTACCAGCCACCCATCAATAGCAGTAATAACATTCAACTGAAGGAAAAACATGAACATAAGAAACCGAAGAGGAAACTAACAACTAACAAAACCTACAACTTGAAGATGTTTCTACGAGAAGAAGTTGGAATCCAGTGTCAGCATCTTTTAATAATCAAGAGGGACTGTGCAACCTCTACCCCTGTTGGCATGAAGATGAAGGCTGCTTTTCGCAGTAAACAACCGAGAGTATCATTTAAAAATCTAGCAATATCCGTAACAGAAAGCAGTAAACAACAACACCCAACCACCACAAAAATCAAAAATAGAAAGGGAGCAGGAGTTCACTGTAAAGTGAGGCTAATGTTTTCTGCCAAACATCATTTAACACAGAGGGACTGTGCAACCTCTACACCTATTGGCAGAACGCAGAGGCTTTTTGCTGAGCAGCGGGCAACTGGGACCTTACGCACGGACCTGTAAACTCCACTTCCATTGGTCAACATCGCAACGAATATATATATATATATATATATATATATATATATATATAAACTAGAATTTAAAAAAGAACACATAGAAAGGAAACCACTGAACTCACTACTATATTTCGATGTCCTCGTCTTCAGGAAAAGAAGTGAATCGCTCCAAAGGCTGATAACGACTGACTTGGCGTTCGAACTGAAGCACTCAAACAGTGTAGCCAACTTTCGGAGGAAAGGTAGACAGGGAAGATAAAGAAATAAAAGCCAAATAAAAATTAAAAAAAGACTAAAATAAAATTAAATTAAAATTAAAATTAATAAAATTAAAATTAAATTAAAATATATATATTGTAAACAGGAAAACGATCCAAAAGGACAACAAAGGTTTCACGGTGAATCACAAACACAGAACTAAGGAACAAACACACTTACTGTCTCTAATTTTCGGTTGAACGGTCATCAGGAGAGTTGAGATAGGGACACCAAGCGCACTTGTGAAGCGACGGAGACCCAAGCGCTTCACAAGTGCGCTTGGTGTCCCTATCTCAAGTCTCCTGATGACGGTTCAACCGAAAATTAGAGACAGTAAGAGTGAAGATTCAATAATATATATCGACCGTTTGACCTACACCTATATATGTATATATAAAAAAAAAGAATTAACAGTAAACACGTGAAATAAAAAAAAAACAACTATACTCGTAAACACAACAAGATGTCCAAAAATGGAACTGAGATATTTCGTAGAAAAACTCGTCAGATTTATTAAATAACATAAATAGATTGATAACATAACACTTCCAGATTTACTTCATCTGGAAGTATTAATTTTATCTGACTTATGTTGTGAGAATTTTTTTTTCATTCTTCTTTCTTTTTAATGCCATTATTTGTAAAGTCATATATTACCCATTGTTTTCTTTGATATTTATTTTAATGATCCAGTATAAACTGAAATTAAGAGGGATTCCAATTTTCACCTGTGCAAATATTTAAACAAGAACATCAGAGTTTTATAAGTATATAGATTTATCATAATATTTCAGTTTTCATATTAGGACGTGTAACACATTAAAATAAGATATATAATATTTAATTGAAAAATATACACAAAGTAAAAAATTTAAATTTGGATCGCCTGATTGAAAAAAGATATATTGAAATTTGAGAAGTCACTATATTTCATTTCATTGTCATTCATAACATTTGAAATGTCTGTAATATATGACCATTTGATTCTAAACAAAAAACGAAAACAAATTAATTAAAAACACATAGAGTAATTATATAGCTGAAACTGATGGTAATCTCGAAATTTATTAGAATAAGTCGGTAGAGTTATAGGGAAGTGGATGCAGACATGGTTTAATTTTGAAATGTGTGTGTGTGTGGGGGGAGAGGGTGTTGTGACGTCAGAGGCCATCTCTCAGGTCACTAGACATGAGGATCAAAACAATTACTTACGAAGTCTGAGTTGGGAGTAATGCCATCATGTCTGAGGAGCACTGATTACTGGCCAAACCTCTCATTAGGAATAATTCCAAATGAATTATTTCCCTTATCTTAAGGAACCTGCTTTCTAAATAAAACAAACCTCTTTCTCAATTATCCATTCGTATAATCTTCTGAAGGGAAGAAAAAAAAAAACAATGAATTACTAGCTACACTGTCATTTGCCTAGTCAAATGAAAAAACAGTTATTAAACTGATAGTAGTGTTATGTTTATCTGGATTTAATTTTAAAACATAACTTGGGTGTCTTAGTGGCTTCGATCACCAGATCCCCTTCCTTCTACTGGCTGTGAAAACAAGACAAGTAACCCTAAAAAAAATTAAGCAAATTTTGCTATTTTAAATGTTCCACCAGAAATAATGCATGACATTTTCCAAAAAGTGATACATATTAATTATATATATATACATATATATTGTAATGTACATTGTGTATGTAATATACATACATATTACAAATTGTTATAGAATAAACATAATTTAAATTTGAAAAAAAAGTAAGTTAATGTATGCTGGCCAAGCATTCAAGTTTTTTCCTTCATGATAGGTTAACAAAAAAAATTAAAAGTGTTTCTTTTTCTGTTGTTTGTAAATCTCTTTAAAAAAAAAACATGGATTTTGGTTAGTAGTAGTATTGTTTAGTGAGTATTGTGTCTCATGTGACAATAGAATCCAGAGCCGTAATCGTTATTTGGATTTTAAGACTTATTAAGAGTCCTAAATTTCGCGTAACTCAAGTGTATTTAGAGTAGGGATCATAAATGAGTACCTGAAATTGTACAGCCTTGGGACTGACGGATTGCGTCCTCTCTCAGATTATTCATCTCCTTTGTGAAGATATTGAAGGCTATAGTGGGTATCGAACACCGGACCTACCAGTTCAGAGGCGACCATGTTGCCACTGAGCAAAGCTGACACGCTAACATAACCTAACGTGTAAGAGTATGTAAATTCATGCATTCTTTTTCAATGATTATTGTTTTCTATTCTATCGACGGATAGAATAAATAAAATAAAAAAACGATCCCTTAACGGGTTAAAAATTCAGCCCTTACGGTCATTTTGTTTGATCGGACGTTTGGGTACAATCACTCAGATTACTGTCTAAAACTGTTGCCCAAGTTCCATTCCCTTCACCAATTTATTAAATAAATGTAAACTACTCTAAGTATAAATACTGCAATATAAGTAATTTAACGATGGAGATATATTTGACTATACTAATGTAAACCATTACATGTGTTTATCTATAAAACTAAAGTTTCTTCAATGATATTATTTTATTGTTTCGCAAAAATATTGTCCTTGTACAGAAAAGTGACAATAAAATAATGACAATGGCTATTCGAGACTGGTTCTCAATAGAGGCTCAATTGACGAGGTTAGTAACCAACTGTTGATCTCATTGCCCTGTCAGTAATTAAGACCACTTAGTGGTGAGATCATTCCGTCTGCTTGACACGCTCTTCCATCTCCATAAACACTCTATCCGTTTAACTATACATTTCCCTTAACGGTTTTTTTCCCTTTTACATCATTATTTCCGTTCCTCTTCAAATTATACACAATTTTGTAATCTAGAAATTCATTGGATTTTAAAAACACTGCTATTAAAATGTATATGTACGTACAATCATTGAACTAATTTCAAAATCCTGTTTAAGGTGTACGGATTTTCACTCTACTCTTACGGTCTGCTTTGTAACACATTAGACCAGTCAAATGATTTGAACTGAAAATCTACTGATCAATACATTTTGCGACTTAAAAAGAAGAAGAGGAAAAGTTATGTTCCATTCAAAATCATCTTTGTTTATCCAGTAGTCGATATTTTCCTAAACTGAAGTTGGTACCACCCATTCCTGAATTCCACGATATTTTCATTTCACGTATTTATTCCGACATAAAGTCATCATGAACTCCATTGTATGAATTTAGTGAGAAGTTAAAATCCATAAGGATGTATTACTTTCTTTTAAGTTTTTTTAGTCTCATATTACAGTTTTATTATTTGAAGTTCATCAATAATGAAAATTTTACATTAACAAATATTATATAAAACAAATAAATGAAACGGTCCCCTAAACTAAATAAAATAAAATTCACTGAAACAACACATATAAATGTGATTAGAGAAAGCCACTACTATATTTCAACTCCGCCATCATCAGATAGAGAGACAAAGAAGTGAGTAGCTCTGAAGACCAGCGACGACCCTGTCAAATCTTCTCAGTCAATTCAATAACTCTGAGTTGAGCCATCGATTTCTTCAGAGCGACTCACTTCTGATTCTCTCTTATGACGGCCAGTAAAAAAAAAATAGTGAGTTTCTATTTTGCTATTGTGTGTGTTCTTTTTGTTAATCTGCTTTATTTGCTTAGAGGAATCGTTCATTTGATTTGTTATATATAAAAACCACATTTACAGAAAATAACAAACATAAATGAGATTACAGAAGCTCCCGACTATATTTCGACCACTTCATTAGGTAGAGTGACAAAGAAAGAAGTCACTCCGAAGACCGATGACGACCCTGTCAAAACTTCTCAGTCAATCAAATTCTTTGTCTCCCTGAAGACGATCCGGTCGAAATATCGTAGTTAGTTTGTGTAATCTGTTTTGGTGTGTTTTTTCTGTCAATCTAGTTAATGTGTAATTTACGGTGACAGTATTTCATTAATACAAATACATTATTATAAATATAAAAAACTCAGTTAATGCATGTATTAACTAAGATTTCGCATAATTATCTCAATACATGTTACTTACATGTATTGAGATTCTTGTTATGATATAAGTATCGAAAGAGTTTTGTCCTAAATATATATAAATATATATATATTGTTAAATAGCAGAGCAGATTCTGCATTCACGATGTATGCCGTGAATACAGAATCGCTCTGCTATTTAACAATCGTGAATGCAGAATCTGCTCTGCTTTTTAAGAATACATGCTTAGATGAAGACCTGCTGCCAGTTTATATATATGAATTAAACACCACAATAAACAAATATATATTAATTACAATGCTCTAAGGCCTTTCGTTACAACATCATCAGAGAGCTAAATGAACCAAACAAAAAATATAACAACAAGTTAACCTGGTTGATTGAAGTCTTCAGGATTGCTGGCATCCCTGTCTGAATTTAATGTTCCTAAAATTAAAGGAGTCTTCATCTGCTTACTTATTTTTTTATTAATATTTCATCCAGTTTGTAAAGTCCCGGACTATTGTTCATTAAATTTCCATAGAAGTTTTTTATGAGTGCACTTTCAATAATATTTCTCCTCCTTTCTGAAATTAATTATTGGAATTAATTTTTATACCTTCAGTATAATGTATTTTATATACATAATACACCTAAATATGTGTATGTAATGTATTTTATATACTTAATAGAAATAACTATATGTTGCCAGCATAAATAGTATTATAATTTCAGAAGTATAAAATATATTAACCTTTTGAGATAAAATGATTTACATTTTAATGAAGTATTTAACTGTTAAAGTGAAGGTATTACTGGGAGCAATGTAATTTATTTAAATAAAAGGAGGACAGGTGAAAAGTATGCATATCATTTTTCATGTTGGAGAAGTGAAAGGGTCGAAGTGGGTGAGATTTACGGCAAGGATATGTTTATGTAACACCGTATGTTTTCAACGCGCCTCTCCTCTGATGATAATGATTACACAAGTGTATCATTCTCGGCCACTTTAATTGAAACTAAGCTAACTCAGTTTATTATTGCAAATTCTATGAAAAAAAAAGTATACCATTATATATATTAATATAGAACACTTATTAAATCCTCAACATAGACACCATTCTGAATATAACACCTTATTTTATCTCATCAAGATTTGTTTAACAAGTCTTTTATATATATATATCTATATATTTCAAGCTGTAACTACAAACAAAACAAGAAAGAATACTACATGACAAAACTCGTGATTTTCGATCATTTCGACTGTCTTGCCGTCTTCAGGGGAGGTAAGGAAAAAGAAGAAGGAAAACAGCAGTGGATATGAGAATGTGTTCACTGACCGATCTATACACACACACACCCACATATATATAAGTACATATATAATATATATAAAAAAAGATTTCACGTAAACACGTGAAACAACAATCAATGATCAAACCACAATAAGAATGGGAAAACAAGACTAAGATCTTTCAACCGTAACAAGCGGTCTTCGTCAGAGTCGAGTCGATCTTCCTTCTTCTTTTTCCTTACCTCCCCTGAA
This sequence comes from Hermatobates lingyangjiaoensis, assembly GCA_026182355.1. NCBI lineage: Eukaryota > Metazoa > Arthropoda > Insecta > Hemiptera > Hermatobatidae > Hermatobates > Hermatobates lingyangjiaoensis. The sequence goes on from JAPFBL010000085.1 coordinate 4,230,331, forward strand.
GACGGCAAGACAGTCGAAATGATCGAAAATCATGAGTTTTGTCATGTAGTATTCTTTCTTCTTTTGTTTGTAGTTATAGCTTGAAATATATAGATATTTCAGCAGTTGGGTTTTTGACTCTGACGAAGACCGCTTGTTACGGTTGAAAGATCTTAGTCTTGTTTTCCCATTTCTTATTGTGGTTTGATCATTGATATATATATATATATATATATATATATATATATATATATATATATAAAGATTTCACATAAACACGTGAAGTAACAATCAATGATCAAACCACAATAACTGAGTTGGGTTTTTCACTCTGGCGAAGACCGCTTGTTACGGTTGAAAGATCTTAGTCTTGTTTTCCCATTTCTTATTGTGATTTGATCATTTATATATATATATATATATATATATATATATATATATATATATATATATATAGTTCAATATAGACAAAGAAACATAGAGAAATCAAAAGAACACACTTACAGTCTCTAATTTTCGGTTTGAACCGCCTTCAGGAGAGATAATAGAGGGAAACCAAGCGCACTGTTATATATATATAGGTTACTTCCCGTTGCGTCTACAACGTGCTTGGTCTCCCTTTCTCCCGAAAATTTGAATCTGTAAGTGTGCTTCCTTACTCTGTGCGTTACTCTTCTTGAATTATTAATATATATATATATATATATATATATATAATTAAAATAAGCAGTGACACATAAACTGAAACACAACAAAGACTCACTTTTCAATATTTCGACCGTAATGGCGGTCGAAATATTCAAAAGTGAGTCTTTGTTGTGTTTCAGTTTATGTATCACTGCTTATTTTAATTGTAATCTGTCCTGCCGGACCGTTTTTCGTTTATCATGGTATATATATATAATAATAATATCAATATAATAATATTCAATATCAAAATTGAAGATAGGTAGCACACAAAGTAAAGAAACACACTTCAAACTCAAATTTTCGGGCAATCCGTCTTCAGGAGAAAAGAGAAAGGGAGACCAAGCACGTTGTAGACGCAACAGCTAGTGATATATATATATTTATATATATAAAACAAGATTTCACATAAACACGTGAAATAGCAATAAATGATGAAACAACAAAATGAAAAGGAAAGGTCTTTCAACCGTAACAAGCGGTCTTCGTCAGAGTCCCTCAAAAACAAACTTATTAAATACCCTATATATATATATATATATAAATATTTAAATTACACAAAGCACGACACAGAAAAGAGAATACAAAGAAAACTTACAGAATTCAATATTTCGAACTGTTGTTCGTCATCAGGAGAGTAGACTAGTAGAGAGGACGAAGTGAGAGAGATCTCCCCACGTCGAAGAACGGAGCGCGAATGAAGAAATAAAGAGTCAACCGAAGAGAGCAGCACTAGCGTAAAAAAGGAGCTAGGCACTAAACGTCGGAGAACGGAGAAAGCAAAAACAATAGATAAAATTATAAAATAAAAAATTATAAATTAAAAATTATAAAAAAGGAAATAATAAAAAATAAATAAATAAATAAAATAAAAAATATATATAATAAAAAAAGGAAAAAAATATATATAATAATAAAATAATAAAAAAAAATATATATATATGAATATGAATATATAAGTTAAAAATAAAAGGAAAAACAAATAAAAGTTAACGCTTCTGATTTAAACCGGGATCTGATCGGGCCCCCAATAACCATATGTGGGCCTCCTCAGACGCTCTTAATGTCAAACTACGGTCATCAGTGGTCACTAGCTTAATGATTTGAACAGAAAAGCAGTCATTAAAAGAAAGGTTATGGCTGTTGGCATGGATAGCTACAGGAAGCTGTTTGCGCTGACCGACCGAAGCTCTATGGTTGTTCAAACGCTCATTGAGCTTGGTAGAAGTCATACCAATGTAGAATGCTCCACATTGTCTACAGTTCAGTCGGTAGACGCAATTCCTGGATGAGCAGGAGGTGTTAGGTGGGACGCGGAAAGAGTTGGTTGGTGAGGAGAAGAAAGGTGAAGGGTTAACTAAAGGACAGGTAAGGCAGAGGCGACGGCCGCATTTCTCCATACCAGCACGCACCACCCCAATCCCAGGAGTTTCAAGGGATCTGTGGGAAAACAGGTTTCCTAAATTGGGAGGCTTTCTGAAGGACAGGCGAGGGGGTTTTCGGAAGACGGAGGAGGTGGAGGGGGAAGAGGACAGGAGAGGAAAAATGTCCTTGATGATATTCCCGATCCTATGGACCCCAGGAAAGAAAGTAGTTACGAGGAAGGGAGAACTGTTGGGTTCAGCGGCAGTCCTAGGAAGATATTGATTGGTGGCAGGTATTAAGCGTTTATCAACAAACCTGGGAGAGTAGCCCCGCTGGACGAATTTCTCCCTAAGTTTGTCGATATGACACTGTCGTTGATAGAGGTCACTGCAAATACGGTGTATGCGGATGGAGAGGGAACGAGGTAGGGACTTTTTTGTGTGGGATGGGTGACAACTATTGAAGTGTAGATATTGTTGGGCATTGGTAGGTTTTGTGTGTATGGAGGTGGTGAAGGTCCTGCCGCTTAGGGACACTACTACATCTAGGAAGGTTAAGGAGGTATAGGAGAAGATTATATTATATATATATAGATTATATTATATAATATATATATATTATATAATATAATATATACGACGACGTATATATATATTATAATATAATATAATAATAATATGACGACGAGTTCATCGAAATATAGTACTGAGTTTCTGTTTCATTTCTGAGTGTTCTTTGTGTCAATTTTACGTTATTACAACAATAGGAGTATTTGTTTTTCACTGCGGCATACATTTTATAGTGCTTTATGAGGGTATAAGTAAGGTTACAGTAGGAGTCCCACGAGAAAATAATATATAATATAATATAATATAATATATTATATAGATTATATTATATATATATTATATTATATATATATATAATATATTATATTATATTATATATAGGAGGATTTTTATATATATATATATATATATAAATATTTCATATAAACACGTGAAGTAACAGTCAATGATCAAACCACAATATGAAATAGGAAAAAAAGGCTAACATCTCTCAGCTGCAATAAGTGGTCTTTATCAGAGTCAAAAACTCAAATGACTCTGTTTTATTTATATAATTATAGTATATAAATTAAATAAGTTACATTCTATATATGCTTAGGAACGAATAACGGACTTTATTTTCTAAATATTAACTAAGTTAAAAATCTATCAACAGAATTAAAAAATGTTGATTTGTTTTCTTTAATAATTTGATAACACATTATTCTAATTAATAATGAATTAATTCACAATATTGTGAATTAATATTATTTCTAAAATCGTAACATTTGCTAAAGCAACTAAATCTTTATTTAGGTTGAAGTGTATAAGAAATGCTATTGTCCAACATGAGATGGCTTTCTCTTCACGAGTCATTGCTTGCCCCTTCTCAAAACTTATTGATTCAAATCGATAAACAAAAGCTAGAGCCTTTCTATCCACTGTTCTAAATAAACTTCACTTTAACTACTTGAATATTACTTATTCAATACTAAAATAGGTATTTATAAGGAATGTATAATACAACTATCTGCATATATATATACATAATTATATAATAATATTATATATATATACTTTTTCGTTGGAAATACGATCCAAATCGGACAAATGTAGTTCAATATAGAAAAAGAAACATAGAGAAATCAAAAGAACACACTTACAGTCTCTAATTTTCGGTTTGAACAGTCTTCAGGAGAGATAAGAGAGGGAAACCAAACGCGCTGGTTCAGAGACGGTTGGAGACCAACCAATGAGACGGTCTCCAACCGTCTATGAACCAGTGCGCTTGGTTTCCCTCTCTTATCTCTCCTGAAGACGTTTCAAACCGAAAATAAGAGACTGTAAGTGTGTTCTTTTGATGTCTCTATGTTTCTTTTCTATATTGAACTATATATGTATATATATGTCTGCCTGCGGAGCGACTCGTTTATATCTTCCTGACGACGAGTTCATCGAAATATAGTACTGAGTTTCTGTTTCATTTCTGAGTGTTCTTTGTGTCAATTTTACGTTATTACAACAATAGGAGTATTTGTTTTTCACTGCGGCATACATTTTATAGTGCTTTATGAGGGTATAAGTAAGGTTACAGTAGGAGTCCCACGAGAAAACACACAACCGGAACATAGCCAGGGCTCTCCTGGCTACTTCATCCACTGACTATCAGACTACTTTTCCAACTCATGACTAAAAAGATTGAAAACCATGACCTCAATAAGACCACATGACCGCGAATACGACATCATTACTGTACAGACGAACTTAATATCTGACATGAATTACTGACATTCCAAGTTATAGTAGCACAGTAAGCAAGCAGTAGAAGGCCTCTGGTCTGGAACTGCTAGTTACAACGTGCACTATAGTACGCGGATATATTCGTTGGTCGTTGGACAACCGGAACATTGGCTCTTTGAGATACCGTAAAATGAACATTCTGATTTGGGAGTCTTAAATTTTACCTAACGTAAGTGTATTTCGAATACGGATCTTTAAAGAGTACCTGACATCGTACAGGTTCAGGACCGACAGCTTAACATCCTCTTCGTGAGGAAGCTGTTGGTTTCCCGCGATATGGCTAAAGGGTACCATGTCAAAAAACATCAACCAATTCTACTTTATCATGGTATGGCCGAATGGCTTAGATGCATTAATAAATCAAAACAGGCTAAACTACTCGTACATTCGCAGTTTTTTCATCTCCCGTGTGAATAAATCGATGGCCAGCGTTGGTATTGAACCCGGATCTACCAGTCCAGAGGCAAGCACGTTGCCGTTGGCTACCGTGGCACCAAATAATAATTCAATGTAACACTTCCAAGTCAAACAGTCTCTTGATAACAACAAACATAAATAAATAAACAATAAAAGTGGTTTCTTTCTAAAACTTCTTATTAAAAAAAAAAAGAAATATGAAAGAGCGAAATAAAAGCAAACATTTAATATTACAAACATTTTAATAAGAAAGGAAGCAATCTGTCGCTAGTACAGAGTTCAATATCATTACAAAGAGAAGGCCCTGCTTGTCCTAACAACACCCTCGCAATGACAGGAGGGTAAATGTTTTATCCCTTCCAACCCTCTACAAGTCATTGATCCAACATCCCTTAGGGGAGGCCTCCCCTCCTCTCCTGCAATCGCCTACTAATCACTATTATACCGATTTCGTAAACAATCAAGGATCCTTCATATAAAATTTAAGACTTTAATCCTAACCTACCGGACCATTATATCCCAACATTAACAATTACTCTGTTTAATATTAAGGAGAGGTGGGGGAATAAGGTAAACTAAATTAGCATTTTAATTATATTATTTAAAACTACTATCTTTTAACATGACATCGGCATTGCTTCAGTGTTGCCAAATTTTATCTAATTATTTGAATTACAAATGAATATCTAACTTATAATAGTTCCCTTTTTTTACTTTTAACTAATTCCATGTATACTCTCCCATCTCCTTGATTAGTCAAAACAAATCTACAATATCTTTTTTGTGGTATTTTCCTATTCCTTAATAAATATAATATAATTATAATTAAAACGATAAAAACAAAAATTCAGAAAAAAACTTGAGGAATAATAAATATACAGATAGTTTGCACTTACAGTTTTTGCTAGACTGTACCAGCAAGAATAATGTAGAGCAAGTGAAAATCATTCAGTTGTTTGTTTCTCAAATTTAGTTGTTTCTGATAAACAAAAAGGTCTATATCAACTATACCTTCAATTAGAAATAAACACTTAGTGAAAAACAGTACGGAAAAAATGATATGTTTTAACATGTAAATGTAGTTATAATTTCAATTTCTATCATAATCGTGAGAGAAGTAGTCGAATAGGTGACTGGGTTCCAACTAGCTTGTGTTACCTGGCTAAGTAGCTAACTACTTCTCTCCTGATTATGGATGATGTCAAAATATTGAAGCGACTTACATGATTGATTTTTCTATCGCTTTTTTGTAACTGATTTACTATGTAATATATATAAACATAGTTTATATATAATCCACAACTTCAGTTTATATATATAATACTATCAATGACCAAACCACAATATGAAATGGGAAAACAAGACTAAGATCTTTCAACCGTAACAAGCGGTCTTCGTCAGAGTCAAAAACCCAACTGATATAATAATATAACTACTATATATACTATAGTTATACTATATAATACTATAACTATCCACTCAAGATCTTTATACACATGACTTTACAAAAAAAAAACATTAAAGAGAAACATATAGTAAGAATTGATATAACTAATTTCAGCATTTTCACACCGACGTCATAAAATCAGATCTGGTTAGTTATGTGATTAGGTAACTAATCACATAACTAATCACATCGTAAAAACGTCATAAAACGACTTCTGGTACCTGTTCTGGTATGTTCTGGTACCTCAAAACATGTAATTCCGTCAAAATCTCGAGATCGAATTTTTTCACGATCACTATACTTTACTTATAGTAAAGTAAAAAAATACAATGATTATATATTTGTAAATTTATAATTTACACGATGATGTCTGTGTGTCAATTATATCAAAAAAGGTTTGTAATCAAACAAGGAAAGCGTGTGAGAAACAAACTGGAGAAAGAATGCTTCCTAAAATCCTTATTTATTTTTGTGACTATTATGTTGCTCTTAATTGCTTTTTTGCTTGTTGCATAATATTAAGTTATTTTTTTATTAATCATATATAAATATATAACAACACATTATACATTTATGTGATGCGATTTAAATGATAATAATGTGATTATATTGCAAGCACAATTTGTAGAAACTTGATTCTTGAAAAGTGATCACCCAAAGTTGTTAGGTGATTAATCCCCCATATCTGAACAAACAAACTTAATCTTTCAAATTGAATCTATAGTATTATAGTATTACTATAATACTATTTATATATTACTATACTAACATAAAAGTCAAAATATTCAGAATCATTCTCGTCCTGAAGATGGCTCCAGGAAATAGTTGAAACTGACAGTAAGAAGTATGTTATCTAGTTTAGAGACAGTAACGAAAACAATTATTCAGGGAAGAGAGAGAAACTTATCAAGAAGCAAGTTTTGACATATTATTTTTACATTTTTAATAATATATGTTTACAGGAAGGACGGCTACTAAAATTTACAAATATATAATCATTGTATTCTTTTTCATTGAAATATTCTGTGAATGTAATGCAAATGATTTTTAGTATTGAATTTTGTAACTAATTAAATAAAGGCTATTTAGTAGAAGTATTTTATTGGCAGAATTGTAACTTTCTCTGTTTTTTCTCTATGATATTATGTTGATTTTTCAATCAGACAATTTAAGTAATTGATATACAATAAAATTCAACAGGCATTTATGTGTGTAAAATAGATATATGTTTGCATTCAATTAGTTTGTATTGTGCAATACAAAAATGACAAAAGATAACCAGATATAAAGTCAAAATTAACTGCTTTGGGCAGAGTAACATAACATTGATGAATGTTACAGTATATAAAATTAAACTATAAGTTATTGTTTCTACAATGAGATAGATTGTATAGGTATAAGAGAATACAATTTACTAAGGGAATCGAAAAGAGAAAGGAGCCAAAACTGTGCAAAGCCTGTTCAAACAGACGAAGAGAAATGTTTTGACAGGAGACCTTGTCGCTAAGGCCAATTTAAACTAACTCCATGTTTGAACTTCATTATGAATTGGTCTAAAACCATAAAACTGAGCTAGAGAGGCACAGTTTGCTCTAGCATGAAACTTATTTAATTAAAGCGAAAGTGTTTAAACACACTGATCTAATCAAGCAATACCTGTGTTCGCCTGTCTGCCTGCCTTTAACATTTGATTCAATCCAACAACAAACCATCAACTCAATTAGAAATTGCCAACCAAACTCCAATTGCGAATTCATTAAGTTTTGTTTTCTTAAGTGTTTGCAAATAAAAGGAATATAGAAATTAAAACATTGACATTTGTGGAGATGAGAGGATAGCAAAATCAAACACGACAAAATTAATGAATTTATGGTATCATATACCAACATCTTCATAATTCAATTAATCAGTTTTTCTGATATTTATTATGAAATCATTATACATATACTAGTAATAAAGTTGATAGAGATCAACAGATTACTTAAGTAACACTACTAAATACTATTAATGTAATGAATTCCTTATTTGATGCTCCTTGAAGGGGGTCTAAAAATGAAAAAAAAAACACTTTAAAGTACTGTGTACTTTTCAATTTTTTTAAGCCAAACCTAGGTAAAATAAAAAAATTAAACTATGTATATATATATATCGGTCTTCGTCAGAGTCAAAAACCCAACTGAGGGGTATTTGACTCTAACGAAGACCACTTGTTACGGTTGAAAGATCTTAATCTTGTTTTCCATTTCATATTGTGGTTTGATCATTGATATATAAATATATATATATAAACTAGAATTTAAAAAGAACACATAGAAAGGAAACCACTGAACTCACTAATATATATATATATATATATATATATATATACCATGATAAACGAAAAACGGTCCGGCAGGACAAATAACAATTAAAATAAGCAGTGACACATAAACAGAAACACAACAAAGACTCGCTTTTCAATATTTCGACCGTAATGGCGGTCGTCCTCAGGAGAAGAAGTGAATTGACGGAGGGACGACAGTCAACTGAAGAACTCACTGGGTGAGGGCTAAAGCAGTGCTGCCGCAAAGGAGACAAATAAAAAAGGAACTAGGAAGTCGAGAGCAAAAAAAAAAAAAAATTTGAAAGGTAGAAAAAGGTTAAGAAAAGAAAAAATAAAGAAAATATATAGAACAATTAAAAAAATAAAAAAAAATAAAAAAAAAATAAAAAAAATTAAAAAATAAATAAATAAATAACTAACGATTTAAATTCAAGCCAGGTTTCGAGCGTGCCCCTAGGAGCCAAATGTGGGCTTCCTCAGAAGCTTTTAAAGTAACTTGTCTGTTATCACTGGGGACTTGTTTAAGAACTTGGACTGTGAAACAATCATTGAAACTGAGATGGTGGGAATTAGCGTGAGTGGCGACAGGGAGACTGCTGCGTTTACCAACCGAAAGCCTGTGATTATTCATCCGAAGGTTCAGCATCGTAGATGCTAAACCAACGTAAAAAGCATCACATTGGGTGCATTTCAAGAGGTAAACGCAGTCAGTGGAGATACAGGAGGAAGGACTGTGAATAGGGTAAGAATTAAGATTAGTTAGAGACTCAAATGAAGACCCAGAATCAACAATGGGACAGGTAAGACATCTCCGACGTCCACAACGTTGTAGGCCACCGCTGCTTTGGGGATTCTGAATAAGTTTGCCGGCCCGGTGGGAAAAAATATTTGAGAGATTGGGGTTGTTGTGTTTTTTTTATCTTTATTTATCTTTGTTGTGTTTCTGTTTATGTGTCACTGCTTATTTTAATTGTTATATATATATATATATATATATATATATATATATATATATATATATATATATGATCAAACCACAATAAGAAAATGGGAAAACAAGACTAAGATCTTTCAACCGTAACAAGCGCTCTTCGTCAGAGTCAAAAACCCAACTGTTTTGTTTTTTTCCCATTTTCTTATTGTGGTTTGATCATTGATTGTTATTTCACGTGTTTATGTGAAATCTTTATATATATATATATATTTAAAACAATTTGGTTTTATAAATGTATATTCTAGATTTAAATTTATTTCTTTTTAAGTTCTCTGAACACATCATTCAGTCTGTGTTAAAAGAATAGAGGAATATATTACAAGAAGTTAAAAATCCCTTCAGAACCTATTATGTAAAGTACTCTGTAAAAAAACATTCAATTAAAGTTCGATTTTAAAATATCTCTATCTCAAATTACAATCCGTTTTTTTTTTATTTTATCTCCAAACTATCAATGACAGAGTAAAAAAAAAAATCATCGCCTCTGATTAATGCGAAAGTGAAAAACGAAACCGGCCGTGTGACAAGGAGCTACTGTTCGGACCACCAAGTCGCTGGAGGTTATGCTTTTGTCGGCTTCACTTTTTTACTTTTTTTGTTTAATCAAAATTACTTGCAAAACGCATACACTGATTTAATAATGTTTAGGAATACGTCCAGTATAAAACTTAAAAAAATTTCTATTAGTTTCTAAAGAAATCGAATTATTTTTAAAAATAAAGGAAGCCTGATTTAAATCACTGGTTTAAATTCAAACAATTATTTATTTATTCACTATATATAATATATATATATATATACTGTTAAAAATTATGCCAATTTTTATTCTTGTCCTTTTGCGAGTAATTTTTCAAACTTTCTGAATATGGCCTTCCACCTTTCCAATAAGATATAAAGCAATTCGCCAAATGTTTTATATTTTTAAAGTCTAAAGACTCCCTTCAGTGATGATGGTCAAAGCTGACCGAAATGTTGGAATCCTTCAGAATATTTATTATTTATTGTGAGTTTGTAAATAAAGAAAGCTCCCAAAATACACAGATATATATATATATATATATATATATATATATATATATATATATACATAAACTCGATTTAAATTCCGAAAAACGATCCAAACCAACCAGATAATATAAGTTCAAATATTAAGCAAAATAACACTTACTGAAAACAAAGACACTTATTATTATAATACTCGGTAAATCTGTCTTCTGGACAAAAAAAAAAGAGATACTGGGAATGGCTAAGTAATCCAACTCTGCTTTTTTTTCTTTTGAAGAAAGATTTACCAAAAATTAGAAGCAGTAACCCTTTCTTGGCTAGCATCTATTTCTCCTGCTCAAGACGGATTCACCAAAAGAAAAAAAAAAAAAAAAAAAAAAACTACACAAGTTAGGAAAGTTACTTCTTATGTCTTGTTACAATACAAACATATTAAAATTACACACAACCAAATTGAGTTTTAAAATTACACTGAGAGGTTCCTATCAACTAGAAAGTTATCAGATACAAACTAAAGAATAAATGTACATTATTTAGATAACAGGTTGAATAAATAACGAGAATATGAAGTCTTTTGAACAACTAATTAAAATGTCCTCTGGTAGCAAGAAAACATGGGAGTGGCCTTCCAGTATTTTCCTCGGAATTAAGGAACTTTCAATAAACAAGTATTTTAAGTGTTATTATGGGCTTTAAGTTATTTTTCTGGCTTCATTATGTCTGCCTAGCGGACATTGTAGTACTGAGACATACCTGCGTATGTTGCAAAATTTTCTTTTTTAAACTACATATATTTTATATTGTTTTTTGTCCTTATCAAAGCTGGATACAACCTCAAACGATTCGCATAAAAATACCTTAAGCTAACATTTTGTTTGTACTTATAAATATCTGCCTCAACGATAAAAAGGCATTACCATGTTATTAAGAAAATAAGTTACCTTATTCATGTACAAATACTTTATTTTGTAATTATAGTTTGCTAAAAGAATGTTATGTTCAGCTCTATTTTATATCTCCTACAATGGTCCTCCAGGGAACGCACCAAAAGGAAAACTGTAGTAGAGAAGAAAATAACACTGAATAATGCAGCAGTCCTTCAGTAAACCAAAAATATCAAGGTAATATGGTATATCCATATAGTTAATATAACTTATGGTATGGTAAATAAGTTTTTTAATTCTCCATTTATGTAGCCTTAAAGATGTCTAGAAATATGGCTCAAACTTGTCTTAAACTGATTTTTGAGGCATTTTTGATGCTGTACCAAACCTTCATCAAGAAAATAGTAGATATGTATATAGTTTAATACCTATAACAATGATCAAACCACAATAAGAAATGGGGAAAAAAACTAAGATCTTACAACCGTAACAAGCGGTCTTCGTCAGTCAATAACCCAATTGAGTTTTTTTTCCCCCGTTTCATATTGTGGTTTGTTGATCATTGAATGTTATTTCACGTGTTTATGTGAAATCTTATGTATATAGTTTAATATACATTTAATTATCTAGATATATACTATATACTAATTTATATAGAGATAAAAACATAGGCATATTAAAAAAGCAGAAAAATTTTTATTTTCTGGTTTGAACTGTCATCATGAGGGATAAAAGAGAAAAACGAAGCCCTTGTGCAGAGACCTTCTGCAATGTTTGGAGGATCACCAACCAGCTCTGCATAAGTGCCCTTGGTTTTCCCTTGATGATAGTTAAAACGAAAAATTCAATACTGTAATATGAGTTTGGTAGTCCGGGGTTCAATCCTCACCTGCCCCACGATTTATTCACGCATGAGGTGAATAAATCTGAGTACGCCATCCCTCGAAAAGGTCGTTAAGCCGTCATTCCCGAGCCTCTACGATGTCAGCTACTCGTTAGAGATCCCTACTTGAAATGTACTTGAGTTAAGCAAAATTTAGAACTCGCAAAATAGAATCTACGGAATCACCCATCAAACAAAAAAAAAACAGTAAACGGCTGCCGTTATCACCCGCTAGAGGATCAGTTTGATCAAAAAATAAGTATCTGTTTCCATGTTTCTTTGTCTATATTCAACTTTGGTTGTCCCTTTCGGATCATATTTTCATCGTTAAAGTACATGTACATGCAATTAAATAAAACGATTCCACGAAATAAATGAACTAAACCACAGAAAGAAATAACACACTTGAATGAGATCAAAATTACTACATGTTATCAGTTGGAAATACATCCTTGCTTGTCATTGGAGTGACTCACAACTTTCTACCTGGTGTTGGGCAGACAAAACATACTAGTAAGTTTTTGCCCCTATTTTTTGGAAATTTAGTTTTTATAAGTATATATATATAAAATATATTCAAAACGAAGGAAACACACAGAAAGACAGACATAACTCACATCGATATTTCGACCATCGTCGTCGTCAGGAGGTGTAAAGAGCGAAGAGTCCCGCAGGAAGGCAGGGCGGTGACTCTGACTCTACGATGACGGGATGTCACTGCCCTGCCTTCCTGCGGGACTCTTCGCTCTTCACACCTCCTGATGACGACGATGGTCAAAATATTGATGTGAGTTATGTCTGTGTCTTTCTGTGTGTACCTTCGTTTTGAATTTATTTTATTTAAAAAAGTCCGCTGGACCGTTTCTTTTAATTGGTATATATATCAATTATCAAACCACATGTTGGGTTTTTGACTCTGAAGAAGACCGCTTGTTAAGGTTGAAAGATCTTAGTCTTGTTTTCCCATTTCTTATTGTGGTTTGATCATTGATTGTTATTTCACGTGTATATGTGAAATCTTTATATATATATATATATATATATATATACTGAGAATAATTTCTATGAAAAGACTGTAAATTTCTAACGGGATATTGAATAATCATAGCATGCAAGCCGAATAAAACAGGGTTATCCTCTTGACATGTGCCACAAGCCATAAAGCACATTTTAATGTAGCCAGTATTACTGGGAGTCGTAAATCTGGCCAGAGAAATAAATCTTTTTGCCTTATTAAGTTTCAGCGCGGGAGATTTATGCTTTAATACAAGAAGCAATTTGGTTTTGCTTGAAATATGCATGAAACTCAAACGATAGAGTCATAAAACTCGGCTAAACTTGTTTTACAATCTTATTTGTTCTTTCTAAATATGTAGTTTTATTCAATTGAAAATTGTAATTTAAATACTGTTGATGAATTTAATAAATAAGTTAATAACTGGTTCATACAATGAGTGTGATGTACATGATCAGTGCTAAGTTAATTATTATTAGTCCAATTTTGAATACTCATGACATAACTTTTATTAAGTAATTAATATAAACGTTTTAATATACAAAACGATAACGGTATAATGTATTATATATCATTACTGCTGTTTGAAAGTTCAATAAAACAGATTTAAGAAATGTGTTTTGCTTGTAACAGCTGAAGAAAAATACTCCCTCTTTATATCATAGATTTGTTGAATACAATATCATTCATGTATTCACTATGATCATGATAGTGAATGCATTCATATAATCATGCATATGAATGCTTATATTATTCATATTATTGTATATGCATTCATATACATCCAGATATCATATATATTATAAAATATATAATACTATATATATATATATTAAAATTAACCGCAGTCTCGGCATTCACGATCTTAAGACGGAGAGATTCGATCCTACGAACTAACCTCCTGCTAACAGGGTTCAACTGGAAAAGGAGTTGGCCAAGTGACATGTTAAATTAAAATCGATGACTAATGGCTAATACTAAGCAATGACTAAGTTCACTTGCTCTCTTACGATGTGTTGACGAAAGGCCTTAGAGCATTGTTTTACAAAATTGTTTCATTGTGGTAAATTACTCCATATATATTAACAAATGTACTGATGAAACAACCAAAACAGATACTGACAGTACCCATGTATTTATGATATAGCTTGGATCTGAAGATTTGTACTGATTTTAGTAAGTCTATCTACTGATGAGAGCGTAAAAATACAGTGACTAATTTGATAAGGGAATGTTTTGACAGGGTCTGATGTTAACCAGCATTGCTTCAAAAAACCAAAGAATGTAATGAATATATGTACAAAATTAAAAAAAATTCAAGATTTTCAACAATTTATATGGAAACTATGCAATTACAAAAAGAGAAAGTAAAAAAAAATGATGTTAGATCATGAACAATTTAAAGAAATACTGTCGTTTTTGATTTGATATGCATGACAGTAATGTTGCAAATAAATATGCAAATTAATACAAACAAGAAGTTTGTAATTCTAATAAACATTAAAGCAGCAATCAGAGTAATTAACTAAGCGCCGTAGTTTCAAATCAAACTTTATTCCCTTTTCCATTCCTTTTATTGTTTAATTAAGTTAATATTTTTCAACTTCCAAACCTTTAATTAAACAGAACTTGAAACAGTTTCAGTATATCGTTTAAATAAATTAATTGTATTTTCCTTTAAGACTTTCAAACAGTGTAATCCAACAGTAAAAAAAAAAGTCTTTCTCTTATTTCGAAGGAAAATAAAACTTTTTTAATTAACATTTTTTTTCTTTTTTTATTATTATTAGGGTAAAAAAATTAATAATTATTAAATATAATAGTATTAATTAAGAAAAATTAAATAATATTAATCAGCGATAGTGAATAGTCAAAATGGTTTTTATTCAATTTTCATAATGTCTTTTCGTTTTTCTTTCTTCAATACCCATAATTTTTATCTGGCTTTTTTTTTATGTCAATCACTTAATCTCTCCCTCGCATTTACCAAAAATCTACCACTCACTTTTCCATCCCCTTTAAATCACTCATACTTAATCCCTCTACTCTTTCTCATTCTCTTTCCATCTCTATACCTTTCTCACTCATTGATAATACCTCTCAGTCTTCCCTAACAATCATGCGCAGTTCTTCTTAAGTCTATCTCAACGTCAATCAAATAGTCTAATTCCTTAATCTCACTCATTGATAATACCTCACAGTCTTCCTTAACAATCATGCGCAGTTCTTCTTAAGTCTATCTCAACGTCAATCATATAGTCTAATTCCTTAATCTCACTCATTGATAATACCTCACAGTCTTCCTTAACAATCATGGCGCAGTTCTTCTTAAGTCTATCTCAACGTCAATCATATAGTTTAATTCCTTAATCTCACTCATTGATAATACTTCTCAGTCTTCCTTAACAATCATGCGCAGTTCTTCTTAAGTCTATCTCAACGTCAATCATATAGTCTAATTCCTTAATCTCACTCATTGATAATACCTCTCAGTCTTCCTTAACAATCATGCGCAGTTCTTCTTAAGTCTGTCTCAACGTCAATCATGTAGTCTAATTCCTTAATTTCACTCATTGATAATACCTCTCAGTCTTCCTTAACAATCATGCGCAGTTCTTCTTAAGTCTATCTCAACGTCAATCATATAGTCTAATTCCTTAATCTCACTCATTGATAATACTTCTCAGTCTTCCTTAACAATCATGCGCAGTTCTTCTTAAGCCTATCTCAACGTCAATCATATAGTCTAATTCCTTAATCTCACTCATTGATAATACCTCTCAGTCTTCCTTAACAATCATGCGCAGTTCTTCTTAAGTCTGTCTCAACGTCAATCATGTAGTCTAATTCCTTAATTTCACTAATTATTTTTCTCTCTGCTTACTTATTCTCATACGATAATTTAATTCTCTCTCTGCCGAGTCTCTGGATAGCATTGACTCAAAATTTCCACTTTTTCCCTTTTCCATCTTATACTCCCTCTCTTTTGACATTCCTATCTCCCTCTATCTGTCACTCACTCAGTCATTTTAACAAACAATTTTCCCTTATTAACCCTTTACTATCCTAATCTCTTTCACTTGCACTTATTTAAGCATAATTTCCTCTATTTTTCCTAAACTATCTTCATTTTCTCTCTTTCACTCACACACTCTTGTTAACACATAATTTTCCCTCATTAATCGCTTACTATCCTAATTCTTTTGCACCCACTCATATTTACACATAATTGATCCTCATTAATCCTATACTATCTTATTCTCTCTATTATTTTCTCACCCATCGTCTTTTTTTCTTCCATCAACTCATTGGAAGTTATGAGTTAACTCTTGTTAACTCATAATTATATGACAAATTAACATTATTAATTAATGTGTTAACACATAATCATGATAATACATAATAAACTACCTTAATTCTCTCTCTTTCACTCGCACACTCTCGTTAACACATTATTTTCCCCTTAATGATCCTTTGGTATCCTAATTCTCTTGCACCCACTCATATTTACACATAATTTATCCTCATGAATCCTATACTATCTTAGTCTCTCACATTTTCTCCGTATTTCTGTCTTTCTCTCTCTCTTAGAAACTATCACGCACACATACACACAGACACTGTATCCCTTATTTTGCTTTTATAGGCTTTATTTCTATCCCTTTCTCAAATCGTTCTGGTTGTCAAAGGAAGAGTATCAAATTTGTTTCAGATTCATAAACATTCTCTGAAACTTTCCTTATTTCAACACGTCATTCAATTTGTTTCTCAGTTTTCTTTTACGAAAGAATTTATTTTCATTTTAGTCTCTCTTCCTTTTCTTTTAGACAGCCTTCCACATTATTTATTCAATTCATTCCACAATAGAGTCAAGACTGTTTGAATAACACAAGTATCATTGGTGTTACAACATTCACTGCCTGTTGACATTTATTAGCCGTTCATGGTTAGTTTTATTTATTTCAGTAAATTTGCAAATATTGACTAGAAATTGACAAAATATCTTACCTTTTTGTTGAAGAAATAAAACGGAATTTGAAAGTCTTTTTTTTTTCTTTTTTGGATATTCGAGATAATGAATGAAGTTCATAAATCATTAAGGGTAGAGTTTAATAGTCCTACTCCATCTCATTTGTCAATTCCAAAATTGTAACTATTACTAAAATCCTATTCAACTGAAACGATATTACAAGTTAGTCTGTTTATTCTGCAAAAGACTGTAGAATTCATTTATTCATTGAAGACCATTTAAAACATCTTCAATAAGTTTATAACCTGAAAAGCAATGGTGCCACCTGACACAATTATACGTTTGTTTAAAAGTTTTCTGATATTAAAGGACAAGTATTATAAATCTTCTAGATATTAATCAAGATGATTAACATGCAAGTTTATATAACATGAAAATTATTATAAAAAAGGTTAAATAGCATGAAATATTATTCAATATTAATATTAAATATGATAAATTATTAATGATTAATAGTATTATTATTAGTATACATAACATCAGTATAATAATAATAACCATTTATTGCATTATACAACCTTACACTCTTATCTTATTTATATTACACAGATTGTTAATGCAAATCGGCTTTTGCCGTGGTACTCAACATTAGTATACATTTTATAATAATAAAAACATAACATTCAACTTATTTTACTGGTTGGTTTGTACTTTGTACCAATAGTTAGCCACTAAATATATATGATTATAGCACTTGTTATTATTACACATACACAATTATTATGAACACATAATGAAATTTATCTGACTGTTGTACTTACATAAAGTTTGATATTCTCAAACAACCAAGTTATAGATGGAAAGAAATCAAAGCCGTCACAGATCTTCATGACATACCTGCAACAAAGTATATTAACATTATATTCAACTTATTTGCTATAACGTCAAATTATCAGCTAAAAACTATATTAGAAGTAGTTCTTCTTTAAAGTTTACATTAATTTCACCTTGAATTAGCACTGAATTTTTTATAATCTACATTTAATTTTCAATTACATTCATTACCTATAAAATTGTTATCAGTATAACATAATATCATATAGGTATATTACAAAACTAAAGTTTATCAGGATTCTTCAGATCAGTTTATCAGTTCTTCAGATTCAAATTAAACTCTCATTGCCAACTTTTCGGTTTATATTTAAAACCTTTTTCATAGACAGAAGTATAAAATTTTTGAAACACCAAAACTCAGTATTAAGTTAGAGGTTACTTTACAAAGAAAAATATTCTGTGGATTTCAACAACTGTCTAGTTTGAATGAACACGGGACACTGAATTTCATTCAAACTAGACAGTTGTTGAAGTTAACAAACACTTTTTCTTTGCAAAATAATCTCTAATGTAATAACTTTGCAACTCTAGATCAGATATAGGAAAGTTCACTCAAATATACACTAATATTTTTTCGCAGTTCCAACCATAAAAACATTAATTGCGTCAAAAGGTCATAAAATAACCTTACCGCATTCTGCAACCTTCCCAACCCTACAAGCCGCCCGTCAAAATGGTTAATTCATTATGACAGTGTTAATTGGTGATAACAAAAACAAGTAGTTACAACAGACAACAACGAAGATGTAAACAGAATCCATATTCACTCTAAGGTAATCCTAAACCTTTGGTATATACTCGTATTAAAGAATAACCAAAGAAATGTGTATAACCATTTTTCTTATAAAAAAAAAGTATTTTGACGTTTTTATTGTTACGATAGAAATTAACATTGTATACAGTTGTTGAAAATATTGTAGCCTTATCTTATTTTGTAGCTCTGATGATGATGTAAAAGTACATCGAAACGTTGGCACAAGAAGGAGAAGTTTATTTCCAAGATCTAGCCCTCAAGAAAAACTTACATAATACTGTGTTGAATGAAGAGGTCAAAAACTATTTGTAAATATTTTATATATATATATGTAATCTGGTGTCACATTAATAAAATTCAACGCCTCTCTCTCTATAGAACGCAATTATAATCTTCAATAATAGTTGTAACTCAACATCTGTCTATCTACAAAATACAAGTATCGTCTGTGATGATGCACATGGTCTCAACGAACAGGAATACAAAAACAGTGTTGCCAGATAGTAGAACAGTGTTCCCAATCAAAGTCAGACTACATTTATATATATTTTCTTTTTTGCGTTTACCATTTAATATTGTGAAATACTATTCAGATCTTTTATACAGTAAATCTTCCCATTAGAGTTACAAACAGCAATACTACCATCTTAGTGAAAGATCACAGGACATAAAACATATACAAAGTAATTACTGAGAGATAACTGAACTATTAAACTATTAATAAACTAAATAGCTAGTAAACTGTATTCTCAAGTTATCAAAATTATGTTTTTATTCCATTACAGTATAATTTTTACTAACGTGTTAAAAGCTTTAGTTTATTTGCAGTCAATATACTAAAACATTGAATGATTTTACTTCTTAACTAGTTAAATTAATGGTACTGTTATGTTTCTCACAGAGGAGAGTCCTGTTTGTAACTCTAATGAAAACATTTGCTGTGCAAAAGACCTAAGTGGTATTTCACAGTATTATATGTATTATCATTTACAAAGTGTTTATTATTAATAATCGATCATCAAAGTTAATAATAAACTGTAAACATTGCATTATGCGTTACAAAGTATTTAAAGGCAATTAACTTCTATAAAGTTATATTATTGTTATGAGCTATAATAAAATAATAATTAATAGTTTATTTTAAGTTTGTCCGAGAATTTAAATACTTTCTTAGTTGGCAAAAATAGATGGCAAACTTAACTTATTCTTTTGAGGTAAAATGGATAAACAAACAAAAGTCTTCACACAAATGAAGTTTTATTCAACAACAACAACGCGTTTCGAACATTTTGTGTTCATCATCAGGAAGACACTACAATGCAAATTATATCTAATTTTGTAACTGATTAGATATAATTTGCATTGCAGTGTCTTCCTCGTGATGAACACAAAGTGTTCGAAACGCGTTGTTGTTGTTGAATAAAACTTCATTTGTGTGGAGACTTTTGTTTGTTTATCCATTTTACCTCAGAATGAGTAAATACCACACAATTACGGATTGCACAATTACTGATTTAACTTATTCTATATAGTGAACCTTCTAGATCATTTTAACAATATATATTAGACCAGTAATTTTTCCCAAAGCTCCTTTAAAGTTGCTTTGAATTAACAAGACTCGTTCTTCTATAGAGATTCAAAATATAATTTAAAAATCAAAGAAGCAAAGAAGAGATGCTTTCATATTGTAAAAAACTATATATTGACAAATTCCTAGAAGATATTACATACATTTAAACAATATATTCTTTTTAATAACGGCTACATTTAAGAATTATAAAATTACTAGACTACCCGTGACCCTTTTTGTCACACAGAAATTAAACCAATAGGTACTGGAATTAATTCACTGAACATGATTGACAGGGATAATTTCAATTGTTGTTTCTTGTTATTAAGGCACGGAAACAGATTGTTATATGGCTATTTATACAGTATTATTAACATACATAGTAAGTATATTTAGCTAAATAAAAAAAAAATGATTTTACATATAAATACATAAAACATCAATTTTAGTTACATACACAATCAAATATAATTAAAACAAACAAAACTTGTAAATTGAAATATTCAATTTATTTACCTACGAGTAACATTAATGAAAAGAATGTCTTTATAATATTACCTTAGAATATTCGTATTTTATCTGACAGTTGTGTTCAAGTTTGTTTCTAAAATTATTAATTTTTAACCTCCAATGTAGTAGTATATTATATATGTATTTGTTACATTTATTTATAATACATTTGCACTACTGTAATCAGCGAGCACGCAAGCATCTGGACTACTCTAGTTTCATTCCTGTATTTTATTACTAGTGTTTATATTTCCCAAATATAAATTAATTTTTTTTTGTTACATTTGTATATAATACATTTTCACTATTGCCATCGGTGAGCACGCAAGGGACTGGCTACTCTGGATCCATTTACTTTATTACCATTGTTTATATTATTGAAATTTTAAATTCAAAAATTTTGTTTGGTACATTTATTTTTAATACATTTCTGCTATTGTCATCGGCTAGCACGCAAGCCAGTGGGCTATCCTGGATCTATGCCTTTAGGTTATTACCAGTGTTTATATTACGCAAATATTAAATTTAAAAAAAAAATTTGTTGTTTCATTCATATATAATACATTTGCACTACTGTCATCGGCGAGCACGCAACACACTTGCTACCCTGGCTCCAATTTTGGGAATATAGTGATAATTTTCTTTTATTTAACATTATTCTGGTAATAAATAATATATATTTAATTTCTGGTCTCTATCTTCACGGAAAATGGATGAACAAACAAACTCACGAACTTTATATATAGAGATAGGTAGATTTGATGATAGAATATAACAAAATTGAGAAAAGCAGAAAAAACTAAGGCATTCTATTATTAATTTTTTTTATATTTTCCCAGTTTTACTCATTAAAAAGTTTTTACAATACAAGAGTGTTGTTATAATATTGCAGATTAAGAATAAATGAGAATTGAACTGTGAGAAATGGTTAAGTGAAGTTCTGTGGATGTTGTGTGTATTAATTATAATTGTGTATAAAATTAAAGTATTTTGAAGTAATTTTATTGAAATGTTTAGTAAATTTGACAATTGAGTGGGAAGGGATTACGGGGCTGGAGGACTGTAATTGAGAGAAGTCGACTGTCTGAGGGTAAAGTTAGGGACGGTGTTGTGACGGGTGCGGAAGGGCCTTACGTCGAGATAAAGGTGAGGGCCGGAGGCAATAAGGGATTTATAGAGGGTGGATGGAAATCCGCTAGGGTAGGCTGCAGGTACAGTCCACCACCTGTTGCCCTAGACAGATGCCCGTACGCTCGCGTAGCCCTGCGCACGCCCATTCATCGCCCAACTCGACAGTCCCTTATCGCTTAACCTTGTCCTCTCCGGTCCTTTGACCCACCTTCATTAGGGCTAGCCAAAACATCACCAGTAAAAAAAAAAATACCATCAAGGTCCGGCCTTACCCTAATCAAAATTGATCTCTCTGTCTGGCCTATCTTCACCCTTATCCTCAGTCAGTTCTGAAATATATACCTCGTATTATACAATGTCCGCCCTTCAAAAAAGCTAGATATTATTATCTCATAGGCTCCACCTTCAAATTTTCAAGTATTTTACTACTGCGATATTTTACAATATATCAACCTTTACAAATTTTGTATTACCAACAATATTTTTTCCACGGCCAACATAAGTCTTCCATTATTGTCCTTCATGAAGGCCTATGCAATTGACGATCATTATACTAGCCTTTGACATTGAAAGGTATTAGAGACGTTCATAGGTGAGTTCGATCCATTTTCAGCCTATCGTTAAATATAGGACAGAAAAATCATTCGTTTCCTCCTAAACCAACCAGAGTTGTTAATAACTAATCCCAATCTGCAGTTTAACAGAAATATGATATCTCTTTAAGTCTTTGAGGAGATTTGAACTTTCATCCAAAAGTACCTTTCACACATTAGCAGCTGTATTTGTTAGAGAAATATCAATAAATTTTAAAGTATCTTTTAAGTTTTGGTCAACCAAATGAAGAGACAGTTCAAAAACAAGTTTTTCTTTGAAACTAATAATAGAGCACCAATGCAATGAATGATTTAAAATAATAGAAACTGTTTAATGTAGTGATAACATGAAAAGGTTTCGTAGTTTCCAATACCAGATATTGTAAGTTTTTGCTTTTAGTACTGCTCATTTATTATTTGGTGCCTATTTTAGTTATGGATCAACCATATTGCTGTGTTGATTCTACATCTGAAAAGTTAATTTTCCCCTCATTCCAGTTTATTAGAGTAGATATATTGAACAAGCTTACAACTCTACTCCGTCCTATATGAGTGACGGTTATCACAATATTGTCCATCTCAATGATGAAGATAGAGTAACATGCGATATCCAGTACTAAATGTTGCCTGTTGGAAAGCACCTGACCTAGATATAATAATGAGAACGTCTTCAAGTGGTAATCCAAAAATTTTGGACCAAAATTCTAGAAGATCGAAAGCCGAAATCATGATACAATTTTGAAAAGCCAAGTCCAAAACCTGTCTACCGCTTTCTTTAAATCTCACCAGATTATGATGAATACCTCCAAGGATCAAACTGTCAGTGCCAATCACAAACTGGGAGCATTAATACTTTTATATAGCAGGATATTTTAAGTTTGACTTTTTTACTGAAAGTCAAGTCATCATGAAGATGTTTGTGTCAATTTTATGATAATAGCAATACAATAAGAGATTTTCTGAACAAAAAATATGTCATTGTGCTTGATTCATCGTCAACTTAACATTTACTTAATTTCATTTGATCTGAGGAAATCGCGATAGATCTTGAGATCTTCTAATATTTAGGAGCCTATTCTGCACGTTTCACAGTTTCCAAGTATGAAATCTGTCACCTGTCTTAGCGAATAGAGCTACGATAACGATCATTGAGCCTTTAAAAACAGATAAAAATTCGTTCCAATGCGCAGTATCACTCAGGTGCATGAACTCTTTGGTTGATACTACAAACACCAGACTGGTCTCAGGTGTTTGTACATGATATTGATTCTGTTTGTGTTGATGTGATTGTGGTTCCTAAGTTTCGTGGTTGATCAATTGAGTGCGTTGCTATAGTAGTCACACGGCTTATATAATTATGCTTTCAGACTGGAAGAATTTTCAGATTTTTGTTTGTTTGAAATCATCACTTCTTCTTCTCCTGATGAAATTTACGTGTGTGCGTGTTAAATGATTTTTCAATAAACTGTGAAATAAAAACCGTTAAAGAGCGTAAATAAAGAGCGTATAAACCGTTGTATAAAAATCTAGAATTGTTCTTAGGTTTTTTAATTTTGTAATTCTACTGCAGCTCATTACAAGTTTAAGATATTAGTTTTTTTTTTTAATAATGGGAATACTACAATTTAATAATATAATGTCATATTTATTAATATAAATTATATGTTATTTAGACCTAAACAACTTCAACAATATACTCGGATTAATCGAATATCTTTTATAAAATTTAAATAATAATGAAAATATAAAAGAAAAGCTGAGTAGAATGTGGATTATGTTAAATGGGAGTGGGGGCGGAGTGTCGGAGGCGGACGGGAGGCGGGAGTGGGGGCGGTCCATCAATCATGTTCACCTATAACACTCTCTCTTTGTGGCCTCGGACAAGAACGTCGCCCCACCAACTGCAAAACTAAATAAATACCTTTCTAAATCAGCCTCCATCTATCACTTGTATAAATTAAACTCAAAAGAAAAATAGCTTCTACTTTTTTTTTTCTTGTTTATATTACTTTGGATTTATCTTGCTTTAAAGATATAACAATTTCAATCTGTTTATATCTAAGTCAATTTTTTTTCCTTTATTCTGACACAATACAGAAAGCTATTTTTAAACATTTCTCAATAAGAAGTTTAAATAAGAAATATATGTTTGCCAATATACTAAATCTTTTATAAGTCGTGAAATGAATAAATTATTACCAAACCATTTGCAACTAAAACAAGATAGTATATCTCCTCTTATTACCCTGATTTACCAAAAGTTTTTCATAAAACTGTATTGACCTACGAAAAGAAGTTGACTCGTACAAAAGAAGTCAGATATTCAGGAACTGATCAAAGACTTTTCTTCCACTTAACTAATTCTCGTAAGAGCCAAACGATGAATTCATGAGATTAGAGGAAATCGAATATGTGGTATAGTATTGAGAGAAGAGGACAATAGATATACATATTTTTAAAGGACTAAAAGTTTAGGGAAAGTCAAAAAGTTTAGTTCGTACGGGGTAAATAGGTAAAGTTCAGAAACCAATGGAAACATCATCTGTCAGTTGATGAAAACCCATAATAACTCAGAAATTGGGTAAGAACATTAGAATTACAAATGGTCCTCATTACATTCATAAACTCAATGAACCTATTATGACCTATTACAATACTATATATACTGTATTAAAGAAATTGTACTGCAGATATATAATAATCTATTATTTCTATTTTATCAATCAAAAACAAGGCATGCAAAAATTTGAAAATCAGGGAAGGAGGCACTTATAACCACAATTACAGTAACTGTTGAGAGAGTATCTAGTGGACAAGGGTCCTCGAGATGGTAAAGTGACAATGGACAGATACCTCTTGGTATTCCTCCAGTTGACGGTTGTACTAAAGCTAGAGATCACAGAGACTGTGCTTTAGGATTATTTTTCCAATGTAAATGTATTTTTTCTGTATATTTGTATTATTTAAACTGGCGAATATATTCCTAATATACTTTATGTAAAATAAAAGTCATCATCAGTACGAAATTTAGAAATGGAACTAAGATCTTTCCAACGAAATAAGTAGGACTTCTCAAAATGTTAGATAGCGATGAACTGAATCCTATACCACATGATTATATACATATTCCATTAAAATGAACCGAAATATATGCATTCACGATGTTTTGACTGAGAAATTCTATGTTATGAACTAATTTCATTTTTATCAGGGGATAATAAAAATATAAATTTGTCAAGAGGCATGTTTAAAAATAATAAAAGAAGCTTTTTACATGCCACTTGGAAGAATTTTATTTTGAATAACCTGTGACAGAAGGAAATTGATTTCTAACATGGAGTTCGGCAGTCAGAAGATCGTGGATGCCATCGTGCATGTCGAGACAGCCGTTCAGATTAATGAAACATAACTTAAAGGAAATCTGCTACCAATCTATCCTAATATATTCAACAAAAGATAACTCAACATTTCGACGTTTGTACCCTCAAGTGATGTTCTCTGCTTTGGTAGCTCCACGGTATACTAATTTACTAGCCTAGTGCCATTCGAATGTATCACTTCTTTTTCTTAGGAGGATCAATATAGAAATGGGTAGTGATATTCAAAAATCCTTTTTTTCCCGCTATTATGTAATTAATAATATAACAAATATACTAATTTAGCTGAAGACGATGAGACCCAAATTAGTAAAATCTTATTTTAAGCTAAGTTATTAATTTGGACCTTATCATAGACAACTAAACTAGTATTTTGAACAATCAGTGATCGAGAAGATAAACCATTACCAACAAATATACTTATTAATTATTTTATTTGGGATTATAAATAACATAATTCTTAGAAATGATTTTGGATGTTCTGTTGTAAAATTTTATAAAAAAAAAACACATAAAGACAGTTTGTGTGTTCGCTATTTCTGAAATGAAAGTCTTTTGTGAAATTATTCGTATGTTCTTTTAAGAAGAAGTAGAGAAATGTGAATAAGTATGGATGAAAGTTTTCTATCGAGGTGTTGAGTAGAGATTAAATATAATCAGGACAAGAGGAGATTGCGTTTGAGAAGAATGAAGATGGTGATATTACTGTGTGTTCAAGAATCAGGTATTTACTAGGGGAAAGCATATGAAGAGAGCATTTTTCTTGCTAGAGGCTGAGAGATTTCAAGGTGAGGATCGAACCTAGACCCAAGGGTGAAGGAACTGTGTTGCCTCTACCAGTGTGCGCTTGCGCCCGTCAGTGTGCCCAAACAACCGGTGCATGATGGACGTCCAGCACATGCCCTCTTGGCCCCGACACCCCATCCCCTCCACCCGACAAACCCCGAAAAAACAAACAAAAAACTAATTATCCACCTGCCCAGCAAAGCCTCTCTTAGACACTATTTAATATCCAACTGAAAACACACAAGACGTTTATTCTTTACTACGGTATCATCCTTCTTCATAGATGATGCTTATACAATCCGTACAACCAATCTTCTATATATGTTAGTTATTAATGCCAAAATTCTAATCAGTAATGAAATTACCTTACATACTTAATCATTACTAAATACAAGATTTCACATAAACAAGTGAAATAACAATCAATGAACAAACCACCATATGAAATCGGAAAAAAACTAAGATCTTTCAACCATAACAAGCGGTTTTCTTCAGAGTCAAAAACACAACTGATTGGGTGTCAGAGTAAATTGGGTTTTTGACTCTGAAGAAGACCGTTTATTACGGTTGAAAGATGTTAGTCCTTTTTTTCCCCTCATTTGATATTGTATTTTGATCACTAATCATTACTGTGTTAACGATTAAAATATATACGTCGAATATTTCAAAAATCCCATTTTCCTTAGTGATGATGACTCAATCCACATATTCAGTCTTCCACAATGTCGATTATTCAATCTATACACCAAATCATTCATATAAGTCAGTGATTCGACATATTCAATTTTCATATATCTTCATTTCTATCTGCGTCTTCTATCTATATAACCAGTCTTTCATAATATCGATTATTCAATCCATACACCGAATCTTTAATATACTCCAGTGATTCGAAATATACAATCATTCGTATATGCCACTTCTTCTATCTACATATCCAGTCTCTCATAATGTTAATTATTTAATCCATATACCGAATCTTTAATATACTCCAGTGATTCGAAATATACAATCATTCGTATATGCCACTTTTTCTATCTACATATCCAGTCTCTCATAATGTCAATTATTTAATCCATACACCGAATCATTAATATACTCCAGTGATTCGAAATATACAATCATTCGTATATGCCACTTCTTCTATCTACATATCCAGTCTCTCATAATGTCAATTATTTAATCCATATACCGAATCTTTAATATACTCCAGTGATTCGAAATATACAATCATTCGTATATGCCACTTCTTCTATCTACATATCCAGTCTTTCATAATGTCGATTATTCAATCCACATATCCAATCATCCATATATGTCAGTGATTCGACATCTTCAAGTCTTCATATATGCTACTTATTCAATCAACATTTTTGACTTTCATGTTATTAATTGTGCAATACATATTCCAACTTATAGTTTATTGAATATATATAAAATATTCAAATATATTGAATATTTGAGCGAGTATTCAAATCACGATATTTCATGTTCATAACTATTCAATCCACATATCCAATCATTCATAAGTTTTATTTTTTAATCACTGATTCAAACCTTCATATATGCTGTTATTATATGAATATATTTAATATTTCATAATATTAATTTCTAACCATAGCTAGTATTGAATACATGTCATTATGCCACACCATATCCATATCTTTTGTAATGTTGATAATACAAAAAACATACCAAATTTTTGGCATTCAATCCAATATTAAATCTTTGAAAGATGATAAATGTCCCGTTCACATGTCCAATTTTTGACATTTCTGCATTAAATACATTATTATTTTGAAGAATGTAGTAATGATTTGAAACATTAACAATGCCTTGAGGGCTGGCTTGCGTCAGTATTGCAACAGTTTCTACACGATTAGCCCAGTTAAGTAACTAGAATCTTAATCAGGCTGAATCACCAGCCAGAACAAATTGCAAAACTTATATCTATCTTTACTGTTTCTTTATTCAAATTTGTTTTATTCAAATACATTAATTCAATCAGTACTCAATGCACTAACCTCACTCACTCATAGTATTCCTTTGAAAAAAAAAAAACTCAGGTCTTAAAATTTGCGAGGAATCAAGCATTGAAGTATATTCTTAACTGACTTAGTATTGAAAATATATTAAACAGGTTTTTATCTATAGGTTATAACTTCTAAATAAAATAGGGTTTCCAGTCCCAATGAAATGCACTTTTGATGACAGAAACGACTTAATCTTTTGGTGTTTCGAGCTGATTGAGTGGTTTTGGGGAGTATGGTAGGTGATAGAGTAGGTAAGAATGTTTTTAGGATTTTATAAGCAACCTAAAGTTTAAATGTTGTTTTAAATCTGTTATCAGTGTTTTATGAATATTCTAAACCTGGATCTATAAAAATTATTTTGATATTCCTGTTCTTAATCTTTATTAAGAATTTACTAGCATTAAAAATTTAAATACTTAAAGCAATATTAATATTAAATAGAGCAATCGTACGTAGTATTCTACAGATTTACTGAAATTAGAACAATGAACTTCATGACATAAGAATTTTATTAAAATTTGGATATGAGTATTCTAAAAGCATTCTAAAAAGAATGCATTTTTTTCTAAATAATCATTAAAAGAGTATATTTTTGTACAAATGACTAAAAAGAAGTTCTTTTTTTTTTGAAGATTATTTTAAATAGAATAAGGAAGATTTAAATAGAAAAAAAAAGAGAAAGGGATATAAAAAAAAAATGAAAAGAGAAAATGAGTGATTGTGTTTAATAAAGCTTTGGCCCGAGAGCTGTTTGATTTATGATTATGGTTGCATTACTTGCTACATACATAATAATAAGTTCCCGGCATGTTATAAGGGAACAGAAACGTCCGAGCCATAATGAAATATACATAGCGTATAAATCAAAACGTTCCACTATTACATTTCTTTCTACTCTTCCCCAAACTTTAGGACACTGCCAAGAATAAATCACCCCCCCCTCCCACCCCTATCAACAGTCTCACCTTTTCGCACCCACTTCTCATTCCTTATTACATCTCTTTCTAACTCCTTTGTTTATTTATTCGCATAAATTTCAACTTTTCACTGTAATGTGACAATAGCAGAATATGCGGATGGTAATTTATAAACTGAAATGGTTTTAATGTTTCAGTAAAAAAAAAAAAAAAAAAAAACAGACCCACTAGAGATATAATTCAAAAATCCATTAGAATTAATTACGTTTTTGTATCCATTAAACTACATTATTATCTATTTATCATCTGCTGGACCAGCTCTTTTCATTCAGTGAAAAAGTATTTCTAAATAAAAACCCAAAAATTTTTTGCTTCTGTTAGGGCTAAAGGTATCTTAACATGATGTAACTCTTATCTCCTGACAAAAAATTGAGCAATGTATTGATTAAATGCATGTATATAGTTAGTGCTAACGAGTTTTGACTGAAGTCATATTTAAACCAAATCTAATAAAAACTATTTGCTTTGGTTGAAAAACGTTGGTCGTATTTCTGAATTTCTTACTGCAGTTTTGACGTCGATTTTTATTTCACGTGTTTAATATGAATATACTATTTACCATATATACTTATTATGTATATACCATCTGTTTATTGGTGTCACAATAAACACACTTAACCAATCAAGCAAGGAAATCACACCTAAAACAGAAAAAAAAAAGGAAAAGTTCTAAGCGAGTGTCACAACAGTTTGTTTTTTAAGTGCAAAAGTTTTACTCGAAGTTGGACAACATCAGAAACAGGTCTAACAACTCCTACTCCTGAATAGGAGACGAGATTATTCTTTACTAATGTGTCTTTAATGTATCTATTATTTACAAAGTGTACTCTCGACAATTGGTTTTTAGAATTAACTAAAGAGAATAGTCAATCATAAATAACGGACAAAATAATAATTAACTGACCAGGCATCCTACATATGCCTTACAGTTTAAGGACTACAACAAGATTCATGTGAATTCGGCCATTACCCCGGGACCAAAGCTTGCAATGATAGTTAATCCGACCCATCAGGGCCTCATTATATAGTCTTTAGTACCATATTGAACGACTCATAGAGAGATAGAAAATCTCTTGTTAGCTAAACGCTACCTGGTCCTTGTCAATAAGTGCTAGAGAGCCTTTAAGGTCTCTCTATTCTTAATATAAAGGCTTCGTGGGAGGGTGGTATCTAATCGTTCCCACTTTGAGATCCTGCCAAAAGCCCATGTCTCCACCAGGCAAACACTAGGCAAACTTCAGTCTACTCAGCTAAGAGGTGGCCCGCTCCCAGTGGTCGGGGTTTGGGATCTCTAGCTCCCCGGTATGTTAAGCAGGCATCCTCCTGAGAAGTTACTGCTTCTCGCACAGCGACCACAAGGGTCTAACCAACTTGAGTGAGAACCAACACCACTACGAGTCCGACCTCTAGGCGGGCTGGAGAGTAAACCCTATATGGGTCCCCGTCGACCGTAGTACCAACTTATTTAAATACTTTCCCATCAAACTCCAAACCAATGGTCCTACTGGACCCCCTCAGCTGCAGGTAAGGTCAGTGGACTTTGTAGCCCCTGGTTCAATGAACCTGTGGAAATAAAGCCAATGCAGCCTGTGGCAGGGCCGCATGGCCCCACTAGGGCAGAGAAAAAATAAAAATTAACATGTTGACTATTTTCTATGTAAGTCAAAAATGATTCAATAAACAGAATTATTTTCATTTCCCTCATAAATAAATCTAGGGCCAGTATGGGTATCGAACCCCGGACTTACAAGTTCATGGGTGAATCACTCACTCCGTTAGGTTAGGTTAGGTTGCAGTGGCAGTCCCACAAGGGAACACACTTAGGCAGAGCATTGACCCTTTGTGATTGATTCTACAGTGAGAGTCCTAAATTTTGCCTAACTCAAGTGTATTTAGAGTAGGGATCTTTAACGAGTACCTGACATCGTACAGGCTCGGGACTGACGGTTTAACATCCTTCTCTGAGGGACGACGGGCTCAGATTTATTCACCTCCCACGTGAATAAATCGAGGGCCAGGTGGGGATCGAACCCCGGTCCTATCAGTTCAGAAGCGATCACGTAACCACCTCACTCCGTTAATCTGGCCATCTTGCTTCCTTCAAATTCACCAAATGAATATTCCAGATTTTCTATCCCCCAACGTATTTATTTTACATAAATTCTTCATTGGGTAGATTAAAGCATAAATTTGAAATGATTCTCTTACATAACAGTCATTAAGGTAGCATTTAAATAAGTATTTACTAAATGGGATTTGATTTACAAATAGACAATTCTACACTCTTGTTATGAATGACGTAATAGCTTCAGTTTTAATGTTATGCAGTAAAACCAAACGAGTGAAAGCCTATTTTCTGTTCAACTGTTATTTGCAAATGTCAATTGCTCAGTACTAGCTTTATTTATAATAAAAAAAAATAAGGTGACTTGTTTATACATTGACTAGAGGTTACACATCGCTTGCTGCCCACGCGAGGAGTGAGTTTTAATCCCTTATCACTTATTTCTCTTCTGACTTTATACTTCTGATTTGTTGAGACAACTTATGAAGTTACACATATTACAAAAAAATAATAATGAAAGTAAAATATAACAAGAAAAACACTATCTTTTTGCTTTTTTTTCTCAATATGCTCACTTATTTGCAATGCTCATATACAATTTGATAAATTCTACCAAAACTATTTTAAAAGTCATTTAAGAAATCGGGAAGATACAAAAACAAAATATTACAAAAAAATGATAATTTAATTTTATCATTTTAATTTAAAGAGTGCTTTATAAAAATACGAAAGAATATACATTTTAAAATTTAGAAAAGTCTGCTTATTAAACAAAAGAAGCTCATAGAAAGCATTATCACAGCTCAATTTGATATTCTTGTTAACTGCAGTTTTGTGCCATGAGAGATGTCATCCTCTCAAGAAGCGAAAAAAATAATATAGATATTCAAAAACCAAATAGAATGAAAACAAAACACTAAGATTACTTTTCAATATTTCCATGTTTTAAACGTCTTCTTCAGTAAATAAAGTGCATATGTATATAATGCAATGGTTCATTATAAATAAAACACAAAACATAATACATAAAATTATAAAAAAATAAACTCAAAAATTGATACAAACATAACTAACTTCTATATTTCGACAATTGTCGTCATTAAGAGCCGTCTACTGCAGATGACATCGTCGAGGTATTGAAGTGAGTTTGTTTATGGCTATATTTTTGTTGTTATCGTCATAATTAATATGTATACTTTGATAACTTAAAGAAACACAAATGAAAAATAGATACTTGGACTCATATTCAATATTTCGACCCTTTTTAGCGGTTGTCTTCAGGAAGGAAAAGTAGGGCGGTGAGAGGTCGAAAGTACATTTTTTAATTAATTTTCTACTTTTCTCACGTACTTCCGTAACTTTGGAACAACATACATTAGTTCACCAAAGTTTTTATTTTTATAATTCTACATCTTTCACTATCTTTCGACCATTTTCAAGGATTTTTTAACATAAAAAATCTCATAAATGAAATAAATTAAATGCATAACACTATGTTAGTGTTGTTTTTTAATTTATTGTTTTAAATTTAGATATTGTTTTGTTTTAATATACGATATCAAACTTGTTATGTTATAAAATCGTCGAAATTGTTGAAAAAGACCGAAACATGTCGGATTATAAAAAAAACTTTGGTGAATTAGTGTATCATGTTTCAAATTTATTTTTGAAACTTATTTATTTATTTTTGTAATTATGTTTCAAATTTATTGAAGTCCTATTTGAGAAAAGTAAAAATATCAATTAGAAAATATGTAAAACTTGATATTGGCATTTGTTTCAATAGTAAATACTATTTAGTATACATGTACAATGTATATATAATATATACAGCATATATGTATCTAGATACAGTAGAAGAGTACAAGCTACTAGTGAATAAAATGAACAATACAAGATACTAGTGATGATCATATGAACAATAATCAGAATACATAAAGAATGACATGTTTAAGGGTGAAGCAATATATGAATAACATGTGATTAACTCATACATAGCATCTGACATGGACATTTCATCTATGTATAACATACTATCTTTTCTGCATGACACTTAAGTAATAAATACCCATCATGACCATGGGTATTCAAAATAAAGTATAAATAAATTTACTCATAGCATTGATTTGAGTATATTTTATTTATAAAAGTTTAAAATTATATTGACAATCTCGATAAAAGCACCGAAGTAATACAGACCGAAGAAAGGAAGAAAAAAAAAAAGATATTCAAATGCTTTTACATTTTCAGAAAATTACTACCTCTTGAAGCCCTTTCAAGGACACTACTTTAAGATGATGACTTTTTATCAAAAGTGAAATGATTTCTGTTCCTGACACTCATGTAAATTGCACTTATGTCCACATCATTTTCTTTTTTTTTTAATCATATAAGGCAATTAAATAAATTTTACATGTTATCCATTAAAAATTACATTTCAGAAAATGTGGAGTTCTAACAACTCCTTAGTAATCCCGACATTCTCACAACTCCTCAGTAATTCTGTCACCATTAAATCTCTTCAGTGATTCCATAGTACTTATACCTCTTCAATAGTTGTGTGTTCTTCATGCTTATTCAATAGTTCTTTGCTATCACTCCTCTTCAATAGTTTTGTGTTTCTCACATCTCTTCAGTAATTCCGTTGCACTCATACCTCTTCAATAGTTCTGTACTGTCCACACCTCTTCAATAGTTGTATGTTCCTTATATCTCTTCAGTAATTTGTCCATACTCATACCTCTTCAATAGTTCTGTACTCTCCACACCTCTTCAATAGTTGTATGTTCCTTATATCTCTTCAGTAATTCCGTTGCACTCATACCTCTTCAATAGTTCTGTGCTCTCCACACCTCTTCAATAGTTGTATGTTCCTTATATCTCTTCAGTAATTCCGTTGCACTCATACCTCTTCAATAGTTCTGTGCTCTCCACACCTCTTCAATAGTTGTATGTTCCTTATATCTCTTCAGTAATTCCGTTGCACTCATACCTCTTCAATAGTTCTGTACTGTCCACACCTCTTCAATAGTTGTATGTTCCTTATATCTCTTCAGTAATTCCGTTGCACTCATACCTCTTCAATAGTTCTGTGCTCTCCACACCTCTTCAATAGTTGTATGTTCCTTATATCTCTTCAGTAATTCCGTTGCACTCATACCTCTTCAATAGTTCTGTACTCTCCACACCTCTTCAATAGTTGTATGTTCCTTATATCTCTTCAGTAATTCCGTTGCTCTCATACCTCTTCAATAGTTCTGTGCTCTCCACACCTCTTCAATAGTTGTATGTTCCTTATATCTCTTCAGTAATTCCGTTGCACTCATACCTCTTCAATAGTTCTGTACTGTCCACACCTCTTCAATAGTTGTATGTTCCTTATATCTCTTCAGTAATTCCGTTGCACTCATACCTCTTCAATAGTTCTGTGCTCTCCACACCTCTTCAATAGTTGTATGTTCCTTATATCTCTTCAGTAATTCCGTTGCACTCATACCTCTTCAATAGTTCTGTGCTCTCCACACCTCTTCAATAGTTGTATGTTCCTTATATCTCTTCAGTAATTCCGTTGCACTCATACCTCTTCAATAGTTCTGTACTGTCCACACCTCTTCAATAGTTGTATGTTCCTTATATCTCTTCAGTAATTCCGTTGCACTCATACCTCTTCAATAGTTCTGTACTGTCCACACCTCTTCAATAGTTGTATGTTCCTTATATCTCTTCAGTAATTCCGTTGCACTCATACCTCTTCAATAGTTCTGTGCTCTCCACACCTCTTCAATAGTTGTATGTTCCTTATATCTCTTCAGTAATTCCGTTGCACTCATACCTCTTCAATAGTTCTGTGCTCTCCACACCTCTTCAATAGTTGTATGTTCCTTATATCTCTTCAGTAATTCCGTTGCACTCATACCTCTTCAATAGTTCTGTACTGTCCACACCTCTTCAATAGTTGTATGTTCCTTATATCTCTTCAGTAATTCCGTTGCACTCATACCTCTTCAATAGTTCTGTGCTCTCCACACCTCTTCAATAGTTGTATGTTCCTTATATCTCTTCAGTAATTCCGTTGCACTCATACCTCTTCAATAGTTCTGTGCTCTCCACACCTCTTCAATAGTTGTATGTTCCTTATATCTCTTCAGTAATTCCGTTGCACTCATACCTCTTCAATAGTTCTGTGCTCTCCACACCTCTTCAATAGTTGTATGTTCCTTATATCTCTTCAGTAATTCCGTTGCACTCATACCTCTTCAATAGTTCTGTACTGTCCACACCTCTTCAATAGTTGTATGTTCCTTATATCTCTTCAGTAATTCCGCTGTACTAATATTTCTTCAATAATTCTGTGCTCCTTACACATCTTCATTAGTTTTGTGTTTCTCACACCTCTTCAGTAATTTTGTTGTCCTCAAACCTCTTCAATAGTAATCTTTACACATAATTCGTCTGTAGCATCTTGAAAAATCATACAAATCTCACAAAATGTTGAACATAAAAAAAAGCTACCATAGTTTTCCATGCGCTCTTTAATTTATCTTCCGAATCAGAAAAATGCATCTTTGGCCACTAATTAAAATAACGTAGTATTATAAATATTACTATACTATAACACTTACTTAATAAAGGAATGAATGGAATGTTTTTTTTTAATATTATAATTTATTAAAAGTTAAAAAAATTTATTTGTAAATAAAAAAAATTTATTATAATGAAGTTTCCCACCACTGACTAATTTTATTTAAAAAAGTTTCTAATAACATATAATGATTTCTAATAACACAACAACATACATTTCTTTAAGTTGAAAAGATAATGAGGGTCTAACGAAATGGTATAGGTGAGGTTGTTCTTTAGAATTGCTCGAGCTGATATGTTAATGAAACTTGAGAAAAAGAAAACAAGTTATAGAGTTTGTTGTATTCTTTTTGTTTTTGTTGTTTGTTTTTTTGTTGTCTTCTTTTTTTTTTTTTTTTGGCTAGAAGAACCAATTACACGACACAGCAGGGATGCCTTCCTCGACATGCCTTCTTGATTTACTTCGCTCAGACCCTTAACTGGTAACCTATTATAAAATTCATACACGTACCATATCAAATATATTTAAGTATTGAGAAAAAGACAGGTTTCACTTTTATACTTAATAATCTTCGATTAAATTTGGTATGAAATAATTTCAAGGAATGGAAGGGGGGAGAGAATAAGGTATTTACTTTTGTTGATTAAATTGTTGATTTATTCAGAAACAAACATGACTAAAAGAAAATTACTATTTCCATTTCATTTTTTTTTTTTAAGTTTATTATAAGAATATTGAATTGTACAGCCTTGACGCAAAATCCATCAAGATAAAAATTAAAGGATTTTAGTTACACTAATAACATTTTGTAGAATTGAAATAATATGGCACTTCATGTTGATAGTTCTTAAGATTGAGTAAGTCTGAAAAAAAGAAATAATTAAAGTTTATTCAAATATTTTTAGAAAACTTAATTTCATCTTATAGGATGCCCGTAGCCAATTGTATTAGTAAGTATATTATAATACCCTGAAGATGACCATTGGTGACAAAATTATTGCTTAATTGTAAAAACTTTATTTTAGTAAATAGTTGTTAATAATGACAAGCATTATGTATCAAAATTTGGAGAATTTTTATTTGATATACCTGAAAATTTTAAGTAACTTACTAGAAAGCTAAAAAATTAAGAAAAATGACAGGAACAAGGATCCAGGTAGAGTTAATAATATATATATATATATATCAATAATCAAACCACAATATGAAAATGGGAAAACAAGACTAAGATTTTTCAACCGTAACAAGCGGTTTTCGTCAGAGTCAAAAACCCAACAGGAACACTAGCTGCAGAAAACATCTGGTGAGGGGTTGAGAAGAATGGGAGGGAAGAGTGGTATTTAAAAGGGTGAAAGTGCAGGAAAGGACTAATGTCTAGAAAGGGATGTTTGGGGAAACAAAGGGGTACAGTAAGAAAGAGTAAACAAATTATCTGCTAGCTGTCACTTTTGGGTTTTTAACTCTGACGAAGATCGCTTGTTACGGTTGAAAGATCTTAGACTTGTTTTCCCATTTCCTATTGTGGTTTGATCATTAATTGTTATTTCACGTGTTAATATGAAATCTTTATATATATATATATATAATATATATATATATATACATATATATATATATATATATATATATATATATATATTGAAGTCAAAAACCCAACTGACGAAGACCGCTTGTTACGGTTGAAAGATCTTAGTCTTGTTATCCCATTATATATTGTGGTTTGATCATTGATTGTTATTTCACGTGTTTATGTGAAATCTTTATATACATATGTAACAAGTGGTCTTCGTCAGAGTTAATAACCCAACTGAGTCTATCAGTTGTATTTTTGACTCTGACAAAGACCGCTTGTTACGGTTGAAAGATCTTAGTCTTTTTTTCCCTGTTTTTATTGTGGTTTGAACATTGATTGTTGGTTCATATGTTTATTGTGAAATCTAGTTGTTATATATTTATACATGTATACTTTCCTGAAGGTATTTCAGGTTGATCTGAAATTCCTTTGTATAACAAGTTCTGTCCAATCATTGATCATCTTATATTATAATGAATCTTATCACAATGCTATATGTTCTTTAATTTATCAGTCGTAATTAAAAGGTGGTATTTACTAATAAAAGATACTTTACAATAAATATTGTTATGAAAAAACACTCATTTCTAACTCTTAGAACTATTCTTCAAGTTACATCTAAAATGCAATTACTGTAAGTCATACTACAGGTTATATAAACAACAGGCATCATTATATTTGTATTTAAGATGTAGCCTGAAGGAGATCAGTAAGTGTTCGAACGTGATGTTTTTTTTATAAAACTTAATCATGATGTGTATAATTTCATTGATTTCCTCATTATTTGTTTGTTTATAAGATCTGTAAATGCATTATGAGTTTTAAGGATCCTTGCTTTGTTATCTATACTGTATAATAAATTAAAATTAAATAAATTAAAACAACTATTAAAATCGATGAAACATTATCAATATTGACTTGTTCTATTTGTTTTCTCTGCACAAATACAATATTTCAAGATTTTTATATTGAAGTTAAAGTATAATTATAACTGCTTTAAAAATCTAAATAAGTCGATGAGAAAAAATTGAGATATAAAAAAAAGTCAAACAAAGAAAAGTTTGATAAAAAAAAGTTATATACATATCTTTATCAACTTACAAACCACAATAAGAAATAAATAAAAAAAAAACCGAGATTTTTCAACTGTAACAAGCGGTCTTCAAACACAGTTGGAATTTGACTCTGACGAAGACCACTTGTTATGGTTGAAAGATCTTAGTCTTTTTTCTCATTTCTTATTGTGGTTTGGTCGTTGATTGCTATTTCACGTGTTCATTGTTACCTATCCATATATAAACATTAATATGATTTTACGATAAAAGTGTAAAATAAAGGTCAAGTTCAACATTTAAACCACAATTCAAAAATGGGTCTATAACTGGTGATCGATGAAGCTCCATATTATACTTCGCAATAAAATTAGTTGTCTGGTAGAAAGGTCCCAGTCTAATTTCTCAATTCCTTGCTGTAGTATAGACGTTAAAAAAAAACATAGAATGAGACTCAAAATTCATTTAATTTCAGAGTAGTTAACATTTCAAAGTACAGTGGATTCCGCTTAATTGGGACAGCCGCTTATTTGGGACTAATCTCAAAGAACGGAAACCAAACTATGAACTACAATTGTAAATTTGTATGTTTAGTTGGGACAACATTCCGCTTTATTGGGACAGTAAATTTAATATTTTAGTACAGTAGAGTCCTGATTAACCGAGTATGTTTTAACTGAGTTCCGGTTAATTACAAAAAATTCTTACCTTTTTAGAGAATTTTTGTGCTGATGACATTTACAATGCTGATGAAACCGGCCTCTATTACCGTGCTACGCCAGACGGTTCCTTATGCTATAAGCACATTCCACTGTCTGGTTATAAAAAGGCGATGGACCGCATTACTGTGTTATGCTGTGCAAATATGTCAGGTACTGACAAACGAAAGCTACTGATCATAGGAAAAAGTGCTAGACCTCGATGTTTTAAGGGGTTAAGAATGGAGGGATTACCAGTGGAGTACCATTCAAACAAAAATGTGTGGATGGCTTCTGATATTTTTTGAAATTGGCTGACCAGTTGGGACCAAAATTTACAACGTAAACAAAGAAAAATTTTGCTGATTGTTGACAATTGTGCGGCACACCCTCACTTAGACAACCTACGAAATATACAGCTGGAATTTATGGAAAGCTGTTTTCGTATAAAATAAAATTATTAAAAAAAATATGCATTGTTTAATTTTATCTGTTACTAGTTAATGGCATTGTTCCTAAAACCAATCAAATGAATTTCCAAAATAAAAAAAAGCGAAATTTGTTTAATTGGGACAGCTGCTTAATTGGGACAAAACGCCTCGGTCCCGATGTGTCCCAATTAACCGGAATCGACTGTATACTTTTTACTGTACCCTAATTCAATTGCAACGAAGCGAGATTTCACAAAAGTGCCATTTTCTTCAAAGATTGGATACGTATTAATAATAATGAAGGGAAGGGTGCAGCCAAGCAAAACAGTTGTACATTGTAAATTATTCATAACAGACTTCATAATTTATTAGAACCTTGAAAAATAATAACAATTCATTAATCAAAATAATAATTGTTTTATTCTTTCCTCATATTGCATAATATAATTAACTATTGTGAAATATAAAAGTTATATTGATTATTATTACCATTAATTGTGTTCTATGGCTATTATACTTTTAATTATATTATTGAACTTATTGTTTATTTTTATAAAGTTTCTGTATTATTGAACTTGAGTACTTTGTTGTACAGTAAAATGGAAGTTATTTAATTTAATACGACTGGTAATTTTTTTTAGGAAAAGAATAAAAATTGGTTCTGTATTTCTGGTTTGGAAAATGTTTTAATAATTTTTTTATTCTTCTGGTTTTTTCTCTTGTTGAATTATCAAATGGTCGTTGTGTTGAGCAGTATAGACAAGGGAGGTTGTCTGAGTCTTCTCATTGGTGATTCCTGAACAGTGCTGCCGAGTTTATACGGTAATATTGCATTCATGGAAGAGTAGACACTAGGATATTGGTAATACTCATATCTTGGCAAGTGTCAGTTAAAATTATCCTGATGCATGATTATTCAGAAAGCAAGAATTTCTATTGGTCTCAGTAAGTGGTGATTCAGAGTACTTTCTTGTATGAGAGTCATTCACATCTTTCTAATTGAGCCTCACATGTAGGTTAGGTTAGGTTTTAGTGGCATTTCGACGAGAAAACAAACATAGATCAAACATTAGTCTGTTGTGATACCACACAATAAACATGCCAAGTTGGGAGTCCTAAATGTTGACTAACATGAATTATGTAGGGTCATTAAACTCATTAACAAGTAACTCACATCGTACCGGCTCATGACCAACATATTGACGTTCCTCCAATTTTTCACTTCCTGCATGAATAAATTGACGGCTATAATGAATACAAGCATCGAACCCTGGAATACCACTCAGAGGCAAGCCCACATGCCATTTGGCTATCCTGACCACATTATGCGTTATGTGATATCCACTGATTGGCATATTAGTTCTGAATTTCTTCATTTGTCACTCATACAGAATAATATAATTGCAAAATATAAAATATTATTCTTAAATATAACTTTATAATTTTTATAAAAATTGATGGTTGAAAATGCACTGGTAACCTCACTCTTTGGTGAGTTGAATTAGACGGTACCAGTGCTTTTGTAAGTGTGATAAAGACTACGGCAAGTGCATCTTCCTTTTCATTACAAGAAATTCTTGCATGACTTTTGACTAACCTCAGAGGCAATTTCTAGCTCTGTATTTACACAAGATTTAGAAAAGACCATTAATAGAGTCACTTCGATTTATTCTCGTGTTTATGACAATGCCACATTATTCACTTGAAATCAATCAATCATAAAAATGGCACCGTATTTTTTGTTCCCTCTAACACAATTGGTACTGAAGTATCCAAATCAGTTACTAGTAGTAATAATATAGATGAACGTTTTCCATTTTGAACATGGTTATTTTAATAGTGTTAAAGCAGGTAACCTCTAATTAATATTCAGACACTATCAAAATGTGTACTTAGGATGTTGGAAAAGTTTAAAATGCCTCTTACTCGCCTATACCAATATTTATGAAAGCTTCAATATTACATTAATAGTTAGAATAATTTTTACGAAAGTAATATGTGTTGTTTAACAGCTTCTATTATAATGTTCCTTTTTTTTTTTATTTAAGGTTGCATAATTAATTCTGTTGGGCTGTTCCACGAAGACTTACATTACAGAATAAGTCTTGGTACAACTTTAAGCATGGGCCGATGACTTGACCAGCCTTCGTCAAGCCAGGATAGAAGTATTCCGCACTGAGACAGAACACGAATAGCTACAGGCGCTCACGTGCAGAGGAGGCCTCCTTCTATCAGATATACCGCACATGTGAGAATGGACTAATGACGGAAACCTCATTAGTCATCTACAACGTCTTAATAAAAAACTACGAAGAGAACACCTAAGTGTCCAAGACACTCGTCGATCGCAGAAGGTTTAACAAAAATATGGTTCTATTTTATCAAAAAAATTTGATAGTCCCTATCAAATAATAGCTCACGATATTGAACAACAAAAACATTTATTCCTTCAATATTGATAACAATTAAGCCAAAAACATTTTTTTGACCATTTTTTCATAAAATAGTAATTATTGCATATTTTCTACATATGGTACTGTGATATATAGTAAGAGAATTATACAATTGTAAAACGACTGTTGCAAGGTTTTCTAATTTACTAAAAAACTATATACCAATAACTCCAGCACTCTGGTAGAAATTAAATGTCAGAAACAACACACGTCTATTTTAACGCAGTCAAAACATAACAGACCAGTGTAACTTCTATACTGAGTAAGCAATGAATTAGGGGCCA
This sequence comes from Hermatobates lingyangjiaoensis, assembly GCA_026182355.1. Lineage (NCBI taxonomy): Eukaryota > Metazoa > Arthropoda > Insecta > Hemiptera > Hermatobatidae > Hermatobates > Hermatobates lingyangjiaoensis. The sequence goes on from JAPFBL010000085.1 coordinate 4,273,411, forward strand.
GGTTAACTCAGTAGTTAACGTACTCGCCTATGAACTGGTAGGTCCAGGTTTGGTACCCACCTGGTCCTCGATTTATTTACATGAGAGAGGAATAAATCTGAGCACGTCATCCCTCGGAGAGGATGTTAAGCTGTTGGTCCCAAGTCTGTACGATGTCAAGTACTCGTTAAAAATCCCTACTCTCAGCCTAGTTGAGTTAGGCAAAATTTAGTACTCTCTAAATGTTCAATCAATCTTTATTGTGTGGTATCACAAAGGGGTCAATGTTCGGCTTATGCGTGTTACTTTGTAGAACAGTTACTGCAACTTAAAGCAATGTATTACAGAAATCAGTATTCTAATCACAAGAATCAGGTAAAATGAAACAGGGAAGCGTTAAAATCAATGCAAAACTGAAACACACCAATGACAGTGTACTCTAGCAAATTATTATAAAAGCCCAACTGTTAAGAGTATATATACCAAAACATTACCTTTCTATTTAATGAAACAAATATGGTATGCAGGTACAGATACACTAACTGGGAGTGTTTACCCGTAATCAGTTCTCCATTCGAACACATACAATTGGCCTGTCAACGTATCATATGAAATTATACCTTGAAGTTAAAAAAAAACTCATTCAAACAAACATCAAGTTCATTAGAATAATACTAACTACAAAGACAAAAATTATAAGGAGTAAATTATACTAAGTATTGCAGAACTTCTTATCCAAAAACAAAAAAAATATTCATACAGTAAACAGTGGAAAAATTTTAAAACTATTCTTATGAACAAAAAGTGAGATAAAACCTTCTCAGGTAATCTCTTAAGCCACTTACCTTCCTGCAGTATAACAAAACACTTAATCCTCTTAATACTTCCTGCATTGCTTTCATAAAGGGAAATTCAAACGGAAAGCTATTTTTAACTTCATGATAAGTGTAGAATTGTTGAAACGTATCAATTATTCAAATATTGTTTAGATTGAATAACGAGTGTGTTATTTAGGAAGATAAAGAAGCTAATTAAGAAGGAATTATTACGTCGTTATTATTACCAATTAATCGATGGCTTAAAAAAGATCAAACAATTTTCAATGAAAATTATTTATGCTGAAATAATCATTTTTAAGATTTGTATTTATTGTTGAGTTAAAACTTGACATTTTGGTATTTTAAAATATTAAAAGAGGTGTAACAGAGGTTCTTGTCTTTAATGCTGGGTATTGGAGACAGGAATTGTGGCCGTGACCCTAGAGATGGATGAAAGTTTTTCTTCGGAGAGGACGTAAAGCTGTCAGTCTCCGGCATAAAAAAACTGGAGTAAGCTGAAATTAAAGAGTTTATATGTGGAATTAACTCGGCAATGTGGCTTCCTTATGGCAAAAATGGGTGTAAAATAAGAAATGATCTAGTTTGTAAGACTGTAACAGCACAATACGTAAAATTATCAAATTTTGTAATGAATTTAAATATTATCTCTAGATGAAAAACATCAAAAATATCTAAAATTAGTCTGTATCTTACTATAATCTAGTTATAATAGTGTTATAAGATAACCAAAATCTCAATTGAACGCATACGCAATCATAATTATTCTAATGAAATATTGCCTAAAACAATCTCTTGCGTTTAGTAGTAGGAAATAAAAACAGTTGGACTATAAATTAAACTCGGTAAATAAAAATGCATTCACGACATTGACAGTAAAAATTATTTGCATCATAATGTTTTTGTCATCTTGAACTTAATGCTCGTCATGTACTCGTATTCATATAAAGTGTTCATGTAAAGACGTCTTTTCAGTTTCTTATTAGAGACGCGCCGCTTCCCTTCTGAGTCACTCATGTATTTTGTTCAACTTTGCTCGTATTTAGCTCTTTCGAAAAAACTATTGACAATTTGGATAATTTTGGACTAAATGTTTGACAAAAAAAAAACTTTTTTGCCAAACTTTCTAGGTGAGTATTTTGAAATTCAATGATCTTTTTCCGCCAAAACTAATTGTTGGATTGTGACTGTTTTTTTTACTATTTGCAACTTTTTAAACCAATAATTTCATTTAAATATATTTATTTTGATAAAGTGGTTGTCAGCCAGCATTCCAGTCATCCAATATCTGTTACAAGATGAACCGGCTACGAAAAAAAAAATCAATTAATCCTTGTAAAGGTAAGTAATAAAATCAAATATCAAATAACAAAGTTGACTTTATTAAGACCGAATTTTTGTTTCCCAGTTAAATGAAATAACTTTCGCTTGCTTGGCTTTCCACAGAATCGATTTGGTACAGCCAGTTCAAAACTTTCACGTGTTCAGATATATTATATAATCGAAACTATATCTACCTTAAGAACTGAACTCCTTTCACTTACTGTTATTACGTGCTTAAATAGAGGACATTCAGTTACATGACTTTCACACACTTTCCAATTTATATTAACAACTTTATCAATTTTATTGGATAATCAATGGCAACTAAATTTTTACTTCCGGTTAAAAGAAAGAAAAAAAAAAAGGAAAAAAGAACTTAAAGTTTTAAAGGCGTAACAGTTGACCCATTGGATATTTAAAAGGTGAAAATCTTCTTGTAACGTTTTAACAACAGATAAATGGATGGCAATTTACACTATCAAGTTAGTGGGAATATTATGTAACTATATGTAAGGGAAAAGAAGAGATGAAAAATTAATGTTACCATAGCTAAATGTATAGGATATTACAAACAAATTACAACAAATATTAACAAAGAAATGCGTAAAAACATTATTGCATAAAGATTTTTATGCAATTTTAATAAAAAGGTATTTTTATTTTACTTTAATTACATTTGCAATTTAATTGCTCAAAAAAGACAGAATATCAATTTCCAATGTATTAATATATTTATATATATAATACCATTCTTCCCTCCCACTTTTCTCAACCCCTCACCAGATATTTCTGCATCTAGTGTTTCAGTTGGGTTTTTGACTCTGACGAAGACTGCTTGTTATAGTTGGAAGATCTTAGTCTTGTTTTCCAATTTTTATATTGTGGTTTGATCATTGATGTATATATATATATAATATATATATATATATATATATGATGTATTTAATTTTTTTTTTTGAGGTTTGAGGTCGAATGATTTTAAACTAGTCCTTTTGCCTACGTTTCGATGTTAATGTTTAAATCATTAACATATATGATGTAAATCATTATATGATTTACATCATATAAATATTGGTCAAGAAAACAAATCATGATGAATATAATATATATAATATATATATATATATATATATATATATATATATATTGATGTTTTGTTATTGAGGGCTAGGTCAAATAAAAGAAAATAAACTCCTTCCTAGGCCAACGTTTCAATCTATTTGTACATCATCTTCAAGGCTATAATTAGAGTAAGAACTATAATACATTTACCAAAACAATCTACAACTCACATAGAGTTTTGGTAAATGTATTATAGTTCTTACTCTAATTTTAGCCCTGAAGATGACGTACAAATACATCGAAATGTTGGCCTAGGAAGGAGTTTATTTTCTTTTATTTGACCTAGCCCTCAATAACAAAACATACAATAGAATAAAAGAAGTCAAGAACAATTTTTGGAGATTATTATATATATATATATATATATATATATATATATATATATATATACTTACATTAATGAATTGAGAAAGGAAAGTTAATAAACATTATCATAACCAAGACTGAAATGTATGCAGCTATTAAAAGATAATAACTCGTTATACAAAAATGAAAAAACAAAAATTATATAATGGAAAAACAGAAAAATGTTGGTGCGTTATAGTTAGGAAGATTTTTACTCTGCTGTTATGATTTTCAAATGAAAACATGTGACCTTTATGGCTGTTCTTCAGTGTTTCTCTTCATTGAGTCCATTATTTTGCTTCTTATTATAGTTCTTTATATAAGCAAGAATCAGTCTACAACAACAATACGTCCTTCTATAAAGTATGAAACACATAAAATGAACTGAAATATTTCTCGATATTTTGATGAACTATCAGAATGTAGCGTATAGATAAAAAAAAAAAAAAAGATATTTTCCAATATTTTGTTCTTCTTAGTTGTCACTTTTATGATGCTATTTGGTGACAATACTAACTTGTTTCTAGAGATATTGTTTCTCAATACGAAAATGAGAAGAAGTAAGTTGACAAGAGCACAAAATTATTATGATATTGACAAAAATTAATATCATAATAATAGAAACAAAAAAAGAAACCAGAGAGAATAATCTATATTACTATATAGATTATAGCAAGTAATTAATTAATTAAGTATTAAGTAATTAATTTGATAGCAAAAGTAATTAATCAGAAAAAAATAAAAATAAATTATTTCCGAATTGAAAAGTTATCTGTCTAAATTGAGGGAAATAACCTAAGCATGTTTAGGTCCGTCGTTAAAAGGGTCTACTTGCTCATACTCCTTTTCTCCTGATTAAGGTTGAACGAAAAATGAAACTATGGGTTAGTGTCTTTCAATAATTTGGTTCTCAAATTTATATCTGAACTTTATTTCTGTAAAATTATATCCCTGTATTGTAATAGTTTTAGAGAGTAAGATTGAGTTTAGTTTCACTTCCTCCTACAATATTATTAAGTATTATGCGATGACTTTTTCATTCTATACGATTGTGTTTACCATTTAAAAAGAAACAACGATAAGCTTTTTAGGTCAATTTTGCAACAGCAACATTTTGAGGGTTAATAGGAATAATCATCCGATGGTCAAAATAGTAGCTTCAAATAGACGCATATTTTTGAAAACTACAAAAAAGTAGTAAATATCATATCATTTTGATATTTGTAATCTCTTGTTATAGATGCCCAACCAATATTGATAATCTTAAAGGAAATTTACTATGAAATTGGAAAGGCGATCTAAACTCGACACAATATGAGTTCAAAATAAAAGAAGAGTATTACACATAATAAAGAAACACACTTACTAACTGAAACTTTCGGAAAATCTGTCTTCAGGAGAAGAGAGAGAGAGAGAGAGAGAGAGAGAGAGAGAGAGAGAGAGAGAGAGAGAGAGAGAGAGAGAGAGAGAGAGAGAGTGAGTGAGAGAGAGAGACCAAGCACGTTGTAAATGGAACGGCAAGTAACCCTTCAAAGAAGTAAAGAAACACACTTACTAACTCAAACTTTTGGCAATCTCCGTCTTCAGAAGAAAAGAGAGAGAGAGAGAGAGAGAGAGAGAGAGAGAGACCAAGCACGTTGTAGACGCAATGGCAGGTAACTCTTAAAGGAAATTTCGGCATATATTAGCACTACTTGTTTAATTGGAATTTATACCAAGAATTCTTCAGCAACATTAGCCCCACATTAATATTCACAACGTCCTAAACTTGTCAGGCATCTACAACAATGATTGACGAAATATGATGTCTATCATATCTGTATAATACCAAGAATTGGAATTTATACCAAGAATTCTTCAGCAACATTAGCCCCACATTAACATTCACAACGTCCTAAACTTGTCAGGCATCTACAACAACGATTGACGAAATATGATGTCTATCATATCTGTATAATACCAAGAATTGGAATTTATACCAAGAATTCTTCAGCAACATTAGCCCCACATTAACATTCACAACGTCCTAAACTTGTCAGGCATCTATAACAACGATTGACGAAATATGATGTCTATCATATCTGTATAATACCAAGAATTGGAATTTATACCAAGAATTCTTCAGCAACATTAGCCCCACATTAACATTCACAACGTCCTAAACTTGTCAGGCATCTATAACAACGATTGACGAAATATGATGTCTATCATATCTGTATAATACCAAGAATTGGAATTTATACCAAGAATTCTTCAGCAACATTAGCCCCACATTAACATTCACAACGTCCTAAACTTGTCAGGCATCTACAACAATGATTGACGAAATATGATGTCTATCATATCTGTATAATACCAAGAATTGGAATTATACCAAGAATTCTTCAGCAACATTAGCCCCACATTAACATTCACAACGTCCTAAACTTGTCAGGCATCTACAACAACGATTGACGAAATATGATGTCTATCATATCTGTATAATACCAAGAATTGGAATTTATACCAAGAATTCTTCAGCAACATTAGCCCCACATTAACATTCACAACGTCCTAAACTTGTCAGGCATCTATAACAACGATTGACGAAATATGATGTCTATCATATCTGTATAATACCAAGAATTGGAATTTATACCAAGAATTCTTCAGCAACATTAGCCCCACATTAACATTCACAACGTCCTAAACTTGTCAGGCATCTATAACAACGATTGACGAAATATGATGTCTATCATATCTGTATAATACCAAGAATTGGAATTTGTATAATAATTTGTATAATATGATGTCTATCATATTTGTATAATAAAATCATAGTTGTCCTCATTTCGTCTTTCATGCCAATTTCGACAACATCAACTCGGATTACTATTCTAGATCAGCCTGGTGCCCCGAAACCTACAGGTGACTTTTCAACCTTAGCCAGAAACTCCCATATCTTCTAGGGACACCGATACTCCCAGGCCTAACTAATACAGGTTTTTATTTATATATATTTTTATTTTTTTCCCTTTATTCTTTTTTGTTTTTACATTATATTATCTCTTTTTATTATTGTCTACCTTATGTTATTAACAATAATTTTACTTATTTAATACTACTAATTTCTTAATTAATTTCAAAAATATTCATTTTTTTTAGAATTCATTATTAATATTATTAATATTAATATTAATATTTTTAATAGCAAGTCACTTCACAAAATGTGACTTTAACTTGTTTCAAAGATTAATATAGTATTAAAAATTTCATCGTAATAATAAATTTTAATTGTTTTTAGAAAAAAATACATTATTCTTGGTACTAGCAATTTTTATTAGAAATTAATTGACGAATGAATGAAAAAAGACGAATTTAGTAATAAAAATATTCAATTATTAATTATTGTTCTTTAACTTAAAAAAAAATTGAATGAAAAAGACGAATTAATAAGAAGAAAAGGCTATTTATTGGAAACACCTGTTCAAAAGATCTGAGGACAGGGACGAGGGTGTTTGTGTTTTGTTCTGTGATCCCCCTGTTGGTTGTGATGTTTGGATAGGGGAGGAAGCCACTAGGCAGGGGGGCCTCAATATCGATCAATAGACCACGTGATGCCAAATCTAATGAAAAAGGAAAACTTCCCCATTCTTCCTGAAACTCCCATGACATTGCGCGCATTCCAAGTACTATATCATTTTGATTAAGAAAAGTAAAATATATCTATTATCTCATGCTATTATGAATATACAATAAAAATCAATATCTTTTCCATTAAAACATATTGCTTTAAGACTACAAAGTAGTCTTAACACGCAGTTATTATAAATGAATTATTAATATTATTATTGGCGATTATATTAATAAATATAATATATACTAATTTTTCCCATGGTTCAATATCATTGAAAATTGAACACTTCTTTCACTATAGCAACATCTACTTACAAGTTAGTAAAAGGATTGTCTCCACACAAAAAAGTTTATTACTAGAAACTAAGCACGTTTCGAACACTTAATGTTCTTCTTCAGGTTACATCTAGAAAATAAATATATATATATATGATCAAACCACAATAAGAAATGGGAAAACAAAACTAAGATCTTTCAACCGTAACAAGCGGTCTTCGTCAGAGTCAACTGAGTTGGGTTTTTGACTCTGACGAAGACCGCTTGTTACGGTTGAAAGTTCTTAGTCTTGTTTTCCCATTTCTTATTGTGGTTTGATCATTGATTGTTATTTCACGTGTTTATGTGAAATCTTTATATATATATATATATATATACATTGTTGAAAATGACACCAAATTTAGCTGATATCTGTTTCTTAACAAGTTTCCCAATTTTTCTAAATAACACTCCCGTTATTTCGTCTACACAATAAAGTACATCTCCAATGGTCGACATGTTTCGAATGATCAACATTCAATTGAGAAACTTGTTAAGAAACAGGTATCAGCTAAATTTGGTGTAATTTTCAACAATGTGTGTATCATGGAAGGACTGCAACCAAAATTTACGAATATATATATATATATATATATATATATATAATATATATATATACGCATTTAAGAGCTTTGATAACAAAAGGGGCGAATTAATTAAAATGAATACATCTGACACTATTGAGTGATAACGGGAATAATATTTAAATGGTTTAAAATTATCCTTAGCCTAAACATACATACTGAGACATGTATAAATTAGACATGTAAAGAAAAATTTGAATAATATTGATTAAAAATTAATGGTTGTTTTGTTGGAAATGTTGAAAATTGTGTAGATTATGGAAGGAGGAAAGAACTGAAAAAGGTTGAACTGAAAAGTTGAGCCAACCCTCTTTCTACGAGTAGGTTCTGTTGAATAGTGTGTGGTGATTGCTCTACACAATTGGTACTCAGGTTTACTGAACACTGAATCTGTCGCAACGGACTCTTATGAACAACCAAAAGAGTAGTACTACAAAAGATGGTCTTTTGTGTATAGTCAAGAATTTATAAATACCTGACAATCGAATGATCATTAAATACTTTTGGTACCACCTGGACAGGTTCTTGTCTTAATACACTTGTGTTTTACTTACCGGGTGAAATTTAGCATTGACCTCCAGACGCCTATCCTTTCCTGACACAGTGTGGGTGGACATCAGTCTAATAGTACAACTCAGAGGTTACTGTTCAATAGCAGTCTTTTTTGGGTAGTTAGACACATTTACCTGCAGATACAGCTCTCACAAGCTCCTTGATGGCATTTCTAGACAAGTACTACTCCACTTGTAGAAACTTTAACACTAATAAATAAGTACTAAAAGACAATCTGAACCTTTTCCCAATTGACCAATTTTTAAAATATAACCTGCAGTATATCAGTCATCACTACAAACAGGTCAAATAAAAATTACCCCATCAACTTGAAATATAAGTCTGTACAATAAAAAATCAATATTTTTAAAATCTGAGATATTTTAAAATTTATCAGATATCGTTTTTGTTAGAGTTTTAAACAGTATAAGTTGATGATCATAATAAGGAAAATCCCATAAAATAATCATGACAAAATACCACACAATAAATGATTGAATAGCTCGTGAGAATCATTTTATTCATATTTGACTAAAGTATCATCTTTTTGGAGAGTATCATAAAAACAGCTTCTAACACATAGATCTTATTTAGAATTTCATGCGGTGCTTTTCACTTTATCAGTACTTTTAAAACTTCGTTATTTGTATAAATAAATTTTTCAAGAAAATTAAAATAAAACTATTCGAGTCATAAAATCTACTCAAAGCAGGCCGGAAAATGTGAGAAATACTGGTCATTCACTAGTAACAATAAGCATCAGATGTGTTTTTTAGGGCATGAAAACATTACAATGAATTATCCCTCTCGTTAAAAATTGGTAACAGCTTACGTCATTTTAACTATATCGGTTAACTAACTTAGTGTGTTCAAAACTCTAAAAACGTAGTTACCATTTGAAAATCGTAGCTTCATTTGATTTTCAAAGCGTAAATATCTGTTCTAGAAACTAAAAAACAAAAACAAAAATAGTTTTCAATATCATCTAATCAAATTTAATTCATAAAATAAAGTATTATAAAAAGTCCTGCTGCTACAGGAGAATTATAGTAGATTTCAAGGAAGTTGAAATATTGATGTTAGATCAGTTTGAACCTACAAATTAAACAGATTGCCTGGCACACATGTAATTACCTTCCACATTCTCTACGAGTCAAGTTTCGCAAGGTTAATACCAGATCTGTTACTGTTATTATTAGTTTATCTTCTTTTTCTTTTTTCATTTATTTATTTATTTTTTAATATCCTGTGATTTAGATTTTGAAATATCTTCAGTTTATTTCTGAAACGGTTCACAAACCAGAAAACCGTTTGTCAATTCTTTTATAATCTCTAATCGAGGAAAATAAGTAATTTTAAAAAAATGTATAGGTGATCATGTAAAAACCGTTATAATGTTCAAAGATGAGATAGATGAAGGAAGTAATCATGCCCAAAAGCCTATACTAATTTTAAAAAAAACATTGATTCTGATTTGATTGAAAATTTCTTTTTGAATAGGAACAAAAAAAATTGATTAATTTTGATAGAATCGTATATAATAAACACACAACAACGAAACCCTGACAAAAAGTGTATTTATGCTTAATTCTGTTATTCATTTCCTAAATATTTCCTTTACATTATTTAGGATACGATCAATACAATAAATGCAGTACAATAGAAAAATTGATTCATTTTGATAGAATAGTATACAATCAAGAAAAAAAAAACGAAAAAACCTTGACATATATGTACTATAGGTATCAAAATTTCACAAAAACACGTGAAATAATAATCAATGATCAAACCACAATATGAAATGGGAAAAAAAAAGACTAAGATTTTACAACTGTAACAAGCGGTCTTCGTCAGAGTCAAAACCCAACTGTTACGGTAAAAACATCATAGTCATTTTTTTCCCCATTTCATATTGTAGTTTGATCATTGACTATAGGAATATTTATGCTGAATTGGTTATTGATTCCCTAAATATCCATTTAAGAATATCCTAAAATTATTTAGGATACGATCAATACAGTAAATGATTCTCGATGAACCATTAACTTTCCCGGTGATGGTATTAAAGTTGCTATGGTGATTTTTCGTCTTGATACATACTAGGAAAGGAATGTCGGCAGTTGTAGATCCCAATTGAATGTGTGTGGCTTTCCATGAACACCTCCTGCAGGTGTAGTGTCGACCTACCGGTGTCTCTGCCTCAGGGTGAAATATTCTTCTTCCTTCTTTATTTCGATCATTTTTCTCATTGATAATCTTGTAGAACTTCTATTACTGACAACTTTAAATCTCTCTACGCTATCAAGGCTTATTTCTTAATAGGTCATAGAAATACTAGTGTCACCTGCTTCATTTAGAGTACATTCTTTCTTCCAATTTGATTTCTACATTAGGTTAGGTAGCAGTGGTAGTCCCACAAGGGAACACACGTAGGCCGAGCATTGGCCCTTTGTGATATCACACAATAAGATTGATTCTACAGTGGGAGTCCTGAATTTTGCCTAACTCAAATGTATTTAGAGTAGGGATCTTTAACGAGTACCTGACATCGTACAGGCTCGGGACCGACGGTTTAACGTCCTTCTCCGAGGGACGACGCGCTCAGATTTATTCACCTCCCGCGTGAATAAATCGAAGGCCAGGTGAGGATTGAACCTCGGTCCTATCAGTTCAGAGGTGAGCACGTAACCACTGAGCTAGCCTGGTCCCCGATTTCTACATTATTTCTTATACTTTCTTATTCCTGGTCTTGTATAACTTCAAAAAACAAAGCTTTCTGATATTTCTGTCAAATTTTTAGTCATAATATCTTCTTTGATCAGTCACTTTAATCGAACTTTCGGCCCTGATCTAGAACAATCTTCAGTGGACAAACATGCGCGGCTCACTGGCGCAGAAGTGCCTCTCGTACAGAAAGCTCCTTTCTTGTCCCGTAGAGGCCATGCTGCGACCATCTTGGAGTAAACGTTCATACAAGTAATAAACCACTAGCCTTCGTACGAGAAGAGATCTATCTCTTCACAACTCCGGGGTCCATTCACGGATCGACCGAGCAAATTATATCTCACTTCTTCCAGGTATGAACATTTCTTTTTGAATAGGTACAACAAAAAATTGATTAATTTTGATAGAATCGTATATAACAAAAAAAACAACAACAAAACTTAGACACATATGTACAAAAGGTTTACTTATGCTTTATTCCGTTATTCATTTCCCAAATATTTGAAATAGTTAATAATTTGATAATTTTGTAATAATTTGAAATAGCTCAGTCACTTACGATCGACTGAGCAAATTATATCTCAGTTCCTTGAGGTATGAACTTATAATAACTTAAGTACTAACGATTTTGAAACTTTAACCGAAAATATACAATATAACTTACTAAACTTCTATTAAACTGGTGTAAATATAACTTTAAATGGTAACTAAAACTACAGTCAATATGGAGCAAATATAGGAACACCATTATGGATAATAAAACCGTTTAGGCTGACTGACAAATTTAACAAGAGTTACTGGAATAATCTTCACTCATTTTCATCGGGAGAACATTTTCAATAGAAATTGAACGAAAAATGAATATTTCTGATATAGACATCAAAGGCGACTGGGGAAAGATATTTTCTTGCATTCATGTTGAATAAAGAAGCTGTTGTGTAAATATTATAACAAACTACTGTAATAGAATAAATAATTCCCATACAGGATAGAGGATTTGACATATATACTTAGCATGATTTCTAACTCATATTCATATAACAGCATAATACATTCTAGTTTAGAAAAACGATAAATCTGGTTACACTGTCATAATGAAAGTAGAAAAATTATAAGGAAAAAAATGAAAGCTTTACTAGAGAATACTGACACGTATTCAATTGCAAGAAGAAATCCATAATCAACATTACGTAATAAAGTGAAAGAGATTGTTGATAAAATGAAGAATACAAAGTGTTGAGATCTTCGTCATACTTCAATATTGAAGTCATAGAATGGATTAGCACTATGCATTTCATTGTATGACGAATGCCCCACGCTCCATGGGACGAATACCTTATATCAAATGATATTTATAGGTAGTCCAGCTAATGCACTCTATAAATATTTTGTGAAGTATTTCCGTTATTTTACAATGAAGGAATAAAATGTAGAAAAACTTCTATATAATCATAAATAATAATGAAATACGATTTTCCCTCTTGTTCAATCCCTTAGAACTGCATGCAAGTACAAAGAGGCCTACTTTACTTCCCCTAATGGAGAAATATATCAACCGATTGATGGTGTCACTATGGGATCACCCCTCAGGGTACTATTTGCCAATTTGAACATGGGTCAAACTGAAAAAAAAAAAAAACTTTTCAAGAAGCTAGATAAACCTCTAATTCATATCAGATATAACAATGATATTTTTGTATAACTGAATATGAAGAAGAAATTCAGTTACTCCTTCAAAAATTTAAAGACATCTTTGATCTGAAGATAAACACACTTTGAAAACTTTGAAAAAAATGAATGAAAAACAGGTGGTATAACTCACAGTCAATATTTCGACCTTTTTAACGGCTGTCCTCAGTAAAGGAAGTTGAACGGCGAGAAGATGAAAGCCAACTTATATATATATATATATATATATATATAAATATTTAAGCAGTCACATTTTGTCAGTTCATGTGAGACTCAAATGAAGACCAACGGTTTTTGTTGAAATATATATATAATATATATATATATATACTTAAAACAAACAGTAACACATACACTGAAACATAACAAAGACTCACTTTTCAATATTTCGACCATAATGGTGGTCGTCCTCCGGAGAAGAAGTGAATTGACGGATGGACGGCAGTCAACTATATATATACATATAAAGATTTCACATAAACACGTGAAATAACAATCAATGATCAAACCACAATAAGAAATGGGAAAACAAGACTAACATCTTTCAACCGCATCAAGCGGGTTTTTTTCAGTTCGGTTTTTGACTTTGACAAAGGCCGCTTGTTGCGGTTGAAAGATCTTGGTCTTGTTTTCCCATTTCTTATTGTGGTTCGATCATTGATTGTTATTTCACGTGTTTATGTGAAAGCTTTATATATATCTTTATATATATATATATATATATATATATATATTAATGCCATATACACTATCAAACATCGTATAAAACACATTAAAATATTGCAAAAAAACTTTATAGACTTAGCATAAACGTAAAAATTGTGATCTTTAAATGTTTTGTTTTACTTTAATCAGTGTTTTACCCTGCTTGTACGCAACAGCTCCACCAAGGTCAAATAATCTTTCTCTTTTCAGCTGATCAATCATTATACTTGGCCTTGCTAATGTATCCTGGAGTATGACTTGTCTTTAAATGTCATTTATTTATAGGTATTATCTAGGTTTATTGAGTCGACTTCATCAATTACAATATATATTTTATATAAAAAAGTTTAAAACACATCAAATATTGTGTCATCTATATTTGTACTGCTTAGTTAAATCAATCAGTAACAAATATGCCTAAAATATCCATTATAAGTTTGGAAATAAATTGTTTTACTGAATGATAAACAATTAGATATCCATTCCATCGCTTACCCAGTGTGCTCTATCTCCCTTACTCTCTTATAATGTCCGTTGAGTAAAAGAAAGCACTGTTAGTGTGTACCTTAAATTCGATGGTTTTCTAATTTTTTTTTGTAGTCTTTTGTTTTTCTACAACTTCAAATCATTATTTAAATATCTAAGTATATGAATAGATAGAAAGGCATGCAAGAAGTATAATGTTTAGTATATATCTTCCCAATAACGGGGCCATCGAAATATAGTAGTGAGTTTCTGTTTCATTTCTGTGTGTTCTTTTTGTGAATACAGTTTACATATATATATATATGTAAAGTTTTCGTTTAATATTTCTGTGGTCTGACTTGTTATAATAAAATATAATTTAATCCAATGACACTATAAGATAACGTTATATATAGATAATTTAGTTTCATTTACCAAAAATATTTAGTGAAATCCAAGATTTAATAGGAAGGAATATAGATTGTGAAACAATTCGTAAGAAGTTTGAATTCACAGAACTTGTCACCTCTCTTCACAGACACTTCTTCCAGATAGGACAATAAAGTCCAGATGTACCAGGAGACCCATGCATTACAATTTCAATGTAAATATGGTATAGCTAACAAGATAAAATATGATAAAGAGATTTTGACGGATTTACAAATTTTAATGTGGCCTGAATCAATGTTTGATGCTTTCTTTTTGGAAGATATAAGTATGTCGGTGGATGAAAAAGTAAGGAAGTAAGCATTTGTGCAATTCATACAAGTTAAACTGTTTGATGGATCATTTTTCTTATCAGCCAATAATAACCTTTATTGTTTGTATGATCTGCAAACTTTTTGGGCAATATCTCTTCAAGGGACTCCAACATTTTCACTCTTTGTGTGCTTCCTGGTATTCTTTTGTATCTGAGCTGCCAATTTTAGATAATACACATATTATCTATGTGTATGGTTGAAATATATACAATCCCTTAAATTTTAGTTATTACGAAATAGATAAAAGAAATAACTAAAAAAAATCGCGATACTTTTTGGTTAAACAAAAGATACCTTTTTTTATTATATATATAATCATTTTAATGTTGGGTAAATCTATAAACTTGTGATTAAGATACTCGTTAAACTGCTTAACGGATCAAAATAAAAATTAACAAATGCACAATTCGATATAGAAAGATGAGTTATGCAGTTTGGCTAAATCGCCTAAAGGAAAAGAGGCATTATTGCACATTTAGGTAATTCAGATATTCTTTGTCTTATCTCAAATAATACTTGAATATTAATAATTATTACATCACTTGCATAGAATTAGTAAAAAATTAAAAAAAATAGAAGTAATTACTTAAAAATGTGCAAAATATGAAATATTTGAAATCATTAAATTGAATCACATTCAATATATGTACTCGTATTTGCTGGAAAAGAAACATCACATCCTCGTTTATTTTGTCTTTATGGTTTCAGTTATCACAGTGGCAAAGTGCTTGCCTCTGGACTGGCAGATCTAGGTTCTATGGACATTCTGATCCTCGGTTTATTCACGCAGGAGGTGAATAAATCTGAGAACGTCATCTCTGAGAGGACAATGACAATGTTAGGTACTCGTTGAAGACTCCTGCTATAAATGCACTTTAGTTAGGCAAATTTAGGACTCTCAATGTAGAATGTTCAATATATGGTATCACAAAAAGTCAATATTCGGCCACTGTGTGATCTCTTGTAGGACTGCTATTGCAAACTAACCTAACATTAATTTGTCTTTACTATTTTGCATAAAAAATAGCAGATTGATTATAAAAGAGTATTACATTTTCAATTTCTTAGTATGATATACAATCCCTGTTTGTTTATTTAATGTTAAGAGTATTGAAATGTGTTGTGTATTGTATAACTCTCAGCAATATGTTTCATTTGTTTTCAAATATCTTAATAAGAAAATGACTATTGCAAAACAATTCCTGCAATGTTTATTAAAATCTTTAATTCTAGCAAATATTTTACACAATACCAATCTTCATAAAATCCAATTAGTTATAACTAAATGTGAACAATTTTATACAAAACGTGAGAAAAATTCATAAGAAGAAAACAACTCTTTAATATAAGACCAACACTTAAGCAGCGTGATATTAATGTAAATTACCCTTTTTGATAACGTAGCAAGAGAAAACAAACAAGATTTCCCCCACTTTATTTTCAATATAATTGAACAACTTTGAAACAAGTTTTAATCAATTCTGTTATCACTCTATATTATTACAGAGTAATTTAGGTATAAACAGTGCGTCGAGATGCAAAACAGTTTCTCAGTAGACCCTCCATTGTATCCATAACCAAATATTATCCCTCTCAGCAGTATTTTTTCCTTAATTCTATAGTATTTCTATGCAATTATATTGTCAACAATGTTTAAATATCGTTATTAATTTTGATTACATTTTTTTTTAAAAATATTCCAGTAATTTAATATTTAATTACTCTCAAAATATTTAATATTTTGCAGAAGAATATGATTATACTATAGATTAAAAAAAAAAAGATGTATCCTACATTATATTAGTATTTGACTAATAATACAATTACTGTTAAAAATTACTGAGATATTGTGATAAATCTGCAGTTTTAATATAAATTACTGTAATTGAAAGGAATATAATACTGTTGATGCATCCGGAGGTCCTTAAATTAGATTTTAATTTGCTATATTTTCAGAAATTACAATGTTTAAATTCGTCTTTTTTTAAAAAAAATACCAATTAAAATACGTCATCATTATTATGCATAGTTTATTTGTGAAATAAAATAATTTACTATTTAAATTATATAAATCTTCAATGCAATTAGAAAAAAAACAATAATTTTATAATATTAAAAATAATGAAATGCATATTTATTGTTATTTTGGCAGAATTATTTCAAATTGTTGTTCTTATATTATAGAATAATATAACACCATATTAAAGATAATTTTATCTCAACTTGTAATGTTATCTTATAAGTATAGTCGAAGGTTTTGTCCGGTTAACATTGTTGTTCTTTGAAATAATGTAAATTTCATTTTCTTATTTAAAAAATTCTTTCTTCTGGCTATGAAAAAGGTTTTAAATAAAAACGAAACGTCAGCAACAAGAGTTTGATTTTTATCCTAGAAAATTGACACACCTATATATATATATATATATATATATTGACAAAAGTATTGACCGTAGAATAGAAACAAAACTAAAGTTTATCGGGACTCGGTCAGTTCTTCAGGTTCAAATTAAACTCTCATTGCCAAGGATTCGGTCTTTATTTAAAACCTTTTTCATAGGCAGAAATATAAATTTTGAAATAGAAAAACTAAGTATTACATTACAAATTATTTTACAAAGAAAAATAGTATGTTCACGTGTTCCTTCAGACTACAGTTGTTGTTAAAATCCACATACTATTTTTCTTTGTAAAATAATTTGTAATATAATACTTAGTTTTTCTGTTTCAAAATGTATACTTCTACCTATGAAAAAGGTTTTAAATAAAGACCAAAACGTTACAAAACAAAACCATTTTCATGGAACAAGTATGTAAACATAACAGTGAGTTAAATAAAATTGGTCACTAAAAAATAAATATCCCTAAGTCTAACACTAATGCCTTAAAAAAAGGTATGTTTAATTAAGGCAATTCAGTTTAACACAATATGTATAAAAGAAGGTCTGCTTCCTATTTATACTAATATATATATAATATAAATATATATATATATACCCTCAATATTAATTGTAAACTGTAAATAGTTCTTTAGCGTTTCAATTGATTTTTCTTACAGAACGGAACTCGTTGGTTATTTCATTACATAATCAATCTCATTTCAAAGAGAAACAGTGTAAGCCAGTGAGATTACCACTTGTCGAACCACAAGACAGACTATGGATTACATAGAGCAAATCTGCAACTAGTTAACAAAACAATTACGAGTAAATAATATAAAGGTATAATATTTCCAAATCAGTTGTTACATGGAAATAAAAACTTACTATAAATATTAAATTGGAAAAGAGTAGTAAAATTGTAAAACTTTCTCAATGTTTTTCAGCTCAAAGAGAACCTTAGGAGATAATCCTTGAAACCACTTAGGCAACTTGCCTCCACATTATGAACAAACAAACTAATCCCCTTAAATTCTAATGCTCTCTGGATTAGTTATAAATTTAGGATTGAAGTAGAGAATTATTCATGTCCTTGGGTTGACGGGTGAGCCATTAAAGCAACTCGACTATTGTATGTATATTATATATTGTTATTATAATTAAGAGTGGGTCTTTTCAAACATTGTTTTACAGGAATCACTAATAGTTTCAGGTTAAAATCAATACATGAAATTTCACTGATGAGATTTCAGGTTTAATTAAAAGTTTTTCATAGGCGTGAAAATAATTTAAATGATAAAAAAACTATACAACACATTTAAAAACATGCAAAATTACACCACAAAAAAATAAGAAATGTAAACATTTAGGGAAAATACGTCAAAATTGTACACTGTCTATATGAAATGTAACATTCATAATATTTTGTATACTGCATCGTTTGATGTGAGTTAAGTTTTATGATTTAAAAATTTATGACTTAAACGTTAAGATTAAGATTAATATCAAATTAAGGTTTTCTTATAATTTCTTGTATCTTTTTTGCAATATGGATCTTTTCAAAAGGTTTTAAATGAATCTGAAACATCGGAGATGAT
Organism: Hermatobates lingyangjiaoensis; assembly: GCA_026182355.1. Classification (NCBI taxonomy): domain Eukaryota; kingdom Metazoa; phylum Arthropoda; class Insecta; order Hemiptera; family Hermatobatidae; genus Hermatobates; species Hermatobates lingyangjiaoensis. The sequence goes on from JAPFBL010000085.1 coordinate 4,292,399, forward strand.
AATTTGATTAAACCTAAAAACAACTACTAAATTTAGTTCAATTTTATTATATTTCAAAGTCTATGGATATGTTAATTATTATATATATATTACTTTTGGATTTTCGACCACTATGCTCATACTCCTTAATTCCTGAATGGTCATTGGCTATACAGGACATAACATGGGTAGCTTATAACATGGTAATGCTTATATTACTTAAAGCGTCAAGAAGTGATCACTAATGTGATTTGCCTTAGAAAGGACCGTTGTAGGACGTTTTATTTCAATTAGTTTCACAGCAGAGATGGCCTGCTATATGGTAGAATTCCATTTACGATTCTGTTTGCTTGTTCATTCGTACATTTCGTGGGATGGTCATAGTATACAGGCTACATAATATGGTAATGCTCATGGTAGATAAAGCTTCGGCAAATGGTCAGGTTATTCTGTTTCGTCGGAAGAGTTCATTGTGCATCTCGTTGAATGGTCACAGCTTATAGGCAACATGGTAATGCTCATAGTATATAAAGCCTCGAGAAATGGTCATCATATTCCGTTTCATCGTTATCAGTTCATTCGTGCATCCCATTAATGGTTAGTGGGTTCATAGTTGATATAACATGGCAATGTTTACATTATATAAACCTTCGGCAAGTGGTCACTAATGTGACTCTGTTTCGTCGTATCAGTTCAGTTGTGTATCCAATTGAATGGTTAGTGGGTTCATAGTTGACATGACATTGTAATGTTCTTATTATAAAAAGCTTCGGCAAGTGGTCACTAATGTGACTCTGTTTCGTCGTATCAGTTCAGTTGTGTATCCCATTGAATGGTTAGTGGGTTCATAGTTGACATGACATTGTAATGTTCTTATTATAAAAAGCTTCGGCAAGTGGTCACTAATGTGACTCTGTTTCGTCGTATCAGTTCAGTTGTGTATCCAATTGAATGGTTAGTGGGTTCATAGTTGACATGACATTGTAATGTTCTTATTATAAAAAGCTTCGGCAAGTGGTCACTAATGTGACTCTGTTTCGTCGTATCAGTTCAGTTGTGTATCCAATTGAATGGTTAGTGGGTTCATAGTTGACATGACATGGTAATGTTCATATTATAAAATGCTTCGGCAAGTGGTCACTAATGTGACTCTGTTTCGTCGTATCAGTTCAGTTGTATATCCCATTGAATGGTTAGTGGCTTCATAGTTGACATGACATTGTAATGTTCTTATTATAAAAAGCTTCGGCAAGTGGTCACTAATGTGACTCTGTTTCGTCGTATCAGTTCAGTTGTGTATCCCATTGAATGGTTAGTGGCTTCATAGTTGACATGACATTGTAATGTTCTTATTATAAAAAGCTTCGGCAAGTGGTCACTAATGTGACTCTGTTTCGTCGTATCAGTTCAGTTGTGTATCCCATTGAATGGTTAGTGGGTTCATAGTTGACATGACATTGTAATGTTCTTATTATAAAAAGCTTCAGCAAGTGGTCACTAATGTGACTCTGTTTCGTCGTATCAGTTCAGTTGTGTATCCCATTGAATGGTTAGTGGGTTCATAGTTGACATGACATGGTAATGTTCATATTATATCAAGCTTAAGCAAGCGGTCACTAATGTGATTTGCTTAGGAAAGGACCATTGTTTATTTGAATTATTTTCACGGCTGAGGTGGCGTGCCAAGTATTCGATTTACGATTCTGTTTCACCTTTATTGTTCATTCGTGCATCCCACTGTAAGGGTTTAGTGCCTTATGATTAATCGCTGTTCCTGAGAACGCAAAGTCTATCAAAACTCGTTTTATTTTTGTACGACACAATATATTATTGAATACCTTAAATGAAAAAATATTGATAGGTTAAAAATCGATTGCTGTTCAATTAAACTAATATTTTAATACACAGGGTTGCTGTATACACTGCAGATATAGAAACTTAGCACCACGTGTCGTAAGTTTGCGATTATAATTAAATAATTTCTGGAACTGCCATCTTTAAAAGCTTACTCACTAGATTTAAAGTTTTTTTTGTTTTGTCAATTAGTTTCCTATAATTGTTTTAGTAACTTTCTAATGTACTAGTCGACTACTGTTATAATCATGCAAACTGTTCGTGCGATAAAGGTTAAACGTTTCGTGCCATAGAAACTGGCAGATTATCAGACAAAGTATGAAGGTTATTTCATTATTAAATTTCAATATTTATATAAAAAAAATTAATAACTTTTGTAAAACTTAAAATAATTTTAACTGGTAGGTAAAATATTAAACTTCATCAGTAATAGAAAAGATATATATTTTGTTTCAATGATTTCAGGACTTGGTTATACCTCAGTATTGAATTCTACGAGAACTGAAGAAATTCGATCTGTAAGTATCGTTACTGAAGGCAAGCCGACTACCTGTTCGGCCACACCCAACCACCGGCCTTAACAAGACGGTCCCCTTAGCAATGAAATTGATAGGTTATACTTTATTAATTTGCATAAAATATGCTAAACTAAGTTCTTTGTTTTAATAATTCATTAATTGATAATGAATCCAATTATGTTTCATTATATGTAACATATGTTTATCTAAATCGTATTTTTAGTAGCACTTACTACCACTGAAGACATATATGAACATACATCACATTATGAACTTACAAAAAATGTTTGACCTTAATCAAAGCACTAAATATATAATCGTATTTTTGGTTATTGTTCTTACCGTTCCTCTAGAGGGTGATAACGTCAGCCGTTTACCCGATTTCTGTTTGATCAGTGATTCTACAGATTTGACATTGGGAGTCTTAAGTTTTGCCTAATTCAAGTATAGGTACGAATACCTGACATCGTACAGGCTCGGGACCGACGTCCTCTGCTAGAGACGACGTCTTCAGATTTATTCACCTCCCATTTGAATAAATCGAGGGTCAGGTGGCCCAGCTCAGAGACTATTGTATTAACCAAGGAGCTAATTTGGCCCTTTTAATCGTATTTACAAGAAATAGTAATGCTAAACAGTCTTTTTCTGCAATTTATCCTCATTTATTTTAAATAAAAAAACAATAATGATCGACTAGAATTTAAACAAAGATTGATAAAAGCAGGTAGACCACTCGCGTCAAGACACAATAAACTCAATAAGTACCCTCTTAAAGATGAACTTCTTCTGTATCTTCTATATAAGAAGTGAGAAAGTACATGAAGTGTAAAATTCAATTTATACTATAATTACACTTATATTATTTGCTGTAAAAATAGAGAATATATATATAAAATAATACTTTTTTATAAAAAGCATAAATTATTCAAGAAAATATAAACTGAAACTTAGTAACACCATGCCTGATATTTGCTGAAAGGATAAAATTGTTTGGAAACTTTTCCTATAAAATTTATCCTCATGTTGCTATCCATCACCTAAAACTTTCCTGACAGCTAATTTACAATTTTTTTTAACACTCGTATCTCCAACAATGGATAATGTTTTTATTGCACGACGTCACAACCCGAAATCAAAATAAAAAAGGCACACGAAAAGAGGAATTATAAATAGAGATTTTTAGCAATTTATAAATCTCATTGCTAAGTTCTTCCAAAACTTTAATGTATATAATTTTGTTGATTGTTGAATAAATCATTATAAATTCTAAATATACCAGTTTTAGAATAACAAAAATCTTTTATTTGTATTTTGGATTATATTATTTTATTTACTTCTATTTTAAATCAAACTTTCATACTCACTCCAATGATTTCTCAGTGTATAGCTTAAGCAAGGCTAAAATATATATATATAACGGCTAGGGTTACTAGCCATTACGTCTACAACGTGCTTGGTCTCCCTTCCTCTTTTCTTCTGAAGACGGATTGCCCGAAAATTTGAGTTTGTAAGTGTGTATCTTTACCTTGTGTGCTACCTATCTTCAATTTTGATATTGAATATTATTATATTGATATTATATATATATATATATATATATAGTATATACAACTGTTTTCTCAATTGACCTATTGAAACTGATATCTGAGATATAAATGGGAAATGTCATGTGAAAAGATCTAATGTTCGAAGTTTATGCAAAAATTTGTTTATGAGAATATAAATTTAAACCAAAGGAATTTTTGTTTTAAGTTACAATGACTTGTCAACACTTACTTGTAAACGTGAAACAAACATCTCTCAGAAAAGGCTCAGGAACTTTTGTGAAGCCTATCTGTAATCTTGAAGGATGAAACGTTAATTCGAATGAAATGTTGCATTAGATTCATAAAACAAGTTATATATTATATAGTTTAACATGCAACATATAGAGGAAAAGGATACTGAAGGAGGTATCTTAAAAGAATAATAAGAGTTAGGCTGTTTTTAAATAACAGTAATATGGAACAAAAGGTGCCTGATTGTATCCATTCTAGCAAGAGGTCTTAAGAAAAGCTGACTTCACATCTCTACTGGGATAACTGTCAATATTCACTAGGTTAAAAATTTTGATCTAGATCCAGAAAAGATTACTATCATAGTTGTAATATCTAACTTCCCAAAAGGTTGTTTGAAGTATTGCGTAGAGTCAAAACAGTCAGATTGCTCCTCAACCTCCACTTCACAGAATAATGGGATATGAGAAAGTGGGTAGCCTGCTTATTCGATACACTGCAACAATCCTCTCTAGATGGAAAAAATTTTCCATTTCACGAATGGTCTATTATGAGCATTCGCATGTGGCAGAAAGCATGTGTTTGTCTGATGTTGAAAACTATACTAGGAAGCATAATTAATTCATTATTATAAATGGATACCATGCTGTGACATGACTGGATCAACTGTTGCATCTAGTCGAATCTGTTCAAGATCCAAAACCATCCATGGCTACCTAGTGATGGATCTACACATGGTTATGGTTTGTGGAGTCCTCTGTATGACATGTGATTGTCACCAGACTCCTGCTTCAATCCCTGATCATCAAACTACATCATGACGATGGTGAAATGATAAAGATCGCAGTCACATACTCACAGACTCATCCACCAAGTGTGAACGTTGGCTAATAACAAATAAACTAGCATTCGTAAATTCAATTTAAAACAACATTTAGAGGATATTTTCATACATTATTTTAACTTACTTTACTATTATACCACGCACTACTCTTATATTTCCCTATTGTTTTAATTTTAAGTCTCATTGCATATGCAGGAGACGAGTGGTACTATAGACTACAATAGTGGCCTACATGGAAACATGTACCCAAAGAAGTCTCATTGCATATGCAGAAACCCAGTAGGACTGTAGTCTACAAGAGACAACATAGAGTCATATACCAAAAAAGTCTCATTGCATATGTATAAAACGAGTGGTATTGTAGTCTACAAGAGACAACATAGAGTCATATACCAAAAAAGTCTCATTGCATATGTATAAAACGAGTGGTATTGTAGCCTACAAGAGACAACATAGAGTCATATACCAAAAAAGTCTCATTGCATATGTATAAAACGAGTGGTATTGTAGTCTACAAGAGACAACATAGAGTCATATACCAAAAAAGTCTCATTGCATATGTATAAAACGAGTGGTATTGTAGTCTACAAGAGACAACATAGAGTCATATACCAAAAAAGTCTCATTGCATATGTATAAAACGAGTGGTATTGTAGCCTACAAGAGACAACATAGAGTCATATACCAAAAAAGTCTCATTGCATATGTATAAAACGAGTGGTATTGTAGCCTACAAGAGACAACATAGAGTCATATACCAAAAAAGTCTCATTGCATATGTATAAAACGAGTGGTATTGTAGCCTACAAGAGACAACATAGAGTCATATACCAAAAAAGTCTCATTGCATATGTATAAAACGAGTGGTATTGTAGCCTACAAGAGACAACATAGAGTCATATACCAAAAAAGTCTCATTGCATATGTATAAAACGAGTGGTATTGTAGCCTACAAGAGACAACATAGAGTCATATACCAAAAAAGTCTCATTGCATATGTATAAAACGAGTGATACTGTAGCCTACAATAGAGGCCATCATGAAATTATGTTACCCTAAATTCATATATTCATTAGGTAGTGTTATGCTACAGTGATTAAAATACTTCACTACTTATACTATTTACTTATATTAATACTAATAATATAAGTAATAAGTATTCTTATAGCATTTCCTTATACTAAAACATGGCTTTTAATACGATGATTACTTAAAATCAAGTAAATATTGTTGTACCTTTGCATCATATATTGAAATTTTTTTTTACTATTGTTTGTCACAAAAAGAGTTCATACTTTCTTTACAATTCAAAAAGCATGCATTAGACAGTCATTTGAAACATTGTTTAATATAACTTTTTTTCAACGTATTTATTGCTTATCGACATTTTTAATCAAACAGGATTTATGAACTTGAGACACTTTATAATGTAAAAGGTTTCGTTAAATAGAAACCTGCAAAATGTCTGCTGAAAAAAAGTATGTTAATTACTGAAATAAAATCAGATACTTATACTCAATGAATCGCATTATTAAGAAGGTTATACAGGCTAACTTACATTTAAAAATAGACTCCAGGGACCATAAAACATGTAATTTCGTCAAAATAACAAAATCGAATTTTTTCACGATACTGTACTATATTTATAGTAAAGTACCAATTTTATTAAACTGTCGTATACCCATGAAAAGGCAAGTACTACTGTCAAACTTTTTTTAGTGCTTAGAAACACCTATTTATCTTGCCTCCCTAAAAACACTGTTTTTTTCCATCAATTTCACGTTATTTTTACACTTTTAAAATTTTTAGTAATTGCTATTATCATTTTTAAATATTCAGTTATGTATAAAGCATCAAATTATAACATAAACTACATGAAAATACCATTCAACCCCTAACTAACCGACTGTTAAGATAATTATCGAATGAATTATTCATCATCAGTATGAATAATCGAAAGTTAATAAGCCCTACACAATGAGTTGCTTATGAATATTAATTAAGCTAGATTGAAAATGCATGAATAAATGATTTTTATTTGTTTTAATAATATATCAACTTTAATGAAAGTATCATTAATTCATATTCAATCCAATATTCAGGAAAATCAATAATATTGAATTCGATATGAAGAAAGATACAAATATTATTTATACAATCTTCTGAATAAGTTATACGGTAATTCAAACGATTATTTACTAATTAATTAATTGGAAGCTTACTTATTAAATCTATAAGGGAGAATCTGAAATGGGATTATCAATATAATATATAAAGTTGGAGCAATATGTATGATAAAGACACTGATAGTTTAAATATTGACATATGTTTAATATTTTTACTATAAAATGTTGTTATGTATATAAAAAAAAGAAAAATATTTCACGATAACAAGTTAAATTACATATAAGGAACCTAAAGCATGGTCCATTGTTAAAGATAAAAGCATGGACGGTTAAATAGTGTTTCCTCTAAAATAAGCCTTGAAAATGCCAAACAACTTTTGGCGAAACGTCGGCATATAATCAGGAGTTGAATTTTTATGACCAAAATCCTTAAGAACCTCTTCTGTGAACTTGAAAAATCAGTGGTCGAGAAGCTATATCAATCTTAAAAATTTATCTTTTTTTTTAAAAAAAAAACATCACACCAATTCTCGATGATACGAGTATACTTTGAATTAAAGTCTTCATTCCAATGAAAATTTAGATTCTTTGAAAAAGTGAAAAAAATAGAAATAAAATCGAAAATCACTGTTTGGAGATACTTCATGATCATATTAATCCTATTATAAACCAGAGAAATTCAAACATTAACACAGTATAGGTTAAACATTGTACTAACTAATCGTAACTATCTAATATGATTAAAATATAATGTGTACATTATACTAAAATTTATATACTAACAAATTTAAGAATCTTATACGTGTTAAATATAATATGATGTAAACATTATAATCATATTAATATACTAAGTAATACTACTAATCTAATATGTTTCAAATGAAAATACAATGTTAACATTATTCTTACATTAACATACTAATTAATACGGATGATCTAATGTGTACTAAATAGAGTACTAAATTGTAGTCAGAGAGCCGTATATTTATACATTGAGTTCTCCTCGTAGGAATAAGCACCATGTAGTGGTTATGTAACTGAACTAAAACTATAAACTGGGATAGTTTAGGGAAATAATTATATATTTCGTGTAATTTATCTTCATAATAAGGTTGTTTAAGACTTGCCAGTAGATAGACTCGTTAAATATATCAACTGCATAATGATGAAGAGAGCCGTTTAGTTGATAAATGAGAATTGTATTTCAAGTTTCATTGGAATGAGAGCCATCAAAGGAGTAATGGAGAAGGGACTGAACATTGTTGGTCCAGGCGATGCTGTACGAGGAGTGGGGGAGATTCAAGGTCATAAGCCAGATGTAAACGTCAGGTGTTTCGTGTACCTGGGCTAGAGAGCCCTTTAGACGAAACGCCCCACTCTTACAACTTGCTTCCTACAACCAGTTCAAACCTTAAAAGAAACCTCGCACCTCCCAGTATAAAATTATACTTTATATGGAGAAAATCAACAGTTTTACCTATCAAACAACAACAAACAATAGACAAAAAAAAAGCAAACGTACTCAGAGACCTACGACCTACGTGCTTTCTTTTTTCTTTAGAAATAAATAAGTACTGTTTTATTGGATTTATACCCAGACCTTTCTCCTGTATACATTATCCTCAATTCGGGGAGCATGACTCCAGAAGCTCTAATGCAGTAACCCAGACATAACTCTTCTTATAATAATGTCATCTACATATCCTTGCGTATCAAAAACATGATTATTTAAAGTATTCAAAAGATTATTCACAACTAATCACCACAATTGAGGTGATAGCACTCTCTCCTGAGGCCAAACTCAAGCGGTCACTATTAGATTTATGGTAGGTCTTACGCGTATACTAATTTTTATATTATTCTTGCGTTAGATGATAGAAATCCGTAGTTATTAGAATAAAATAATATATTCATTTTGATTGACTGAATTCAAGGATGTGCTATCTAAAAGCTCCTGCAATATCCCAGAAGCAGAACAAAATATTTTGGTTAAGATTTAATGCGTTTCCTATTTTGCTAGCTAAGGTTTTTGGAATTGAGTCTGTTGACTTGCCTTTAGGTAGGTATGTCATCCCTTACAAAGATAGTTATTTGCCAAAAACTTCTTATTTTTCTACAGAAAACCCTAATATTTGTCATTTTTAGCGTAATATTATTGTTCCAATAATTAAAATCATGAATAGTAACAAAGCAACAAATTTTGACTTGTCGAATCGACTTTTGTCAAGATAAATTTCTTCTAAAGACTTTTGTTTAGATCGATTTTGTCTAAAGACATTTGTCAGAACAGGTAAAACGACTTTTCCATTTATACCAAACTTTGTCCTAACAAAACTTTTTATTAACAAAGCACCCATTATATTGGTGTTTTTCTAAGATGTGACCTAGCGTACGTACACGATTTTAGCCTAATATATTTATAACAGTATTTCATAAAAAGCGATTAAAATAAAAATTAGCTTAAATATAATAAAAAAAAAAATCAGTAATAAGACTAACATCTTTCGTTCAAGCAACTATCCTCCTCTGTAACCAAGATTCTCTGAATACTAACCACTAACAATATTGCTTAACATCAGTCGCCTAATGAACATCTGTGATTTCAACATAGTTGGGCTGTTTGCTTACGTAATTGTATTTTCTCAGCACCAGTATACTTACATTCTTCCCTGTAATTCATTTTGTAAATACTTTTTTGATGTCAAAATACTATACTATACCATAGGAGGAAGTTAACCAATCAATTATTTTATCTTTGATTTATATCCAGTCAAATTTTTATCTTTAGCTCTTATACTTATAAAAAATAATTAATTGCCAAACTTATTGGAACTGATTTCTGTTGTGCTTCCATAAAAAATCGGAAGATATTAGAACTTATTCTCTTTAGCTAACCAATAACAGCTAAATCAGTTGTATTGGTTGTGACTGTTCCCCATATTATATATGTGATAATATATATATATATATATATATATATATATATATATATATATCAATGATTAAACCACAATAAGAATGGGAAAACAAGACTAAGATCTTTCAACCGTTGAATCTTAGGTTGAAAGATTCAATACCCTTTCAATACGGGTGAAAGATCATAGTCTTGTTTTCCCATTCTTATTGTGGTTTAATCATTGATTGTTGTTTCACGTGTTTATGTGAAATCTTTATATATATATATATCAATCAATGATCAAACCACAAATAGAAATGGGAAAACAAGACTTTGTTGTTATTTCACGTGTTCATGTGAAATCTTTATATATAATATATATATATATATATATATATATATATATATAATCATAATAAAGATCAAACCACAATAAGAAATGGGAAAACAAGACTAAGATCTTTCAACCGTAACAAGAAGCGGTCTTCGTCAGAGTCAAAAACCCAACTGACTCAGTTGGGTTTTTGACTCTGACGAAGACCACTTGTTACGGTTGAAAGATCTTAGTCTTGTTTTCCCATTTCTTATTGTGGTTTGATCATTGATTGTTGTTTCACGTGTTTATGTGAAAATTTTATATATATATATATATATAATATTACAGATTGAATAACATATTAACCGTTTGATAGAGTAAGAATATTATAGATTCGGTCAATTTTCTAGGTTAAAAATCAAACTCTCATTGACAAAATTTCGATTTTATTTCAAAAGTCTGACGATTTTCTTTTAAATGGTCTGACAAAGAGGTAAACCTGGGACAATTACTTAGTTTTTAGGATTACTCGTATAAGGAAAATCAGAAGAGAAATTGGGATTAGCTGAAGAAGGTGTATTAGTATCTTTTCAAAGCTCTAAAAACAAAAGATATTAAATTAAGACATTAAGAAATCATATATAAACATCAAAAAAAAAATATGAAAATGACTTATTACATGTTGTGGAATATTACAAGTAGAAGTATAATAAAGATAAATAAAATAACTTAGAGGAGTATGGATTTTTTTTAATTAGGAAAATGAAATTTACATTTTATAAACGAACTGACTAAACATTCGACTAGACTAGTCTTGTTAACAAGGTAAACCTTGTTAGACTAGATATTATATTCTGGAGTATTATACTGAGTTTTAGTGAAATTTGATCCCTTAGTTTCCTTTGAGTAAAGAGTGTCGCGGTTTACTTGTAATATCTAATTAGTCGAATCAAAGGCTTTGAGCAGTAAATATTCTTAGTTTTCTTTATCTAATGTAAATTCCATTTTCTGTTTCAAAAAAATCCTTATTTCTCTATGATATTTTATTTATGTCTGAAATACTCTTAATTGTAATATTCGAGAAGCTGTAATAATTATTTTTCATTTTGTTTCATTGGTGATGTTTATATAGGGTTTCTTATTATCCTTTGTTTGAAGGACTATGAAAAATGTTTTAAAATAAAACACAAAGGTGGGAAATGAGAGTTTTATTTTGAACTTAAAAATTTGACGGAATCCCGATTCCGTCGGGATATTGTAGGAATGCACCTACAGAAAAACATGTAGCCATCCTTTCAGGTAGGTTTCTATCACTTGTCCGAAGGAAGATGTATAGTTAGTGACCAACATGAAGAGATCAAATTAAATCACCTAAGTTAAGGTGAATCATATTAATCATTCTAAATCAAGGTGAATTAGAGGTATGCTGATATTGAAAAGAAACCATTTAATCGTTACTGTGCGAAGCCTCCTTGTCTTGCAAATGGATGTAAAGGTTGCACAGTCGCTTTTAAGAATATTGGCAGAATACATGAGTTTCACTTTGTATTGAACTCCTGAGTTTTTTTTTTATTGTTTTTATGTGATGGTACGGGTGATGGTTGATTCTAACTTAGTCTGTAGATGTTAATACAGTGGTACCTCGGGATACGAGTTTAATTCGTTCCATAACCTTGCTCGTATGTCAATTTACTCGTATCTCAAAGCAATTTTCCCCATTGAAATCAATTGAAATGCTATTAATCCGTTCCAGCTCCAAAAATACTTACCCCTAATTGTTTTTGTTACGTGATTTTGAATATGAAAAATGTATAATGTCTAATTCATACATATCTCAGTATGTAGTTTTAAGTTAAGGATCAATTTAAGTCATTTCAATATTATTCCCGTTATCAGTCAATAGTGTCAGATGTATTTTAATTAATTCGCCCCTATGTTATTAAAGCTCTTAAATGAATATATATATATATATATTTTCTAGATGTAACCTGAAGAAGAACATCAGGTGTTCGAAAGCGCGTTGTTTAGTTTCTAGTAATACATTTTTTTGTGTGGAGACTTAATACTTTTCCTAACATGAGTAAATACCACACTATAACAGATTGCACGGTTAATAAATTTATAAATGACCTGATACTACAATTGGTTGCTCCTCCTATCTCAAATTGCACTCGTATTTCAAAACAAAATTTCGCTCATTTGACAGCTCGTATCTCAAATAACTCGTATATTGGGGCACTCGTATCCCGAGGTACCACTGTATTTCATTTATTGAGACTCTATTTAATCTTCTACGCAAGGAACCTTTGCCATCATGTCAGTGAGAGTAGATAGCCATATAAATAAAAAGAATTATTAATATTAACCATATGAGGAAATGCATGAATAAAAAGAACACTAAAATAAGTAAAGACAGAAACTGGTGCTGGATACGAGGCCTTCCAGATAAAATTAATCCACTTTGAGGGTTCTGTGTCGCAGGAGTATGTACCCACTAATGATTTATATCTAACATCCATAAACCCTTATGAAAAGAAAAGAAAAATGATAATTTTTCTTTATCAAAGATTCAGTTACACTGATATCTTCAACTTTTGCATTTATTCATTTAAGAACGACAATTTTCTTTTGGTTTGAAAGCAAAATAATACAGTTTAAAAATAAATTCAGAGTTCAAAATGGTTTTCAAGGGTGTCACGTTGAGTGTCACTTGCTTTAAGTTGAGGATGAACACGACGTTCTTCCAAAGCGTGCGGAAACTTTTTACATGACTTTTCTTATTTTTATTCTTATAATGAGTAAATATCACAAAATCATTAAGTGATCAGACGAATGATATACCTGGGATAATTACTTAACATTTAGGATGGCTCGTATAAAGAAGTCAGAAGAAGAATTGGGCTTATCTGGAGAAGATATTGGACGCTGAGGTACATATTAAAAGACCTGAAGGTTGAAATAGAACAGACAAAGAGGGTATTAGAAAAGTGGACGTTCTCTGCATTGACCTATGGCGATCAAATGTGGACAGGAACAGTGTGGAATATGAGAAACTCCGGGCCATACAGAGAGCAATGGAGAAAGGCATACTATAGATAAAGAAACAGGGCGAAATGAGGAGTGAAATAATAAATAGAAAAACAGGAATCAAAAATATGTTGATTACAGGATGTGCACTAAACTGGAAGAGGGCTATACATATCATGAGGATGAAGAACGATAGAGAGGCAAAGATAATAACTGAATGATGTCTTTGAGAAGATAAAAAAGAAGATGGGAAAATGAATTTAAAGAAACAGCGGGACCAATGTAGCACACAGTCTCTCGAGAAAGGAGAAAATGGATGCAGTTGGAAGAGGCCTACGCCAAGAAGTCGACCTAGTTTCACTAAGAAAATAATAATAATAAAGTATTATTGTAACATATACATAGTCAAGTTTAAAAAATAAATATTTATTGTTTATTAACAAGTTATAATTGTTTTTTGTAAAATAAATGCCTATTATTATTATTATTATTATCATACAATGAATGACTGTACACCAATAAAACAAGTTACTTTTCTGAATATCTATTACATTATTTTTATATTAATATTTCATAACGATTAAGGAAGGTATCAAGCCACATGGTAAGCTGATACACACAAACATTTTCGAAGGACGTTAGTAATAGTTTATTAACAAAAACAATAAAACATTATAGTTATATTGCCAACAGTTCTATTTTTGCTTTTAATTGAATTGGTTAAACAAAAATCTAACAAAGTCCCAAAAACATGTTCCGTTATTTTCTTGATTATTGCGCTATTCTGGCAATATAAGCAGGTGTTTTTTTTTCCCCGGGATAGTAATATATGTGTGTGATAAAGAACAAAGTTTGCCCAAGAGAGAGGAGAGGGTTTTAGTTGGAAGAAACACTCTCTACTCTGCAGCCGCCCCCTCAAGCCACTTCCTAGTCATCTCTTCACGACTACTGATTGCAGGATATTGCCAACTATAACTGTACAAGCAAAACGACTGAAAGCCCAACGCCCTGCTCCATGTCTGTGCCCCTCAAGGGAATTTCTGATTTATTATAAATACAGTTAAGTCAATACTTACAAATACTCTAACTCATAAATATTAACTTCAAACTTAATTACTTTTAAATCTAAAACATAAATATAACTTTGAATATAAATATTAGTAGGTAAATCTAACTTTATAATCTATGTAATACTATATATGTGTTTAGTATTTTGAATATTATAATGAAATTAAAATCAGCCACCAGTATCCGCCGCATTGTAAGGCATATACTCGTATACGTATACCTTGAGATCATAGTAATAAAGTTCAATACAGAAAAATTAAAAACACACACTTACACTATCTAATTTTCAGTTTATTATTTATTTATTTTCATTTTACATGATTTTGTTATTATTATTCTTCTTTTTCAATTATTTCATTTAATCCTCATTATTTATTTCATTCGTCTTCCTTAATCACCCAAAAAAATTTCTTGTTTTTATTTGGCCTCTTTTACTGATTTTTTAATTAAGTTTTCTTTTATTTTTTGTTTAATTATTTCAATTTAGCTGACTTGTACTTCTATTTCTCGAGCTCCCAGAGCGTGTTCCTGTCACCAGGGATGTTTCGTTGGTTGGCAGGTGTCAAACGTGCAGAGAGAACTTCTTCCTGAAGTCAACCAATATAAACATATCTTATTGAGTCATTTTTTAGTTTGTGTTTTTATTATTGTTATTATATTTTTTTTCTGCATGTACATTATGAAAGCAAATGAATGTCATCATGTGAGTAGATGGATCCAATCCTATAAATTTCGCATATATGCGAAATTGGTAGCTGCTATTATTACTGGAACAAATCAAGAAGAGTGCGGCGCTGAATTGGTTCTCTCAGGCCGTCTATGCGAGAGGGAAAAAAAACTTGTTGTTTAATGAGTTCCCGGGCAAACGGTTGGTAAAGAGTAGACTTCAGCTCCCTTAACCTCGTGCCAGCCTCTCAATTTGAGAGACAAGAATCATGATTAAGAGAGTAGTTCATTGCCACCTGGTGGCAGGATACAGGAAAGCCATTTGAGAGTGCAAGTACGAGGGTCCACTAGAGGTCGTGTTCCGATGCATTTGCACTGGCATACTAGTGGCCACCTAAATTCCTATGTCTTCTATGAATCAAACATCTGACATCTTCCACCATAGACGATGTGTGCGACCTACTGGCTGTTATAATGAAGCTAGTACAACAGAAACAGGAACCACAATATGAATGTTGTTAGTTGTCTACAAGCGAATAACTCAAAACCATATAAAAAAAAATATATATATGATGTTTTCTTAACATTAAATTTTTTTTAAATAAATTTTATTTGCATTTGAGGTAAATATTTCACATTTTTAATCAGTATACAAGATAATAATTCACTGTTGATAAAAATAAAAAAAAAATAAAAAAAAAATTGAAATATTATAATTCATAATAGAGAATTAACACACAACTATTATTAATAATAAAGGGTATATTGTTATTAATGCTCTTTGGGCTGAAGGTTTAAAAGGGGAAGTAAATTATATGAAAAGCGAAATTGAATGGGCGAAGTGTTAAGTCTTGTAATTTATGGTTCATTAGCCAATAGGAACCATCAGCGTGTGAATTATGGGGGAACCCGCAAAGTTTGAACCCCCTTCTCTACCCCTCTCATCCCCAAACCACTACTAAAACCGACTTGCACCTATTAACATCAACCTTCAAAATACCATCCCTTTCACCTCAAATCAATCCTATTATCTTTTATTTTATTTTATTAATCCAGTTGTTTTTTTTTTTTAAATAACATATAATGAGATATTCTAAAAACGTAAATCTATCTATTTTAAGGTGAAAACATAAACTTGTTATGATTTGTTGCATTTATTAGTCCCTTCGTCAATTCATATTTTTCAACTACAGTTTTTTTTTCGAAATATATTATCTATGTTTGTATTACATCCTCCGATAACACGCTGTAGTCATTGGTTTCATGAGCTCCCAATTTACGAATACCACTGTTTTTAAAACTCGAAAGAGTAGAAATCATAACAAATAGTCGACGTAACTTCAATACCATAGTCGACCTATGCTGGGTACAAGTAGAGCTAATGCAAACCTAAATTTTTCTCCTTGTGCTCTCAAAGTAGGCCTGTTGTTAAGAAGTTGTTCCTGATGAAGTTACTGAAGTAACCCCTCTAATTATTCCTTACCATAAATCGCCTAATCTTGAGTTTATTTTCACTCCTTTCCCTCATAATATTCACCGTGCTGGCAGTGGAATGGAACAATCCGGAAGGTAAAGCTGTTGAACCATATAATGTCCAATTATCAATCTCTAACTCTTCATCAAGGAGAACCAGGTTAGCTCAGTGATAACTTGCTCACCTCTGAACTGGTAGGTCCGGGGTTCAATACCGACTCTGGCCTTCGATTTATTCACGTGGCAAGTAAAAAAATCTGAGCACGTTCTCCCTCGGACAGGATGTTAAGCCGTCCATCTCAAGCCTGTACAATGTCAGGTAGGTACTTTTAACAAACCATACACTTGAGTTGGACAAAATTTAGGATTCCCAACGTAGTATCAGTCTTTTTGTTATCACAATGGGCCAATGTTCGGCCTATGAGTGTTCCTTTGCACGGAACTGTCACTGCAATCAAATCTAACCTAACTCATCATCCTCCATGATAATAACCTGTAATCCATCCCTGCCAACACCTCATGCACTACCCAGCATTTATAGTTCAGAATGCAACTAGCGTGATAATTTTTATGTTTGTTTACTCTACACTATGCCGCATCTATGTATGAATTGTCACAAGCCTTCCATTAGCCACAGCAGTAACCTACCCAAATTTTAACTCTCATGGACCTGGATTCAACGGCTATTTCCCTTAACTAATGTTGCAGGTTTTTTAGAGGACTCTTATTCATAAGAGATCGGTTGAACCTGTTGCAGGTTCTTAAACGAATCTCTTCTAGTAACTCCCTTTTCACCTTAAGAGCCTGAAAGCAGGCACATATATCCTCCTTAAAGCGCATTTCAATCCTGGTATCAATACTTTGACTCCCGTTATTTATTACTTTTTCTTATTTCCTTTTATTTTCTCTTTTCCGTTTTTGTATTTTCGTTTTTGGCTTTATTTTATTATTTGTAATTTATTTATTTTTATAACTTTTCTCATTCTTACTTTTTTGTATATTTTACTTCTTAGTCGTTTTAATTAATTTATTTGTTTGCTAGACAAGCAGAGCTCTTCTTCTCCTGACAACAACCCAGTCGAAATATTAGGTGAGTTTTGTTGTCGTTTTTCTTTGTTCTTTTCTTTTTATCATTAATTATATATATATACACACGAGTTCAATTTTGAACTCGTATTGTATCCTATTTAAATCGCCTTTCCGTCTATTACGATAAGTGATATAATATAATATATATATATATATATATATATATATATATATATATGTGTGTGTGTGTGTGTGTGTGTGGGTGTGTTTGTATGTATAAATATAAATGTATATCTGTATATATTATGTATTTATGTATATATGTATAAATATGTAAATATATAATTTTATATATATATATATCAAGAAACTCACCACAAAAAGGAGATAAAGAAATGGGAAACTTTCTTTTATCTCCCGAAAGGTCCAAGACGGACACCAATAATTCAACTTATACAGATCCACAAATAAAAAAAATAGTGCTTACAGTTACATTTTTGTTTAAAATGTAATGAGGTGAATAAATAGAGAATGCGCACTGATATTGAGATGGTTGGCAGACTGTTTATTTATTTGTTAGTCTGTGTTTATGTTGAGCGGAAAAATCCTGAGAGAGCAAAATAGGCTACAAAGACAAATTCATAATATAAATGTTCTAGGACCCACCCTTGATGATTTCGAAGTTCCAGAATTCTTCGTCATCAATAAGAAATTTTAATGGCTTTAGCGATAAGCTGTGACTTATAATATTGTATAAATACTTGTGCGCTGAGTTATAAATTGACAAAGAAAGAGTAAAAAAAAAAAGAAGCAAAGAGAGAAAATAAAAATAAATTAGATTAAGTAAGATTATGAATAAGTTAAAGAAGAAAATAAACATTACAAATAAAATAATCATATAGAAATAAAAAAGGACAAAAAAGAATGACAAGATTCATTGAGTCTCAGCATGACTCTTGTTCCTAGGAGACAAATACGAGTCCTTTCAGAATTTCTTACATCGGTAATACTACTCGTATGTTGGATAGGTTTTCGGATTTGTGACGGAAACAGTATCCAAAACCAAGACAATTAGAGTCATACTAGATTGTATTAGGTAGGTTGCTCTATTGATGCTTACATATACTGTAATTATTGTTACATTTGATGTCTTAGATCAGCGGAAGTCAAACCAGCATCAATATCATCATACTGATTCTAATTCAATCAGTGAATGCAATGACAACATTTATATTTATATAAGGTCAGATGGAAACCAAAATTCTGGTTATTACAATACATCAGCATTGTATTGTATTGTATTAGGTGTTTTAATGTGTGGTTGGTCTTCAAACTCTAATTATTCATTATTAGGAGCGCTTCGTTCTGTAGCCCAAACTATTTCTTATGAAGTAAGAATGTCTTTAATTTTAATTTGTGTTTTTATTTTTGTTTATTCTTATAGGTACTGTTAGTACATATAACGTCATATACTCGTAGGTACTGTTAGAAGCTTTAATAAGAATTTTAAATGTCACAGATCTTTTTAGCATGATATATCATCAATTTATTGAAATTTACATAAAAACTACAGTTTTATTTATGCATTTTTAAATAAAATGCATATATCAGATTAAATAAATATTTAAAATAAATTTATTTAAAATTAATGCATATTTATTTTTAAATAAAATGTATATATCAGAGAAATGATATGTTCAGTTAATAAATTGTTTACTTATACTAAAATTTTAACATGAATGGTAATAATTCTGTGTTAAGGGTGGTATTGTTAAGTTTATTTGTTAGAGAAATTAATTAAATATTACTTAAGTAATGAAACAAGTAATAAAACAAATTTGATTTCATCTGTTGATAAAACATCATGCTGTTTTAGAATCTCCAAGAGTAAAAAGAAAGCAAGTTTTCCTTTTATATTAATATAAGTGAGTACAAATATTTATTAACTGAATAAAAATCAAATGATTTAAATTTAGTGTTGTTACAGTGGGTATAGAAGCTGGGTTTTTGGATTGATTTAATTTTTGGCTTAATCAAGTAAGAGAAAGAGGGAGTTTGTTTTGGTAGAATAGGGGAGGTTGGTAGAAGTTTGATGTGAAATCATTGTGCGCCAGAGAAGGAGGGGGGGTTGGTTTGTGTTTCCACAATTACAATCCACCCCTTCCCCTCCCTCCCTAAACCCCAATCTCCATGTTTTATTTGCATATGGGGGGTTGAAGTTCTCTTTTCAGCTTTGAGAGGGCTCTACTGCGATCGATATTATCTTAAAACACTCTATTAAACATTACCTTTATTTTAAACAGTTTCTACTTCCTGTAAAAAAACATTTTTTATACTTTTTTAAAAAATATTTATACATATGGTTTAATAACTGATATAATAAGGTATTATTTCTCACAATATAGTAATCAATTTCAACTTAAAAGGGGTTTATGGTGTAATGACAAGTCAATCCTCATGTCAACATCATTGACGGAGTCTGCAAAGTTGTAAAACTCCGACTCTTGGATGTGCAGTACATACATACAGAATATCCTGGAATGGATACTCTTAAAGGGGAAATTTGTGAGCCTGGTTTTTTAATTGACAGTCATCGGCTACCATCAGGCTATTGCAACCATAATTGACAATTCAATGAATGATTCATCCAATATCAAAGAGGAACACCAGATATCAGGACCGGACAAAAAAAAAATATAATATAGGACGGAAATCCCTTTTATATATTTTTATTTTACAAGCAGATAAACCTGAAGAAGAACACTACTGTTCGAAACGCGATTTTTTTCTTAGAAAATTTAGTCTCTTCTTTATAAGTCTATTTAAAGTCTAATTTAAAAAATACTACATAGAAAATTAGGGAGGTCAAGTTATTTATAATTTTGTCATAATCAAGCCAGTTACCTATGTTCCTAATAATATAAATGAAATTAAACTCTACGTTTCTTAATAGAAATAATTTATGCAATATGTAAGAAAACAAATAACCCATATAATTGTTGGTTAACAAAATAAGAAGTTACCTATAATTCTAGGTGTCTTTATAAAATAAGATCACTTGTAATTGTTAGTTTCATAATAAAATCAAGTTAAGTATGACTATATTGCTTAACAGATAACCTTTTTTTAGGTATTAATGTTTTTAGGACAGTAATCAAGAGGAACAACTCCATCGTGCCGCCAAAGCAAGGGTTGGTAACTGACAGTGCAACTTAATTCACTCCAATGTATGGAAATAGTATCATTACAATGAAAACAATGAAGGAGATAAAACTACTTTTTATAGAAATAAAGGTAGATCTAAGTATAATTAAAGTATATAAAAAGTAAAGCTTAAAATTAGAATCTTAAGATCTAGATTGTAACATTAAGAAATATGATAACAAGTAAACTGAAGGGGTCGCTATAATGAAGAAGGGTGACCATGGTCTAAGGGTTTATTTTTAAAGGATTCGATATGCTTATCCCTACAACCTTGAAGAAAAAAGAATTATTCCCTTAAAAATCATGGTAAACCTCGTTCTACTTCCCTTAACTCCTCCCCCTCAGGTCTGCCTATCAAAACACCTAAACACTTAAAAATAACCTTTTTAGCTTATTTTTTTTCTTTTTTTAAGACATTTCGCCGAGATGTCATCTCGATTTCAGTAAACTCTTTAGCCTGATCTCCAGGAGTAATACTCGCTCATTTTGAGTTGATCTCAAGGTTGTTTCATCAACTCTTTTAAACCTCTACCCCTCTATTTCTTCATGTCGTCCCACCACATTTAGCAGTTTTTAGCAATTGTTCACGAACATCCAAAAAAAAAAAACTGTAATTACAGTTTATAGTGCTCTAAAAAGACGTTGAATTACTAATTATCATTGCGACAAACTCTCATTGCAATACTTTAACAAATCATACTCGTATGACTACTTTTAGCCTATTAAGTAATTGATACAAGGAAAAAAAATTGTTTGTACATTCTATTAAGTTGATTTGAGTTGAGACTCCTCTTATTATACCAGAGGTATACAATAAGACTGTCGTGATCTGCCAGTCGATCACCAAGTATTATTAGTAGATTGCAAGATATTAAATAAAATGATATCAACCTATGATTCATCCCGTCGCTGATTGATCTGCAGACGGCCAGTCGAATGGATTCAGATTTATTCCATACTTAGGTGACTGTGCATAAGGCCAAAGCGGCTCTAAGTTTACTAAGCTAGTCATTAAGTTGCATCTTATTCTTTAATCTTAATTTGTTTTTTGAAAATTAAGAACGTGTTTAAAAATAAGTGTGAAGACTGGATCGAGTGAGAAGAACAAAAAATATCCCTTTTATATGAAATTGAAGGCGAAGTTTGTTTTCACGATGAAATATTGCATCATAAAAATTCTAAAAATCTTCAATATATTCCTAAATAAATACAGTGGACAGATCATTGTGACTTGTTCATTTCATAAATAGCTCGTATACGGAAAATGTGTGAGCAATCTTGCTTTAGACTCTGAAGATAATGCTGTTTTTTTTAAACCTTATCAATTTTTTATCTCAAAAAAAAACCGTAGTTTATTTATCACACAAAATTCATCTATTAAAGTACAAAAAATAACCTGGGGTGCTTTTTTTTTATTATTTAAACCCCAGAGGCTGATAACGTCAGCCGTTTACCGGCTTTTTCTTTCTTCAGTGATTGTACAGATTCTACAATTGAGGGTCCTAAATTTTGTGTAAGTCAAGTGCATTTCGAGTAGGTATCATTAACGAGTGTCTGACATTGTACAGGACGGTTTGGCGTCCTCTGAGGGATGACGTACTCTGATTTATTCACCTTCCGCATGAATTACATCGAGCCCCAGACTACCAGCCCAGAGCCGAGTACCTTAACTACTGAGCTAACCTGACTCCTAACTCAGGAAAAAAAACATAGTTTATTTATCACTCAAAGTACAACTATTGAAGTAAAAAAAAATAATCTCCGGTGCTTACTTATAAAATTTGTTTATGTTTCTTCATAAACATATTAATGTTTATAGATAAAAATATTTATATATCTTATATAAGTTGATTTAAATATATTGATATTGATTTAAACCCAAACGAATTTAAATTTAAAATGTTTATTCCTAAGTTTCATAAAAGGTGTTTTAGGAGTTAAAGGAAATTTCTTTCTAAATATATCACGACACTTGATAAAGTTCAATCAGGATTCTCATAACATTAGTTTGTATTACATTTACATATTTGATTAACATTTAACAAACTGCCTTAAAAAAATCCTTTTATTAAGAAAAGCTATGGGTCTACAAAACATGCTTTGTTATGCAAATCAAAAGAAGGGGTTATACATATGTATTATATCACCTTTCATTTAATGTTAAGATTCTAATCACCTCTGAATTTTTTTTTTTCAAAGTTATAAGGATAAATTAATTTCAATAAATAAAAATTTTAAGACCCTCTTAAGATTATATCAAAGTTATAATAAGGTCGTAAAATGTTCTGAGATATCTACATGATAAAAAAAGAAAGAAAAGGCATTTCTTCTGTTTTCAGACAGTAATGGTAAGATAAACCTAAGATTCTGATTGGTGGACGACAACTTAGATAGGAAAGACAGAATGAAATGAAAAAAATTTTACGACCAATCAAAATAAAATGTTTGCTATTCAAAACAATTTAGTTATTCCATTCTTCTTTTGTTGATTTGAAAGAAAATACTAAATTTAATAATAAGTAATATGCATCAACTCGAATTTACAAATAAACTAATATATAAATTTTAATAAAACCATGGAACGTGGAATATAAAGAGGATAAAATGGTCAAGAATCGGATAGTTCTTCAGCTACAAATCAAACGTTTCGGTTTTATTTAAACTCTTCTCTACAGGCCTATAAAACAAAGAAAATATAAGAAATGTTCCAAAACATTCAACAAATAAACATATATAAAATAATCCAATGAAAATTTAAATTTGAGTAGGAGAATATTCAATTTCAAATTTTCGTTTTTCATGGGTGTTAAGTCAAATATTGTTGATCGCTTCTATATTTCTTACTGTTTTGTCTTAAGAAATTTGGTGGCGTGATTGGTTATAGTTCACTATCAAGCTTTATTCAAACCAAAACAATATTTGAATAAATCTAAAATTGTTTAAAAATCTCAAATGTAATAATCAAGTTTATTCTGTTTCAGAAATGTTATGCGTCCGTAAGTCCTCTCAATTGCTTGTTGAATTGAATTTCCATTGTATTTATACGTATTTTTTTGCGCTTTATATACATTTTATTTTTTATGTAGATAAAATTGTTTATCTTTATTTATTTTATGTACTTTTATTTGTTGAATGTTCGGATTATTTCTTTATTTCCTCTGTTTTTTTTTTTAGTTTCGTAGAAAACGTTTTAAATACAACTGAAATGATGAAATTGAAAAGAACTTACATAGAAAAATCAGAAAATCTCACTAATATATTTAGACTGCTGGTTATCAAGAGAAATGTGAACCGCTTTGAAGACAAGTGCCGATTGAAATGAAGTCTAATTAAAGAGCTACTCAATCAGTGTAGCCAACTTACGTAGGAGGAAAGACAAGGATAAATGAGATAAATAATAACAATAAAAAATAAAGTAAGAAAAACTGTAAATTAAAAATAAATAGGAAACGAAAATGTTCAAACAGACTAAATAAACAATAAGAAAGGAAAAATAATGATTGAGGTTAAACCCAGAAGAAGATCTACCTCCCAGGAGACAAATAAGAGCTTCTTCCTTGAGAGGTTCCGAACTATCTTCACTTCAGCCTTCACTTGTCTTCGGATTGACTCACATCTACTGATTACTAATCACATCCTACTTGAGGTAGTCTAATGCAGTTTCTAAAATACTGCTGAACTAATATAAAGCCATTATATTATAACGAGTGTCTGACATTGTACAGGACGGTTTATCTTTCGTCATCCTCTTCTGATGTCATATTTCCACATCAGAAGAGGAAATAGGGACGCCAACCGCACTTACAAAGCGATGATTAAAGACTAACCAACCAATTTTTTTGGCTTCTAAACATCGCTTCAAATATGCGCTTGACGTCCCTATCTCTTCTCCTGATGAC
Source organism: Hermatobates lingyangjiaoensis (assembly GCA_026182355.1). Taxonomy (NCBI): domain Eukaryota; kingdom Metazoa; phylum Arthropoda; class Insecta; order Hemiptera; family Hermatobatidae; genus Hermatobates; species Hermatobates lingyangjiaoensis. Next base: position 4,317,073 of record JAPFBL010000085.1, read on the forward strand.
GGTTAAACCGAAAATTAAAGACTGTAACTGTATGTTACCTATTTTCTGTTTAGCTGTAGTTAATACATATATATATATATATGTGTACAAAGGCAGCAGGTCTTCCCTTAAGCATATATTATTAAAATAAGCAGCAGCTTCTGCATTGACCAGTTTCTTGTTGACACTCTCTACTTTTCGTATCACTTTGCGGTGAGACTCTGGTAGCTTCCAAAGAAGGTTAGCAAAAGACATTAACACACACAATAAACATAGGTCAAACACGAAAAACTAAATCTTAATCACTGTATTAATCACTAAATTAACAAACTAAATAAAAATGCGTACAAGCTTTCGGCTCTCATTGGCCATCTTCAGGTATAAACTAAAATTAATAAAGTCTAAAGCACTATAGTTAGAATAAAATAAGATATTTGAACAATGTCTAAAAAAAATTACTGTACTACAGGAAGTGAATCTAAAGTGGGAGTGAGGGGAAGGGGAGGTATGCATGGCGACAGGGTCGGCCAAAACTACCTGTGGTTCCTTCACCTCCCTCTCTCCCTTACAAGCTTGAAAGTATTGTCAAAATTCTTAAAGCTAGGCACAGAGTTGAAATCATTGCTCTGGACATTTAACCCCAGGCTAAATGTCCAGAGCAATGATTTCAACTCTGTGCCTAGCTTTAAGAATTTTGACAATACTTTCAAGCTTGTAAGGGAGAGAGGGAGGTGAAGGAACCACAGGTAGTTTTGGCCGACCCTGTCGCCATGCATACCTCCCCTTCCCCTCACTCCCACTTTAGATTCACTTCCTGTAGTACAGTAATTTTTTTTAGACATTGTTCAAATATCTTATTTTATTCTAACTATAGTGCTTTAGACTTTATTAATTTTAGTTTATACCTGAAGATGGCCAATGAGAGCCGAAAGCTTGTACGCATTTTTATTTAGTTTGTTAATTTAGTGATTAATACAGTGATTAAGATTTAGTTTTTCGTGTTTGACCTATGTTTATTGTGTGTGTTAATGTCTTTTGCTAACCTTCTTTGGAAGCTACCAGAGTCTCACCGCAAAGTGATACGAAAAGTAGAGAGTGTCAACAAGAAACTGGTCAATGCAGAAGCTGCTGCTTATTTTAATATATATATATATATATATATATATATATATATATATATACCCGTCAGCACCACACCCTTGGGTTTGTCTTGAATTCTTTTAATTGAATTTTATTATTTCACTATAGTTTTGTAACTGATTAGATATAATTTGTATTATAGTGTCTTCCTGATGATGAACACAAAGTGTTCGAAACGCGTTGTTGCTGTTAGAATAAAACTTCATTTGTGTGGAGACTTTTGTTTGTTTATCCATTTTTACCTCAGAATATATATATATCTTGAAAGTTTATAAATATATAAGCTAAGATCTCGTCAAAAAGTACTTACATTTTTAAGCGGTGTAAGTTCTATTTTTAACCGTAAGATAATCGTTACTAGTAAAATTGCATAGAATTATGGAATTATTTATACTTCGTACATGCTATCTATTGAGATTATTAAGACAAAAAAAAACCTGACGTAACATAACGTTATTATCTAATAATGAAAGCCTTTGTAATACCTCACTAACATTTCACACTGCACATCTTCTAGTAGACGTTTAAATTATATATTTTACAAAAAAAAAAAACAAGAATAGATATCATCAGTTTCATATTGTAATAAAATATTTTACCTTTCGTATTTCAAACTTTAACAAATTGGTTGTTTAAACAATTGCCTTAAACAGTTGAAAACTTAATTGAGATAATTGGGAGGTAATTTAACTCGTTCAGATCTGAAGATAAGACTAAATTCACGTTTAAACAACTTTTGCGGATTAAAATTTGAATAAATTAGTGAAACAGTTAACTAATTAATTTTCAATCTTCTGAATACTGAATTAATCACTATTATAATTAATTAAATAATTTAACCATGAATCAACCGTATTGTATATATTATATATAAACAACATGTACAATAATGTGTTAAGAAATATATTTAATATATCTATAACACACAGCGTAAGAGACGACTTTATACAAGTCAGTTGAACAAGCCCAATAAGTGTTAACTTAATTACTGAAAGAAAGTAAGAACAAAAACTAGAAAACTGTTTAAATTAACTGAAGATGCAAGCTAAGTAGCTTAAATATGCACATAAAGCAATGACTAACACTACAAGAAATATATTATATATATATATATATATATATATATATATATATATATATATAAAGATTTCATAATGAACACGTGAAATAACAGTCAATGTTATTCCAAACCACAATAAGAAATGGGGGCAAAAAGACTCAGATCTTTCAATCATAACAAGCAATCTTCGACAGAATCAATCAGTTACATTTTTTAAACCTTATATATATATATAATATATATATATATATATATATATATTATATATGTAGCCCTGAAGATGTCTACAAATATACACGAAACTTCGGCTTAAAGGTGTTGCATTATTGAAGCTAGACCAAACCTCGATAAGAAAGAAAAATAGTGTTAAATATATATATATATTTCATTGACTAGATTCCAATAACACTTATTCTAGTTGAATTTTCTTTGTAATTCTTCTGATTTCTTACTGTGGTTTGGACGTATATTTTTATTTCACTTGATCATTGTGATGTCTTTATATATATATATATATATATATATAATATATATAACAGAGAAACTAAAAGCACACACTTACAGTCTCTAATTTTCGGTTTGAAACATCTTCAGGAGAGATAAAAGAGGGAAACCAAGCCCACTGGTTCAGAGATGGTCTCTTAAAAAGAAGACACATAAAAGAAATTATAGAAACTCACTACTATATTTCGATAGCCTTGATAATTTGATTTCAGGAAGATAAATATGAGTCACTCCCAAGACTCCTGTCATCCTGTCTTCTGAGCGACTCCATCTATCTTCCTGATGACAAGGCAATCGAAGTATAGTAGTAGTCAGTTTCTGTGATTTCTTTTACTTGTGTACTTTTTGGATTCAAATTAATTCGTAAATTCTCATAGCTGCCCATTCTTAAAACATAATTCATTGAAAAGAAAACACCATATATATAGTATGGAAGTCTTTCTTAACACTTCTTTCAATAACACGGCAATTCTCCTTTATAATCAGGTATTTAACTTGGATAATATTTCTACTGGTGTATTACTATTTTATCTTGTATATAACAAAAAGTACTGAATAATAGAACAAAACACTTACCACAATCAATAGAAGAAACTACAGTTCATTATCAAGAGGAGATTAGAGGAAATGATAAGGCGGAGCAAACGTAACCGTTCACCGGAGACAATTGCTCTTCTTCATCTTCTCTTCTAATTTCCTCCTGATGTCAAACTATAGTTTCTCAGTATTGATTATAGTAAATGTGTTGTTTTTTTTAGCCTATAAAAATGGCGAGAAGTGTATGTGAGTGACCACTTCTTCTCTTCATGTTGAAAAGTATGTGATATGACTAATAATATTTGATTAGGAGTATTCGTAAAGCCGTTTATATGTATATATATATATTTCAATGTACATAAAGAAACATAGAGAAATTAAAAACACAAAGTTACAGTCTCTAATTTTCGGTTGAACCGTCTTCACGAGAGATAAGAAAGGGAAACCAAGCGCACTGGTACAGAGATGGTTAGAGACACATACGTACATAACTGTCGACCTTAGAGTAGCACGAAAAGGCAAAAGCATAAGTCAGGGATTATTTATTTTTTTTATATCTTTATTATTAAACTATTCGGTATATTTGTCTAATGTATAAGTTGTTTAGTACAGCCCTGTTGATGTATATATATATATATGAACGATCAAACCACACAATAAGAAATGGGAAAACAAGACTAAGATCTTTCAACCGTAACAAGTAGTCCTTCGTTAGAGTCAAAAACCAAACTGAGTTGGGTTTTTGACTCTGACGAAGACCACTTGTTATGGTTGAAAGATTTTAGTCTTGTTTTCCCATTTCTTATTGTGGTTTGATCATTGATTGTTATTTCACGTGTTTATGTGAAATCTTTATATAAATATATTATATATATATATATATATAATTTTCACCACAAATTATTGAAGATAATCGCTCTGAGGCCTTTTGTCGTCGTCAGAAAGCAAGTGGATACAAATTGTGGGCAGGTTATGGATTTTGATTTAAATCAATATATATATATATGTTTATAAAATTAAAAGTTGAGTTGGGTTTTTGACTCTGACGAAGACCGATTGTTACAGTTGAAAGATCTTAGTCTTGTTTCCCCATGTCATATTGCGGTTTGGTCATATATACATAATTAATTTGTTATAATAAAGATATATTTCTTATTTAAATTATATACGCATATATAATATACGTATATACATATTACGTGTACGCATTACGTATATATATTGCGTATATATATATATATATACACAAATAATAAGTTTTCCTGTTTTAAATATACGAATAACTCAATATATTTTAAAATATTTAAAGTTTTGTTGGTTAATTTAAAACTGTACTTGATTTTCTTTGATCTGATACATTTAAATATTTTAATTTTGAATTAATATATTCAATTAAAATGGGATGAGAAAAATGAGTAGTTTCGTTACAAATAACAATTTGTAATTAAATTATATTCAAAATAGCACAGTAAAGACCTTATAATTTTTTTTTTAAACATGTTTACTCTATGATATTACGAATGTAATCACTATATGTAATATAAACGTATATTCAAATATCTTTAATTGTTAGCAATTATTATTTGTATAAGTCTCTAAGGTTATCAAATTTTAAATAATTATATTCTTTTTTTAATTAATATTCGTTTTTATATATGTTTATTCGATGTCATATATCATTATGGGTAGCATTGCTTCATATTTCATGAAAGTTGATTGAAATGGGGAAAGTGGTATACATAATTATTATATACATTATAGCAGATAATACATGGCTATACCGATATAAACTACAAGAATACTGATTACCATACAAGGTTTATAGAGATTTAAAAGAAGAGGACAACAAGAAGCCAGTAAATGAGGTTCAATAAAAATAAATAATTTATATTTTACGACTCTGATGGCACCATCTATGCTATTATCCTATTTGCTTGCATGGACTTTTGGGAATTAATAAACTGTAAAACCCTTATAAATATAATAAAAAAAAACTACTAAAATATGTGTATAATACCCATAATTCATATTATTATACTATAAAACATTAGTATTAAACTAATATTACTAATAACAGTTTTATTATACAAACCATTATGTTTTTGTGAAATAAATCGTTTGTAATGAATAAACAGAAATTAAAAGTTTTTAATATGTTGAACTGATACAATCAAATCTGTTATAGGTAAATGTATGTCTGTGTGAATGCTTTTATATTGCTGAAAACTTTTTAATTTGGTTTAATCCTTACGAATCATTATCAGTGTTATAGCACAATTCATTTGTGATATTATTTAAAAAAATAATACTAGTAATAATATAAATTGTTAATAATAATAATAATCATAATGAATTGAGTAATAATATAAATTACTGTTATAAATAAAAATAGTTTACTTTTTTTTTTGCTTGATGAAATAATATTAAATAACAAAAAACAAAAGTAAAATTCTAAGTTTTTTAGTTAATTTATTAGATTATTCTAACGACAGGTGGAACAAGTCATGGCTGTAAAGCTATTAATGTAGATAAGCCCCGATACATGTCACTTGATGACATCCGACACAAAAGCATCCTCACAGACATACATTTACATATAACATATTGTTAGTACAATTACATATGTTGGCTTTTGTGTTTAATCTTAAGAAAATATGTAAGTTATCTTTTAAATTGTTTTATACGCCATTTAATGTGAGATCTTGAATGAAGTTCAATATAATTGTTCGGTATTATTGATTATTTTTATTTCGTCATACTTAAATAATTTCTGTGAATACATTTTTTTTCTAAAATATTGATATTATTAATAAAATATGTTTCGTCAAAGGATTTTTTTTAAAACAATATTGTTGTAAAAACAGAAGCAAAGATCTGTTAATTATTACTACAATATCAGTTACTATATGTTAAACTTTATATATATATCTGTAGGGTCTATACCTGTATATATAGATATATATCTGTACAGATATACCTCTGTACCCTATCCATGTACCAGTGCGATTGGTTTCCCTGTCTTATCTCTCCTAACGACGGTTTAAGCAAAAATTAGAGACTTTAAGTGTGTGTTTTTAATTTCTCTATGTTTCTTTATGTAAATTGAACTGTATTTGTCCATTTCGGATTGTATTTTCATCAAGAAAGTATATATATATATATATTTCATGATTTGTTTTCTTGACCCAATATTTATATGATGTAATTTTTTTGAGGGTTGAGGTCCAATGATTTAAACTAGTCCTTTTGCCGACGTTTTGACATATATTTATGTTATCTTCAGGGCTACAACATGATTGTTTTACAAATGATTGTTTTACATGATTGTAAAACAATCATGTTGTAGCCCTGAAGATGACATAAATATATATCGAAACGTCGGCAAAAGGACTAGTTTAAATCATTGGACCTCAACCCTCAAAAAAATTACATCATATATATATATATATATATATATATATATGAGCAGACCTTCATTGAAACATGTTTTGTTAAAAATTATGCCAATATATATTTATATATATATTATATATAAAATATATATAACTAATTAACATTTTTTATGTTATATTTTAAATAAAACTTTTAAAGAAGGATATTAAATATGTTTTTATCTATGTTTAAGGGAATAAAGAGAGAGTGAAACAGAAACAAAATGACAAAAGAGGGAGTCAGATAGAAAAAAGCGGAAAAAAAACCATGAATTTAAAGAAGCTTATAATAGGTTCTCGGCTCTTCCATTGATTGAGCCCAAGTGCTTTTAATCTTTCACCTACTATCATCCACTAAAAATTTCATTTAAATAAGACACATTTATAATACTCAGATAAATAAAATGCATTATCTATAAGAATTTCATCTCATTATTAATATCAACGATATTATTCCCTGGAAAAGTTAACAATTTTTTTTTTTATTAATTTCATAAAATTTTCCTTTAGAAGGCAGGCACAGTGTCCTAAACAAACTAAACAGTAACCTATGTTGATAAATCCGTTTTATATTAATGTTTCCAGTTTATTATATATATAATATTTGTCTTATAATGATATTTTTTTCATTCTTTCATTATAAATTGAAATTTTATTATTATATTTCAAACTAAATAAAACTATTTCTTCATACATATTTTGTGACTATCCATTTAAAATGAAAAATGACAAATCATAAGTTCATTTTTTTAATTAATTAATTTATTTAAAATAAGTAATTGATTAAAAGCACTGGTATATTTAATGCAGAAAAATGAATCCAAAAGCGCATTTTTTTCAAAATTAATAACAATTAAGATGTTAATTACTTGTAAAGGTAATTACGACAAATTTAAATATATTCATCACTTTCAAAAAAAAAACTTCATTTCAAATTGATGATGTTATTTATTTAGGCAGGCAAATCACAGGCTGTTTTACAATAAACATACTTAATTTTTTTCCCGCCATAAAATCATGCGTATTTTAGTTGTCTAACGTTTAGAAAAAAAAAAGAATTGTTTTGAAACACTTTTATGTATTGTTGATTAATGAGCTAAAGTTTAATTAAATATATTATAGAAATAAAATTATATATTGTGTTTTTCTTTTCACATTTCAACTCAGGTAAGTTTCTTGGAATGTATTATGGTATTAAGGAGAATATTTCCGAAGAAATTTTTTTGAAAAGTGTATGATATTTGACTGGTGTAGTGGATTATAAAAACAAATAAATGAATTATAAAACGATGCTAAATAGGTAATTTGGTTTTCTTAAATCCAAATCGGTGTTGGTTTTTGGAATATGTTATTAAACAAGAAGTGAACAAGGAAATTTGTAAACAGGAAAGATTAAAAGCTGGTATTCTTTGACAGATAAAACATGAAAAACATTTTTTTTTTTTGGTAATGAAATTATTAAGAAAAAATAATCAGTATCAGAAACAGGATACTACAAAAAGGGAGTAACTACAAACAAACATGCCATAACAGATGGGTATCAACATTAAAATGCATCGGAGTTGTCTCATTTGCCAGATATATATATTAGATATGTATGGATTGTGGACTTATACATAATAATAATGTATGTATACTACAGCGCGTATATATGCATTGATTGTTTTGTTATATTTAAAATTCTTATTAAATAACAACGTTCAAAAATTAATGAATTTGAAATATAATAAAAAAATTACCTTATACAAATACTGGTCGAACATTCTGCAGACGTCCAGTTCAGATCCGCCAACACAATAGGAGGTATCCATTTTCCGCTTCGTAATAGCTTTTTTTGTTTGTCACGAAAAAAAAAATTAAAAAGCAATAAAGAAAAATCAACGCACAACTTAGAACTGTTAAAACCCGATTATCGAAAATTGAAGGAGTAACAAACGATATAAGTACGGTGGGATGACATGAGATTTGGTTGTTTCGGTGGGGGTTTTTTTTTTCTTTAAACGAGAAAAGAGGGCAATGGGCCCACGGAAATCAAGAGCGAGCTGAAGAAGTTGATGGTCTCTTGTAGCGGAGGGTCAGTGGTTCAACAAGCAGTAAGCCCAAGAGAGATAGCAGCGCCCCTATCTCAGCTCTCGACAACTACCCACCCCCCACCCCAGCCAACAATCCTGTTCCTTAATATTTCTACTGATGGTTCGACTATTCTAATGCCATCTTTCCCTAAACACTATCGATCACTCCACCATCTTAACCTCTTATTCTTACCTTCTTTTTTTATCCTTTTTTTTTAATTGTCTCGTTCTAATAAATCAAAAACAAATCTTAAATAAAAAATAATATCAAGCTAATTCAATCCAACTACATCATTATGAATTATTAATAGAATAGAAAAATGAAAGAAATACCGTTAAGGAATACCAACTAAATAAAACGCACAAATGTTTAATACCATACTGAAATTAATATTAAATAATTGTTTGTTTAAACAATTCAAGATGAACTGTGCACACACTTTTTACATGTACATTACATACTTGTAATTGACACATTTAGGAACTATAAAACATTTTGAACTAATAAATCATATTGTTTCAAACAACGAATACAGAATTATTACCACTTTTGATATAATGTTAAGAAACAATTACGGTACTGAACGCTTTGGATTGATAAGACTTTGGGAAATTACTGAACTTTTTGAAACTAAGAATTAAGAGAAATCAAGAAAGAAATAAGAGCTATAACTCGGTCAGTGAATATTGAAAAATTGGCTTTTGATTTAAAGAAATCTACTAAGCTAAACGGAGGTCCTCTACAACACATTCCCGAATCGTTGGTTTTGATCAAACGACAAATCTCATTCGTTAATACTGTATGAAACATTTAGTATTATAGCGTAAATGCAAAAAAAAAAATCTGGAGTGGCCTACACTCTACTTTACTATAAGTAACTTAATGTCAAATTTCTTGAGTATATAAAACATAACGTCCCATTTCAGCATAACGTAAACATCTAAATGGGATATAATTATTGGCCTTTCATTCCTGAGGTAGTACAGATAGTGATTGAAGGACATATCATTTTATCAGCTTATTTTTGTACATCACAGATAATTTATTATTTGCAAATAATTGCATTAGTATGACTACAGCAGTAATAACATTTTTGAAAAACCAAATTGAACATTTCTTGAAATGATTTATTCTCCTACAAGAGAATGGCTTTCGTTCAAACAGCCAGTAGATTTCTTACATCGTTTACTTGACATCCTTCTACATTGAATATTAAAGTAAAATTTTTAAATTTAAAACAGGAAAATACCATTTTTTTCTCTGAAAAACATCTTAAACTGCGAAGAAAATGTTGTTTTAAGGTGATTTGTTAATTAAATATGTACGATAATTACATTTATTAATCTTTTATTTATTAATCTCTAAACGAAAGATTCAGATTATGAATTATCATTTACATTTTTGGTCTTTTATAGAATTATCATACTGGAAATTTTAATCTTTAAAATAATAATAATAATAAGCTTCTTAGTATTTAATAAGATCATTTTCCTTCCCCTTTGTCAAATAACATATATACGAATTTTTTCTGAGTGAGTGTTATCATTTTCCTGCACAATATTATTCCTCTTACATCTCATATAAGTCAATAAATAATTTAAACTGTTCCTTTATAAAATCAATTTTATCTCAGTGGATTTGCTCGAAAACTTTCTAAGTCAATGTAAACAATGTAAAAAAATACAAAAAATTCGACAAGTATAGCAGGTGATCTCTTAGTCTAGGGTAAACAAAGAGTTTTTATATCGTTATTGCTCTTTCCCGTAATTGAAACTTAATGAATTTTTTTTTTATGAATTGCTAATTTTTTGTTTCATTTTTGGTCAAATTTTCATTATTTTTTAACGAGCGGTTTAGTGGCAAAAGATCATTTTCTGAAAACACAGATCGTACTGTAACGCCCCTTTAGCGAATGTAATTTTAGAAAAAAATATCTCACCTCATTCTCCATATAATGTTCTATTTGTAGGCATAGTTTCATTCTTGTCCGTCAAACAGTATGGCTTGTATCGCTCTCACAAGGTTTGAGATTGAATTAAAAGTCAAAATTTTTACATTTTATTAAAAAAAAAATATTTCCTGTGGTTTTAAAATTCTGGATATATTTTTCGTTTGTTCCATTTGTAACCTCAAAGATAATGTCAAAATTTCAAAACTCTAGGGTTATCAGTTTAGGAGAAATAAATGTTTTAAAAAAAACGGTTTTTGGCAAAAAAGTGACTTTCCCATCATGCATAATTCTTCCCAAACAATAGGGATCTTCGTCTAAATGGGGCCCATTTTTGTGTAAAATATCAACTTGATCCATCAAAGATTCTGGACCGTAGCGTGGTAACAAGCAATGCTAACACACGCACCCACCCACGCACCCACCCACGCACCCACCCACGCACCCACCCACCCACCCACACACACACAGACATCATCGTAAAAACGTCATAAAACGACTTCTGGGACCTCAAAACATGTAATTCCGTCAAAATCTCGAGATCGAATTTTTTCACGATCACTATACTTTACTTATAGTAAAGTAAAAACATCAGATCATACTGAACATGCTCAAATCACAAGTACAGCCATGGGAATAATAATGGCCCCTACTTTGGCTAAAACCTTCATAGAGAAGTTCGAGCAAGGTTCATTTGAACTTGTTAACTCCTCGCCTATTTTTATACTACCTATATAGATAACGTACTTTTCATTTGTTACCATGGAAAACATACGTTTGACTTTTGAATGAAATGTTTCTTTAACTTTTCTTCCCATCGTTTCATTTTTAATAAATTAATTTATTGCCTCAAAGGCAATGCTACCTTTTTTGCCATCTCTGGTTTTATTAAACCAAATAATGGACTGTAGAGGCATCATGTCTAAATTTTTAATCTATTTGCTTTATGAAAGCTATTCTTAGACATATCCATATCCCTTATTCGAATTCCTAGAATTCTGAATGACTGTAGCTTCAATATTGACCTGACTTTTTCAGGTAAACATCCAACACTAAGTATTTAACATGGATATAGGATATGAGAATAGACATATAGGAATAATGTCTGATAATCAAGAAGAATTGAGTTCAAATTTTATTTGCTCAATGATTGTCCTGAACTGTAAAAATAAACTCAATCTCTCAAGTATGCGGAGCAGGATTTATCTCTACCGGGTGCCAGGACACGTAGAGATGGAAATGAACGGGCAGGCGAACTTGCAAGAGAAGGTGCTTGGAAATCGCATATCGGCTCAGAACCATAGTGTGGCATAAGACAACACTATATAAGAACTCCATAGAAAGGAGGATAGGGAAACAGGAGGAACTGCTGGGGTTCTCTACAAGGATACAGACAGTCAAAGATACTTCTCGACAAGTTTAAGAAAAGGGCGAATCTTGTATTTTGTGAAAAGAAGCAGGAATGATCTAAGGATCTTATCCGGATTCCTAATGGGTCATCTGCAAAGAATGGGCATTATCAATGATGATTTATGTAGATTCTGCAAAAAAAGAGGAAGAAAAACTGTTGAACCTGCTGACTGACTGTCAAGCCACGTTGCTCTGCAGGGGTAGGCGTTTTGGAATAGTCAACAAAACCATAGAAGAACTTATACCGTTGGACCCAGCAAAAGTGCTGACTGGGATACTCTAGCACATAAGGGGGTGGAAGTACAACAATAACTCCTAGGACACGCAGTGCTATAATAATTAAACACTAAGCGTAGCAGATACCTTGGTGTTCATGATAAACGAATGATTATCCATATCAATCAGTTAGAAACATACTTTTCTATTGTTGCAAATCCTTCTATATTTATTAGTAATAATATTTTTTCATTTTTTTTTTCTAAAGAAATGTACCTACTTTTCAATATCAAACAAATGTACACAACATACTCCCACACACCATCACTTCTATCTCAGTTCGTTGTACCACAGAGTATGCAACTTGACTATATGTATCTCTGTTTCTGTATTTTATTTTGTAGCACTGTTTATATACTATAGATAACTCTCTGATGTAATTGTATTTTTTAGTTGTATACCTGAACAAGAACACTACATGTTCAAAACGCGTTCTTTAGATTAATATTTAGTTATATTAATATTATAGTTTTTACATAGACTTGTATATGTGGATACTGTTTGATTTATTTTTTACCCTGCAATGAGTAAATACCACACAATAACTGATTGCACTATCTTAGAAAGTAAATGAATATAATAGGTAATTATGCGATGGAAAGTTTTATCAGTAATATTATATTATCGTTAATGTAATTATAATAACGTTATTATAAATTACAACGTTATTATATATTAGTGATTATATAATAACGTTATTATTATCGTTATTATAATTGTGATTACTGGTGTTACTATAAGTAGGTACGAGTATAGGGCCAGGTCAGCTCAGTGGTTAACGTACTCGTCTCTGGGCTGGTAGTCCGGGGTTCGATTCCCACAGAGCCCTCGATTTATTCGCGCGTGAGGTGAATAAATCGAGGGCTATGTGGGAATCGAACCCCGGACTACCAGCCCAGAGACGAGTACGTTAACCACTGAGCTGACCTGGCCCTATACCTACTTATAGTAACACCAGTAATCACAATTATAATAGCAATCCTGTACAATGTCAGGCACTCGTTATGATACCTAATAAAAATGTACTTGAGTTAGGCAAAATTTAGGACTCCCAATGTAGAATGACCGATCAAACAAAAAGCCGGTAAACGGCTGACGTTATCACCTGCTAGGGGATCGGTTTAAACAATAATATTAATTGGTATAATTATGACTTTCCTCACTTGAGGTCATATGTAATGTTTTAATAAACATTTCTATATCAAACAGGCTTAATAAATAATTATATTTATGAGTAAAATTTGTTGTTCCAGAACAGATTTATTAGAACTAACTTTTCATATTATCCTTTCTTTAACTTTGAAGTTCACTTTCTTAAATAATTTCTGGTTATAAAACATTACATCTTCATCCTGGAGACAACAGACTCGATATAAAAGTTGAAGAATCAATAGATTACAACGGAATGAAATTTCCTTTTCGATTTATAATGATGCAGAATTCATCCAAATAAAATATGATTCGGTTTTTTCCCACATATCTTTTTATTTTTATCCTTAATATTATTGTTTGAACAATCCGTTTTAATCATTTATTGTCTGATCCTCAACGGCAGCTGTCCTTCTAAATTGAAAAAGAAATTGATCCCTGAATGACTCTATAAGCACTGCTTAAAAAAAAGCTGGAGCCTAGAAACTCTAAGGGAATTAGCAATTAGTAGACCTATTAATACAATAAATTACATAATAACATACAAATTAAAAGCAATAATTTAATTAAAGCTGTTCTTTTTAAAATGTAATAACATAATAAATTACTCTGATTAGTCATTTAGTTAAGGTATAAAAAACGAAAAAGAAGCACCCACAGAGCATAAGTCATCTACAAAGTGTTCCTATTGGTTTTAAGGTTGCTACAAATAAATCTAGGCTAGACAAAATGAATTATTGTTCTCTTTTTTTTTATACACTTGTTTAGAAATTGAATAAATTAGTACAAAAGAAGAAGAAGAAACAAATAGAAGAAGAATAAGACATTAAAAGGGACGTGCGTGAGAGCGAAGGGCCACCCGCAGTACCGACCGCCATTAGACGGTATCCCTTTGATGTGTTTTATACTTAGACAATTGTTTAAAGTATCTACCTCTCAACTAGTATTGTTTTCAAACAAATTAATTATTACAGTTGATTATTATTGAACATAAATTAGTTTTCAACAAAATATTTGTATCATAATGTTATAAATATTATGAAAGGTAATTAATTTAGGAGTTTCAAAAAAAAAAATTATAAAAAGTACAAGAAAATTATAATTCACGTTTAACTATTAATTCTTACGCTTAAACTTATTGAATCAAAATATGAATTTTACTAAAGCTAATAACACTATTGCAACAACAACAACAACAAACAACACTAAAGCAGTGTTGGTATTAGTTTGTGTTTGTCCTGGGATCCCTGGAAGGTCTGATGTTTCATCTACTACAGGGCTTGAACGAAGCTGGTTATATCTTAATTTTGTCCAAAATCGAAGTTTGAAGAAACATTCAACAAAGTTAAGTGAAGTAAAATCGGATATGTTTTTAAATATATGTATTTTAGGACTGCTTCCAACTTATACGAATATATATATATATAACAAGATTTCACACAAACATATATTGATTTTGATTATATATATAGGAAATCTCATTTAAGCATGTTTCATTTATGTGAACCATAGTATCAGAATTTACGATTTTAGAACTGAGAGATTCCATACTATGAACCAACATACTGTCAACAAGGATTAACTGGAAAAAGTCCAAGTGACACATTAGAAAAATCAATAAATTAGTTCAAAGCCTTTTTTTGGTAGATCATAAACATAAAATAGATCAAGAACCATAACTAAAACCCAAAGATCAGATTAACTTACAAAAACCGTTTTTTAGGTAAACCAGAAGCATATATATTTTTGATCGCTATATAAGCATTCGATTGCAAGCACGTTATACCTTATGATGATCAAATTGTAATGGTGAAATGTACTGTAAAACCATATCGTGTCACTTGGACAGATGGCATGGTAACTTAAGTTAGCCGAAAAGACAGTTTCCCGAAAGACCGAGCTACTATCGCTGAAAGTGTGAATGCAAAAGCTGCTACTAATTTCAACATTATATATATATATATAGTGTTTTCATGAAAATGATCCAAAAGTCTTTAGAAAGTATAGTAAGTAACAATAAATAGATACACTCACTGACAGTGTTTAATTTAAGGTTTAAAGGTCATCAGGAGAGATTTCTCTTTCCTTATGTAAAAAGTATTGTATGAAATTTTTAGATACACGTACAAAGAGTCAAAAATAAATAAATGTATGTTCGTGTACTCATTTATATCATATACATATATTTATATACCACCCTGGACCCTTAAACGAGTATTTGGCATGATATAAATGAAGATTTGAGCTTTTCTTGGAGAGAAGCAGGAAGTCCACGCCCTCATAAACCAATCAAATACCTGTATATCTTACAGGATGGTATGATATCACATAAGATGGTTTCTTAGTGCTAAATTACACTAATTAATGTAGCAACCCTAGGCGGTTTGAAAATGTCATGTTATTACGTTCTCATTTGGGTGGCTTAGCAATAACCTTATAAAACTGTATGATATTAATGTATAAATTAATATACTACAAATGTTATAAATTAATGTATGAAATATATTGAAAATCAAATAATGCAACTGTGAAGGGAATACACTGCAAAATTGCAGTTCGATATTACAATGAATCGTCGTCATCAATAGATTACATTTGATTCAATAGAAGAACCAAACTACACAGGAGAATCATTTATTGTAGCTGGAGTAAAAGTGCTATCAAGATATGCAGGGAGGGGGAAAAGAAACAAACGAAGTAACTAAATATTAAATTAAAGAACATGAATAGAAGGAATAATAAAATGGTATCAAATAAACATATCAAAAAATAAAGCAATAAAAAATTTCAAAAATAAAAACCTTGAGACAAATAAAAAATCGAAGTAATAATAATAAATAATTTAAAACGGATTTAAAAAAAAGGTGAACATATGAGATTTATTTCAGGAGTTATTCTATCAGTAGGTGATCATGTTGTTGAATAGGTGATTTGTTTAAGAATTATTACTAGTAAAGAGTCATTGAAGAAGTTCTTGAGAGTTTGCGTGGATGGAAATGGGATGGTTGTTGCGCTGACTAACAGAAGCTTTATGATTATTTATACACAAGCTCAGCATAGTAGAAGTCAAACCAACAATGTACTACTTTAGTTCAGGGACTGTTAGAGATGAGCAATATTGACGCATGCATGATGAGTCATAAAAAATAAGTTAGATAAGAATGAATTTATAATTTATGTATGAGACAGGGCAGGCCTGGGTAACCTGGAGCCCATCGAGACGTTGTGTGCGGCTCGCGAAGTTTTTTGACATAACAACTTTTTATGCATGAGCCACAAGATGGCAGCTGATTGTAACAGTAATTAGCTGACAAACAACGGAGAATTATCTCACTGCTTTATCACGATTTTTTTTGTAATATACAGTCATTCTACTAATCTACTTATATGGTAGAAAATCAGTCCATAAGTGTTTGTGGGTTGTATTGATGCAGTACATGAGTAGCTACAACTTGAGTTAATTGATATTCAGGCTGATCATACACTGGAAGAATAGTATAATGGTGGGGCGCTGATTTAATTTTATAACTCCTTATCATGGGACAAATTTCCATTCATAAATAGTTTTGCAGCAAAGATATTTTGCATTTTGCGCTCCACATACATCTGTGAACAAAACTTTTCATACATGTATATTGTTACCACCACTGAGGTTAGTATGATTTATATTAGAAATAGGAAACTCCGTCATACTCCGTAATATGTTCTTTGAGTCATTGGATCGCTTTCGGACGTTGTCAATCTTCAATCGCAGCTAACCTAGGTTGAAAACACGTATTACCATTCTCTAGTTTTCAGTTTGAGTCGTCGTCAGGAGAGATGAGAGAGGGAAACCAAACACACTCGTATAGAGACAATTGGAGACCAAACTCCTGGCGTAGAGAAGGTCTCCTACCATCTCTGCACAGGTGCGTTTAGTTTTCCTCACTTATCTCTTCTGATGATGGGTCAAATCAAAAATTAGGGATTATAAGTGTATGTTTTTAATTTTTCTATGTTTTTTTTATCAACAATGATGGGAAAAAAGACTAAGATCTTTCAACCGCAACAAGTGATCTTCGTCAGAGTCAACTCTCAACTGAGCAAACAAATTCATTTTATGCTTCATTGATTGCATCACGTTTTTATTATGATTCTTCTGCAATTAGTATATAATTAAACCTAAGTTCATGCATAACCCTAAAAATGAACACAAAGCATTTGAAATCCAAAGTTTAATTAAAAACTACATTTCATTTGTTTGATAAATAGTACATGGTTTTCCGTCATGTTTACTTTTCAATGTCATCAGAAACAGAACTGTGGTAGCAGTTGATTATATTTACAATACGATTAACATCTGTTTATTTGAAATCATTGTACTATTAATACCGTAAGTTTTCAAAGAGTCGAAGAATTCATAGTTTTGGTTAATTAAGTTTTTAGTGCAGTAAGTACTGATTTTGTTACTGAATTATTTATTATTGCATCACTCTGGACATTACAGTTTTGTTGGTCTGTATATTTAATTGATCAAAGGTTATGATTTGATTTTCAAATTTTAAAAAAAAAGCTACCCAAAGAGTAAACTTATGAACTCAGTTAAATAATTAATTATATTTAAATGTATAAAATAATTTTATACAATTGAAGTTAAAAAATCTTACGATTACATTTTAGACTAAAAATGTCTAATCTTTAAGATTACATTCTTAACTAGTCTATATAATTTATATTAGAAATAGGTAAAACTGTTATACCTCGTAAGAAGATCATGGAGTTGGAGCGCTTTGGACGTTGTCCATCTTCGATCACAACAAGGTTTGTTGTGATCGAAGATGTACAACGTCCGAAAGCGCTCCAACTCCATGATCTTCTTACGAGGTATAACAGTTTTACCTATTTCTAATATAAATCATATTAACATCAGTTGTATTGACAATATGCATGTATTTAGACTATATAAGTTTGCTTTTTTCAATTTGTAGGTCCGTGTAAAAGGTTTCTATTAAAAACCATAATGACAGTATATCAGTTATTGATTTGATACATGCACATTTGTATAAGTCGATAAAAAGATTTCACATAAACACGTGAAATAACAATCAATGATCAAACCACAATAAGAAATGGGAAAACAAGACTAAGATCTTTCAACCGTAACAAGCTGTCTTCGTCAGAGTCAAAAACCCAACTCAGAGTCCGAAATCCCATCAATTGGGTTTTTGACTCTGACGAAGACCACTTGTTACGGTTGAAAGATCTTAGTCTTATTTTCCCATTTCTTATTGTGGTTTGATCATTGTATATGTCATTGATAAGTTTATCATTTGTCACAACAAACAGGAATTATCTTCATCATTTCAGACAGACAAATCAAAGAAGATTTGAGAAAATCCTTGATAACGCAAAAACACAATATGTGAAAAACTTAATTTGATTACCTCTTGATGTCAATGAAAGTTTTCTTTTCGTGATGCAAACCATAATCTACTTTCTCTCTTTGTTTCCTTTGTTCTAACTAATGTGTGAGAGAGAAAGAAACAATGAAAGACCAAAAATTATTCTTTCTTAATGAATAAAAAAGCCGCGTGCTTTGTTTCGTAAAATTACATAATCCTTCCATTTGATAATCAAGCACCGAAAGTGACTATTGCATTGTAAATTACATTCAAAGGAAATAGACTAAGCTATAATTATGATAAATATTCGTATTTTTGCTATTTTATATGACTTGATTTATACCTCTCAACATTTCACATGACCTACAAATCAGAGTGTAGTGGATATGCTTTTGTTTAAAATTGATGCAAACTAGATAGGTTTCGATTTGATTTTCAAATTTAAAAAAATAAGCTACCCAAGGAGTAAACTTATGAAAGTTTTTGAAATCTACGTACTGTTAATATTGTAAAATATATAACCACATTATATAAAGTTCCAAATTATATATATAACGTTCCAAATTATATAACTCAGTTAAATAATTAATTTATATTTAAATGTATAAAATAAAATAAAATTTTATGCAACAGAAGTTAAGTAATCTTACGATTACATTTTAGACTAAAAATGTCTAATCTTTAAGATTACATTCTTAAGTAGACTTACATTTCTAAAAATTGTGATATGAAAAAAAGTAGGAAAATTAAAAATGTATTCTCATTACTTTTAAGCCTTTAATCTACTCTACGCTTCTCTACACTCTATTTACAATGATCAAACCACAATAAGAAATGGGAAATCAAGACTAAGATTTCAACCGTAACTAGCAGTCTTCGTCAGAGTCAAACACCCAACTGATATAACACAAATATAGTGGTGAATGAAAAATTCTATTTCGATTTTATAATAGATTTACAGGTTTTGTGCTCTCCTGAATCTATTCTGACTATATTAAAATTTATGGAGATAATAATAAGAGTATGAAAAAAAAGTACATTGTTTCTGAAAAATTTACACGTTTTGAGATGTACTGGAACCATTTTGAATTAAGTGAATGGAATGAAAAACCATATAAAAAAAACTGTGTCATTTTAAAGGACTTACTTACAAGTTTTAAGACCCACTAAATATGTTTTAAAATTATTGAATTCAAATTTAACACCATAATGATAGTAACATAAAACCATAAACCAAATATGAAAGAATTTACTGGTGTAAGGATATTTTGGAGTAATATCTAAAATGCTGGGTCCTTTTGGAAAATGGATATGTGCCAACATATTTCATGGCTACAAGTCTGTTTTGCACTTTTTAACAGTTCTTAATGGAATACCATAGGCAAGTTATGTTGCAGTGGCACTTCTACAAGAGAATATACTTAGGTTTTATATTGTCCTTTTGTGATACCACAGAATGAAGATTGATTGATTCTCTATTGCGAGTCCTAAATTTTGCCGAACTCAAGTTTATTTAGAGTAGAGATCTTTAATGAGTACCTAATATTGCATAGGCTCGAGACCGAAAGCTTAATGTCCTCTTCTAAGGACGAAGTGCTCAGATTTATACACCTCCCGTGTAAATTAATCGAAGGCCAGAGTGGGTATTGAACCTCGGACACACCAGTCCAGAGGCGAGCACGTTTCCACTGGGCTAACGTAGCCCCCATAGAATGAATTCCATAGCAGGATATTCCATAACTCATGGTGTATAAATGAATTCAATTCCTTATTGAGCAATACTGCACCACGAAAAAGGTGAGATATCGTGTTTTATGTCAACAGGAATAATGTTTTTCTCTTTTTATAAATATATTAAACAATGAAATAGGGTAACTAAGTATTAAAGCTTAGAACTGAGTGTTCAGAATACCCTTTAATATTAGTACGACATGAGAGTCATAAATTGTGAACAATTAGGAAGACAATGTATCCAACTGGATGGGTTTTTGACTCTGACGAAGACTGCTTGTTACAGTTGCAAGATCTTAGTCTTGTTTTCCCATTTCATATTGTGGTTTGATCATATATACTCGTCTATATATATATATATATATATTATATATATATATATATATATATAAATTCACAGAAGGGGTTCTTGAGTATTTTGGTCATAATCATACAAATCCTGATTATAAGCCAACGTTTTGCCAAAAGTTGTTTGGCATCTTCGAGGCTAAAAATCAATTTATTAACGACATAAGTAAAGCAAGCACACTATTACAAAAACATGGTTATTCTGGGCCAATGACCAAAATGCTCAAGAACTCCTTGTGTGAATTTGAAATATCAGCGGTTGAGAAGCTATATCAATATATATATATATATATAAAAATTAAAAGAAACGGTCCAGCGGACTTTTTTACAATAAAATAAAAAACGAAGGAAACACACAGAAAGACACAGACATAACTCACATCGAAATATCGATGTGAGTTATGTCTGTGTCTTTCTGTGTGTTTCCTTCGTTTTTTATTTTATTATATATATATATATATACATTCGCGCTCCGTTCTTCAACGTGGGGAGATCTCTCTCACATCATCCTCTCTTCTAGTCTACTCCTGATGACGAACAACAGTTCGAAATATTGAATTCGGTAAGTGTTCTCTTTATTCTTCTTTCTGTGTCGTGCTTTGTATAATTTAAAGTTATATATATATATGTATATTATAATAAATATAGATTATATTTATAGATTATATATGAGTACCACCCTGTCTTCCTGCGGGACTCTTCGCTCTTTGCTCTTCACACCTCCTGATGACGACGATGGTCGAAATATCGATGTGAGTTATGTCTGTGTCTTTCTGTGTGTTTCCTTCGTTTTGAATTTATTTTATTTTAATAAATATAGATTATAATTCTACATATTTAAAGGTCATTAAATTACGCTTCATTTATTACCGGTTGTGATTACATATATTCATTCAAATAATTTCATAACCATTCACATAATTTTAAATAAAATGTACCATAAAGAAATATAAAGTCAAATATTTATTATTTATCATATTTGCAGTTCATTTATTATGAATCATTCAAACATCTTCAGAGGCATTGTTTTCCAAAGGAGACGTAACTTTCCTCGTTTATATTACTATTCAACTATTAAATCCAGAATCCCCTCTTTTCTTTTCATCTCTCTAGGGAAATTTAAAAGAATATGTTTTGAAAAATATTTGCAGTTACTTTATTATTGACTTTAGTCTTTATTCATTATGTTTTTTTTTAAATTTGACAAGTGGTAATCAAAATAAATTTTGCACATAATTAATGGTGTAAGCTCTGTCTTGCTAATTAATAGATCATTAATTATACTACTATTGCTTACGACTTTCATATTTTTGGGGAGGCCAGGGTATCCCAGTGACTTGAGTGCTCGCCTCTGTACTGGTAGAACCAGGGTTCGATTCTCACTCTGGCCCTCAGATTATTCATACCAGAGTTACAAAAATGTGGAAAGACCGTCTCAAACCTGTACGATGTCAGTTACTTGTTAAAGATCTCTACTATATTTAGACTTGAGTTAGGCAAAATTTAGGACTACCAATATAGGAATAACCCGTTAGTCTGGCTTGTCTATTAATAAAATGTACCAAATAATAAATAAGTCACACTTTTTGATTCTAGAAAAACACTAAAGTTGAAAGTTGATAAGTATGGACATCGGAAAACAAAAAAAATATATTTTATAAATTTTATGAACTGATTTCATGAAAAACATATTTCCATGAGTGTTTAATAACCAGATTTTTCATTGGTAATACTTGTTTGATTTTATTATCATCAACTTTATTTCAAAATTACAGGATTGAGTTAAGACGAATGTTAGTTGTTCCTCTTTATTTTTGAATTAGTAATATGAAAAGAAGCATAGCTTTCAAAAGTCATTAATCGTTCAAAACATAAACCCCAGTCATATTTCCACCAAAATTAATGAAGTTAAGTAGTCACCAACAAGTTAATCAATTAGTTAAATTTATCGTTTTATTTCTGATGATAAGTTTTGAGTAATGTTAGGTGTAAACCTTGACAAGTTCTTTTCCTTTTCATAAACGTATCACCAATTATGATTCTTAAAGCAATCTAATATAAGAAACACTAAATCTGGAACATAAAGCCATCATGACTCGTAAATCAAGGAAATCGTAAACCTCAAGATTTACGAGGTACGAAGAGTTTATATTGTTATAATATATCTAATACCTTTGTGGAGCTAGAACCTTATAATGGGTAACCAAACAAGGTTTGGAGAATTCAGCTTCACGTTTCGACGGCCAAAGTAATTCACTTTACCCTTTTGTGCCTCTTAGTCATCCCCGGGTACTTATTTCTAAAATACAATGGTTTTAATCGAGTCAATTTGTTGTGTAAACATTATATTAAATCATTTTGTAATTTCAACGAGTACAATTTTTTTTAAATATTTTGTTGTCTGGTAACTTACCTATATCAAAATATTAGTATGGTGTGTACTAACTAATATGTACAACTTTTAAATAACGTATAGACGATTGAATCAGGAAAAACAGGTTTGTTTTTTTTTTACTTAATTTTCAATGAAATGTGTTTCTCACGTTCAAATATTGCTTGAATTATATTAATACATATATTAAACTCATATATATATATATAATCTTAACACAGAGATATACAGAGTGCATATTATGTAACTTCTGCAGACTCATAACATGTGGTTTAGCTACATTTTTGATCCTTCCACACCACTCTGTGGCAATTATGATAAAAATACTGTGAATAATATTAAGGAAGACCAACTGTTAAAAGGCAGATTACCATCAATGATGAAGATATTTATTTATTTCTATTGCTGAATTTAGTGGGTTTAGATAATCGAAGGTAACCAACAGGTGAGTACATGTTGGATGGTTAACATGTGAACAGTACCAGATAACGTTGTTATCCCAGAATTGTGACTCATCTTTGTTAGTACTTGTATAAAAAAATATAAATTCGCCAAAATATCAAAATAACTATTTTCATAATTATTAATAACAACATATGTATAGGAAAAATGTAAAACAAGTTGTAATTTACACGTCGTATTATAAGAACAATGGTCCATCAAACGATCATTAAAAATAGTTTGAAAATAACAATTGTTCGAAGATGACTGAATATTTGTTGAACAGAATCTTATGCCAGATATGACCTTCACCTGGGACAATGAACTGCTAGGAAATTAACGACTATATTCCGTAGGTAAATAATAATTATACAGATTGAATTATAAGTGACTCGTTATAAGTTTACTGAGAGCAGCTTCAACTGTCTATTTCACGACTTTTAAAGTGTCTTATTTGCCATTTATATAATCACAATATCATTACTTAAGAAAAGAAAATGAATTGTTTTTCAAACTCATATCCTTAGAAGGTTTTCAAATGCTAAATATTTTTGCGTTTCATATAACTGAATTTTAAGCAAAAAAATGACATAAAATTGATTTTAAGTTAATCTCACCTAGCACTGTTAATTTAACTTAATAAACAGTGGGAAAATCAATGTCTGAAGTGGGATAAAAAAGTAAGGACACTTTTTGGATTTCGAGTGCTCCGTTCATTCTAATTTCAATTTTTGTTTGTTGTGTTTGTACACTCTTCACGATCATATGTCCCACTTTTGACTAAATAGCATATATTGTTTTTATTTCATAGCCTAGAAAATGTTAACATGGTTAGAAGCGTGTTTGCGTGCTCAGAAATTTTTTACTGTTAAAAATAATGGAGCTAGGAATTTGTATTAACTTTTGTGTAAAAAATAGTATTAAGCACTCAAGAACTATTGAAACGTTAATAGGGATACGGTAATTTAACATAACGAAAATATTGTTGATAAGTGTTTATAAGTTATTCTACAGGTAATTATTTTTACAACAGCAAAAAAGTCTAACCATTATGCTTCTTATATAAAAACCACAAATGCTATTTAGACAAAACTGTGAACATAATATCGTGAAGAGTGCACCCAAAAAAAACACCAAAAAAACAAAATTTTGAAATTTGGGTATATAGAGCTCGAAAAATTCAAAATTTGTCCCATTTATCACACATACTCATTTAATTCTCTGTCTCGTTCTATCTATCTCTTTACCACACACTACACCCAGATACAAACACGTACACACACATACGCACACACGCACACAAACACACTGCATCCAAAACTAAGCTCCAAGCTTTTTGAAGTAGAGAAGTTCTCTTCCTGGTGACGACTCATGTTAAAAAGAAATTGAGCAATATTGTATACAATGTTTTTACTTGATCTTTTCTTTGATTTTTCCTTTTCCATTCTATTGAACTTTCTCATGTTGACATTATTTTATAAGGAAATCTACAGTATTTTTTAATTATAACAAATTTGTGTAAAGAATAAGCTACCTCTGAAACATCAATCCCTTTGTAAAGAATATCAAAATATATTAAACCATTTTGTAACTGATAACGTAGCACTTTATCTAAGAATCAGTGATCGAAAAACATATCAATATAATATATGAGAAGTTGAGAAGCAAACTGCAACTGGCCTCCAGAGAAACTCGTAGAACCACGTGGTGCTGCCCCCCAGCGAAGGAGAGGAAAAATAGAAATCTTTCCTATATTTATTTATAAAAGAAGATAAAAAATATAATATGAAATAATAATGAAGACAACGATAAGTATGAAAATAAAATTAAAAAAGTAAAAACAATGAGAATCAATAAAATAATAATAATAATAGTAATAATATATATATATATATATAATGTATTAAAAAAAATTTTGTCTGGAGGCCAGTTGCAGTTTACTTCTCAACGCAAGTACTTCGTACTTCTTCCTGAAGATGACGGACGTCGAAATATCAAAGTGTGATCTGCAGTGACTTTCTCTGTGTTTTTTCTATGTGTTAATGTGTTTATTTTCCACACGGACTTTCATTATATATATACAAATTTTACAAAACACGTGAAATAGAAAGAATTATTTCTTTCTAGGCAGTGTGTGCCTGTGTGTATATGTGTCTAAGTCTATATGTGTTTGTGTATTTGTGTTTTGAGCTTGCGTGCGTAACTTAAACGTAGCACCTTAAAACAAGATATTTCAACAAAAAATCAATAACACTAAACACAATTAGCCTTTGTATTTAGTTTTCTTGGATAAAATACAAACTGAAAAGTTGGACACTATTTATGAAAACTGGTCTAATCTGACATAATGTATTGAGTTAAAGAAAGTGAACTTGAAGACTAGATTAGAATAAATAATAAATATTAATAAACACTGATCTAAGTTAGTTACTAAGTGAAGAATTTTCATTATTTGAGTGCAAATATTATTAAGAAATAAACGATTTCTTTCCGTGACAACGAGTATCGTTGAAATAAAACAATTTCATAAATGTTGCTTAGAAGTGAATTATGAGAGGAATCTAATTTTCTCCTCGTCTCTCTTATTAAACGTTGTAGCAGAGAAAAGCGGGCCCGTTATTTTATTACATTGAATATTAATGGCAATTCAAGTTTCTCAGACTTAAATTAAGCCAAGTTGGGTCGATCACAGGTAAGCATTAAAGTTTTCCTAACATTTCGGTGGAGGGAGGTATTCAGAAACACAATTTAACTTAATGCTTGTAATAATATAAAATTTTCAAAACGGAGACATAACTTTGCTTTAAATAGAAATACTGGTTTTAGTAAATATATTAACTTATACAGTTTTGTTTCAAATTTTCTTGTTTCAACTAGTATTTTCCTAGAACCTTTATATTAAAATATAACATTGCAAGATTCCTTTTATACTAACAATGTATTTTAAAATCATTTGATTTCCTAATAACTATAAACAGCATATGTTATATTCACGTCATTCAGAATCTGTTAACCATGTGTAGTTTGGTTATAGTACTTGGAAAAAATTAAACAGTGCATATTGAAAACAGAAGAATTCCTCTGTATAATATATATTTTGAACTATGAAACATATTGAAGAGAAACTGAAAAGAGAAGGTGAAGATGGGCAAACGTTTCTTTGATGAAGAGAAAACATTTCTGTGAAGAATCTGTGTAACATTTCTGTGAAGAATCTGTGTAAAATTTCTGTGAAGAATCTGTGTAACATTTCTGTGAAGAATATGTGTAACATTTCTGTGAAGAATCTGTGTAACATTTCTGTGAAGAATCTGTGTAACATTTTTGTGAAGAATCTGTGTAACATTTTTGTGAAGAATCTGTGTAACATTTTTATGAAGATTCTGTGTAACATTTCTGTGAAGAATCTGTGTAACATTTCTGTGAAGAATCTGTGTAACATTTCTGTGAAGAATCTGTGTAACATTTCTGTGTAACATTTAAACAATTCTCCCAATGATTTATTTTTCATATTTACGAGGGATCCGATGGTTTTTCAGCCTACATAGAACACTGTCAAGGAAAATCACAAATAATAATACCAACCTAATCCACAATAATATTAACCATTATTGAAACGAATTAAAACGGTCTAAAATTTACATCAAAACCAAACAGAACATTGTATAAAAAAGTTTGTTTTCATCACGTTTTCCTTAAACCACTATTAATTACACTACAGCAAACTTACACATCATTAATTACACTATCTAGTTCTTATGTTCTTTTCACGTATGCAACCTTATAATTTTAGAAAAACAAGTGGTATCGTTGTTTAAATTCTTCTGTTTTATACTTAATGATTCAATAATATGTAGCTTCCTATGGTCATTTTCTTGATATAATGTTTCAATACTGTCTTCTAGTATTTTCCTATTTAGCTTGATTTTATGGATATTCGTAATATGTTCATCGGTGCTCCGGTTGCGAGGTGCATGAAGTGAATGACATCACGTGAAGTCTACGTGCAAGCAATCGTCAAGAGCATGAGCTGATTGAAGAAGGAATAACTCAAACTGTGTATTATAAGAACCAATTCTCTAACAAATATAAAAAAGATGAAAGAATTTTCAAGAAAATAATTAAAACAAATACTACTTGTGTTAACTCAGGAGACAAGGTAAATATTAGCATTTACTATAGCTGTTCAAGCACTTCTGGAATAATTAGGAACAATTTAAAACAAAAAATACAACTACAGAAACCCAATGTAGTGTACTGATACAACTGCATCATAGGAGACTGTGAGCTCCTTAAATCAAGCTATATTGGTTCTAAGACTACAAAACTTTCACATACACTTACAATGGTAAACAAAATAAGCTGGGTAAATATAAAGGAATTAAAGAGAATCGGAAAGAAATTGAGGAAAAAATCTGCAGTGGCTTACACTCAACTTAACTATAAGTAAACATAATATCATACTGCATGGGTTTATAACATATAATGTTCCATTTTGGTATAATCTACAAGATTTCACATAAAAACGTGAAATAACAATCAATGATCAAACCAAAATATGAATTGGGAAAAAAAGACTAAGATCTTTCAACCACTGAAGTGGTTGTCATCTCATGTGAGTGTTATCTCATTAAGCGGTCTGATTTTTAATGAACTCTGACAAGAGGTCTTTGTCAGAGTCAAAAACCCAACTCTAACGAAGACCGCTTGTTACGGTTGAAAGATGTTAGTCTTGTTTTTTCAAATCATTTGTGGTTTCATCATTGATATTCATATATATAAAGTTTGTGAGTTTGTTTGTTTGTTTGTTCACCAATTTTCCTTGGAGATAAAGACCTGAAATTATTATAATGAATCTTTCAACCGTAATAAGCGGTCTTCGTCATATTCAAAAAACCCAACTGGGTCAAAAACCCAACCCCTCCGTTGATTAGGTATAATATAAATGTCAACATGGGAGATGTTTATTAGTGTTTTAGTCCTGGGGGTGGTACAGATAGTGATGGATCCACTTATCAATATATATCCTTATTTTTGTATATCACACCACTGATATGTATAATATCATTAGTATAACTGCAGCAGTAATAACATTTTTCAAATGTGAAAGTGTCACGGTTTGCTGTCATGAAATAACCTATAGGAGAATATAGCTTTTGCTCCAATAGCCAGTGAATCTCTTACATACTCGTTGCTTACCTGCCTCCTTCTATATTGAATACTTAAGACAAATTTTCCATTTAAAACTTAAAAATATTCCTATTTTGTCTAAAAAATGTCGTTTTAAGATAATTTTTTATTTAAAATGAAGGATATTACATTTATTATTCTTCAAAAATGTTTTAATTTTGAATTATAATTACATTTTTGGTCTTAATTGGAATTATTATACTGGGAATTTTATGGCTTTCTAGTATTTAATAAATACCATATTTCTTTCCATTTCTCAAAAATCATGTATACCAATTTACTGCGAGTGAGTGTTATCTTTTTCCTGTGTGCTGTACTCTGTTATCAGGTTGCTGTGAATGTATATTGAGAAAAAATATATTAGTAACTAACCAGTTATATTAGTAATTAACAGAAATCAAAACCAACTCCGGTTATTCAGTAAAATTTAAAACTTTTATAGCTGGAAACTTGAAATTTTTACAAATAATAGATATGAACTATTAGACCAGAATAGTGAAAAAACTGGATATTTGTCAACAAACAAAACTCCTCTTTCTTTAAAAAAAAAGTCCATTCCTCACAGTTTAATATTATCCAAAGGTACTATGAGTCATAAACACAAAACGAATTTCATCTGAGATTATGAGTTATGAAAATTTCTGAATCTAGCATATACATTAAGTCACAGGTAATATATGTATATACATATAAAACTGAAATGATGAAGAAAATTATTGTGTTGGCATACGTAATTTTTATAACTTATAATAATGATCATTTGAAAAGACTTGGAAATTCTACAATCCATGACCACAATCTGTTTAGTTTATCGTAATCCTTTACTTTATTAAGCCAGACTTGTATCTTATTAATGGTATCTTCCACCAATCAGAACAATAAAGAATAAACCCATCGTTATACCACAAAGACCCTCGTGTTATCTTTTAATAGAGGTAAAACAACCCTTGAATAACAATCAGGCATGACGTAACGCTCTCTCCAATGGTCCGGCTCAATCATCCCGTCAATTCTTTTACCGTCTGTGTACTAGATAGTATATCTTTTAATTATATTCAGTTTTAATGAACTCGATTTTTAATTATTGTTTGAGTTTATCACAACCAGCAGTAATAACTATATTGCAAAAAAATATACTGTTAGGTCAGCTTGATGAATATATATTAGTTAAGTTCAGTCTGGTGGCAGCGTATTTCCGGTTAGTAGGCTGACGAGAGTTCAAATCTGTCATCCTTGGCTAGAATGTGTGATAATTAACAAATATGCTACACTTTTCCACTCATTTTAGCAACTCTGAAGATGAGATGTTATGTATGTGAATGAGTGTTTCTTTTTATCAAACTTTATTTGCAACATGCCTCCACCAAAGTTCATTTTGTATTTATTTTGGTCAAATAGTAAACATATATTAAATTAAGTTCTTGTACCTTGTCATATACCATTTTTATAAAATTAATTGGTCACTCTCTAACAGCTTTCGTCTAGGTAATGGCCATCTTCCTTCTTAATTACTTAATTGTGCATAAGCATGGCTTTAACTTGATCTAATTAAGGGGAGCCCCACAGAAGATGTCTCTGGGTGTTTGCTTATCCATGTCTACATGATAATGGAGAAAAAAAGGTTTTATATGGAAAATCTTTTATGTAAACTATCGCATTCCAACAAACTTCTACAGAACAGAAAAAAAGAGGAAAAAATCCAGGAAAATCGTTAAATATCTGTTATTTAGTACTTTTCTGTAAGTAAAATACAGAGTTATTAATTCTTGAAATTCCTATTTTTGGAGAATACAGTATTTGAGTCCTCTGAGCAATTCTATATTTTTGAATTTTTTGTATAAGGTTCTCTGTTGTTGTGTTTAGTACGCGACCATTTTCAATAGCTCTACAAGTTGTAGAGCTGTTATATATGTGAATGAGTGTTTTTTTTATCAAATTTTATTTGCAACATGTTCCCACAGAAGTTTATTTTGTATTTATTTTGGTCAAATAGTAAACATATATTAAATTAAGGTCTTGTACCTTCTCATATACTATTTTTATAAAATGGTATATTTTTAGTAAGTCAAACTAAACGAAAGTTTTCAGATATTTGCTCCTTGGTGTAAAAATGAACTGTATTGTTTATGAGGAGTAAGACAAACTGGGATATACATTTTTTTATATCGAAGCAAGTAATTCTCTTCCTCTTTCTCTAATTACTCTACAGATTTAACATTTGCTTAAATGTTGACTGTTTTAAGTTATTGGTATACCGGGGTCTTTCCGGTATACTGTGATAAAGCAGAACAGACTGATGTTTTAGAACGTGGAGTCCTTTCGTCAGGTCACGAGAAACGAACGGAATCCTCAGAAGCCAGAGTACGACGAGAACACCTTCCGCCAGTAGAGCTCGATCCAGGGATACAACCCACCCCACTAAGATCCACAATAGAAATTCTTCTAAAAGACAGGCTTTAGTGATATAAGAGTAATAAGGACGGACTGTCACCGAAGCCAGGGTGCGATCGAGCGGACATTGCACTTTCGGACGCAGGCTCAGGTTAACAATTCACCCAGTTGTGCCTTTCTTAGTTCATGTCATGAGGGAACAATCCCCCAGACATGTTAAGCCCCCCCACCACGACAAGGTGAAGGCACATCGGGGGGGGGGGGGGGGGGGGGGGAGTTAACCACAGTCTGGAACGTTATCTGTAGACAATCTGTACAGTGGACATAGCATATAGGTACCAGATAATCATCACAGTCCAGCCGGGTGAATGGTTCTTAAACCATGTTTTCTTATTTAGGAAGTTTAAATAAGGTCAAAGTCTAAAAAGATCTATTAAATTCATAACTACCTTAAAAATATGTGTAGTTTGCTCTTCCTCTTCTTGATTCAAAAATCTAAAATAAGGTTGTTAGTCTTATAGATGGGGCACTTGGATATGCTGAAATATAAATAATCAAAGGGATTTCAGGCTAAAAACGTAATTCATTGCTTAACTTGTTACACAGTAAGGACTGTAAAACTCTTTCTCATCCTAAATATCTCCCATAAATCCTATCTTCTAGAATGCTTCCACAACATTCCACATCAAATTAGTGGCTTTAATTGTAAAACCACAAACCAGCTTAGATTAAAATCGATATTTTATGACTCACTAACTGTACTCCCGTGGCTAGATGGCCATGAACTTACTATCCAGTGAAGCCACTACAGATTTATACTTACTAAATTCACACTCACAATAGAAATTTCTATTAAGTAGGAGGAGATTTATGACTTAGTACTTCTCATTAACAAGTGCATCATATTATTGTGTGGAAAGATTTGTTTGTTGTCATACTCCTTTCACAAAAGGACTAAATTATATTTAAAGCTGATCTGAGACTTTATGGTGCCATGCACCATAACTACTTTTACATTTAGAACTACCTTAAAAATGTATATAATTTGGTCTGTCTATACCCAATTCAAATAATCTAAAATAAGGTCTTATGAATGCGGCACTCGCATATAATAAGGACGTTTAGCGATCGAGAAAAATCGCTCGATAGATAATTATAATAAAAAAATAATCTTGAATTTGATTGATAATCAAAGGTTATCTATAATAACCTATTATTACCTTAATAATCGGTGCAAAAATTCTACTTTGCAACCAACCTCATGGCGCAGGTTGCAAATCTTTAGGCCATCTACTTGATCCTCTCAAGACATCAGGCAAGAAGATACTGCTCCTCACACGAAAACAAGGATATCACAATATTTTGATATCACCCAAGCACTTAACCAGCCTTGAATTTAGAACTTCTCCTGCATTGGAACACCATAGACTGAGTGAGGCACCGAAATGACCTATTCTCTTAGCGATAGTTATTGTATGCGTTTGGGAGACTCACAGAAGCCTCCCTCTATTCCGAGGACTCTATTAGTATCTATCCAGAGTAGCAATGTTTACACATCTTTAACATACTTAAAATTGAAAACTACTTTGAAGTTTAATATAGAATTCTATTAAATATTACTGTCAATTCCTGTAAGTATTTACCCTGTAGTATGGTGTACAGTTCTTCTCCAGAGAAGTATGACTCTTTGCGTTCTTCGTCACTCCAGTACATCTCTCTTAACTCATGGTCTCTCATAACTTTCAAGTTCATCTCTCATAACTTTCATTCCGAAAATAAGTAACAAGTAGATAGAATAGAATTCAAAACGACACCGAAATTATTGTCTCGGTAGTTAAGGCCGTAAGGGCACTTGGCTCATCCACAGAAGCGTCAAATAAAATTTCTTAACCTTTCTTGTTAAATCCTCTAGATTATAGATGCTGTATAACTGACAGAGGATGATCTTAGTAGCTAAAGATATCAATTTCCTTATAAAAAAAATCTATCATTTAGGAATAAATGATAATATGAATTAACCTATCATAAAATGCATAAAGTGTTACTTGGGTAACTTTTTACCCAGTAAATGTTAAAATATAAGGAAATAAAAATATAATTTTTTTTCCAATATAAATATGTTAATATTTGTAATAATATGTAAAGATACATGAGTGAAATTATCAAAAATTTATTAAGCTATTAATCTCATTTAATGCAGAGCATTTTGTGATTATTCAAATATTTTCACTTAAAAATGTTCATATGTTTTGTTTTAAACCTTTTTTATTTAAAACTGGAAATGGTGTTTCATATGTGTAATTTCAATGTGATCTATTGAGCACAAGCAATTCCTGGACTGCTTGATAGTTCAACGTGAGGATACATGATTGTAAGTTACTGCCACAAAACCAGTGCTGAAGTTAACAAATGCAAGTAACACAGAATGTGATAGATGATTGTATTTTAAAATAAAAGGAAGCGGTTCTTCTGAAGAAGAAGTCTGCTAGGAACGCCGTCACGACTGGTCTTGATAGCAATGTGAAGGGCGATCAGTTAATAAGTC
Source organism: Hermatobates lingyangjiaoensis (assembly GCA_026182355.1). Classification (NCBI taxonomy): domain Eukaryota; kingdom Metazoa; phylum Arthropoda; class Insecta; order Hemiptera; family Hermatobatidae; genus Hermatobates; species Hermatobates lingyangjiaoensis. Next base: position 4,350,999 of record JAPFBL010000085.1, read on the forward strand.
TGCCGTTTGAAGCAAGTGGCAGAGAAGTTTGATAAAGGCTGTTAAGAGGTCCCTAATTATCCTAGTTAGACTCAAGCATGTTTCATACCTGAAATCAATTAACTATAGTTTGTTGGTAATAGAAACATTGGGTTAACCTACGATGGCAGAATTAACAGATTTATTCAGAAAAAAAATTGAACCATGATGATGATACTACTCAAAATTGATGTATAAACATACCATGGTAAGTCAATCTGAGGGATATTTCTTAGAAATTTTTCAGAGGAATCCTGTAAAATTCACAGGAATTTGTATCTATACATACTAAAAATCAACTGCCAACGACATATTGAATGGACTTCTTAAAAGAATATACATAAGCTGCTCACATTCTTTCTCACTAAAGGTAATATGAAATAAAAATAATATCTTGAAAATTACAAGAAATAATAATAACTTGTCCACTTACTTTTTACTTTACTATAAGTAAAGTATAGTGATTGTGAAAAAATCCAATCTCGAGATTTTGTCGGAATTATATGTTTTGTGGACCCAAAAGTCGTTTTATGAAGTTTTTTCGGTCATGTCTGTGTGTGTGTGTGTGTGTGTGTGTGTGTGTGTGTGTGTGTGTGTGTGTGTGTGTGTGTGTGTGTGTGTGTGTGTGTGGGTGGGTGGGTGAGTGTGTTAGCATTGCTTGTTACCACGCTACGGTCCAGAATCTTTGATGGATCAAGTTGATATTTCACATTACGTTCAGAGTCCTACATTTTTCCTAACTCAAAAAGTTTTGTAGTAGAAATCTTAAACGAGTCCTGACAAAAGTACAGGCTTGGAATCAACATCTTAAAGTCCTCTTTGAGAGTCGATGCTCTCAGATTTTTTTCACCTCTCGCATGAATAAGACGACATCTAGAGTGGGTATTGAACCATGGATCCACTAGTTCATTAGCCAGCACTTGACCACTGTTATAATCTGGCTTTTACTTAAAAAGGATGAAAAAATAAATTGTATAACTAACAAAGAAGAATTTCGGAAACTGGCTGAAAAATATAAATATAGTACAGGTTTTGAAAACATACGACTCAAACTACTAAACTTCAAACTTACTAAACTTTTAGTTTATTAAACTTCAAATTACTCATATTTAAAAACCATACTGCTCCGAATATCATAGTACTTCTGTTTTATTTGTATTATTTTCTTCAGTCCTGTACACTGTCATGTGAGTGTCTTAAGAATAATAGACTCTAAACAGCAGTCGTTAATAAGAACAGTTCAAAGTTGACATCATTAGTAATCTTATTAGCCATTGGCTTCGACTCCTCTAACAGTGTTTTTTTTAGTTTTGTTGTGACATAATATCGTAAAACAGTTGTAAATTTAAGAATATCGAGAAATAGTAAGCAGTCGAATCATTTGAATAAACGGTAATATATCGTTAATCACTTTCTAATTAATAATTAATTACGAATAGTAATCAGTAATAACAAATTACAATCAATTAATTAATAGTAATCGTTAATAACGTTGTGTTGCAAGAACAAAGTTAATAAAAGACGTAGGTCACGTATGGTCAACTGTTTTCAATGCATCCTGATATCAAGGCAACCGTTTTTTTTTCCGGTAAACTAATGCTGGGTTAAAAACTTACAACGATAAAATCACAAAAATAAGTCAACTTTCATGTGGATACTTGTACACAAGGAAATTTAATCAAAGACTTAAATCTCTAAAAAAAAAGAAAAGAAAAACTTTATCACGCAAGTTTTGAAATTTCAAATCAACAGTTTCTAAAACAAAAACAATTGCTCTTCTTAACTGGGAAAATTTATTTAAATTATGTTTTAACAGTAGCCAGTAAAAGTTTTACTAGTTCAATGAGTAAATTTGCTTATTAATTTATTAAGCAAATTTTATTTTACGATCAACAACTAGCAAATATTTGAGTGAACCTTATAGTTGAGAATAAAACACTATCATTGGACTATGTGTTACACTGATTGGAAACAGTTGTTGATATCGGTTGCTATGGAGATACCTCTGTGTCGTTTTCTTGTATTCAATTCAAATGTGCTACAATTCACTTTAAACCTATTAATGTTTTGTTCTTTCAATGCCGTATTATAGAGTTTACTTTAATTTCAATGGGATTATCATTCAATTATTTTAAGTTATAAGTACAAGTAAGGCTTATTATATTTTAATTACAATTAAGTATGTAGGGCAACTAATTAGAAGGTGTGGCAATGTGAACTAAGTTTAAAATATATTTAAGTTCCGATTTAGATGAGATAAAAATAACCCTGTTGATAACGAGATTAGAAAAATATGAAAAAAGTTGGACTGAATTTGACAAAATTTAACTTAAATTTGTCGATAAATATGAGAAATTTTCTGAAAAAGGTTTATTTGAAGATGAGCTTTTCACTTTAACTCTTCAAGCCCAAGAGTTTATTAGTTCTTGTGGCGGATTGAATCCATCCAGTCAGGTAACCATTCGAAATATTAATCAAGGCAAACCTGCAATTTTTGATGAGATTAGTAATGAATGATTGAAATTTCATGGCACTTTTAAATAATTAATACATAAAAAAAATACAATTATCTGATTTGCAAAAATTTAATTATATGATATGCACATTAAAAGAGATGGAGTGTGAACTATTGAAGTGTTAGGCAATTTGAAAGGGAATTACTCTGTGGTTTAGGCATTATTAAATTATATTTTTGGTACGGAAAAGAACCATAACGAAAATTTTGAGTCGTATATACCCAAGTTTACCACAAGTAAACATATTATTAAATTTGTTGATAAACAATTCAGTTTTGGTTTTATTTTAATGTAGATATCATGCAGACGTAATATCAAACTCATACATAATCAAATTCATAAACACATGTGTCTAACTCTGTTTATATTCAACTTATCAGTCAATACATACTTGAAGTCTCTAATTGTGAGCAATCTGGCATTTAATAAAACTGTTATAAACTTGAAGGCCTAAAGCTAACCACCTTTGTGATCACCGAAGACATATATGCTTTCATTTTTATTTTTAGAATTAATTTTATATTTCAAAAATTTCAATGAAAACTGATTTTGTCCTTTGGAAAACATCTTATATTTCTATTCGTTTTAGGTATGGTTTGCAGAAAATCATCGTCCTCTTAAAGACGATTGCTTTGCATTAAGATAGAATGTGTTCAAGGGTTTTCGCTTCTTCCAGTCAGTGCGATTATTGTTCTTAAAATGTTGCTCACTTAACTTCATAAGTGCTAGTTAACAATGACGGGTTAGGCATTCAGCATATATTTTTGATAAATTTGTTTAGTTCAAATAAGTATTTTTGACTAAATTGGACACTGTAATTCTAGGCAGTTTTTGTATGCTTCCGTCTTCACCATTTATCAATTCTATTCTTGGCTAGAATGTGTCATGTAAAAATTTTCCATAGCCTTTCTGCGGCTCCAAACTTTTCCAATCAGTTCACTGTCTTCATCTCCAGCATTACTTTGTGTCCAAGTATCCACATGAAAGTTGACTTACTTTTGTGAGTTTATTGTTGTAAATTTTTTACCCAGTATTAGTTTACCGAACAAAAACGGTTGTCTTGTTATCATGATGCATCCAAAAAAATTGATCATACGTGCACACATTGATTCCCTTGTCGAAAATTGTTTGAGAAGCATTGTATCTGGGAGTATATATGCCAGATTATTAAAAATTGTTTCAATTACAATTTTGAACATTTTATCCTCCATAAAGGTATATCTATTTGTCAAAAGTTTCAGTAGCTTGAAAATTGCCTCTTTTTTTTTAATATAAATATGCAAGGGAGGGGTTGTTTAAACAATTTCGATGCTCGAGATCTGGTGGTGATCAAGTTTTTATATGTGGTAGACAGCTTTTATATGTTCTTATATGTGGTAGATGCTATTATATGTTCTTTTTAAATACTAAGTTTGGTACATATTTTATTTACCTTAGAATATAACACAACCAATTTATATGATACATAAATTCCATGACAGTAGGATAATTAATTTTGTAGAGCTAACGTATAAACTCGCTGATATGACTCTTTGTGTAAACAAAAAAATCTCTTACAACAGAACTACCTTAGCCAATGCATCCTAGATTCAGTCTTAAAAAAATTCGATGTTAGATGAATTTTCCACTTAAATAGACTCCAACAATTGTTGACACTTCTAAAAGATGTCATGTAGAAATTACATAAATAAAAGAAAGGTATTGTCTGTAGGCATCTTAGAACTGACTCATTTCAAGTTATCCTTACGTTTCATACATAGAATAAAGCGAATACACCATTAAAAATATTTCTGCCTGTTTGTTAAAAAATAACTAAAGATATCATTTGTTAAAAAAGGAAATATAAATGATGAAATAAGAAAATATAAATTCATGAAAATTACGTTGTAAACTATGTATTAGTATTGTCATAAATGCAATGGAATAAAGAAATGATGTTAATTTTGATCATCAGATGTTAAAGGTAGCAAAAAAATTATTATACATTCAAATGAAGAATAACTCCTCTACTGAGAAATGGAAGCTTTAATATGTAAAGGTTATGTCGCACCATACAATCAACATTCCACGACACTGAGAGTCTTAATCTTCGATTACTCTTGTTTAGTGTATTTAGTATGTAGTGTATTTAGTTTATTTAGCGTTGGGATCTTAAACGAGTATCTGACATTGTACAGATTTGGAACCAACTAACGTCGTGCTCAGATTTATTCAACTCCCACTTAAAGAAATCGAGAGTCAAAGATATTATTGATTCCCAGATCGACCAGTTCAGAGGTTCTCACCTCTGGAGTTGAAAACATTGCCACTGCGCTAACCTAGTTCCTTATAATATAAAAAAAATATTATTTTTTACCCCAATCAATTCCAAATTTCAAAATATCTTTTTTTGAACATTTCTCTAGGTCAAGAAAGGAACCTTACTGTCGGAAACTCAAGGTTGTCACAAGTATTTCAACCATGTTAACAGGACAGTATGTAGTTAAACCTCTTGATTATAATATTGATTTGGATTCATTCTGGCGTCCATCATTTTGACAAAAATTACCACTGATAAACTTTTTATATAATATCCATTCAATTAATAAACTTTCAAGTTTGATCATTACGTAGTTAACTCAACTATTATTACGTTATCTTTGTACCCTCATTTAAAATAATTATCTAATTGCATTTAAGTCTACCATGTTGAAATATTTTGATATAATCTATAATTTAATAGTGATTGCCTATTGAATTTAATATGAGAGGATTAAGGGATTTGCAACGATACTATTAATTTAGCTTGGCGAATTACAAAGCCCAAGCAAACAAATCCCCCATTTGAAATAGATGGCTAATTACTTCATCAGATTTAGTTGTATATTTAACAGTTTATTTATAGGAATGCGTAATAAATTGAAGGACAAAACGTTAATTGGTATAATTATAGTCTATTTAGTAAATAATTAAAATATTACTACCCTTTTTTGTGTTTATAACTTGAAAAAAAACTGTTGTAACCGGTGATTTTTTTAAAAAAAAAAAGAAAAAAAAACGTAAGTAACTTACAAACAAATAAATTGAAACTTATACTTAGATGAAACAATCCCCAAACATCCCTTTCTGGACATTAGTCCTTTCCTGCGATTTCACCCTTTTAAAATACCACACTTCTCAACCCCTCACCAGATGTTTTCTGAATCTAGTGTTTCAGTTGGGTTTTTGACTCTGACGAAGATCGCTTGCTACGGTTGAAAGATCTTAGTCTTGTTTCCCATTTCTTATTGTTGTTTGATCATTGATTGTTATTTCACGTGTTTATGTGAAATTATATATATATATATATATATATATATATATATATATATTCAATAAATATGTATATGTATATATATTCAATAACTAAAATATTTTAATTGTATCATTGTGTAATTCTAAGTTAATACCATCACTCAGGCATAATTTAGTTATATATACAGATAAAATTAAAATTTTCAGTTGTATAAAAATATGAATGTCACTAGTAAGTTTCATTAGCAAAGAACAAGTCCGTTTTCATTGTTCAGAAATCATTTTACAAAAACTTTTATAAAACCGGAAAAAATTATCACTTATTCAACCTCGCTTTAAAAGTTCATAAAATCACTAAGCATATTAACAAATTTATTTTGTTAAAAATTCTCTCTATAGTTATAATTTCTAACTTATTTATCTTCGAATAAAAAAAAAATTGAATGAGTAAGTGAGAGAGGAGATCAAAGAAAACTGTAATTTTATTTTCATAAAGGATTTATTATGAAGCTTCCGAAAGACCCTTTTATCGATCGTAACTTTAAAAAATACTACGTAAATTATTTTAAATATTAAATTTCTGTTTTTTTTTAAAGATGTGAGAGTTTTTTTTTTTAATTAAACTTCTTTCTTCTTTTTTTTTAGTGTGTGCTTTTCCCAGTCGCTTTTAGATATATATTTTTTAATTTAAAATTATGTATCTTGTTTCAATTAATATTTTATTAATTTTGTGAAGAAATCCTTTCAGTGTAAAATATTATTTAGTAAACTTAAGATAAATACAAAAGTTGTAAAATAAACTTTAAAAATAAAATATATTTTTTTTTCTTTTGTTTGCAATATTACTTATTGATATTAAATAATGTCAATCAGTTATCTATGTGCCAATCATTAATAATTTTATGACAATTCACTTTTTTTTAAAAAAAATTAATAATTTGTCTTTAATATGAATATGACTATTTTTCACTTCTGTATGAAGATCGAATTGTATCCAAAATGAGAAAAAGGCAACCTTTAACTTGCTGAAGTGCTAAGTAAGTTATGATTTATTTAGGCTCTCCCTAGTCTATTGAAATACAGAAAGACCGGAGAAACACTGCTTTGGCAATGAACATAATATACGAGTACACTCGGCACAGAATTACTTTTAAACATATGATTGTAAAAACTTTTTTAAAACTCAGTTTTTCTAATTGTTATAGTATCTGAGAGTTTTAGAAATAAATACATGATTACCGGACGTTTAAACACGGAAGTTGTCCGTCTCTACGTTGAATATAGAATACTGGTCCATTATGTATTTTTATATTTTTATTTCTTTAATTATAGTATTATTCTTTAATTATTTTATCTGTTTAATTTTTTGTGTGGTTTATTTGTATGCAACATTTGAATACAACAGTTTATACTGCTGTACATCGGTCAGTGTTGAATTGTTGAAATAACCTTTTATTTTTGTCGACACGTAAAATATATGCGTGCGTTGCAGAGAACATAATATACGAGTACACTCGGCACAGAATTACTTTTAAACATATGATTGTAAAAACTTTTTTAAAACTCAGTTTTTCTAATTGTTATAGTATCTGAGAGTTTTAGAAATAAATACATGATTACCGGACGTTTAAACACGGAAGTTGTCCGTCTCTACGTTGAATATAGAATACTGGTCCATTATGTATTTTTATATTTTTATTTCTTTAATTATAGTATTATTCTTTAATTATTTTATCTGTTTAATTTTTTGTGTGGTTTATTTGTATGCAACATTTGAATACAACAGTTTATACTGCTGTACATCGGTCAGTGTTGAATTGTTGAAATAACCTTTTATTTTTGTCGACACGTAAAATATATGCGTGCGTTGCAGAGGATGCAGCCTCTGCAAAACCTGTCCAGTCACTCCACCAGCGATATACTAGGTATGACGGCTTATAATAATATATTATAAATACGTAAAACTTTGTGGAAGCCAAGTCCACATCTTAGGTTAGGTTAGGTTAGGTTGCAGTGGCAGTCCCACAAGGGAACACACGTAGGCCAAGCATTGGCCCTTGCGATACCACACAATGAAGATTGATTCTACAGTGGGAGTCCTAAAGTTTGCCTAACTCAAATGTATTTAGAGTGGGGATCTTTAACGAGTACCTGACATCGTACAGGCTCGGGACCAACGGTTTAACGTCCTTCTCCGAGGGACGACGTGCTCAGATTTATTCACCTCCCGCGTGAATAAATCGAGGGCCAGGTGAGGATTGAACCCCGGTCCTATCAGTTCAGAGGTGAGCACGTAACCACTGAGCTAGCCTGGCCCCCCCAAGTCCACATCTTATTTATTTCTTTTCCACATCTTCCATTCTTACCTCTCTCACCTACCCTAAACCTCGCAAACCTCCTGTACTTCTTGTTACTGCATTTATCACTTGTACTGTCCACGGTGTGCTTTTAATGTGTGTTTGGCTTCCATGAAGTTACGATTGCTTATGATTACTAACAGGTCTTTCGTTAGTAAGTGCGGTGAACTTCCGTTGGCACTCTTACCAGTTCTCACAGACTCAGTTTTAGTGACTGGTTCCATATACAGGTTCTTAGGGAGATAACGCATATCAACGCCAATACCACTTTGAGAGCTTCAAAACAAACGATTATTTGTCCCCTGAGAGGTAAATCTGCTACTATACTTAACCTCAATCATTAATTATTCTTTATTTCTGTTTATTTAGTCTTGAACGCTTACTACATGAACCATATTATAATAGTATTGGAATATGACGTGTAGACGAGTCTATTACAAAAGAAACTAGTTTACTAAATAAGATGTACTTGCTTTGATAGTTCTACCTGCACATCGGTTCAGTGGCATCCAACATTTCGTCTGGAATTGGAACATTATTACGAGCACGTTTGTGAACAGATATCATTCTTAGTTAGTTGTTTAGAATTTAAGTAGCCCTGTGGAGAACAGTTGAACACTTTCTTACTTACACAAGCTGGACTATGTAGGATGCATTGACAACCAGATTGTCCCACGTTTGGTAGTTCAGTGGCCAAGAGAGGTTAGCGAAAAGTGTTTTTGCCATCTTCTACGTTTTAACAGAATTTCCTAATTATATACTATCATGTCAGCCAACTCTTAAATAAAATAGATTGTTATCACTTAATGCTAGTGGAGCATGCTAAAAACGATAAGTT